>CM073128.1:34831281-35431281 GCA_037039145.1 Fundulus diaphanus
AGGGGTTTATTAGGTATTTAGGGGGTGAGGGGGGCTCTGGCTGGGTGGCTCATACGGGTCGTGTTGGCCCACCCTCTTTGGGGGACCCGGTCCGGGGGGCGTCTGGTTCGGGGGCGGGGGTCGGGCACAAGCAGTCGTATAGTCGAATTGGGGTTACCACCCCCTCTGGTCAGTGTTGGATGCGAGTGTTATGTGGTAATGTGTGTACAGCGGTTTTTTATTTATTTATTTATTTTTTTTAATCTGTGTGTGTGGTGAGTGGGGCACAAGGGAGGGATGGTGTGAATTTGGTGTGAGTTTTCCTTTTTTTTTTTTTTCCCAGGTATGGGTGTGGTCCTCTCCCTCTTCCAAGAACATCTCAAGTCTCCGCTAGGTGCGGAGCCCATCCCCCCACGTCCTGTCCTGCCCTCCTCTGCTGCGCTGGCGGGCGCCTTGGCCCTCTGGCGCGTTGGTGGGCTTTGGGTTTGGGGCGGGTTCCCAGGCGTGCACCGGCCTACTCCCGGCGGCTTCTTCGCGGGGCCTGGCCCCCCGGGGGGGCGGCCGGGACCACTTCAGCAGGGCTAGCTGCCGGCGGAGCCCACGGGCTCGTCCCCGCGGCTCTTGGGGGCGTCGGCATTGCGGTGGCTGGGGGATTTCCTCGGGGTCGTCTCTACTCTTTCCTTGGGGGGGGGGGGTTGCAGATATCCTGTGTCGGCCCCTCCTGGGCGCCCTGCTTTGGGGACCCCTTTGGGAGTCCGGGATTATGGGTCCCCTGACTCCTGCCTCTGTGCTCGGGGAAGGCGGGCCTTTGGTTCTCCACAACCACTATCAAGCTATTTCCTTCTGGATAATTTTCAACTAAACTAGTGCACTCTCACAAACTCCCACAGGTGCTGGGTCCCAGGTATTAAATGTTCACTTATATACAGTAAGCTTATAATTTTTTTTTTTTTTTTTCAGGTATTACATTACACATGTCAGCTTACATAATAATATATATGATTTAGCAATGGCATCTAGGTGTTATTCGATTGTATCTGTTGCTTTATGTCTGTTGGTTGTGCTGTTCTTTTTGCATCTCTCTTTCCAGGTGATGGAGCAGACGGAGAAGGTTTTATCATTCTCTCCCTTTTATCTCTTCTTTCTTTCACCTCTACTCTTTTTTTTCTCTCTCTCACTTCTTGTTCTTCCTTTACTCTCCCATTGTAATGTCCATATAATTTGAAAGTCTCCCTGCAGGAATCACAATAAAGCTATTTACAAGCATAAATCAAGTGGAGCACTATGGCGAAAGCTGTTCGCTCCACTTGTAAAAGCAAAATCTGTCGAGCTCTATCTGGCATTGAGACATCAATTCCTATTGCCACATTGCTAGACAGGACACTGGGAAAAAAAAAAAGAAAAAGTGCAAAGAGAAGTGGGCCCAAAACTGAGCCCTGTGGCACCCCACACAATAGGGTAGCAGAGGATGACATATAATCGCTAAGAGAGACACAGAAAGTTCGGTTTTCTAAATATGCTTCAAACCAATCCATTGGCGTATGGAATGGTTTAAATACCAAAAAAACAGAGAAAATAAATCATCTAAAATTTTTATCACATTTTATCTTCTAAATTTCTACTCTACTCTCTCCACTTGCTAATAAAAATACCTCAAAGTCAAAAACCTGCCTCTAAGTAACAACACCAGGAGAAATAAAATAAAAGGCTGACCACCCTTTCTTATATTATGTACTTTATATACTATTTACATATTAACGGTCTCTAGGTCGTGTGTGGCTGGTTGGGGTAAGCCGAGGATGAATGACTGGTGGTCTGCAGCAGCGTCATGTTATATGTAATCTCTTCTTAGATCATCATCCCACATCCGTCTGTCTGCTGACTCCACTAATCATGGAGAGCTCCCTGTACTGTCCTGATCTCCAGGGGTTTGGGTTTTGTTTTTCTTTTGTGTTTATGTTTTCAGCATTTCCCTTTTGTTTATTGTGATGTTTAGGTTTTGCCTTATTCATTTAATTTCCTTGTTCTCAATGTTGCGAGGGAGATGTTGCCGTATTACAGTAATTCTTTACTTTGAGTTTAGGTTCTGTGTTTATTCTTGTGTTCTGTTCTAAGTACTTTAGGATTTATTACTCTTAAATCTCTGTTTGTTTTTTGACCTTTGACTTTTCTTTATGTCTGTTCAGTTCCCTTTAGGATAATTGGTCTTCTTCCCTCAGTACCCTGCTTGTTCTCTGAAGCTGTTCTAAATTTGCCCCTGATTACTCACACATGCATTCTGTCTTCTTCCACCCCTGCCTCAGTATTTTAAAGCCGGCTTCAAACTGACAGCACTCCGCGTCCACTCCATCGTCAATTCCAAAACGTGCCGTGTGACAATCCGCAATAGATGCGTGTAGGATCCGTTCATGCATCCAGGCAGCCTTATCCGTTTTGTTTTGAAATCTACCAGATCTGCTTTACACTTCCTGCGTCTGACCTCCTTCCTGGCCCATCTGGTTTTCAGAAATTGAAAAATTCAAAAATAGACTCAATCCGTATTTCTGACAGGCGACGAAGGAAGGCTGTCTGTCATGCCGCAGTGCCACGGAGCCAGTGGGGGTTACTGCATCAACTCGAAAAGGTTCTATTTGGGATGGAGAGCAGGACATACGGATGACGTAGTCTGTGTGAATGAGGGATATGAGTCTGGTTCCTTCTGGATTCTTTTGTTTCATGCCTGTTCCATTATCTGTGCTTCACGTCTATTCTCCATGTCCAAGACCATTTTTTAAGTTCTCTTTATTTTTATTCTTAAGGTACTCAGCATCACCTCACTTCATCTCCGCATTTGACTCCTTAAGGGGTGAGCATACTACTAATTTGGCTTTTTGTTTGCAAAAGTCAAGTATTGTTTTCATAAATACATATTCTGCCAAAGTCTAATAAATCACATCAGAAATGAAAGCGTTCTCATAGTTTAGAATTAGTAGTTCATAAATACATAGGTGGCTGTGCACCCACTGGAAGACGCCATGTTGCGTCACCATTTTTGATTACGGTAGCCGAAAGGGGACAGACTTGTCAGCCACATGCATTTTACCTATCTGTCTTCTTTATTAAACGTGCTGTTGGTGTAGGAGTTTAAAACAAGCAAAGATGAGCATAGATCATTCTATTTGCTGTTTTCTGTTGAAATGGAGGACCGTCCATACCTTTTGCCCAGCAAGAGTGAAGAGAAAGTAACCAAGAAAAGAAAAATAAGTAAGAAGCGGGAGAAAATGAGAGTTCACATCGGCTCCAGGTGGAGTGCACACAATTCATGAAGGAGCGGGTATTCAAATCGGTTGCAGAGGTTGCAGGCTTTCTGCTGGACAGGTAAGTTAATTTAATATAACAGTGGAGTTTATTTTGCCGTTATGTTGGACACAGAGCAATGTAATTCAGTATCTACTATGTCCTCCCAGCAGAGATGGCTAGTTTGTTTGTCTTCGTCTCCTTTTCCCTCTCATGGAGTATTTGTGTATGCGGAGGGGCGGAGGGATGTTTCAGCTGGTTCCCGGTGCCCAAAGCAGCACGAGCGGGCCTCTTAATAAGTCGTGTTTATAGTCGCTTATTTTAGAGCCCAAATAAGCGACTTCATGTTCGCAGACAAGCCCAAAAAAACGCAACCCACGACTCACGGAATTTATAAGCAACTTTAGAAAAACACAAGCCCAGAGTCGCTTATAATAAACAGACTTGGCCATAGTGTCAAAAATCATTTCACACAATGACCGTAGCTATTAGCTATTAGGAGTGGCTTGGTAGTTTGGAAGACATATTTGTTGACATAGTCAGATTAATGACACTCCATGGTTACTGTAGTAGATATTATGCGAGGTCGAAACGGTGAAACCGGCGAGGTCATTTGTAATTCATTTAGCGCACCACCAGATGGCTTTAACAAAACTGAAATCTGACATGTACTCTCAAATCAATGTAACATTGGCTCAGGACCTCACGCATAACAATTCTGCTTCAGATGCTTTGTGCAACCCAGGTTTTCCACCGCTACTGCTCAAAATAATACATCTGCAGACACTGAGACATCTGTTTGCAGGGATACTGAACTGAATCATGATAATTGTGAAGTCCAGCTGTTTCCCTGCAGTGTGATGCTCAACCAAAACTCTGATGAAAACATCAAATATTTACCAGTCAAGATGTTTTAGAGATGTAACAACATGGCGCCAAGATGGTTCTGGCTGTGGGAAATCCAGCCGGTTCTTTTATATGGCCAATAAAGAACTGGCTCCAGCGTCAGCCATGATTAAGTGCTAGAAGCGCTTGTGGGAGAACATTATTGTGTTGCTGTGTGTCACAAGGTTCCTTGTTAAAACACAAGAACAGCAAAAAACGCACAACGCACTGAGGGCGACTGTTGCTTGATGGGTTGAGTAGTTGTCTGGCAATCAGAAGGTTGTGGGCTCGATTCCAGCTTCCCCTTGTCACATGTCGATGTGCCCCTGGGCAAGGCACTTAACCCCAAGTTGCCTACCGAGCTCGGTGTATGAATGTGTCCGCATTAGTGAGAGCGACTGGGTGAATGTGGCTATAGTGTACAGTGCTTTGGGTGGTCAGCATGACTGGAAAAGCGCTATATAAGTTCAGTCCATTTGCCATTTGTGTCTTCTGTCCTTCACTAAAACAACAATGCAAAGCCCTATCATGAACTAGGCTAAATAGTAATAAACACATTTAAAAAAAGAAATGCAGCATTCATACAATGTTCAGGCATTCTAGCTACTGTATGATTAATGGTTTTGTGCATGATGTTTCAAACCATAATTCTTAATTATTATTATTATTGTTATTGTAATTCGGCAATAAACACCTATTTGCTACAGGAATCATTGCTTTTGTCTTGCTGCTCATGATTCAGTTCTGTGGCAGCTGGTCCAGCCACGTCTGCATGTGACTCCTGCTGACAAAGTACAGATTCAGAAAACAAAAGATGCCACAACAATGAGAATCAACTTGCGATCGGTGTCATCTTCTAGCATAGGATAAATCTAATTGTACCAGGCTAATAGTCCACGGTTTCCGCATAGGTTATCACAAGCCTCCAATCCAACAGAACCCACCACTATTTCTTTCTGACATCCTTTTATGCTTTTGTAATGTTCACCGGTTTTTGTGACCCCCCCCCCCTCCCCCCTCCCCCCTGCCCTCCACTCCTTAATGCTGCAATGTGGTTTGCATTTAAGGGTCAGTATGCTGGGGCTCACAATTGAAGACAGAACAGTGAAAGCAGCCTCCAGCATAAGAGGTTACCCTGTAAATCAGCTCTCAAGGACGCGGTAACAACCCCCTGAAAACACCAAAATACAAGTGCTGTGATCTTTTTATTGGGGGATGAACGTGAGGCAGGAACTGGAGAAACGAGGAGCTAGGCCTGGTCTGCAATGCTCCGACTTTGGGTGGGTTTAAATCACCTTGACTGGCTGAGCTCTAAAACCCGGCCAACTCCCTTCTGCCCAGAGCCTGGGGAGACTTGCCAACCAGTAAACAACTTCCGCCCCGTGCTCTGGAAACCCGGGGAGGGAGAGGAAACAGCATGTCCTTGGTACTTCAACTCTGACCCTCCTCTCTTGATGAAATACGGACCTTGCCCTGTGGTGTAAGCTTGTTTGAACTCAAGTCCCTAATGGACAAGGTTGTGTAATTCTTTTGTATGTGCATTTTTGTTCAACTCTAGAGAGTAAAAAAAAAAAAAGCTGCAGCTGAAAAACAATAACTCTGTTACTGGAAAATATGTTTCAATTATTGTGCTGCTTCATTTGATGCAATGGTTTCAGCAGTTTTGGTTTCGAAGGCATGATTGCCGATCAGGGAGTTTGTCAGTTTTGTTATTCCGATGTGTTGATTGCGCTTGCACAGTTATGAGCTGGCTAGAAAAATACAATAAACTGCCTTGTGACTAGAATGAGTTAGTGTGTTAATTTGGAAAAGAGATATGCTTAGCTGTTCTTTGATAAATGTGCCAGGAAATGAGCCGTGTGTCACACTTGTTATTCTTTACGTTCATATTCGGTGTCAAACTTACTGGATGATCCATTACAGCAAGCACAGTGACCTTTATCAAACCAATGAGAAGCTTTTAAATCAATGATAAGTGAGGATCTTCCCCTTTTGAATCAGCTGAGTAGGGAAATAAAGTGTTAGTTTTTTTAAGGGTTTGGTAATCTACTGTATTTTGCACCACAACAGGGACTAAGTCGTTCTTATTTTCCCTCATTTCACCCATTTCTGGATGTACTTTCAGTGAGTTGGAAGAAAATAACTTGTCTGACTGGAGAAAAGGTATTAAAAAGAATAAGATAGGTAAATGTTTTTCTTTTTCTTTAGATACCAAATTCACTTTGGGATATTTGGCATTCACAAATTTAAACATGGTTACAACCTCTCTTGAAATTACTTCAAATTAGCTAACTAACAGCATAATAAATGGAATTTTGGCATAGGGATGAATAGCAGGTCAAACTTGCTTTCAGGCTTGAGCCAGTTCTGGTTTTCTGGCATCAGCTTGAAATCAGCATTGATCAGTTTTAAGAAGTCATAGATCAGCTTGTTTCTGCCGTTTAAACTTGCGGGAGACAGTGCGTGATTAAATATATACAAAACCAAGGTATTTTTTTGCTCATTATCATACTGTCAAAATCCCATACTGGCCCAAACCTTACCATTTATATTTACTACTGGAAACGAACACAGAAACACACAAGTGGGATCTCAAACGTTCCACTTCCCTCCAGCTCCTCCCGCTGTGGCTGTTATTGGAGGTAATTTAAACTCGTCCTCGTTTCCATGGTGCATCTGAAACACAAGGCGTCTTTGTACAAATTGATCTGTCTGACGTCCCTCACGCTGTGCCTGGTGTTCCCCTAATTGTCAATGCACATGTTTCAATTTCTGCTCTTTTAAATTTCAAATGGCCAAGGGGGGAAGAAAAGCTAGATGCCTTTTGCCCGATTCATAAAGCACCTTCAGATGAGGGATGGTGGTCACAAGCGTCGTAACCTAGCAACGAGAGGGAGAGAGAGAGAGAGAGAGAGAGCGAGAGAGAGAAGGGGGGCTTCCCCTTAAAAAATAAAAACGCTCTCACTCCTACTTACTGATGCCTTTGTTTGACCAGCTATTTTAGGACCTTTGGGTGTTTCTCTCTTTTATCCAAGGTTTCGACTATGTTTAGCATCATCTACAGCTTCCTGTCCCTTCATACATGGGGGGGCGACACTGCTTAACCCCCTTTTCTATTTCTGCTGTACTGCCTGCATCTGTTCCACAGAACCACATGGGAAAACCAAAGGGGAGGATTCTGCAGAGAGCGTGTGTGTATTTGTTAAATGAGTGTGTAAAAGAGAGCGTATAAGAGGGGATGCAAGACAGCAGGAAAGAGAATGAGGGAGGAGAAGAGACAGGAGTGTTTTCCATCTGTTTTTTTGGCTGGATGTGGTCTTTTTGTTTGCTAGGCAGCATGTTTTGTATTTTAATCTGAATATCTCGCCATCTGGGTTGTGGCATCATACAGAACATTTCCTTTGTCCCTGTTTATGTTATATTTGTCGCTTGCTGTGTTCATACACTCATGCTGGATTTAATAGCACATACATATATGTTTTGTCCTCTGGTGTTTATGCAGAAACACGGTCTGGTTGTTGGTTTTTGGATCGACATGAACATTTTGCTTTTTTTCAGAGGATGTATGGGGAAAGAAATCCAGATTTGTGTTATTGTCAGTCTTTTATGAGACAAAAATAAATCTCTAAATAAGATTTGACTCATTAAGTTCCAGTGAATATGTCCTACTCGGACCATGAATTTACTGCAAAAAGAGAGAGGCGTGTTTCTATAATGCAAAGCACACGCTCATTTTGCACACAGACGTTCTGAGTTTAAGGGTTCATATCATGTCAAATTGATGCATTATGAAAATGTAAAATGTACAGTTTTTGCAGAAAAGTCTATTATATTTTTGGTCTCTTTAAATAGCAAAATAGCTCTTGTTTTTAGGTTAGCTACCCCTATTACAAACAGTCTGTTTACTCATGGGTCACTGACTGCACTAAAGTACTGCACTGTATTCATGTGTAGGTTCTAAGCAAAACAAAGGCACTTGTAAATTTTATTGAGTAGCATTTACAGCCTGTCCTTCCAATGGCTAATGCAAAACATATTTTTTCCACACATATACTATTTCTTTTGGATACATATACACCTACCCATCAAATTTCAGTGTTTTCTTGCCAAATAAGCTGATTTATTAAGGATTGTTGACATATTTTCAAATAAAATGAAACACATATTCGGCAGGCCTATATTTTATTAGTAATTACTGATTGGTTTTACAAAAACGGACACAACACAATAAAAGGCTCTTACGGGTATCCAGATTTATTGTGTGTAGCAAGGAGGGGGAAAGTAACAACCAGCAAACGTGTGATTTCATACATTTGAAAAGACAGTAAATCTTAAAAGTGTTCATAATACACCTTACCATGTCAAATTTAGACGTCAGACCGTATGACTCCTTGTCACATCTAAATTGTATTACCAACATCTAACAAAGATCGTAGTGTAACAATCCCTGGAAAACAATTACTGACATTTGTGTTTTTACTTTTAAATTCAAACTATACACCAGGGGGAGTAAGGGGAGGAAATGCTCAATAAAGTGAAAGACAGAACAATAATACCATGTCGGCTGCAGCAACAGTCACAATGTCCATTAAAAAAAATACGGTAATGCTAGACATTTGATACAATATGTGGTGTAGTTTATATTTTATCACAAGAATCTTTTACGCCTGACACAAAATTATCTCAGAAGGCGAAGCAGATAAGCAGATTTATCAACTGATGAATGGATAGTTCATCATTAGCCAAGTGCTAAGTATTTATAAGCTTACAGATTTCTTTGATTTTCGCTTTTCTGTCACACTATTTCAGATCATCCATGCATCCATTGTCTATAGACCAGTTCATTGTTATAGTTTTGATCCGGGGTACCATGCGCGCCGGACTGGTAGGCAAAAGGCGAACACAATGGCGGACGCAAACAAAGGAAACGACGAGTTCTCGACGTATTTTTCTTCTTTAGATAACGTATCACAAGATCGTTTTAAGAGTAAGTTGATGGTTGATGGTATCAGATTGCCAGATCCACACAGCAAAAGCCTGAAGGGACGGAGCGAGTCTGTGAAATGCTGCCAAGTGTTCCGTACGGCAACATATACAGCTACCTTATAAACACGGCAGGCCAGTACAGACGAGAGAGCATGAAAGCCATGAAACCACTGGACGGCTACAATCATTTCATATCGGGACATGTTCAGACATGTTTGTGTAACATACGAAAGCGGAGTCGGACACAAACAGCGCCTCAGCAAAGAGGAAGACCCGCCACCGGTAGGTTAAAAAAAAACATTGTTCACTAAGGATTATTTTGGTGTTTTTGTCTTATTAATCCTTTTCACAGACTCATGCCAGAGGGTTTGCATACATTGTACATGTACGTATATTATTACGAAACGAACGTTTACGTCTAGACTTAAGTATATATCCTAATTTTTTATTTATATAATTATTTAAGTAGAACAATGACTAATGCAAAATTAAGTTGTATTTACCAGAGATGAAGTGTAGACTGCAAATTCTGTCGTGGTATGATGGCTCCCACAGTCCATTGAGATTGTCTGCCTGCGTCCTTTTCATTGAAATTATCCATTTCTTTTGTCTTTCTGCGTCCTTCGTTAAACGACAGAAACGTACATCCGACGATTTGGAATGCCTCTGTGTGCAACCGGGAGCACAACAAGTCGTAAGCATTGTTTAGATCCCAAAAATAAACGAACTAAAAGCACGCTCTAATTCACCCGTCTTGTCACGGTAGTAGACGAGAACAGTACTGTTTTTGCCTACCCGCGGGACCCGGATGTAGCGCGGATGTAGCTCGTGATGTCACGCGTGAACTGGTCTATACCTACTGATTCCTGCTGGTCACAGGAGGCCGGTGCCTTTCTCCAGCAGCCATTGAGCAAGAAGCAGGGTACACACTGAAGAGGTTGCCAGTCTATCACAGGGCAACTCACCACTTAACCTAATAGGCATGTTTTTGGACTGTGCTAGGAACCCAGAGTACCTGGAGAGAACCCATTCATGCACAGGGAGAACATGAGAATTCAGACGTTTCTGGTCGAGTTTCTAACCCTGGACCATGTAGCTTTTAAGGATATTTTAGTCTATTTTATGTTGATTGAAATGTCAATTTAAGTGATTTCTAGATTCTACTTAGTAGCACCAGATGTAAAATAGAACACACTTTCTAAACAGATGTGGGAAATCACACATACTTTATGATTTAACAAGGGGGAAAATAATTTTTCCACATAGGGTCAGGTTGGCTTTGATAGCTTTTTTTTTTTATTACATGAAAAAATTATTTAAAAACTTCATTCTGTTATCTTCGAATCATATTGATCTTGATCATCTGAAACATTTAAATGTGACAAAAAGCAAAAACAAGAAATCTTTAAGAGGCTGGGTTTTCACAGCACTATGAATATATTCATTTCAAACTCAAAGAAAATAAAAAAAATAAAAGGGGTCAACTGAGGTCTATGTGATCCTTTAATGAATATATTAAAATAAAACTAAAAAACCTTCCATGTGAGTTACATTTCTTACATGACACATAAATTACATGCTTTTAAAATAGTTGTTGCCACATGATCATGTTTATTGTGTTGAGAACTATTTTGTTCACCTCAGATGGATAAAATGTAATACCTACTGATGTCTTTTCATAATCACCCCTATCCTGGCTTTCAATTGCGTCTCATTATCTCAACTCCTACATTTGCATAGTCCAAGCCAAGATCATTTACATGATGGTATAGTTACAATTCATTTCATAACCCCCTCTCAGCTCTTCATTGTCTGTGGGGAGCGATAAGGGGGTATATATATATAAAAAAAAAAACCTGTTGGGGTATGGGGGTTGTTCAATAGCTGATGTGTAGCTCTCTAGTGGCAGTTTGATTTCACTGTCATTGGCTGGAGAAAGGTCACAGGAAAGACGCATTGAAATGGAGGGAATAAATAGGCACACGTTACTGCACTGCATAGGGAGAGTGGGCTTGCCAATGAAGTCCCAATCTATTCCCCTCACGCTCCCTGTTCTCTCCCATTACAGACCTCATCAGCATCAAATCCCCACAAGCAGCAGCAGCAGCGGCTGCGGCACGCCCTCCCCCACATGCAGTATGTTCCCACTTTCTCATGGACACAAACACGCACACAAAGGCAGGTCTTGAAAACGGATGCTTTTTGGTTAAATGTTTTGGCCAATCCTTAGGACTGTAAATGGACTGAATTCATACAGAGCTATTTTTCCAGTCATACTGAACACACAGATAGGTAGGCATCTTGGGACTAAGTGCCTTGCCAAGGTGCACATTAACACATGTCTGGGGAAACCTGGAAATGAACCCCCAAACTTCCGGTTGCAAGATGACTACTGATGACCCACTGAGCCCCAGGCACCCCTGGGGCTCAGTGGGTACATTAATACTGTATCACCATTTGTTATCTCTGCAATTTAATTGTATTTGTCATCTGAATATGTATCAGATTTTGATCTGCAAAGACAATTTGAAATGTACCTAGTTTAGGCTATGCACAAGACTGACACTACACCCTGTTGTCTGTACTCTACAGCAGTGTTTCCCAAATCTACTCCTCAAGGCACACTGCCCTGCATGTTTCAGATCTTTCCCTGCTTTCGGAGATAGAGAATCCAGATTCAGAAAGTAAAAAGTCGGTCCAGGGATTACTTCCAAACATTTGCATTTGCAACTCGACAGCATCAACACAGACTAAAATCACCTGTGGATAAAGGAAACCCAGGCAGGGTTTTTACTCTCCTGAAGCTGGATTCCCCACCTCTGGCTTTAACACACCTGATTCAGATGACTGCAGTTTAGCAAAAGCCTGTTAATCCGCCACCCATTGAAATCAGGTGTGCTAAAGCAGGGGGACATCTAAAACGTGAGAGGCAGTATGCCTACAGTGTGTACTGTAGAGCAGTACTGTAGTACTGTAGGGTTGGGAAACGCTGCCCCACAGTACAGGCTATGTTGCTTGGAACTGTACAGTTCAGTTCGGAGCAATGATTGGAGCTGGCTTGAATTGAAATAATACATACGTCTAGCGCCCTAGACAATACATCAATCCATCCATCTATTTTCTAACTCGTCTATCCCTTGTGGGGTCATGGGGGGTGCTGGTGCCTATCTCCAGCTGTCAATGGGCGAGAGGCGGGATACACCCTGGACAGGTCGCCAATCTATCGCAGCCTAGACAATACACAGTGTTGAATTCAATTGTCATTGCAATGTTGTACATTCCAATGAAATTTGTCCTCTGCCTTTAACCTATCCCTGAGGGAGCAGTGAGCTGTCACAGAGCCTGGGGAGCATACTGCGGCAAAGGGTCTAGCACAGGGAACTAGAGTGGCAGTCTGTGGGATTCAAACCAGGGAACCGGCAGCTTTCCCAGGACGCAAGTGTCCTGCTCTAACCACTGGGCCACCACTTACTTTAATATACATTAAATTGAGACAAATCATGTTTCACACACATTAATAATCAAACATCACCTTGTTTTTTTTCACTACTTCCTTTTTTGCTGTTTAAAAAACAATTTGATCGTAAACAAGACTTTCTGAAATCATCATTAATGATTTTTTACCTAATGTCATATTCAATAAATTAGAAATGTTATTGAAAAGCTCATTTATTTCAGTTACTCAGTTGACTAAGGGAAAGACATCATATTAACACAGAAGTGTAACGTTTCTGGCACTGGAGCTGCTGATTGCAATCAGCACACCTGTGTTTTTCTCTGCCCTAGCTGCTTATAAGCTCCGCTCCTCGCAGCCTCCAGTGCCAGAACGTCTCTAGCCATACGGTGAGCGCTTCCAGCCTTGTTATTTGAGATCCTGTCTGCCTGTCTACCTCTCGACCTGTTTTTGCCTCTGTTTTTTGAAACCAGTCTGCCCCCTTTTGGATTTGTCTGCCTTCCTGGGTTCTGCCTGTCAGCCTCAGAGATCTGGACTGCCTTTCCGTGTTTCTGACCCCAGCCTGTCTGTGAGTAAACGAGATTGCCTGCCCCCCTTTCTGTCTGTGCTTTTAGGATTTTGGACCTGGACCTGGATTTGGATACTCTGTTGGACTCTCCCTTGGAAACTGCTGCCTGGATCAAACGGATTTCCCCCTCGACAAAGACCCGGACCGGACTTGGATAAAGAGCCCTGGATAACCCCCTCTGGGACCCCATCGACATCAAGAGTCAGAGCTCTGCCCTCAGTGCGGCCAGGTTAGTGACCCTGCTTCTCTCTCACCTACCTGTCTGTTCCTGCTGGTCACTAACCTACCACTCTGCCTTCAGGAGTTGCCAGTCGCAGAGTGCGAGCCGTGCCAGGGGACCGCGCCGCCAGCGTCTAAATAAAGACTGTTAAAGTTTTGTACTCACTTGTTTTCGGGTATTTCTTGGGTCCATCCTAATTCGTCACAAGAAGATGTCTTAAAGCCTTTATTTCTGTCAATTGTGATTTTTTTCCCCCCACCTCCGGCTTATAAAACACAGCATTTAAGATTAGAATATTGCATCAGACCATCCATCCATTTTCTGACCTGCTTAATCCCTCATGGGGTTGCAGGGGTTGCTGGTGCCTATCTCCAGCGTTCACTGGGTGAGAGGCGGGGTACACCATGGACAGGTCACCAGTCTGTCGCAGTTGCATCACAAACAAGCCTCTTAGAATGCAGATTCTTATTTGTTGAATATGGTTGTAAATACATGATACATATTCTTGCAATATTTATCTTGGTTTTTCATTTTTAAAACAAATTTACTTCTAAATTAACTCTTTTGAAAAGAGTTTGGAAGGAGATTAGAATATAATAGAATAATCCTTTAGTGTCCCAGCAGCAAGTAAATGTAAACCCCCCCCACAACAGAATAAAAATAAAAACAACATACATCATTAAAAATGGTATACTTGGATTTAATGAAATATGCCATGGAGTAGGGTGATCTGAAAGTGTTCAAGATTTGCATGTATAATTGTGCAAAAGAAAAAAAAACCTGCAAATTTTTTTTCATAAATAATGTGCAATTAACAGCAGGGATGTAAACAATTAGATCAAAAGAAGAGCACTGGGGCTCTGGGGGCACTTGGAGTAGGGCGCCTGGTGGAT
The DNA here is from genome assembly GCA_037039145.1 of Fundulus diaphanus. Taxonomy (NCBI): domain Eukaryota; kingdom Metazoa; phylum Chordata; class Actinopteri; order Cyprinodontiformes; family Fundulidae; genus Fundulus; species Fundulus diaphanus. The sequence goes on from CM073128.1 coordinate 34,845,543, forward strand.
CCGACTCCGGGGTCTGTTGCCCCCATCTGGGAAGAGCTTGGGAGGCCTACGGGTGGCCTACAGCGGCCGCTTGCGGCGCTCTTGGGGAGCTGCGTGTTGACGGACGTGGGTTACTGACCTGGTAGCTGTGCTGCCGCTGGGTGGGGCCGGGGTGGGTCTGGGGGTCTGGGGTCCCTGGGGCGCGCCGCCCTCGTGCGGGTGCCCCGGCGGGGCCTCGGGGGTTCCGGTTCCGGGGGGTGTGCCGCTTTTGGTGTGGGCCGCCGCGCGCCCGGGTGTCCGCCCCCAGCGCCTCGGGTGCGCTGGGGGGCCTCAGGGGCTGTTGAGCTGGTAGGGGGGCATGGTCATTAACATCTCAGGGCAGATGCTCTTCTCCTTCATTGGATAGGCACTCTGCTAGTGGGGGGAGGGGGAAGGAGGGGGAGTAGGGACCTACCCAGCCTGGATGTCTACTGTCGAATGTATGGTGAGTTGTTTGAACGTTAGTGTTGGGGAGGGAATAAATCTACTAGTGGTGGGGGGGGGGGGGGGGGGGCTGGACATTCTGGTGGGCTTGTGTCCGGCCCCCTGTCCCGGTCCTGGTCCGTGTCGTCTTCCGGTGCGGGTTTCGCTTGGGGGGTGGGGTTTGGGATGGCTTGTGCGGGCTGGCTGGCCAGGGTCCCCCCCCCTCTTATTTATTTATTTATTATTATTTTTATTTTTTTTATTTATTTAGTTTTTTTTTGGGGGGGGGGTAAAGCCAGTAGGCTTGGTGGGTGGGCTGGGGGGGGTTGAGGTGTTGGTCCTGGTGGGTGGTTGGCTGGTGGGCCCTGCAGCCTCTCCCTGGCCCCCGGGCTACGGTGGTGCCGCTGGCGAGGCCCCCTTCTCTGGGTGGGGCTTTCAGGGAGCGGGGGTGCCTATTGGAGTCATTAGGGGAGCTGGCTCCCTGGGATAGCTTCCCAGTCATTTGCTCCCCATCCCAGGACTCCTCCCTCTGCCTGCTCCATCACGCCACCACACATGTAGGTCCTGGGGGAGAGGGCGTTACTGGAGGTTGCCACTTTCCGGTGACGCCCCTCTCCTCAATTTTATCATGCATCTTAGACACTTTCACTTCAAACATTTTCACAACGCACACTCATGTAGGCCATGGTAGGGGGAAGACGTCTGGGGGGGGGCTTATGTTGTGTGAGCCTCACCTCGGACGGCTCCCTTCACCTCCTCTCCCACTTAGACATTGAGGGTTCTGGGTAGTTGCCCGGAGGGGGTGCGCTGGCAACAGCTTCCTTCCGGAGGAAGGCCAAGGCGCCTGCCTTCGTTGGCGCCCTCTGGCGCATTGGTTGGCTTTGGGTTTGGGGCGGGTTCCCGGGCGTGCGCCGGCCCACTCCCGGCGGCCTCTTCGCGGGGCCTGGCCCCTGGGGCCTCTGGCCCCCAGGGCCCATGGCCGGGACCACTTCAGTGGGGCTAGCTGCCGGCGGAGCCCATGGGCTCGTCCCCGCGGCTCTTGAGGGCGTCGGCATTGCGGTGGCTGGGGGATTTCCTCGGGGTTGTCTCTGCTCCTTCCCTGGGGGGGGGGGGGGGGGGGGTTGCAGATATCCTGTGTTGGCCCCTCCTGGGCGACCTGCTTTGGGAACCCCTTTGGGAGTCCGGGGTTATGGGTCCCCTGACTCCTGCCTCTGTGCTCGGGGAAGGCGGGCCTTTGGTTCTCCACAACCACTATCAAGCTATTTCCTTCTGGATAATTTTCACCTAAACTAGTGCACTCTCACATCTCCCACAGGTGCTGGGTCCCAGGTATTAAGTGTTCACTTATATACAGTAATCTTATAATTTATTTATTTATTTATGTTCTTTCACTTTCTTTTTTCAAGTATCACATTACAGCTTACATAATAATATATATGATTTAGCAATGGCATCTAGGTGTTATTCGATTGTATCTGTTGCTTTATGTCTGTTGGTTGTGCTGTTCTTTTTGTATCTCTCTTTCCAGGTGACGGAGCAGACGGAGAAAGTTTTATCATTCTCTCCCTTTTATCTCTTCTTTCTTTCACCTCTACTCTTTTTTTTCTTTTCTTTCTCTTTCACTTCTTGTTCTTCCTTTACTCTCCCATTGTAATGTCCATATAATTTGAAATTCTCCTTGCAGGAATCACAATAAAGCTATTTACAAGCATAAATCAAGTGGAGCACTATGGCGAAAGCTGTTCGCTCCACTTGTAAAAGCAAAATCTGTCGAGCTCTATCTGGCATTGAGACATCAATTCCTATTGCCACATTGCTAGACAGGACACTGGGAAAAAAAAAAAAAAAAAAAAAGAAGAGCACTGAGCTGTATTAAATTATAGACATGGTAATTTGAACAATTTCATAATTGTTACAGGTGCCTTTGCTGCGTATAAACTGTTCTATTTCATCCCTACTGACTGCCAGAGGCGGTGCTTAAAGCACTGAATGATCACTCTTACGCATGCACAGGTCGAGAATTTTATACCAACATGGTCACGTGTGACCCCCGGTGACACCGGTAAGTCCATATAATCACGTGACAACGACAGCTCAGTCCCTTTTCATCTTCTCGCATGCAGGTTGAACAGGTGGTAAGTCACTGATTTGCTTGTCGCTGGTAGCCTCGAGACTACGGTCGGAGCTGCGAGAATCATCTCGCCCTCCAGAGGCTGCGCAAGCTCCCCTTGATACAAATTTGTTGTTCCTTTGGTAAGTTGTTTCCCTTTGCTCCCCGCGCCGTTTTCCCCGTTGCTGGTGGTAAGACGTTAGCCGATTTCGAGCAGCTTGGTTGCTGTTGTCCTTGCAGCCGCGTTTGGCTGCCTCTATTTGTTAAATTGCCACCGTGTTCGGCTGCTTCTAATGTTAAGTTGATGCTGTGTTCGGCTGCTTCTAATGTTAAGTTGCCGCCGTGTTCGGCTGCTTCTAATGTTAAGTTGCCGCCGTGTTCGGCTGCTTCTAATGTTAAGTTGATGCCGTGTTCGGCTGCTTCTAATGTTAAGTTGATGCCGTGTTCGGCTGCTTCTAATGTTAAGTTGCCACCGTGTTCGGCTGCTTCTAATGTTAAGTTGCCTAGCCGCGTTCGGCTGCTTAAAATGTTAAATTGCAGCCGCGTTCGGCTGCCTATATTTAATTGCCGGCGCATCAGCTGCCTATATTGGTTTATTGCATCCTATATTTTATTACTTATTACGTAGCAGCCGTATTCGGCTTGCTTTTCATTTACTGTGCAGCCGTGTTCGGCTTGCTTTTTCATTCATTGTACAGCTGTGTTCGGCTATCGATATTTTATTACTTAGCAGCCGTGTTCGGGCTTGCTTTTTCATTCATTGTACAGCTGTGTTCAGCTGCCTATATTTTATTACACAGCAGCCGTGTTCGGGCTTGCTTTATCATTCATTGGGCAGCCGTGTTCGGCTTGCCTCATTAAGTGTAGTAACCTTGCTGGTTTGTACTTCTCTGTAGCTACGGTGATCGTAGTGCTCCTTGCAGCCTTTTACGCTACTGAGGAACCCCTGATGGCGTTTTCTGCTCAACCGGGTTTCCTGGCCTATTCGTTCGTCGGCTTAAGTGTCAAGGGTGGCGATTTCAGCTCGACCTGACCTAGTCCTGTGAGCATAAGAGGCTGGACTAGCCCTACTGCAGAGCGCGTTTGGCCCCTCTCCAGTCGAAGGATGGGTATGATCTGTGTCCCTCTTGTCTGGGACCAGATCACCATAGAGAAGCCTTGATTGGAGATACTGGAGATACTCATCTGTGCGCCCACAGAAGCTCAAGCCACTGCAGACACGAGCACATTACTCGATCATATAGACCTATTGGGTCTACGTGTGAACTGGCAGGAGAGTAACTTAGTTCCATCTCAAGAGGTCACGTTCTTGGAATCACAATGGACTCCCTCACTGTGACTGTTCGCCCATCGCCTCAGCGTGTCGAGGGCATTCTGCATATGCTGCCCGACTTTCTGCCCAGCCGTGCACCCCCTTTTTTGCTTTTCTTCATCTGTTGGGCAAGCTGGCTTCTCCCGCTACAGTAATACCCCTGGGACTGTTGTCTCTGCGACCACTGCGGATGTGGTTCACAACCTAAGGCTAGACCCTTCTCGTACGCTGCGCCATCGCACGACACTGTGGGTGTCCTCTCACTGCCTCGCATCACTGGCTCAGTGGCAAAATGCGGTATTAATGACAAAGGGTTCCACTTGGTTCGCTGCCCTCTCGACAAGAGGTTGTCCCTACTGGCGCGTCCGCCACGGTAGGGGCGTGGCAGTGACAGATCGCCCGGGGACATGGTCTCCGCGGAGAAAAACTGCAGCACATCACCTTGGAGTCGGAGTCTGTGCAGCGGGCGTTGCAACACTTCCTCCCAGACCTGTGCGGACGGCATGTCTTGGTGCGGTTGGACAATACTTAAGTGGTTTTTCATATGAACCATCAAGGGGGGACACAGTCGTTAACATTGCTGTGGCTGACCCAGAAGCTCTTGACCTGGGCAGCCACTCTTCTCGCCAGCCTGAGAGCTGCCTACGTTCCAGGGGTGCAGATGTTTCGGCCGATATTCTGTCTCGGGGACGCCCACCACCGGGAGTGGAGACTCCACCCGGAGGTAGAGGGGGTCATTTCGGAGAGGTACGGCAAAGCAGCTGTAGATCTACTTGCGTCCGAAGAGACAGCACATTGCCCACTTTAGTTCTCCCTGGCAGACAATGCCAGTCCCCTGGGTCAAGACTGGCACATGACTGGCCAAGAGTGCTGCTCTGCACTTTTCTGCCGCTTCCATGATAGGCCCAACACCCCTGAGGGTCCTTCAGGAGGGGGCATCGGATCCTTCTAGTGGCCCCCTGGTGGCCAGGGAGAATCTGGTTTCCTTTGCTGCACAGGCTCTGTTGCAGCTCTCGATTGCCTCTTTCCCACAGGAAGGACCTTCCGTCACAGCTGGGGGGTCAGATCCTGCATCCCAGTCGCCTCCAACTCTGGGTCTGGCCACTACGGGGCCCGGCGTTTCCTTCACAGAGTATGACGGAAACATCGGACATATGATGACTAATGCCTGGGCCCCTTCCACACGACTGGTTTATACCCATATGTGGAAGGTTTAGAAGCTGGTGTCATGCAAGACATGAGGACTCTGTACACTGTCCCGTTTCTCTTATTTTAACCTTCCTTCAAGCACTGCTTTCTCAAGGTTGGTCTCCATCCACTCTGGAAGTTTATGTTGCTGCCATCTTTTGCTGGCATTCGGTGGTAAGTGGAGAAACGATAGGCCGTAACAAGGATGCTTTGTGTGTCTGAGAGGTGCCCGATGTTTGCACCCTCCCACATGCCCTGTTGTGCCTGTGTGAGACCTCTCTCTCGTCCTCGCTGCCCTGTGATCTCCTCCGTTTGAACTGTTGGCAGAGGCCAGCCTTGAGTGTGTGTCAAAAGACTTTCTCCTTGCCATGGCTTCGGCGACGCGGGTCAGGAAGCTACATGTGTTGTCTGTTCACAAGCCCTGTTGCCATGGGAATCCAGCTGGTGTTATTCTCTGGCCTGATGTTGGGTTTCTTCCTATTGTGGTCTCATTTGCGGGCCACACTGTGCCCCTCCAGCTTGCTTGCCTTTATACGGATGGGCCTAAGCCTTTTTGCCCTGTTCGGGCACTGAAGGCATATGTCAGACTCACAGCTTCTCTGCGGCAGTCTGATAATCTGTTTGTTTGCTACTCAGGGCCCTGCGAAGGGCAGGCTCCTTCTAAACAGCGTCTTGCATATTGGATTGTGGACGTGGTGGAACAAGCGTACGTTCTACAGGTCCGCCAACCCCCTGCTGGTGTACGGTGCCATTCCACCAGAAGCATTAGTGTGTCATGGCCACTATGGCGGGGGTCACTCTGGAGGCTATATGTCCAGCAGCCTCTTGGTAATCCCCGAATACCTTTGCAAGGTTTTACAGGGTTAACTTGGCCGACTTTCACCCTTTGGTGGGGATCCTATCCCAGCACGCATCGTCATCCCAGTGAGGTGGGCGTGTTTTTGGGGTTGTTTATTTCTGTGTGATTCCTTAGGACTCTGTTGGTAATCGTCATCCAGTGCTTTAAGCAGCGCCTCTGGCGGTCAGTAGGGATGAAATAGAACGAAAGTTACGACTGTAACTACGGTTCTATGAATCCCGGATGACCGCCAGAGCGCTCGGTCCCTCGGAATCATCATGTTGTTCGCGAGAAGATTAAGGGACTGAGTTGTCGTTGTCACGTGATTATATGGACTTACCGGTGTCACCGGGGGTCACACGTGACCATGTTGGTATAAAATTCTCGACCTGTGCATGCGCAAGAGTGATCATTCAGTGCTTTAAGCACCGCCTCTGGCGGTCATCCGGGATTCATAGAACCGTAGTTACAGTCGTAACTTTCGGTCTAGTGTTAGTTTTATATCCTTCCCTTTACTTCTGCTCCATAAATAATGTATGGGATTATTTAGAGAGGGTATTGTCATGTACATATTTCATTTGGTCAAAAAATGTTTTTTGGTTTTATGTAATACTGAAGTGATTTTGGACATTTTCCATCATTTATATGCATTTTTTTATAGTTTGATTGAGACAGCCAAATAATTGAGGGTATTATTCACTCTTTCAGCTTGAAAATCACATGCTATCAGAATCAGCTTCAATCTCCAAGTTTGTGCACACAAACAAGCAATTTTAATTTGGTTCCACTTTGCTCTCAGGGAAGACATTTTATGTATGAATATATGGAAAGCAAAATAGAAATATAAGACTGAGCCTATTTCTAGAGCGATACAATAATCTTTTATCTGCAAATAAATCAAATTTAGACTCTTTAATATATTACATGTAATTTGTACATATACAAAAGTTTGGGACCCAGCGGTATTTTAGCAATATTTTAGGGTAATCTGAGAACTTCCTTTTTGCTTCCACAAATGAATATTAAGAAATCACAAAATGTGTTTTCAAGAATCCGTAATACACTAGAGGTTTTGAAGTTTTCAGGCTGATTGTGAAATGTCAGTCATGTTCTAGTTACTTTAAATTATGTTTCAGTTTCTTTGTCAAGTTCACAGACTTATGCAGTTAGCATTGTTAGCTGAGTTAGATAGCCATGTGTTTGGCCTAGACCCAGCTTCAAGCCAAGACATATATTTGCTTAGCTTTCATGGAATATCCAAGCTTTATGTTTAAAGGGCCTATATCTCGCAAAATCAGCTGGTTGGGCTTTTATATGCAGCATGCTATTCCTTTATCAAAATCATGCCTAAGGTGGTATTTTGCTTGCTTCAGCCATGCCTGATCAATCTTTGTGAATCCTGCCCTCTGAGCAGCATCCCTGCCCTGCCATGAAAACGAGTGGTCATGACCGGTCCACACAGAGCAGTCATTACCCGCCTCCTCCAGGAAGCATCTACCTTGACCGTGCCGCCCCTGCCCAGTACACAACATGCCCACCTTCTTCGACCAGTGATGATGTGAGGCAGAGCATGATCATTTCTGCTCAAAATTGAGATGAAGTGGCTCATAGGCCCTAATCTGCGCAGTGGCAGAAACTGCTCTTTTTTGATACCATGCTACAGTGGGTCTGGGGCGACGTCATGAAATGGGCAGCCCACACACGGGGAGAGGTGGTGTCGCAGTGAAGACAAGTGTCTTCCTTCCGGGTTGGAAAAATAGCACCAGAAAACAACAAATATTTCATAACAAATGAATGCTCCATATATAATATTTCATCTTAAATATGACTATAGCTGACTTTGGAAGGCTTTGCATTTTATCGACATGCTTTTACCATTACACTTACTTAAGGTGTTGTGTTTTCTTGGAAGCCAAAATGTAATTGCAATGTCATTGTATTGTATTGGTTATACAGGTTTCTGAAATTCATTCTATCAGTGTGATTTTGTTTTCTTTGGGGTTTTCTTTTGGAGTGTTTAATGGGTTCACAGCTTGCAGCTTTGTCTAGCGAGGCAACACATGCACTCTGACGTCAACTGCATCTTATATGAAACTGCTTTATCTATGCCCTTTCTATGCAATCCCTGTGTCTTTCCTGCCTCACCGCTGCACCTCTTTCAGCCCCAGGCATTGGACCAATACCTGCTCTATATCAAGGCAGGCACGCCACTATTTCCCCCGGCCGCCACCATCACGAGGACCTACATCCTGCTCTGTCCTCCTCAGCTCAACTCGGCTAACATGACAGGTCAGGCAGATGATGATAAATGCAGAGGAGGAAAAGCAATTACTGGATCAGTTAGGTGTAGTAGGGAGCACTCAGGACACTCATTACCAACAGACCAACACTGGGGTTCGGGGAATGCACAGACACAGAAAGCACACAAACACACTTTATTTTATATTTAATGCAGAACGGTTCTGAACACCAAAGTGTTTATCTGTTATTTTCAATTTTTTTCACCTGAATTTATTTAGATAGATTGATCCATCTATATACTGTCTGATTTCAGACTCAGCGATGCACACATAAAACATTCAAAATAATTACAACAAAAATTAAATCAGAGGTGGCAAGCAGATGACAACATCACTTATAGGTTCACAGCATGAATGGGTTAATGTAAGTGCGGCTGAAATGTACCGTGCATTTCCCGATTTGAACTATACAGTTGTCTTGACGTACCATCTGCATACCTGTCAAAGCGAAGGATGGTGCATGTGTATAATGCATGCCAAAGAGGATAAGGCAACCTGCGATGATTGACAGTAGCACTGAGGTTGTCATAGGGACAGCTGAATTCCCGACTGTCCCCTGAGGAGGATGTGGAAACAACAATATTAACGGAATGGAACGTAGACATAAATATGGGGGGAAAGGAGCATAAGGGAATAAGGTAAGGTAATTTGTGTTCACCCCACGAATGCACAAGGACAGGAGAACAGTCTTTCTCGCAGGCTAAAACAGAGACCGTTTCCTGGGCTCTCTGTGTACGCGAGTGGTGGGTGGTTAGATCGCAGGTCAGGCCCACGCAGCCCCCTATCAGCCACATAGTGTGCAGCCTGCACCGGCTATGTATTGCTCTAAATGGCAGAACAAACAGTAGCTGTTGCATGCATGCACATAAAGGAAGTGAAAACACGTGCAAACAAAGTTGTTGTCCTCACATCTCTTCTACATGGCTGCCCCCTCTTAGGTGGAGACAAAATGATTGCATCTTGGGAATAATGTGTTTGTTCATTTGGCAGAAGACAAAGGGAAACGTTTAAAAGATATGCATGCAAAAAGGTGGAGAGAAAATGTTTTAGCCGTGCTTTACTGAAGGGTCTCATAGGGGTCTAATGTGAGGTCAAAGTAGAAAACAAACAAAAAAAAAGCTGCATCGTTTTAACTTGTTTTCAGATCGGATCCCTTTTACCTTAAAAAAAAATTCATTGTTTTTTCTTCTCTGACATAATGTCCAACCACAATTACACAAAAGGCCACAGGGTTCTAATTGAGGGTTAACTTCACCACAAAATGTGATAAACCTACGATTATAAGAACTGCTTGATTCTGCTGGACGTCTAATCACTGGTTGTTTTGTGGCTTACCCTGATATCACTTTCCTTAATCCTAACTGTCCGAGGAGGTGTGTGTTTGACTTCGATAATGGGTTTGTTTTAGTTTTTTGGCTCGCCGGGGCATTTTTGTCACATGTTTGACCACATTTGGACTGGACAGGATGTTCTAAACAAGTTCGCGCTCGGGGGCCTCTGGGAAAGGATGATTTAGAGCCACTGTAGGTGGCAGAGATACACAAAGTCTGAAAGTGTGTTTACGTGCACTCATATCTGTGTGATGTATGTATGTGTGTGTGTGTGTGTGTGTGTGTGTGAGTGTGTGTGAGTCTGTGTTTCAGAGCCAGAGTGAATGTTTGTGTATATGGGTGAGTGGGGGTGGCAAGGCTATAATCTGCTCCAAACTGCTCGCGGGCAGAGGCGAGGTGGGCGAGACAGTGATATGGAGAGAAAGCAAGGGAAGGATGGAGTTTTTGGGGGTGGCGGTTGGCAAGACACACGAAGTACAGGAAGAAAGAAAAAACAAGAGGACGGAGAGTGAGTAGTGGAGGTGAAATGCGAGCAGAGTGGATTCATATGGCTTACTGATGCTTTACAGTTACTGTACCCACTGTCCTCTTTCCTCTCCCACCTATTGTCATACCGGGCCCTGTGGGCGCCTGCGAAGCAGCTAATTCCTCTGACATTTACGCCGCTTTTTCAGCCTTTAAATGTCGCAAGCTTGGCAGCATTCAGAGTTAGTGCCCACATTGTACTCAGGTGGTTGAGCGAGAGGGTTGAAGATGCAGATTGGACAATGGACAGATCAATCCCAACTGCGACTCAGAACCAACATAATGTTACACTATTACTTTTTTTCTTTTTCCAGTAACATAAATATTCACAAAGTATCCTTGGTGACTGGTTCCATGGCACAGATAGCTTCCAACATAATATCCAATACTAGGGCTTAAAAGTTCTCCATTAATTGAATTCCAAACAAGACTTAAGAGAGCTGTCAGCTGTACTGACGGATGCACTTGACCAGGTCTTATCCTGCGTCTGTAGTGGTTTTTGAACCAAACTATTCGATGTGCTCTGTAAGGGTTATAGGAATTTGGGTGTTCCCAATAATGTATTTTGGCTTTTTATCTGGTTGTATTTGGCTTGCAGAATTCCTGTCTGTGGGCTGAGACAGTGTGTAGGTAGATGACAAGCAAGTCAAAACATTACACAATGAAAAAGGACATAAAAGAATAACTAGTATAACTAGTCTAGAGCCTGTGCAACGTCCCTCATATAATCACGTCGCAGTTGAGAAACACCTCCCACAGAGCAGCTTTAAAGCTCTACATTGTAGAAAGAAGTCTAGTTATTAGAAAATAGTATTGAATGTCTAACATCTGTAATTTATGATTAACTAAATTATTAACAGTTACTCTTTATTGACACACTACCTGGACACCAGATACTAATAAACAAAAATAACTCTATCAGTCTCAAATATTTGTTGGCCTGTACATGTCAGCTTTGTGTGACTGTGGCTCTGTAGGTATGGTAAAAGCGGGGGTCGTGTTGCAATCCAAAGGTTGTGGGTTTGATTACAGCGTCCTCCTGCCACACGTCGATATGAATCCCCAGTGGCCTGCCTATCACTGTATGAGTGCTGTTGGGTCTATTGGGTAAATGTGGCTCTAATGTAAGACACTTTGAGTGGTTGTTATGACTAGAAAGGTGCAATGGAAACTCAGGCCACCAGATGTTACAAAATGCATACAAGAAATAATGAGAAACCTTTTCTTTTCAAAATGTGCTATAAAGCTTAATACAGTAAAGCCGCAATGCCACTCATGCCGTTGACATCTATCTGCCATTGTATAAGGTTAGGTGTTACACAAACATAACAAATCAAAGAATTTCCCAAATGGGTGTCATCATCACCATGTGGGCAGTCTTACAGGACGGCTTTGGCTACAACAAAGGAATGATTCACCAGATAGAGGATCTAGTTGATCAAACTCTGACACATCGATTTCATGCATGCTGTACCCGTTGTTGTTTCAGGATACCTTGTACCGAGGACAGTGGGTCTTTGGATGAGTGGAACATTCTCCACTGTGTTAAAGGACAAGAACTACCTGAGTTTTTTTTTTAAACTGTTAGCAGTAAGCAGGGACTAGGGCTGATTTTCATTTCTTCAATGGAAAATTAATATGTTCAATGAGAAAAAGATATTTGCCAAACTGATAGTGGTTCTGATCCACTTGTCTAATGAAAAACATCAACACATTATGAACATGTAACCTCATTTCTTGTAGTAGACAACCAGTATTTTAAAGAAGATTTCTTCAAATTTCCTGAAATCTTGCGGGTACAACAACGTTCCTAAGGTGATTGGCTCGTTCCAGAATTGAAGGACAGTTTATGCTTGAAAATCCTTTAGCATGAACCCTTTTTATTAGATTGTTTTTTCAGAACCCACCATGGATTTAGTCAATCAAACAATTAACAGGACAAGTTAGGGAATCATCTAGGATTATATTAAGAAAAGGAAATCTGGTAACTGGGTTAAAATATTTAAAGTAACAGGGCTGCTCCAAGAGTTGAATGGATACGATACTTTTGATTACAGATCATAGAAGAAATGTTATCATTACAGTAAGAGTGTTGAAAATTGATGCTATAGGTTTTTTGATGAATAGTTGCTAGCTGCAGAATTTACTGTTATTGTTAAGACCAAGGACAGCACTGAGTTGCTTTGTTTAGAGTGACGCGTTCACTCTAAACAAAGGTTGAAAAGCATGAAAAATAGAAGAAGGGACCAGCCTTGGGTCTACCACATACGATATTGTAATTTCCTTGTGGGTCATGTGACGTATTGTTTCAACTCTTTATCTGCTGTGCTAATTAGGTTACTGTAATAGAGTTGCTCGCATGTTGTGGGAAATGACTGCAATGGATTTTTAACCATAATTTAAAATGTTTAAACATTAAACTACATTTTTTGCAACTATAAAGGACACGTCTGCAAAATCATACAAAAAGGGATTTCAAAACTTACTTTGATAGTCTTATTTGACAGGCATGCTTCTCATAAAAAGTTGAGAAGAGAGAGAAAAATTACCTTTCAGGGTGTGCTTCAGATCTATTTGACATTTAGGATAATATTTTGGAATGCATTTTCCTTCAAGTTTATGTACATTATGTCTCTGGACAAATCTAATTTACAGACCTCCATGTGTTATTACTTTGTCCCTAGACTGTTTTTATTTAATTCATGGGTGGGACAGACCATGTCCTCATTCTGAAATGGTCCAGGTGAAAATTGATGCGCGATTGGATTAAAATGCCCTGCGACAGATTGATCTTTGTACCCAAAACACTTATGTATGAAATGATCAAAAGCGCAAAATGACAAAATGTACAGAATTTTAAAAAGGGTGGGGGTGGGAATTATCGCATGTTCTGTATCACTGTCTGTATTACTTCATAAACTATCTTCATCCATTTGTCTTTAGTTTAATATTACGTCTGTACTGTAATTTATTGCTGCACTTTGACAGTAATTTAACATGGATTGTCCCATTTGTTTGTCCGGGATCCCATGAGCTGGCTCTTTCGTCTGCATCTTGCTTTTGTTCCATTTGCCTTTTTTTTTCCTCTCTACATTTTTTTGCCGGAGTTTCTTCCTTTCCTTGCTCCTTGCAGATCAAGTGAGACAGACATAATTGTCAGGACTCCCACATAACCTGAGGGAGTAAACCACTGCACTCACTGACACATTCATCAGTGCATTACATAACTCCCTGACATGCACCCTTGTATTGGTGGGATGCACAATCAGTGTAAACTGACACTAGGCTCAACATGTGAACCAGTCCGTCTTATACAGAGCCAGCCTTGAAAAAGACTTCTATGACAGAGGATGAGACGGATCCTATTCAGCAGCAGTCCCTCTTGTCATTCCTGAATTGCCTTTGCAAATGAGTGTAAAGAGAATGCAAATACCTTTTTGTGGATTTTAACGCTTCAAGCTCAAACATGCAAATGATACACAGAGCCAGTTCTCCTGCAGAGAGTTGGCTTGTCGACTCCTCCACTCGCTGTCAGTACGCCGACTTTTAATCTTCGATTCTGATGCTTCAGATGCCGAGCTCCAACAGCATTTGGAAGAGATTGAAATTACACTCAGGTTCAATCTTCTCTTGATGCTTCTCTCACACTGCTCATCTTGTGCAGCCTTGAAGTTACAAAGAGGAAGACGAGGGCTCATGCTGACCTAGCCACTGACCACTTTGAATGAAAATTTTCCTCATCTTTTCTTTTTTTCCCCTCTTTGATGTTTTATCTTTGTTTCCGCAAAGGGGTGGGTTCAAACCAAGTTCACTGCAGGAATGAAAAAAGATCTGCAGGGGTGTTATCTAGGGTGGTATGATAGGAGTGTCCCTGACCATGTACAGATGAAATTGCAAGATGATGGGCGTTGGACTGATTTCCATCAATTCTTTGTCATGACATAATGAGAACTGCTTTAAGAGTACCAAATAGAAACCAGTAGATGAGACGATTTGTGATTTGTTGCTTAACTCTGAAGGACCTAGTTTCTTCTTTCTCATCCACTCCACAATAATCCCTTCACATACAGTAACATGCATACAGACTCCATACAGAAATGGCATTGACATCAGAGAAGTGGAGACAACAGACAATGCCATTATGATTGAGCTGCAGACTGTCAGCGCCCATCCATGCAGCCTCCAGTGCTCACCAGCACAGATCTAAACGATATTGACAATTGAATAAATTTTCTGCATGAAAGCATGTCAGCTCAAGCATACCACCCCATCGCTCCCCTCACTCCACACCTATATGACCCACTGAAGTGCTAAATAATTACATTATGTTCCAGGAGCTAATTCGACTGAGAGCAATACTTCTGGTCTCATTTCACCAGAGCTGTTTTCATACATTTGTGCTGGTAAAACGGTGTATGAAAACGAACCACGGGCTACTGTGTTGTTACACTGGGGTGATAATCAGGACCATAGAGTGTGGAGTACCTGCAGGGTTAATGATGCCATAGCGGATGTCTGTCATCTGCAGATATTAAGACCTGTAATTATCTAGGTTTTGTGGTATTTCACACAAAAAGTTGCCACAGCACCCTTACTGTTATGTTTGCACACCATTATTTGCATAATAGTCACCCACGTGCCTTTTGGCAAACTCAAAACATACCTTATCATTTTGAACACTAAGCAATGGCTTTTTTCTGGCCTCTCTTCCATAAAGCCCAGCTCTATGGAGTTTATGGTGTTTTGTGATCCTATGGACAGATCTTCCAGTCTCTACTCAGGAGCGCCACAGCTCCTTCAAGGTTACTTTTGGTCTCTGTGCTGCCTTACTGATCGATGCCCCCATTGCTCAGTCTGTGAGTTCTGGTGGGCGGCCCTCTCTTGGCAGGTTTGTTGTGCTTCCTATTTGAAGATGATGGATTTGATGGTGTTACAGAGGAACATCAGATATTTAGATATTTTTTGTAATTCCACCCTGACTTGTACCCAACAAGTGAACAACTTTGTCCCTGACTTGTTTGGAGAGTTCATTGGTCTTCATGGTGTGATGTCTCTTGCTTAGTGGTGCTGCAGCCTCTCAGTAAATGTGTGTTTATACTGACAGAGCATGTGACACTTTATATACATATGTACGTGTGTATGTACACACGTACATATGTATATAAGTGCCATTAAAGAGAAGTGCCATTAAAGAGAAGCTGCATGGCCAACAGCTAAGGAGGCATACGACTGGCTGAGTTGACAGAGTAAGGATACAAGGAATGTGGTGACGCCAGACGGCAGACGACAGAGATGTTAATCTTTAAAGAATTAGGGCTGGCGTGTAATAGCCTAGCCAACCTGACTGACTTGCGACGTACACATGGCATATCAGTCTGGAAAGCTGCCGGTAGAGCCAGATTACAAAGGCGGGGCTAACAGGTTCAGGGGACACAGGTTAGAACCAATCAGATAACTGCAGATGTGACTCAAGCAACACACTCTGTTTTGCTCTCAGAGCAGCCAGTTGTTGAGTTTTCAAAAGATATGGGTAAAGAGTGACGCATCGTAAGCTCCCGCCTCCCGTGCTGTGTTTGGTAAGTTTTAGACCGGGGAGTTGGAGGTGCTGGCCACTAATATCCTTTCAGTCCAGAAAGTGTTGGGTTTATTGCAGACATCTACATAAACTAAACTAAAAGCCGAAGCCTTAATGGAGGTTGCAGGGAATCCCATCAAACACCAGTTAATAAAGCAATATGTTAACATTGACACTTTGGATGCAAGCTGTCACAACAAATTTGCTTTGTCAAACTTGTTTCTTAGACAAGTTTAATGCTTCTTTGGCTTGAACAGATGGGGCAGGTCCTTCTCCCCTCCCAAGTGCTGTATGACCTCACATCTAAGGGAAGATACTTTATTGATATCCTCCCCTACAAAAGGAGCATAATTGCATTTATTTTATTGAATTGTATATGGACAGAGTAGTTGCTGCTCTACACTGCCAAATTTCAAACATAAAGGAAAAATAAACTTCACTGTTATATTGAATTAACTTACCTACTGTCCAGCAGAAAACCTGCAACCTCTGCATCCGTTTTAAATCACAGCTCCCTCATGAATTGTCTCCACCTGCTAATAATAGCCGATATAGCCTCTCATTTTCTCCGGTTATTACTTATTTTTCTTTCATTGGTTACTTTCTCTTCCCTTTCACTGGGTAAAGAGTATGAATGGTCCTCCATTTCAACAGAAAACGGCAAATAGAACCATCTACAGTCGTCTTTACTTGTTTATACTCCTCCTCCACGGGCAGCACATCATATAGAAGACAGATAGGGAAAACGCGTAAGGCTGACAATTTTGTCTCTTTCGGCTTCTGAAATCAGAAATAGTGACGCAACATGGCGCCTCCCAGTGGGTGCACCAACACCTATGTAATTATAAACTACTAATTCTAAGTGATGAGAACTCTTTCATTTTTGATATGAGGTTATTAGACTTTGCCAAATATGTATTTATAAAAGTAATACTTGATTTTTGCCAATTAAAAGCCAAATTAATTACACACTGTCCCTTTAACATTGTCACAATAATGTTAGTCTTTCTCTAGTTACCAATATTATTCCTGTATGTTTTGCAATACAGAATGGGGTAAATGTTACCTTGCAGACTTGTGGTATATGAATTGTTTTTACATCAAATTATTACGTCTCAGGCAGCTTTTCCATCTCATCACACTTAATGTGCTCCACTTGCAACAGTTTTTCATATATGAAGTCTTATGAGTGCCAATCAGAACAACCTCTGCAGAATTCTGTGTAGGAAACCATCTCAAGCAATAGAGTCACTTACAGCACTATAAATATTCAGAATTTACCATTTGTACCAAGCACAAGGACATTTTTTTATTTTGAGATTATTTTAAAATCACTTTGAACTTGGCCTCAGACAAGCTGTTGGCTTAACTCACGGTTTCAACAACTATTTTGAGTTATCCAAGCCGAGGGCATTAGATATCTACACAGTTATCAAGACAGTAATGTATTTACTGATTGCAATGTAATGAATTGGATTTAAAGTCAATCTTTAAAAGCATAGGCATTCTCATCAGAGAGAAAATAGTAAAGCACTTAAACATTGTGTAAACTAACATGGTAAAAGGAACTCTATTCATGCACATAACATTTGAAGTAAAACAGCCAATTAATTAGCAAATAAATCCTGTTAAAATTGGTTTTGTTTGGATTCAGTAAATGAGAGTAGAAAGCTTAGATGGACATTATCAAAGTTTTGCTGATGAATAATTTCTTATGTGACTCTAACAGACCTTTTCATCATTTTGTGTCAGGAAAACAATGGGACATTTAAGGATTCTTCAGCTCTTTTGTCTGTTCAATGCCTCTTAAAGTCACTGTTTCCTCTTTAGGGCTTGTTACCCAGAGAGCAACAATGCAATTTCTGGCTTTGACGGTTCTCTTATGTCTCTTTAATGACATTGCAATTACAGAAATAACAGAGTATTAGCATGCTATGTATTATTGTACATTTATTGCTCACAAATGCTTTGACCTATGTACGTTTTCAGCCTGCGATAAATATGGTTATTTGGCCTCAGTTCCCGAACACAGGCCTGCATGCTGTGGCTGAAGATAGTCGTTGTTGTCTGGGAGTGCTGTTACGCAAGTGTGTTGGGTCTGACTGGTCTTTCCACTGCAGGAGTTTCTGCCCCCTGGTACTTGGCGTAACAAATGTCTGAATTCTGTGACTGCATTCTCTTTTATTCAGTGTTTATTTGT
Source organism: Fundulus diaphanus (assembly GCA_037039145.1). Classification (NCBI taxonomy): domain Eukaryota; kingdom Metazoa; phylum Chordata; class Actinopteri; order Cyprinodontiformes; family Fundulidae; genus Fundulus; species Fundulus diaphanus. The sequence goes on from CM073128.1 coordinate 34,863,363, forward strand.
GAGCTTGTAGTGAGTGTGTGCATGTGTGTATGTGTGTATGGGGGGGGGGGGGGTGATTTAACAACACGATAAAGAGCAGTTACATCATCTGAGAAAAAGGCACAATGCCCCCTCTTTCCTCTAAGCCTTTCAGTCACAACAAGGAGTACTTTGTTTGTGAGGCTCAGTGTTAAAGAACGACTGAATGTCTTTCCCATAAAAAATTGTGGTCGTAAGTCCGCTTTGACCATTTGGGTCATTCCATCCATCCATCCATTTCCTATACCCAATCATCATTTGGTGTTCTGGCGGTCAAATTTCCAGTGGTCATGTGAGTCATTGTCACATGAAAATATTTTCAAAAGTTTTCAGAGACAGTGTTATAGCTTCTGGAAAGAGTTTTGTTGTGGGAGACAACAAGCAAAAGGACAAAGGTTATTGGCTGCAGGGTTAAGGCACTATGGGTTGAGTAATCTTCTCTCTTGAAAAGAAGCCTGCAAACTTAAGGAGGACAAACAACTTGCTGGCAAAAGCATTCAGTTACACAAACAAAACAACACAATCACCTAACGAAGGAGTAATGTGTCACCCTGACGTATAATTGCTGATAATGACAAGAACAGTTCTTTTTTAGCGTAGCACACACACCCACACAGTCATATGTCTGACACACATGGAAACCTTTTATCTGCTCAGCACATAAACCGTGGCCAAAGTATTTTCAGGAACCAAGATTATGTTTTGAGAGTCAAATGTGTTTCCCAGTTTCAAACTTTGACAACTGTCTGCTTCCCCTCACGGTTCGCCATGTCCAAGTCACGGACCAGACACTGCAAAGTAGTTCGACCCAAAGTTTTCTGTCTCCATCATCTCATCTCTACTCCCCTGGCAGCTGTGTCAACAGCCACAGGCCTGCAGCCTTAAACAAATCTTCCACACATTCATTGTAAACCATGCCACTCCCCTCAGGCATTAAAGGGCTTCGCTGACAACTCTATAAATGCTGGCAGTCAGTCCCAGAACAACATTGATTTTGTTCCAATCAATCCAGAGAAAATGCAATGCATGGTAAATGACACAGCCGGTGTGCAATAGCATACATTTCAGAATTAATTGTTGCTGGGCAGATTTGGATGGCCAATGGCGAAGGTTTGGTCCCACTGGTATTGCAACAACATGAAAAACAGTCTTTTTCATTAAAACTCAGTGTGAGGCGCAGCTGTCAGTCATGAATGTCAACACCGATCAGGTAAATTTATGCTATTTAATGAAATGGCAATGACGATTAATAAAGAATACTCTGCAGTAATTCAAAAGAACCTAAAATGTACTTGTTTTTGGAAACATTCTTAAAGAGGGGGCATAATTTACTTTTTGAGCCTTCACTTTGCTATTGGTTTAGTTTAAATACAATATGTATCATCCCTTTCACAACGATCCGTGTCCATCATCCATGTATGGTAACAGTGTTTCTGATTTTGAGAGGCATGTCTCCAAAAGTTTGTTTTGTGTTCAAAATGGCTTATTTTCATTTAAAAGAATGTAAGGGGAGGTATGTCTATGCTTCAAAATGTAGGGTTTTCAGGCTCCTATGTTAATTTTGCCATTTTAAGGAACATCATTGTTATATGATAAAGATTAATAGACTTCTCTCACATACTTTGGCTGTTCTATTCATGCAACAGCAGATAAACAGATCATTCACTGCAGATTAGGCCCTTCCAGGAATTATGGTAGCTCTGAAGAGTTCCTCCAAACATTATAAGGTATGTGCTTTTTTATTTTTGTGTCGAAAGCAGCCGGGGAAAAAGCAAGCTCTCTGACAGTCCTGCAGAAAGGGAAGAAGATGAACAAGTAATTACAACCCGCTGCATGAGCCCTCACTATAAATTATTTATGACTTTATTAAAATGCAGCTCTGTGGTGTAGTCAATGTCATCTTTTGTCATGCTTGTGTTCATTTGGTGAATGTTGTTGGACCGGATCAGAACAAGGCCAAACATTTCAACCTTTTTGCACAAGGCCACCATAATCATTCCGGTCCATTATATTTGGTAGAAAGATCGGACAACATTTCGTTCACCACCTACACGGCTCGGGGTGCTAACATAAACCGATATGGCAGACTCTCACCAATAAAGGGAACATACGGTCAAGGAATCGCAGTGGGATGTTATTCTAGCTATAAGGCTTTGTTTGCCTTTCATTTGAACATTTTCCTGTCTCTCATTCCTACGTTTTGTATGTTTTCCCTTCACCCGCCTCTTGTTTTGTGTCATAACAAAGCAAGTTATATTCCCTCCTCCAGTAGGTTTCTCATCCCCTTGTCCTTCTGCTTGATTTTGCTGTTTATGTTTCCACTCTGTCGTTTTTCTCTCCTCAAAAGTAGTGACAGATGGGTCAGGGCCTGCTTTTCTACTCTCTGTGTTGTGGACTTTGACGTGGGTGACTTTCTGTGCGGTTTTGGCCCAGGCTGTGTTTTTAGAAAGTATGTCATGGGAGGTTTGCGCTAGACTCTCCATGTGACATCAGTCGCATGTAGTATCTCTTGTGGCGAAGCTCTGCGGCTTTGTGTGCCATCCTTTCAATTTAAAGTGAATTCAATTTCATGAACACCGATTGTGACGGGAGAAGGAGAAAGCCAATCTGCTGTCACCTGACTTTAGAAGAAAAGGTTAATGTACCTGTGAGCAGGAAGATTGCCAGCACTTCCTCGCTGTGTCAGTTAATGTTCACTGTCTGGGAAACACTTTTAACTCTCCCAGTTTAGTTGCCCGACCTGCTGCAGATTTGGTTTAAGGCCCCGAAAGGGATTAAAATGAGATGCAGCACCCATGCTGTACTTCTCTAAATGAGTGAATCATATAGATAAACACATGGTTAAGTAAATATGCCTTCAAGAACCATCACTCACATGTCTGTCCTTTTTTTTTTTTTGTATGAGGAAATCTACAAACTGCTCTGAGGCTGGCTAAAGTGTTCACACAGACGCACACTTAACCGCATTTAAATCAACCTGCAGAAAGCCGGAACTGCCCCTGGCCATCAGACACCACAGAAGAGCGTTTGCCTGTAGAGGCAGAGGGTGCGGGCAGCAGGTTTGACGTACTGCTAAGAATTCAGCACGTAATTATACACGACAACGATGCCAGTCAGAGATTAGAAAAGATAAACATTTACTCTTCAGGTGATTTCCTGAACTTTGTGCTAAATTTGGCCTGGTAGTGTTTCATCTAACTGATATACCTGCATCTCAGGGCCATTTCCTGTTGATTTTGACCTTTTCTCCCATGGTGCCTTTTTTTTTTATCTTTTCTACAGATATGATAACATTCAAAACAGATTTCACAGACAGAGCAAAGACCTCATTAATCAGTGACCGGTGTGTGCACTAGAACGTACTGAAAGTCCAAAGCAGAAACGATAAAGAGACACAACATGAGCGGAAGGGGGAGCGCAGACCTGAACAAAGCTCTTGAGGTTGACAGTTGCGTTGTACAAACACCCGAGCTGAGAGAGAAAAGAGGTACTGTCCCCTCTGGTAAAGAACTCTCGCTGCCCTTTGTGTTTTGTTTGGAGGAGGTGGAGTAACTGCTGACCACATCAACCACAGGCCTTTGACTTTCGGCGCAAGCATTTTCTGCATGACCTTCACATTAGAGCAGCTTAAAGCTGGTGTCCAGTGTTAAAAAGGGAAAATGCCGCACCAAAATTAAACCTTTTAGAGTGTAAAAGCTTTGCAAAGAGAGAGGAATTTCTGATGCTTTCTTATAAATCAACTTAATAATTTACCACAATCTTTAAACATTAGTTAATGTTAAAAAAGTATGAACTTTTATGTTTGTTTTAAAATCTATGTAACTTAATTTCTTTTCTCTAATAATCAGAGATATTCAATACTTATATTATCTAAAATTACTGATTGTCTTATTCATCTTTTTTCTGATCATGTTCCCTGTTCTCCAGGACCACCTGCTACTACCACATACCTATAAGAATATTTTACACTTTAGTGTCAATACTTGCGCATGCAGATGTTGTCACTGTCAGTGAATTATCAGGAATTTGTTTCCCAACAGATAAAAGGATGCCATGTAGATTTATCATACTAAACATTGTAGATGGAAGGGCTAGATGTTCTTGATCACAGAATAACACATTCTTGTGAACTGGATGGAGAAATAAACAAGGTTTTCAAACATTTCTTAAATAAGATCTGGAGAGTGACGTGCATTGGATTTCGTCCTATTTAGCTCTGATTCCTTAAAAAATTACAGCACCGTTAATTGTCTTTATAAGTAAAGCTATTAGTAAATTAAGTCCCCCTATGTCTTATATTGCCAAAGTTATCCAGCTGTTCTGTGAAGTCATCAGATGTTTGTAAGATTAGTGAAAAAAACAATATTGTGAAGTCCAGCAGATCGATCACAGAGGAAGTTTCAGAGAAGTTAAAAGCTGGGTTAGGTTATAAAAAGAAACAGCCGAGCACTCTATGGTAACTCTGGAGGAGCTGATCCAGAAGTGACGGTGGGACAATCTAGAACAGGACAACTATTAGCATTAATTTGGTCTTTTTTTCTTATTGAGTTCGACTCATTCCATTGAATTGTTGAAAGTAAAGACAAGATAAGTCCTTTTTGTACTCACAAGCCATGCAAGGAACATAGCACATGTGTGACAAGATGCTCTGGTGAAATAAGACAAACCTATAACAATGCGCTTATTGGCCTACGTGCAAAATGCTTTGTCTTGTGAAAAACTAGCACTAACACCACCCTGCAAAAACCATTCCCCAAATTAAATAAAATGGCGGTCGTGCTATGGGGAATATTTCTCTTTTTTCAACAGGAATAGTAAAGCCATACATATTAATGGAGCTCAAGACAATAAGATACAATAAAACCTGTATTGTATTTGTAGGCTGCAAAGGACTTTAGACTGGGGTAGATGTGTACCTTCCACCAGGACCATAACCATAAACAAACAGGCAGAGGTTTAGCTTAAAGGACATTCATGTGTTAGAATGTATTTACCATCTGTACAAAGACTTACAAATATACCTTCACTGTGTTCCAAAACTGAGCTTGAGCTATTTTGCAAGGAACATAATTTTATGTGCAAACATGGTAGAGAAATACCGCTAATCTTTAGTTGGGAAAAAAAAGTTTAAAACAATGTATACCTTTCTTTCCTCTTCATAACTTTGCACTGGTGTTGGTCTTTCAGATAATACTAGATTAAATGGATGTGAAATTAAATAAAAACCAACTACGTACTTGATCAATATTTTTCAAAAAGCAGTCTACGTAAATTGTTCTTGTTCTGGATCCAGAGGTTCACATGGAAACGTTCCTGGCTGTTCTGTTACTCCCACATTGCAAAGTGCTTTTGTGAAGAGTTTTATCATACTGTTGGCTCTAACAGACCTGCCTCCTCGCACCTCTGAATGTGTTCATTTCCCAAAATCCAGCCTGGAACTGATTACCTCCCTGTCTGCGCTTGCTGGCCGTCTCTGTATATGTCTGCTGATGTTGTTTAGAAGAGTGCAGACCACTTCAAATTGTCCTCTGTGTGGAATGGAAATGCTTGTGATTGGTGGTGGTGGGGGCTGGTGCTGCAGCACATTCTTGTATGTCACTTTTTAGCAAAACACAAGCTGAGCTCTCATTCCCCTGTCTCGGTGTGGAGTTTGCAGTGTGGGCAGAGGGTGATGAATACAATAGAGGGAAAAAAAAGAGGAGCAGAGAGAGGGGGAGTGGGGATGGAGGAGAGTGCGTGGGTTAGCAGATAGGAATGGCGATGAGGGGGAGGGGGCAGGTTAAATGTGGTGCCTACACAGGGCGCTATCCCAAAGGCTCTCTCCTGTCTCCCACGCTTGCCCCCTGTAACCTGGCCTAGCTTCTGTTTAATGTCTGGCTCTGTCACACCTCGGCCCACTCCCCAGAGATCTGCATGTCTGTGAAGCGAAGTGCATTTCAAACTCAAAAGGAAACAATGCTGAACTTCCCACCACTAATGAGGATATTTTTTGGCCTTTTTTTTACTATCTCCAGGCAGGCTATCACGTTTGCTGTTCTGGACCCTGTTTTGCAACAACTTTTTTCAGGGACTTGTATTTGCTAATACCTTTTTGGTTCACATCCTTCAAAGACCTATATTTCACTCAACCATGGTCACATATCCTCATTTTAAGAAGAACAAAGACAAACATGAGTTATGTGTCTTTGCAAAATTTAGATTCATGATAAGGTGAAGAATTATCAGCAGTTTTTTTTCAATGTCTTGATATCTAAACTTCAAATAATCTTATACTTGCTTTAGAACAAATGGAAGCATGCCTATGGAAGACAATGACCTGATATTCTATCTCATTCACTGTTGTTGCTATCGTAGTTACAGTAGAATTTTATCATATATAGAAAACAGGGGAATCAATGTGGACTCCAATCCAATATGATGCAGCATATATATATATATATATATATATATATATATATATATATATATATATATATATATATATATATATATATACTCAAAATAAAATTGTCAAATGCATAATTCACTCGTAATGCAAGTTTATTTATAAAACCCTTTTCAGTAACAAGATGATTCAAAGTGCTGTATATGATCAAAACAGCAACAATAAAACAGAGGAATGAAAAGCATTACAGAGACAGAGGTAAATCATTACAGAGGAAAGCACTTTGCATTGGAATAGTAGCAACAGGTCAGATACAGTATAAAACAAATTGGACTACAAACTTCAACATTAAAATCTAAAGGTAACTCTAAACAAATTTGATTTAAAGGAACTCAGAGTTTCAGCATTTCTTCTGGAAGTTTTTTCCAGATAAGTGGAGCATAGGAACTAAATGTTGCTTCTTAATGTTTGGTTCTAGGTATGCAGAGTAGGCTTGAGCCAGAAGACCTGAGTGGTCTGGAGGGTTGATACACTGATAACAAGTCTGTGATGTATTTAGGTGCTAAGCCATTCAGAGATTTATAGACTAACAGGAGTATTTTAAAGTCTAATCTCTGAGATACAGGGAGCCAGTGTAAGGACTTTAGAACTGGGGTTATGTATTCTACTTTCTTAGTCTTAATGAGGACGCAGGTGATAGAAGGCCAACTTTTTAATTACCTTCATGTGTCTCTGAAGGTTCAGGTCTGAGTCCATCACGACACCAAGATTTCGGCTTTGATCTGTGGTTTTTAGCGGTAGTAACCGAAACTGTGTGCTAACACATCATCACTGCAGGGAATACTACAGGTGGCAGCATCATGGTGTTGGGTTGCTGAATTGCCTTTGGAAAAGATAGCACCTGAACACATTGCAAAGTCATTATTCATGAACCTGCATGTTTTAATTCTTTCAAACTCCAAAACCTGCATTGCTATGTATTATAAAACATTAAACCTGCCAGCTGGCTGTTCACAGTCTGGTTCTTCTGGAGGTTTCTTCCTCTTAAAGGGGAATTTTTCTCTCCACTGTCTCTACTCGGTATGAGGGATTGATGCAAAGTCAACGACACAATGCAAGTGACTGTCCACTGTTGCGGCATGCTCATTCAGGAGGAATGAAGGCTTCTGGTCAATGATTCGATTCAATCTGCTGGGTTTCCTTAGAAAACCTTTTAACCGATCAGTCAGCATGATTTAATAGAGTTGACTTGTTGTCAAGTTGTCCTTGAGATTACGTGTTGTGAATTGACACTACACAAATAAACTAAATTGAAATAAATTTTAGAGCCCATGTAATATCTTCTCTAAGAATCAACACATGAACTCTACTAAGTCCATTCTCAATGATACACAGCTAAAACACACCAAAATACAGGGCATGCAGATATTCTTAAGATTCCAGATATTCCACCAGCTGATGTAATCTTTATTTTAATGTTGTTCTTAGTATGTCTTTATTTGTCTTCTATGCCCAGTAATAGGAGTCCTGGCTGTAATCATTGTTATCATGTAAACAAATCCAAAAACCCACTTCATTAAGACTTGCCATTAGGCAGTTTTCATTGTGTATTTTTTTCTGGGCTTCGAAACAGGTAATGTTCTATCCAACGCGGGCCTACTGTATATAATCACTGAGATATTCAGATCCACATGAGAGCTGGATGAGCAGATTAATAGTATTGACAAATCCTAATTAGCGTCATGCTCAATCAAATGATTAATGTGAGCAGTTGTTAAGGAGGCAGCGTGGATCTAAATCAAGCCAGAGGCTAGATAATACAGCAAAAGCCTGTGAATCACAATACGGCAGAAAAGGACCCAGAGAAAAAGACAGAAATTGTCACAAAAAACATAAAATAATAGAAGGGCAGGAACTGAAAACACTGCGGAATGACATAGTTTTTATATGCATACACGGTCGAGTGGCTGTTCGGCTCCCCTGAATGTTTTTACACCCCGAGTTTAAAGCAGCGATGGGATTAGTTTGTAGGATTGTTGGCTTGCATTGTGTGCTGAGAGGATAGGGAGTGAAATCCCGTTTTCAGCCACCACTACTTATCCTTGTCCCTGTGTTGTCTCTTTCAAACAGAAGCGCCTCGCTCTACATGCATGTAATCTAGGTGACAAGAAAGAATGAAAAGAGAATTGACGGCATACGAAGGGAGAGAAAATGGGATGGCTGACAGAGAGGAGAATGCGGAGAGGTTTGTGGAATAGACTTGGGAGGAAAGGAGAGTGCGCTGGATGTGAGCTGACTTTATGGTGCACACGTACTGTAACCTCCTCTTCCTCGGTTGGTTTAAAAGGGGGATGCAGGCCTATAGCATGAACGAGGTGCATTTATGTCTGACATCAGCACCTGAATAATTCATCTTCTGCTTCATGCCTGAATTATTGATGTCTGAAAGATTACAGAAACAGCCAGCAGAAAACAGCAGTCTGGAAGGAGCGAACATGATGCAAGATGGAGAAAAGAATAATGATTTCATCATTATTTACAGTTTCTTTCCAAAACGAGCGAGTCACTAAATGGAAAAGGAGCTGAAAAATCAGACAAAAGAATAATCAAAGCAACCAAAGTTAAGTTTGTTCTTTAATTTTAATTCTAGCTGGATAGAAAATGTATTCTTAAAATACACAAAGCTGAGTGCAGTGTGAATGGCCCAGTTTAGATCTTTTTACCCCCCCTCCCCCCAAAAAATAAAAAATAAAAAATCGTATTTCAGCAAAAGATCTGAACTGAGCATCAAAACCTGTGTTGTGGACATAGCCTTTGATTTAGGACTGAACTTTGACAGGGAGATTTGAAAATATGAATATGTTTTTAGCTCCACTCATCTTCCCCAACGATTCTGACCAGCTTTCCTGTGCGTCCTGAAGGAAAGTTTCCCTAAAGTAGGATTCTGATACCACCATGTTTTATGGGATGGTGTGTTCAGGATAACGTTCAGTGCTAGTGTTCCACCACATACAGTGTTTTTGTACCTTCTTCTAATGTTTTCTATATCCCTCTGCGTTTCCCCACCTTGGTCCCTCAGGACCTATGTTCTGGCATAGTATAGATGTATCCCTGCTCCAGCACACCTGATTCAAATCATTGCATTACCTCCTCAGTATACCAACAAGATCTGCAGTATCTTTTTTCTTTTTATTCTTGCAGGTACGATACTTGTCACCCTCCACAAATTTATCTCTAACCTGCCTGTTGTGTTCCTTGGACTCTATGCAGTTTGTTCTATAATGTTCTTTTATTTGTGAAAAGCTTTGAAGACAATGTGCCCTTTTTATTTCCAAGTTTGCAACAAATCTTCAGCAATTACTTTCTTTTTTATAAAAGTGTAAAGCACAAACAAAAGTTGTCAAGTCAACAGATTCCCTTCGCCAGAGGAGTCGGATCTCTCCAACTCCTCCAGAGTTGCCATGGGCCTCTTGGCTGTTTCTTTGAATAATCCTGTCCTTTCCTGTCATGTGTGTTTAGGGAACTACCATGATCTGGTAGTTTTGCAGTGGCCGTACACTTTGCAATTTCAGATGATGGGTTAAATAGTGCTCTGTGAGATGTTCAAAGCTTGGGATGTTGTTTTATAACCTAACCCTGCTTTAGACTTCCCCATAATTTAACCTGTAAGCTTTCTGTTTTGTCCCTTGGTCTTCATGATACTGTTTGCTTTCTGATGTTATCGAATGAACCCATGAGGCCATCACAGAACAGCTGTATTTATATTGAAATTAAATTACACATAGGTGGACTCTTAAATAACTAGTTGACTTCTAAAATCAGTCAACCGCACCGGACTTTGTTTAGGCGCATGAGCTTAACGGGATCTGAATACAAATGCATGGCACAGTATTCAAATATTTTTTAGTGCAAAAATCAAAACCATTCATTGTTTTCCTCCCACTTCACAATTATATTCTACTTTGTGTTGGTGTATCACATAAAATCCCAAAGTAGTTAAATTGAAGTTTGTGGTTAGAACATGAGAAAATGTGGAAAAAAAAAGGTCAAGGGCTATGAATGCTTTGGTGAGGCACTCTAATTAGATACATTGCTCATAGCTTTAGTGGTCATACCCTCGCGTTTCTGCTGATGTGATTGTAAGTAACATTGGAATGGTTACTCTCTCTCTCTGTGCATGTTCATACTTTCACTGTGTTAAGCCGGGCATACACTGTACGAGTTTTTCAGTCGTGGTACTTATATACATCTCAAACTGTGCGACGGAACCGCGGGGTTTAAAAGTTCACCGCTCATCTGTGTGCTGATCTGTGTTCTCAAACTGTACGGTGCGACGCTCGGACGCGGCTCGGGAGGCACCGGGCGTCGGGGGGAACGGAGGGGAGAGAGGAAAGATGAGATGCCCCGGCGGCCGCGCGGCATACGGAAACAGACGGCCAGCGCGACCAGGCGGAGGTCGCTTCGGGGACGCCCGCTCCCCTTACTCCACTGGCGGGGACGGAGAGGAGGGGAGGGCGCCCCCTCGTAGCTCTGCTTGAACAGCAGGATGGTGATTCGTTGCGTTCGCCTGTCTGCTAAGCTCAAAACAACTGTGCCTGGCTTGACGGAGAAACCAGGAGAACAGCTGAGCATCTTTACGACAGTGCACTTTTACTTTCGCCCTCTGGGGGGAGCCTCACTGGAAAATCAACCCTGGTTGCATAGTATACCTTTAATGTTTGTTACTGGTCTCACAACCAGTGACTGTTTTGCTGTGTTTATGATGTTTTTATGTTTTCACAATGTAACGCACTTTGAACCGCCTTGCTGCTGAAATGTGCTGTACAAATAAACGTGACTTGCCATTTGCATGTGGCACCCATCCTGTAAATAACAATTGTGTATTTTTTACATCTGAGGCAAAATTCACAACAAATCTGGTGCTGAACATTGACCAATATCCTGTGCTTGAAGTTCAATCTTCTGCAAGTGCCATGAGTAGATGTATGATAAGCACATTGTGGAGAAACATCGGGTATGTTTAGCATCCTGGTTGGGGATTGAGGAAGTACATCTTTTCCTCTCCGTCCAAGGGAAACTAGCCTTTTGTTGTATTGTGAGTAATGACATGGCGCCACCTTTGATTAAAACTTTTTTTTAAATGCTGATGTTAGATTTCTTAAAAGACAGTTCTCAACTATTGGGAGAGGTATTTTGTGCTCAGTGTGGAGGGAGAGTTTACTTAAAAGGCTCTTTGAACAATCTAATATTCAATTGTGATGAATTTGTTAGTTTTGGGGTTTTGCTCATTCTATCACTAATTTGCAATATCTATTTACATGAAAGATGCCCTTTAAATCAGAGACCCAGTACTACACAGGGCTATTGATTTTAAATGCAGTGGAGGGCTTACTCTGACATTACGCCGCAAATCAAAAAGGTTGCGCTGTGTCGGAAACCCCCTCCCTTCGCTGTTTTGCGACATTGGGAGTCATCACTTTCTGTAACCCTCTGAAACCAGCTATCGAACTTTCACACCCATTTTACTGCTTGATTAACCGACTAAGCCAAGGTGTGAAAGCGAGCAGAATTATAACCACTGTTTCAAGGTTGGTTGTTATTTTTAGGGTCCAATGTTTGAGAAGCCTGGTGTGATTCAGCAGTGCGCACCAGTAGAAGACTCTGTGTGGGTTTTGCTACAGCGTCCATTGTACTATTTTATCTCACTCTACTCTACGAATTAACTGCAGACTCAGAAGCTGTTTGGAACATGTGTGAAAGCGCTTAAAATAAGCACATCTTTGAGAAATAAATGAACTAATAAATAGATTACTTCATTTACACATGCAACCAAGATACCTCCCATTTCTCTGTCTTTTGTTTACATTGTTAGCCCTGTCCTGTGATGCCCAGAATGAGTCTAATACATGCTTACGTACATCTTTTTTGTGGGCGTAACCATACATGTGTATGTGGCGGCTGTGTTGCCAGCTCGGAGAGGCACGGGGCCCAGACATTTGGAACCATTTAGTGAGAATTTCGAGTGTGGGAGGAGAGGAATGTGCGCCCAGATAAAAGAAAAGTGAAAGAAAAACAGAGCAAAGAGAGGGGGAGGAGAGCACGAGAGATAGACAGAGATATAGACAGAGAGAGGCCATGCTGGGAATGTAGCAGGTGAGTATGAGGCGCAGAGGGAAGAGAAAGGAAACAAGCCACCTGAGAGAGAAACGCTTTGGAGCGGAGGAAGGCAGGCTTACATTGAAGACGGGGGTTAAAATGAGGGCATGGGAGAGGGAAACAAAAGGGAGGTGAAGGGAGGGGAAACCACAGAAAACACACAGATCCTGAGCAAATGACAGACAGTGGGGGCAGCAGAGAAAGAATAGAGGAAAGAGGCTGAGAAAAAAAAATGAAAAAAGTACTAACTGCCCACACCTTACCTACTGTTCTCCATTAAGCTGATTTTTTCCAAATGGCTCTTGCACGTTTCGCTTAGGGGGAACATCTATTCCTATCACAATGCTGCCTACCCACACCTCGCAGTGACAGGCAGAGCAGGAGAAAGAGGAAAGACGGGGGCTACAAGTAGAACTGAACAAAGATCTGAAAAGAAGAAATGTCCACAGGAAAGAGGGAAAAAAAAGAAAAGATGTGACAAAAATAACTAAACCAAAGTGTAACATTCAGTGCTGCCTTTTAAAACTTGCTTAATTACAGCCCTGCAGTTGCTATTAGAGAAGAAAATTTTCGCCGTGAAGTGTTTTTAATTTCTGGTTTGAATTACCAGAAATCAACTGCAGATCGACTCTGCAGAATTTATTTTCTTTGCTGCCTGTGTGCACAAATAATTCTGAAGTCCTTTCTTTTTCTGAATATATATTTGCTCTTGTCCTTCACAAATATTCCTCCCACATTCACAACACATGCTTACAGTCTGTCTTCCTTCCTCTGATCTGTACAAAAGCTAACAGAGCTCCACCAAAGCTGCATGTGGCATTCCCTATGATAAATCATCTAAACGTGCATTTAAATGAAAGCAATCACTTTTATTTTTCTTACATTTTATTTATTTATTTCATATCTACAGCTGTAGAAAGACAGCCTACAAAAGCATTTGCTCCCGCCTCTTGGATATGCTTAAAAGCCAAAGGCTTTGATGGCAACTGTCTCTCACTGCCGATCTGCTGCTGGCCTCCTGGCCCATCTGATGAGTGATGCAGTTTAGCCAAACAGAGTAGACTCCCAAACAACACCCAATCAGCAGCTATTGTTTCCCACCGGTAATGACCAATTCCTTGCCAGCCTCCTGTCTGCAGATGATTTCCATCCAAAATCAATCCGGGAGTGCTTTGTGCATCTGGATCACCATTTTCTGTCTTCGAGGTAATAGCACAAACTGGTTGCGAATTAAGAAACTTTAATGATGAATCAGAGGTCAATTGATCAGTGAGAGGCATTATTGACCAGTCTGGGTTGAGGAATGAACTGGGCTCAGCTGACCTCCATGGCTCCTGGCAACAAGGCGGGCACGTTCAATCTCACTTGACCGGCTCAGCTGTGACCCTTGACCCTTAGAAATGCTGGCCCCATGTGAACCATCACCTCCAAAGATCAATGGTCCTTGACCATCGCCAAAGGCCTTTGGCCAGAGCACTCGGGGAGATGGAAGGGCTGCAGAGGTGGTGGAAGCAGGGTGCAGGCCCAGACAACCAGGTGACCCTAAAGAGCAAGGTCACTGACAGCTGATGATGAAGGAGATCTTTATTTAAGCTGAATCTAATGAAGAAAGAGGAACATTGAAACAAAAATACTAAGGTATACACGCAAGCTTTTTTTTCTTCGCTAAATCAGCTTATCTGTTGCTGTGAGAAGCGGAATAGCTCCTTATGGAATTCCTGTGTTTTGCCCTGTTCTTTAACTTAAATGTGATGTCTTCCTTTATTACATGAAATAAGCTATCCAAACAAATCTAGCCCTTTGTAAAAAAAAAAAAAGAAAGTAATTCCCACTTAATCTAAAAAAAATGGTTATGCTACCTTTGACTCCAGCAACTGCTGTTAAGCATTTGTAATGAGTGACAATGCGGGTTTTGCACCATTGTGGAGGAATCTTGGCTCAAATTTTTTCTGCACATTCTTTTAATTCTTCCACATTGGAGAGCTTTTGACCATGAACAGACTATTTAAGGTTAGACCACTGCATGTGGGCGGACATTCACCTTCAGGATTTTTTGGTTGTGAGCCTTCAGTTACTGCAAATTTTTCAGATCCTGAGGCAGCCGACCCACACCATCATGCTATGGTGTTCTTTCTCTGAAATGCTGTGTTAGCTTTACGCCAGACCTAATGAGATGAGTACGTTCCAAAAAGCTACACTTTTGTCTCATCAGGCCACAGAATGATTTCCTTAAAAGTCTTGGATAGTCAGGATGTTTTTATTTCCTGTTTCTTTGGAAGTTTCTAGGCAAGACTTTGTGTTTTTTGTTTTGTTTTGGTAAGCAACATTTTTGAAATGGGAGCTCTCCTATGGATGACATTTTTGCCCAGTCTCTATTTTATTGTCAAATCATGTAGAATTTTACTGAGGAAAATTATGTTGCAATTATTTAGATGTTGCCCTGGATGCTTTTGTAACTTTTTTAAACAAGCTTTTGATGCAGTCCTGGGGTAATTTTGGTAAGCCAGACATACTTGGAAAGATTCACTATTTTTCTGTGGTTTCTCCATTTGCATATAATGACTCTCACAACACAAACTACCCAGAATGAGCAAACTTTTAAAATGCTGGGGGAAAAAAAATAGAATTAGGCATGTTTCCATCTACTAGTTTGGAGCGAATTAACCAGGCTTTGAAAAGTGTAATTTCGTCAGAAGTTGGCAATACGCAGTAAATGGAGGTTACAAACTAGCATCGACCACACATCTAAAAAAGAAGAGAGCTTTTCAGGAATGTGTTGCTATTGGGCAAGTTGCAATTGTTCAGTCATGTCAACCAGTTAATGTTACATGCAGTCTGGAGACAAAGAGAAAGAAATGTAATTCTATGCGCGTTGTGAGACTATCCAAGAAGGTGCCGACAGTAGAAACAGCTGATCAGTCAGGTGAGGTAAATGTTTGCTACGTCAGAACTTATTCGGCAAATGTGTTTCATGAATTATGAAATGCACGCCCGCCGACAGGGGGGGACAAACGGGTCAGTTGTCCCGGGCCCAGGACAGAGGTGGGGCCCAAAACTGACAGTCTGACTGAACATTTTAATGGTCAGTATGACTGTCAGTCAGCCAGCGCGCGCTGTCTGCAGCAGCAGTCTGTGTGTCACGCACTCTGCTGCTCCCCCTCCCCTCTCGTACATGGCTCAGCGGCGCCAGCCAATCAGCACGCAGGCTCAGCCTGGCCCGCCCACTCAACTACTCACAAACAACCGTGCTGCTGCTGATCAGACTCGGAGAGAGAGAGAGACTGCAGGAGCAGAAACGCCGTTTGGCTCTATTTTAATACCTTAAATGAAATCAAGCTGTATGTTTTGTAAAAAGCCGGTTAAATTCAGTGGAAACACAACAAATTTATTTAAGCACGTGAAAAACCATGAGCAAGAAAACATAGAGCGACAGAAATGGAGAGGAGACAAAACTTCTCTCATTGCCCCGACAGACCCACAGACTGATGTCACTGACTGAGGCGTTTCAGTCCTCCAGAAAACATCCAGGTAGATCAGTGTTCATCTTCAGCAGCACTTCATGTTAACTTTCAAAGTAGATATTATATATCATATGTTACTGGAGCCCATACAGAACATGTAATTAAGACCTTGAAAGAATCCAGTACATATATCCTATTAAAAAGTGTTATTTAAGATAAGATAACATTAGCTAATCCTTTATTTATCCCACGACGGGGAAAATTATAGGATTAAAGCAACAAGCAGGTGCACACAACACAGACAAAATTACATAAGGATTGAAAGATATAAAAGGTGGATTAGGAAAAAAACACTATGGACATAACATTATTATTATTTAATTGTAATAATAAAATAAAAATCACAAAACCTGAAAGGTCAACAGTTTCATGATACATCACGCTTAAGGACTGGCTGATATACAGCAGGTCAAAAAAGGCCATATTTTGGCTGCTGTGCTTGCTGTTCTCTTATGAAGAAAAGATCAAACAGTGCACTAAATTCAATAGATGGGTTGAAAATATCCAGTATAAAATACAGTTAAGTTGACTTTTTTTTTGGTGTGTGTGTGTGTTTTTGTGTGTGTGTGTGTGTGTGTGTGTGTGTGTGTTGCGGGAGGTGTAGAGGGGGGGCCCAAAAAGACCGCGTTGTCCCGGGCCCTAGCAAAGCTGTCAGCTGGCCTGATGATATGTAATGAGGATTTGACAAAGGAAGGCTTGATCTGCTGAGTATTTGCAAAAATGTTTTCCAGGAAATAAATAAATAAATGGAGAACTAGAAACATGATTAAAACAGTTAGTTGTTGTTTTTTTCCTCTGAAATTTAAATCATAGACAATTTCCACATTCTGGTCCTTAGTTATGTTTTTGTGGTACAAGTCAGACCGCTAATCCTCTTATGTTAGAATAGTGAAACAGCAGACGGCTGAGCTACCATTGCATCCTAATCAGCCAGGTAAAGTTATTTGATCATGCATTGGAAAAGTTCAATTTCTGCTTCAGAGATATTACTGTGCATAGCAGCAGCTTCTTGCATCTGTTCTGCCATTGCCACAGGATCCACTATTAGGTTTCTTACAAAAGCAGAATTCTTATTCCCACATGACAATTTCCATTTTTTTCTAAAGTTAGACTCAAACCACTGGGTTTAAATGCACACCTTCTATCACAATGACACAACACACAAATAAATACACAGCAGATCTCAGTGGGTGTCAGAGAGATATGCTGAGGGTGTTATAACAGCAGTGAATCATCAGCAACATAGCATAACAGAACTGAATGTGTCCTCATCCATGAGAGTATATTTGCACCAAGCAATATGAGACAGGCTGATAAATATCGTTAAACATACTGCAAGAGATATAGTCTTAATTTAAGTGATGCAACCTTGAAGATTGAAAGAGCAAATTAAACAATCTTCTTTTTTTAAATGAAACATATCTTGATTAACAAGAAAGCTGATGCCTGTGCATTTACTTAATTGGTAAAGTGTAGGCAGGTGCTAAACCTATTAGTTATATTTTCATGCTTTGTTCTCTGTTGAATAAAGTTTTTTTTTTTGACTCTCAGAATGTAACTGTGCCAGAAAACATAATAAACCAGACTTTTAAACAAAGGTTTGTCCCGAACTGTAACTTTTTGTGTACCATTATCTCTGGTATATTTATATAACAACAAATAACAATGACGCTGTCATCACGTTTTTGGCTCTGTGCTTGCTTCGTTCTTCTTCCCGCACATTACCTCCAAAATAAACTGCCTTTTACAAAACCTGATGTTGTCTGACTGAATACTGGGTCCTCCGTTTGTGACAATGTGTCCCCAAATCATCACTGACTGTGGGAATTTAACTTTGGACCTCAAACAACTTGAATTGTGGGCCTTCCTCCAGAGTCTAGACTCTGGAACCATAATGTCCAAATTAGATGTAAAATTAATTTTCATTAAAAAAGAGCACTTTGAACCACTGAGCAAATGTCCAATCATTTTTCCTCTTCAGCCCAAGCAAATTCTTCTGACCTGGTCCTTCCTTCAAAGGTGGCTTAACACACGGAATAAAATAGCTACAGCCCTACCCTGGATATATTTGTGTTTGGTGGCTATGGACAGATTTATTCCAGCTACAGTCCAGACCCTGTGAATTTCTCCTATATTCTTGCTAGCCGTCTGTAGCAATGATGGTTATTGGCCAGACCTCCTGGTCAAGATAATCAATTACTGTTTCCTGCACTATTCTGTCCTTTCTCAATATTTTCCCCACAGCTTACTCGAAGAAGGTTTTGTCTGTCATTGCATCTGATTTGATTGAAATGATAAACTCATCTCTTTTGTCAGGTGTTTTGACAGCTGAGCATTTTGGAAACCACAGTTAGCAGATAACGGTGGTGGAAAGCTCAGATGAGGTGTCTCAAGGCAGAGATTCATTAATTTGCCAGAATCTTTTAGGTTAATTTAAATATGTAGCTGGATTAAACAAATAATCATGTTTTGCTTCTTTGACAGAAGTTGTACAAAATCAGACTTCCTTGGCTGCTGCCAATAGCTGGTTGCTCCAGTGTAACAGATTTCTAAGCTCAGAAGTGAACCAGTGGCTATCCTGTCCTGTAGTTGTGAACCCTGTCTATTTATAAAATTAGCAAAACTGTCATAATAAAAAATTAAATTTAAGAAATTGGAAGCAAGTTAAAATCTCAAAGGTCCCCTAAAAAGCATGTTTTCTAAAGCATTTCTTTATTTTTGACAGCATGGGGCTTTAGGATTCTTAGCATTCCTAAAAATGCCAACCACACAGTGATAATTTACAGCAGGCCCCCCTTTTCCATTTTATTCATGAGGCATATTTGTTATGAAGATCAAGAAGAGAAGATTTATCTAGACATTTGGGACTTGGACTGTCAATAATCTGTCTAAAATAAAGAGAAAGACAGATAGTTTGGAACTGGATATGCTCCCTGCTGTTACAGACCTGAATTTGCCACAAATTTGGCATTATCAATCCTGCACATAAAATATTGGCACTAATGATAAAACATTTTTCAGGGTTGTATACTCTGGGAGCACAACCTGCAATAACAAGTATGTCCTATACATAGAGGGTTTTATATCACAATGAAGGAGTATGTGCATCCAAATTATTGTTTGGTACTGCATGGATATAATAAATTATATGTCCAAACACATAAGCCTGAACCAATTTGGTTTGGCTTTAACACTTTCGAAGACTTTGGAGGATTTTAAAATGTTGAAAACACAACATCAAATTTTTTTAGTTTCAAGCCCCCATATGAACAGTGATATACAAATTATTCTGTCCTTTTTACTTGTAAAACACATAACTCAAATAGTACTTGTAATAATGGTAAAACTGTAAGCACAAATTAAATGTATAAGCCTTTAATAGCTCTATCAGAACGTTTCGTCCAGGAACAGTATTTAGTGGCAGCTAAACAGCGTCCTTTCTATTTTTTTTAGGAAACTAAAGTTAAAAACTACAAACAACTGAGTTGTGGATCTGTTTGACCTTCACATGGTCTATGTCGAGTGTTTTAAGGGTTAACTTATCATTGTCTTATGATGTTTTAGTTTCAGTGCATGCAAGCATGTGATGCACCCAAACTATCCATAAAACCACACATCCCTCACACAATAAATTCCTCTTTTGTTTATATAAACACTTAATGAGTCACTGTTGCAAAGTAATAGGTACAACCATCTACTATTTTCTGTAAACAAGATACTTTTAACTGTTTAATTGTTGCATTCTGTCTTGTGGGCACTGAGACATTCAGAGCATTTCCAGGTATTGGACATCTTCAAAGAAGAAAACGTTCACATGACTGATGTGTTGCAAAATGGAAACCCACAGATGAAGCCCTGATTCTAATTCCAGAAGCCAATTTTTCAATCAAGGTTTTTTCCCCCCAGGAAAACATCTTGTGAAAATGCAGTAGAACAACCACTAAATAACGAAATAACTGTAACTAACTCATTTGTTCAAAACTGATATGAATTTTGCAAACCACACCTAGGCCTGATTAGTCTTTTACCTGTAGAATAACAAAATCTCCTTAATATAATCAGTCTGACAACATAAAATGGACTAAAAGGTCAGAACAACTTGGTCTAAAGATATTCAACAACAGGTGACAAACAAAGTCATTGACATCTATTATTCTGTAAAGGGTTACAAACCTGTTTCTAAGGCTTTGAGACTCCAGAAACCCCTGTGAGATCCACAGATGGAGAAAACATGGAGCAGCAGTGAACCTGCCTAAGTGGCTGGCCGTCCTGAATTTCTCCGAGAGATCATCAACAAAGGTCGTTACAAAATAAACCAGATCTTATGTCAGTCAACTCCCCAATTAAACACTGTTCATTATTCAGCAATGAGAAAGGGACTGAGCAAAACTTGCATCCATGGGACAGTACTGAGATTAATACCACCACTGAACACAAACAGCACAAACGCCAACCACACATTTACCATAAAACATCTGCATGATTCCCAAGTTTTATGGGAAAATATGATGTGGCATGATGGGGAAAAAAGTCGAACTATTTGGATGGTGGCTCAAGTTTTTATGCAGCAGGAGAGCAGACTGAAAAATGTTAGGAAAGCAATATTTTTGCTAAATGTTGCAATGAAGATATTGAGTATGATTAACAGTAACCTCCCTCATAATTCTTTATTTTCCATAATCACAAAGTCCTCTCTATTATTCCTTAGCTTCTGATCTTAGTCCCCAGGATTTATACCAGACATAGGCAGAAAGGTCACTAAAAAGTCCATCAAAGCCACCAAAAATTTATTGGTAAGCAGCGCTTGTAATGCATTTCTCCTCAGATTTTATTGCTTACAAAATATTGCAGAAAATCAGTCCTTTAATGTTGGAACAATGTACATTGTGATGTTACAGTGAGTAGTATGATTCAATAAATTGTGCAGTCAAGCAGAACAATGACCTGAAGCACACCAGCAAGTTAACCACAAAAAAATAAAATAAAAAATAGGCCTAGTCAAAGTCTGGATGCAAATTCCATTGATGTGACCCTGAACAGACTGTATATTACTGAAAACCCTCCAATGTGGCTCACTTAAAACAAGTAAAGTTATTAAAACATCTTTAAAGTTATTGTATATCTTCAGTGGCAGTTTATGTTGCAAAATGTGGTGCCACTAGTTAGATTCTGGGGGAAATTTTATTTTTTGCATGTTGTATCTACTCATGTTTGTCTGATGTTAAAATTTGTTTAGGTAGGTAGGTAAGATAGGTAAGTTTATTTATATAGCACTTTTCAGTAACAAGATGATTCAAAGCGATAAAACAGAAGTAATCTTTAAAGGGGGGGAGGACTTTTTCATGATAACGTATGTTTACAAACGGGAAAACTATTTATCATATTGATATATTGACATCTTCTTTCTATCTATAGAATAAAGAGTGAGCAAAATATGTGCCGTTATGTCACGTCATGTTTATACCCTAGGGAAAAATGAAGTCATGTATTACTACTTAAAGCAGCAATAAGCGAAACTTCACCATTAGGTGTGCTGTTGAGCACTGTCTGTAGACCAAAACAAGATGTGTGGCAAGCAATACCTCTATCTGCCTCCAAAATCTAAGCACCAGACTAGTTCTATTTTCAATTTCGCATTTTTTGTCAAAAAACAAATGCCTTCAATGTACAAGAGTAACATGTACTGCTCACAAGCCCGCCAGGCTGCATTAAACAATGCTAATAAAGTTAGCTGGCCTACTTTCCTCACATAACAGTACGGACTGGCCCATTGCTGGTCAAACTCCAACAATTAACCCACAGGACACAATTATAGCGTTACATTAAATGTTCTCCACCTTGGAAACACGACGCTACTGTTAATCTTGGTTTTGTCTCTTTCTTCATCTGACAACTTCTTTGCCAAAGGTCATTTGTTTTGGTGGTAATCTTGGGTCCTGATCACTTCAGGTGAACCCGGCGGTGGCATTTTATAGACACGGAGGGGCTAAGCCCTGAGTGGCAGCTGTTTACATGGATGTACATCCACGCGTGACTGGCCTGGCTTTGTAAACAAGAGACTGGAGAACAACACAGAGAAATGGTGTATGACGTCAGACCATATTCCAGCTAAAAAGATACGTTTAGTTCTTCACAAAAAATGTTTTAGTTATTCTAAAATAATGAAATTTCGCTTATTGCTTCTTTAAACATTTGTACACTCAGATTTACCAAGGATTAATTCTGAATTTTACGCATTTTTGCCAGGGTGTAACAATAAGTGCAGGCAGCATTGCATTGAGCATTTAAGGCCATTGTTTTATTATGCGACAGGATCAGAGAACATCATTAATCATCCACCGTAAACGTAAATCATAAAGGTGCCATCAGGCTCTTGCCCAACTGAAACTGAATCACTGTAGCTCAGACGTCATTGTTCATTGTGAGAGACTTATTACCAGAAGATTCATAACATTTAAACGATATCTATTTGTATTGTGTTTTCATGAGCGTTAGTCCATGTGACTGTTGGTGTCTGTTTGTGTTCTCATTTCCCACTTCTCACATCTCTTGTCTGTGGTTTCACAGACGGCAGGGCCCATCTCACGAGTGCCCAAGCATGACTCAGACCTATGCAGACTTGTGGCTGGCGGCTGTGACTCATGAAAGGAAGAGAAAGGGGTGTGGAAAAAAGTCCAGGGGGAAAGGGGAGGGTGCAACAAAAGTGGATGGTGTCAGAGATGAAATGTCTTCTTCCCTTCAGCCTGGGCTGCAGATTGGAGCAGCTGGTCATGAATAGATGAGTGGCAGCATCACTCAGCACACCCAGAGTGCACACTGATGCATGCTGATACTCTGGAGCAGCTGAAAATAGCCAAACAGAGGCCTTCCACAACATCTGCTAATTATCTGGCAGAAAGCAGTCCTGGGCCTCGGATCAGAGTAGTCCCAGCTGTGAGCACTGACTGGAGGATGGTACTTATAGAAATAGAGAGTGAGAAGAGAGATGGAGCCAGATGAGATACATTGTCAATAACAGGCAAAGAGCTTTACAACAAGCAAACTGCCTCCCGGTGCTTCAGGTGCATAGATCCGCCTGCCATAAACTCATGGATTTATTTTAACTATATGTGCTGCAGAGAAACAAACCAGGTCCCAGCCTTCCAAGCAGCATTGGCAGGAATCACAATATATTTGACAGTCGGTTTGTTTGCCTTCTCGCTGTCTCCATCCTTCTCTCCCTACCATTTGGTCCCTCCTGCACTTACAAAAAGAAAGACAAACTCATTTCCATACAAATAGAGTGAAAGCCTGCAGTCCAGGAACCCAGTGGAATAGCTAATATTTCATCTTTGCTGCAAAGGCTTGTACTTACTCCCTGTTTCATTGTTTCTTCTCTTTAACTTTGCTGGATATTTATTTTCCAACTTTGTTATCCACTCTTAGCCTCTGTTAACACCTTTTTTCCATCAGCTTTCTCCTCAAAGTATTTCCTATTATTTTCTTACAGTCAATGAAGTAAATAAAGACAGTTTTGTCACGAACCAGAGACAGAGGGACCCAGTATTCAACCGGACAAGCAGAGGTTAGGTTAAAGATAATTTATTAACAAAATGAAAAAGCCAAAAACGGGGATAAAGACAAAAATGGGAAGACTGCATCCAATAACCAAAAATAACAAAAAGGCAGTCACAGACAAAACTATATGCAAAAACAGGGGACAGGCTAACTCAAATATCCAGAGGCAAACAGGGTCAGAAGAACAGGTAAACAGAGAGCATTGAAAGCTGAACTTGACTCACCAACTGGGCACAGAAAAAACAAACAATGATGTGGCAGATTGCAGGGGGCAGAGGCAGGTATAAGTAAGGGAGTGATCAGGTGAATGGAGTGAAACTAATTACTGACATGGGTGGAGCTAATCGGGAACAGGGAAGTGCTTGGGAGTAAACTGAAGCCGATTGGATGGTGACTGGCGAAGGGGAGTGACAGGAAGACAAAAGAATGCTGGCAGGTGAACTGAGCTTAGACTGGTGACAGAAATGGTCTGAGCAGGCCGGATAAACTTATAACCTAAAACAAAATCAAACACTAAGACAGAACCTAAAATAGAAACTGAACTTAAGGCAGGAGAATGAAGTAATTGATCAAATAACAAACAAAAACCATAACCAAACCCAAATCATGACAAGTTTTAAGTAACTTTTTGGGGGAACACAGCCAGAAAGCAACTTCTGCTTCCTCTAACTCTTTCCTTCCCGCAACATCCCTTCATCCTCCCCTCCTTCGTAGCATCTGCCTTGTGCCCACATTCTTGGGCCCACATGGTGTCCAGCAGATGCCAGGTCAGTATAGGTGCTTGAGCACAGCTTGCCTGGCGCTGGCCACCTACTCAGGCAAACTGCCAGTTATGGGCACTGAAAGACACCCAGTAGGTACTGAGAATGGGTGCAGGACTTCAATGATTTGATTCAGCCCAGCGTTTTGGCAGCGATTTTTACTTATCAAAAGTAAGGAAAGATTAGTCATAGGCATTCCAGTAGGAAAAATGCACATTGTAACAATTGATGAATAATCTACACATTAAAGATATATCATTTATCTATGAAGCAGTGTCTTCCTATGAAGCAGTTGGGCACAACGCAGCAACCTTTAAATACCTTGCTCTTGAAGCAGCTCAGTGACTTGGATCAATAATTATTACCAGCAATGACTGTCTAGTAGTCTGTATCCAGAGTCTTCATGGTCACCAAATGCTGTCCCTATCATATTACCTGCTGGGGTTTAACTTAAACATTCAGAATAGCAACAGAAGACAGGTTTCACAGGAGCTCCACAGCACTGTCGGCAGCTGGAAGGATTTTATATGTTTCACCAGTTTGACTGAGATGTTGGAATGGTGCCAGTCAAAAACAAAAACATGTCAATCTCCTACTTGTGCTTGTACATCCTGTTTGTACACATGCACTGTCTTCTAGATTACCAAATTTCTTTGCTCCTCACCTGATGAGCTAACACCATGCAGCTTTTAATCCATTAACAAGCTGTCAATTATCTTCCGGACATACTGAAGTGTGTCTTTATGTTAACGTTGTAGCATCTGTTACAAAAATATGTATTTTTGCTGGAGAAAGAATTGCCATTGTGGAATTATAATGTTGTGGCTTTTATATTGTGTTGAACCATTTGGGCTACCATATTTAACAGTTGATATAATTCTAAAACTAACGTCACTATGAGAGCACAATGCTAATTACGCCAGTATAGTGTTTAAGAAATGAAGTCTCTTTGACATAAGCCGAAAATAAACCTAAAACACTTTTTCATATTGTTTTTCATATGAAGCAGCAGTAGCTCTAGTCTCAAATTACTAATCTGGCGAGCCAGATTGATAATGTTTAGCCCTATTTGTTCTGCATATTATCAATCTGGGTCTGCTCCCATCAAATTTGTTTGGGGAAAGGAGGGACCTGCAGCAGAACTTACTGAACTGATTGGACAAAGCAGCACCAAGTGCCCGCCTACCAAAGGTTGGTTTTAGCCATTGACGGTATCAACTGAAAATGTAAGCAGTAGGCATCAAGAGAAACCACAATAACATAGTCAAGGTACTTCTTGCTGTTCTTCTATCAAATAAGAAATTGTGGATTCTTAGAAAACAGATGTGACAGCAATAGCTACGCGTGTCTTCCTGCACAGCCATGTTTATTTTAGTTCGGCTGTGCACTCGACAGCTCTTGCTTTCGTCACAGTGGTATGTCCCGTCCCAAAACACTGCAACGTGATTGCCCCAAACCATTTTTGGTTTGGTCACAAACGGTTGAAGTGGGAGCAGTACAAGATGGATTCTCGTGTGTTTGTGAACGCTCAAATACCGCGAGAATTCATCTTGCAGGCAAGGTTATCAAGTTGGTTGATGAAGTTCCTGACTGACCACCCTACAGAAGGGGCTCACTGTAACTAGGAGCTTGATCCTTCAGTCATGATCCATATTTCATGACCATAGGTAAGAGTTATAGACACATAGATACACAGACAGTTGCCACGTGTTTATAAAGACACATATATCAGCTCTTTCGTCACAAAGACAGACCAGAACAATGCCCACTTTACTGCAGACAAGCCTCCAGTCTGTCTATCCCTCTTCCTCGCCATCTTTCCCCAGCACGCACGCACTCAACACACACACACACACACACACACACACACACACACACACACACACACACACACACACACACACACACACACACACACACAGGGCCAGGGAAGATAGCGGGAGTGCCCAGAGGTGAAAGACAGACGTTTGTGTTGATGTGGGTAAAGGCGGTGGAGCTGCAGCAGCACCACTATGCACTCGGGAGGTTGCACTTGGGCCTCCTCACTCAGGAACTTCAAGTTTTACAGCAACAGAAAAGCATCAAAATTTAATGATGGTGATAAATAATTCACATTTCAACTAGAATACAGGGTTTCTGAAACGATGGAGCAAAAATCAATGCTGTCTTATTTCTCTGCCCTTTTCTCCCTCCTCATCTGTTCACGTGGAGGAATAGACAGAGGGGGGAGAATGAAGAGGGGAGAACCAGCATATGAAACTTCATGCCTATTTATTGTGCCACACATGTGGGAGCTTCTTTCTGTGGTCCTGATAGGCGAACCTCAGCTCCTGTGCCATTACACTGAGAATCCTCTGGAGGCAGCAGCTTTGCCTCAGCCTCGCCTCTTCTAGACTGGGTCAGAGGGGATGCCACGTGGAGGGAGGTGCAAATCACGGTGGAGTTTGAGAAAAGCACTATTGCATGTACGCGTACACCCATCTGTGTGCACGCACTCAACAAAAGCCCTGGCTGTGAGACAAACAGGCATTGCATTGACGTGGTCGTGTGTCCATTGTGGGTTTGACGTGTTGAGTCAACAGGCATACACAAGAAGATAATTATCACCTGTATGAAACAACCTGCAGACAACTAAAGGTGCACACCCAGTGCATAAACACATATGTGTTTGTGTCTGCATGCTCAAGTCAGAATGTCAGACACACCATTGTGACTCGGCGTGGTGCTCCATTTTTCTAATATCTCCAACATGTCTTGATGCGCTGCCTCTCCGACTTCAGCCACAGACCCAAGTTTAAGGACAATACTGAAATCTGTCATCTCCCTCCTCACATTTCTGCTCATTCCAGGCACGGATGGCTTGTCAGATTGTTCAGCACAGTCAATTTAAATACTGGAAGCTTGCAGCAAGCCTGTGTGGGCAGGGTTGGTTTACTAATGTTTTTGGAAACACTTGACTTACAAGGTTAGTCGGTCCGGACATTTTTGGCGTTGACATGCTGAGGAGGAGGAAATGTAAATCAGAAACACAAACTGGGGGTGGATGGTTTGTTTAGTCATTTCCTAAATACAAATATGTTTTTACTGAATGACAGGAAAATTGGAGATGACAGTGAATATAATGGTACATGTCTGAGGCAGATGTTGTGTTTCAGTGCTATCACCTGTGCTGTGCCCGCAGTCTATCTGCAAGAAGATTTTTCTTCATACAAAACAATTTTTTTTACTTTTAATATAAAAACAAACCTTTTTCTTTCAGGGATTTACATGTGAACATGCAATACTCGACTTATACAGCAACAATAAACTGTAACCAGACACTGCTCTACAAGAAATATAGTTGAAAGATTGCATTACTAATTAGGCTAAAAAATTGACTTATAAAATATTACTTATTTTATAATATGAAAATAAACCCAACTCAATAAAAATGTGTAAACTTGTTTAAAAACCTATGTGTACTCATCTTCTCATAGTTACCTGCAGCAACATAAGACATGACGCAATGTTTTAAGCACAAGTCAGCACTTATAAAAACGAATGTTGTGGAAAAATGGAGGTGTAATCCACACAAACGTGTGACCTGCCTTGAAAATGTGCCGCAATGCAAACTTTTTAATCATTAAAAACAATCTAGAAAGCCCTAAAATTAACTCAAAAGATCTAAAGTATAACTCTATTGAATTGTATTTAATTCAAGAAGCATCAAACCATGTTTTTTTCATGAGTTTGATTTTTTTTTGGTTTAAATGCATACAAAGAAATAGAATATAATTTAGCCTTATACAACACTATACCAACACCATATGCCTCACAAATGATGGAAAAAACCTCAATCAGATTGAAATTGTAAATATTCCTCTGTTTTTGTCGTGTGTAGATGTAAGCGTTACAATGTTTTGTGTGAATGCACATGAAACACATGCAAATCATCTAAGTGTTATGAACGGAATACGTAGGACCCAGAACTCAGCCAGGCAAGCAGAGGTTCGGTATAAGGTAATTTATTAAAGAGGTGATTAACAGGCAGAACAAAAATGGGCATCAAGCCAAAAACGGGACGACAGCGTTCAACAAGCAAAAATAGTCCCGAGCCGACAAACGGCAAATTTAAATAATCTAACGGGGACAGGCTAGCTTGAATACCAAAGTCAGGTCCAGTCCGGCAACAGGCAGGCAGTCAGATCAGGCAGGAAAAACAGGTAATTTAGGGGTCAGGCTGGGTCAGATATCTGGAGGCAAATCAGGTCAGATCATCAGGCATATACAGAACAAAGAAACACTGGACTAGACTCACCAATAGGCTCGCAATAATCTCGCACTGACCAGAGGGTGGAGGAAGGTATAAATAGAAGGCTAACCAGGTGACCGGAGTGAAAACTGTAGGTAACAGGTGAGGCTGATCTGAGGAAGGGTGGTGAGGAGAGGTAGAGCTGAACTGATTGGTTGTGACTGGTGACAAGGGAGTGATAGGCAAAAAGATTGGGAGGTGACTGAGAGGTGAAGTGAGCAGGCTGATTACTGGCAGGTGAACTGAGCTGACTGAATATTGACTGATGAACTGGTTAAATAAAGAGAAGTACAAAACAAAAACAAAACAAAACCCAAATCGTGACACTAAGGGAGACTTTCATTCTCTCTGAAAAAGAAAACGGGGTTGGATTAGCTGATTAATTCCTAACAAGTCAGGTGTGATGATTCTTTAAGTGGAGACAATTCCACATGCCCATAAATTCCTGTGTAAGGTTGTGCATGATTGTGGAACGATCGTTCCACAATCATGCACATGGACGTTAGCACATAGACGTTAGCACGGAGTGGGTTTTCTAGGTCACTTTTTATAACAACATCCTGACTCATTTTAAAAATTTAAACTCCACAAAGTGAGGGGTAGTCTTCCTTATCAAATTATGGGGCGCACATTCACGTCATTACAGTGATTTAGGTATAGGTCTACATTACAACACTCGGCATTGTAATGTAGACAGCGGCATTTGAATTTCATAAACATTGTAGAACAAAACCGGTACAAGCAGCAAAACTTTTTCCTCAAGAAAAGGAGCAATAGGAGATATTTCACCACTAGGTGGAACTTGAGTACTGTCTGTAGACCAAAACAAGATGTGTAATGAGCCACACCTCTCTCTACCTCCACTCCAGCTACAACCCTTCTCACCCATTGCCTCATATGCACATATTTGCAAAGGATAAATACACAGCTAAACAACATCAAGTTTTGGAGGAACATGTCTAGTGACGAAGTAACTCAACTTTAAAATGCTGTTAGCAAGAGAATTTTTTGATTCGCTGGCCGTGCTCTCAGCCATTTTGTGCCTACACAACACTGCTCTGACGGTGGCATTTTACAGGCTGGGAGGGGCTGAGCCCTAAGTGGCAGCTGTTCAGCAGCACGTATATGCATGCATGGCCAGATCGGCTATGGAAACATGAAACTGGAGAACAATACAGAGAGATGGTGTGTGACGTCATACCATAGTCCATCTAAAGAGATATCTTTACTTCTTCACAAACTATTTTTTACCTCTTTCTATCGGAAATAATGAGATTTCGCTTATTGCTCCTTTAAGAAAGTTCGGAAGGCAAAAGGGCATTCAACCTTGTATTAGCAACATGTATGTAATAAAGTTGTTGGTGAGAATATGTACTTCTCTGTGATGTGTTTTTTTTAAAGGAGGAAATACACAAGACGCGTTCCACCGTGTAAGCGTAGCAAAGCAGCATACACGCATCCTTGATGCTCTTTCCATGTGGCAAATGTTCTTCTTGGCGCAGAATCACGCAGCTGTGGAGCGTACTTTGCAGTGTCTGGTGTAAATTTACGCTTTTAAAAACAGGCCCGTAAGCTGCGCCGCTTACGTTATGTGCCCAGTGTATTTCCTACTTTAGACAAACAGCCTAACATGAGGTTGAGCCAGTGGTCCAAAGCCCCATTTATGTTTTTTCTAACATTAGATGATGACGTGTGTGTCAGAGTGAGCAAGTCTACATTTAAGGTAGGCTGTAAACTCTCCAGGGTAAAATGAAAGAGCAACTGGTAACAAAACTGGAAGGCTGCCAAAAAGGTCAACAACCACAACTTGTTTACAGCGCAAGAAAAAAAAAATCACGTTAGTCATGTTTGTCTGGCATAAACATGTCCACTCACTAGATGGGTGTTCTTTTTTTTTTTTTTTTTTTTTTTTTTTTTTTTTTTTTAGGAAGAACAAAAAGTGAAAGAAAAGAAAAAAAAAAGAGTAGAGGTGAAAGAAAGAGGAAATAAAAGGAAGAGAATGATAAAATGTCCTCTGTCTGCTCCATCACCTGGAAAGAGACACAAAAAGAACAGCACAACCAACAGACATAAAGCAACAGATACACTCGAATAACACCTAGGTGCCATTGCTAAATCATATATATTATTATGTAAGCTGACATGTGTAATGTGATATTTGAAAAAAGAACGTGACACAACATAAATAAATAAATAAATTATAAGATTACTGTATATAAGTGAACACTTAATACCTGGGACCCAGCACCAGTGGGAGATGTGAAAGTGCACTAGTTTAGGTGAAGATTATCCAGAAATAGCTTGATAGTGATTGTGGAGAACCAAAGACCCACCTTCCCCGAGCACAGAGGCAGGCGTCAGGGGACCCGTAGCCCCGGACTCCCAAAGGGGTCCCTAAAGCAGGTCGCCCAGGAGGGGCCGACACAGGATATCTGCAACCCCCCCCCAAGGAAGGAGCAGAGACGACCCCGAGGAAATCCCCCAGCCACCGCAATGCCGACGCCCTCAAGAGCCGCGGAGACGAGCCCGTGGGCTCCGCCGGCAGCCAGCCCCGCTGTAGTGGTCCCGGCCATGGGCCCTGAGGGCCAGAGGCCCCAGGGGCGCCCCGCCCCCGCGACGAGGGCCCCGGCCGCCCCCCGGGGGGCCAGGCCCCGCGAAGAGGCCGCCAGGAGCGGGCCGGCGCACGCCCGGGAACCCGCCCCAAACCCGAAGCCAACTAACGCGCCAGGGGGCCAAGGCGCCCGCCAACGAAGTGGAGGAGGGCAGGACGTGGGGGGATGGGCTCCGCACCTATCGGAGACTTGAGATGTACACTCTAGATGGGTGTTCTGATCACGGTACTGCTCAAAGTAGTTCACTCTGTGTTCACATGCATATGTTTGGGGAGTGAAATTTCCTGAACATGACGTTGATTTACACTGAGCAACTGACAAAGGTGGTCATCATCATTTCTCCTTGAATCATTTGGGGTAATAATTTAAGAACCTGTTGATATGGCCATAAATGCTCAAAAATAACATAAAAACAGAGGTTCTCTTTCAACCTTAGAGATCTACAGAGTCACGCTTCCATGTTTTTTTTTCATTTCCTTCAAAAGTATACGATTAGATTAGATGTTGTTATAAACCATTCATATATTTGCATTCAGAATGCCCTAATATTCCAACTAAGACTGACATATCAACCATCTGACTGTGCTATAATTTTCAAATCTGGTGGCGTGATCTGACCTGGAAAGCCAGACTGATAATGTGTAGAACTCTCTGTTCTTCACATTATCAAGCTGCGACTGCTCCCATCGAATCTGTTGGGGGGAAAGTAGGGACATTCAGCAGAAATCTCCAAGCTGATTGGTCAAAGCGACACCTAGTGCCCGCCTACCAAAGGTTGGTTTTAGCCAATTACGGCATCAAATGACATTGTAAGCTGCAGGTGCCAAGAGAAACAATGACAAGTTACGCTGGTCAAGGCACTTCTTGCTGTTCTTTCAAAGAGAAAATCTTGGATTCTGACAAACCAGATTTGATAGCAGCAGCTACACGTGTGTCCTCCTGCGCTGCCACGTTTATTATGGTTCGGCTGTGGGCTCAGCAGTATGTCCCGCCTTAAACCATAATACTGTAACGTGATTGGCCTAAAATGTTTTTGATCGGGCCCGAACGATTGAGATGGGATGGGAGCGAGTCAAGATGTATTCTCGTGTGTTTGTAAACGCACAAATATCGCGAGAATTCAGCTTGCAGTGAAAGGTTAAGCGTGATCCTCTGATTGTTAATCAAATCCAGCACATATCTCTTACCCGAGTGTAAGAATAGTTCCTGTGATTTGACCACCTAATGCAAACACAATAGCCATTGTAACGCAAAATTGCTTTTTCATTTGCATAATCCTCATGTATGACTTGTTGCAATCTGCTGTTTTTTTTTATAGAACACCTTTTAACCAGTCCCTATGATGTAGTAGAATAGACTTTATAAAGTGCTTTGAGATGACATGTGTTAAGTGCTGTATTGATAAACTGAATTGAACTGAATTTACCTTTAGGATGGATACAAAAATAAATAAATAACTAAAATGGAATACATCAGCTTTGTTCCTAGTTGCTGTCAGGAAGACAATTAGCTTCAACATTTGCGCCCAAATCCAGATATTTCATAAATCCGGATAATGAAGAGAGGATTCTGCTAAAGATAAGATATCAAGAACCTTTTTATCAGAACATCACTTCAGTATCCCTATAAAGAAATAAAGGAGACTGCTCAGACAAATGCGGTGCAGTCATAAAAAAAACTATCGCTTTATATCATTTAACTTGTATGTTTCAAAATCAATTATACATGAAGTATTTAACGATCAAACTAGTTGATGGGAAGTAAAGGGACGAAAAAAATCTGATGCTGCAAACTACAGAAGACCCTTTTCTATATATGCACTCTATGGGGTGTATGTTTGATAAAACACAGTCTCTGTTGGGGGATTAGAAGCAATGCTGACTAACTTCCTGTGATTGTTGAGGACAAACGATGGAGCCTTGTGTTGTTGTATGTGGGTGGCACATCTGGCACTAAAGGCTAATAATCTCTGTGCATGTGTTTGCATGTGTGCATGTGTGCGTTTTTGCCAGTTTCTGTGTGATGTAGAGAGACGTGCCGTCTGTGAATTTAAGCGACTGGATTTGTAGCTTTTGATTGCATACCTGGAACTCTCTGATGCATACCTCATTGTCCTTATGCACCGCCTTGAAAGATCTTGCAAGCATTTTTGTTTCAAGGGTGTGTTTGGCAAGAAGAGAAGATTGTGCCCATGTTTCATCCAGGGCAGAAGAAGAAATCGTTACGGCATGTTTTCCGTAATAAATTAGTAGGGTGAGGTAACCTAAGGCAAGGTAATGCAAGGGTAATAATGCACAGTTATTCCCCACCAGCAGAAATAAACAGTCTCCTCTGTTTGTTTGCCTTCGCTGCACTCCCACGAGAAGCCAGAAACAGCAGGACAGAGGAGTGGAAAGAGAGAAATGGAGGGGGGGGAGACAAGATAGCGGGATGAGAGTGAGAAATACAGATGACAAATAGATGATGCTTCTTTCCCACTTTGACACCCACCTACCCCTGCTGCCATGTCCTTCATTTTGCTTCAGAGAAAAATTAAAACAGTTCAACCCACGTTATCTTTCCTTGCTTTTCTCTTGTCCCTCAGTTCTTGTTCCTCCACATCAGACCATCTCTTTCTGTTTATCTATCTTTCTCTTTCTTCCTCCCACTCTGCTGGTCATCGGCCGGGTCAGGACGGGGAGTCACGACGAGGCTCTAGGATGCACCATCATCCCCCCCCCCCCCCCCCCCCCCCCCTCCCCATCCCCTGGCACCTTCAGCTGTCGTTCATCACATCCCACAATTGACAGATGCCTCCACCCACTCACTCTTTCACCTCTGCAATTCTCATGGAAGACAATGTGTTGCATGATATGCCAACATACGGCTATTTTTCATGGTGCATGTAGAAGACTTTGCTGCACATTCTGTTTCTGAAACAATGACAAAAATGTAGCAGTTTTACTCTGGGAAGAAAAAGTGACATTTGCGTGAAAAAAAAGTAAATGCACTTGAACCATGCTGGCATGAGAAAACATCTTTTAACATTTGCTAAGAGATGGGTAAAGAATGTTTTCGCCTTCTGTGGGAATGGTGTGACTCCGCTGGATCATGCAACAACAAGAGACAGCACATATAGAGGAGGGACACAGCAAACTTGTCACGTTTTATTGTGAGAGATGGTGTTCCTTCTCCGTGACAGCTCTCCCCGCGGTGACATTCAGGCCCCCACAGTCGTCATTGGATGATCTCACCGGTGAAGTTCACACATAGACACAGGCGCACACACTCACCTGCCCATTTTTGACCTCAATGTTCTTCCTGAATAAACAATTCAAAGAATAGGGCTTCCTTTTAGCAGAAAG
Organism: Fundulus diaphanus; assembly: GCA_037039145.1. Taxonomy (NCBI): domain Eukaryota; kingdom Metazoa; phylum Chordata; class Actinopteri; order Cyprinodontiformes; family Fundulidae; genus Fundulus; species Fundulus diaphanus. The sequence continues at coordinate 34,898,008 of CM073128.1, forward strand.
ATGGTATGCATATTGAGCCCACACACATCTTTACATGACATGCGTTCTTCACATACAGAGGCGGCAGCTGTAAGGTGAGCCTTTTTTCAGTATGGTGAAACCGGACAGCTAGTGCAGGAGACCAGAGCAGTGTGAGAGCCAGATAGGAGGTGGAGTAGCTGCTCACATGAGAGAGGAGGTTGTCAGATGAACTACTGAAACCTACCACAGGGACTCGCAAACTAGGACACCACAGGTCCTTTGGGTCTGGTTGAGTTCTGCACTTTTCAAAGATAGGTCAGCTTCTCCTCATGCTTGGAATTTCATTCTTTCATGTCCCCCTCAATCTTCACCAGGGGACGGCTCATTACGTCATATATCTACCTTCATGATAATTTATTTTAGCAGTTCTTTTTCCCTTGGCTAATGCAGAGTTCCTCTCAGATATTTTTTGCTCCATCTGCATCACTAAAAAAAGTATCCATATTGATTATTTTATATGAATTATATTTCCATGATAAACCCACCAAGTACTGTTCTGAGGGAGGGGGAGGGGGTGAAACCTCATAAGAGAGCTTGCATTTTTTTAGGAGGTTCAAGCTGTGGCCCGCAATGCTGCAGAGCAAGGTGGACAATTTAGAAAAAAGACTTTTAGTAAATAAGGATAACTGGATAAGATATCAGGAAGGGAAATGTGGAGTCTGGCTTGTCTTGGGGTGCATTTTTCAGATACCCACATTCTTCTGTTCAAACAATTATATGCAAGCATAAACAGCATGGAGAAGCCAGGGATCCAACCATTCAGGAAGGAGACAAGTACTTTTTCACATGGATGAACATGTTTTGAAAATGAAAATGTGTGTATAAACCCAGGAACAAACTTAAAAAAAAAACCTTAAGAGATAGTCGTTATCCACAATGCAATTGTTCATGTACCAACTTAGACTGAAGGTCCACTCAGAGATGAAGAAGTCAAAAATACGTAAAAAATAGGAGGACAGTTTGCAAAGGGACTATGGGACAAATACCTTAATAATTTCTCGAGACCTGTTTTGGGGTCTGATGAAGTTTTTAAAGTTTTTAGCCATTATGTACATTTGCTGGGAAAATGCTGCAAGTTTTAGAATTCCATCCCAATAGGTAGCAGCAAATTGTTGAGTAAAGATTATTAGCTGATCTGTTGGATGGCACACTGTTGCCATGTACCTGTAATATTCTGGTTTCTGTTCGGGTTTTATTTTTGAGTCATTTTACTCTCCTGCTTTAGGTTCTCTGCTTGCTTTGAGTTTTTTCCTGTCTGGGTTTTTATTTACTGTTAGGTTATCTGGTTTTGTCATATGTTTTAGTCTAAGCTTTATTTTCTGTTTTAGTTTTTTTTCTTTAGAGTGATTTTGTTTCTTTGTAAGTTGTGTGTGTAGTTTGTTTATGTCCTCTTGTCTTGTTAGCTTTTTAGATTTGTCTGTTCTTGTTTTGAGCCTCAGCACTGATGTCTGGTCTAATTACCCACTCTGCACACCTGCCTTACTCCACCCCTGTTGCAATCATCTCTGACCGGTTTCACCTGCTTCCACCTCCATATAAACAGTTGAGACCAGACATCAGTGCCAGGTCGTCTTGTTGAGTATGGGTGAGTCTCCTCCTGCAAGTTCTGTATGGTTTGCTTTTGGATTTTTGACCCCCTTGTCTCCAGTTATCTGAGCCATCCTGTTCCTGTCGGTTCCTGTCCTGCCTGCCCCGTTAGTCTGTTTATTTTGGTGCCGTCTTTTGGTTGTGAGGTCTTTTTTGGTTTTTGCCTCAGTCTTTGATTTTTGTTAAAGAACCTGATCTGAACCTCTGCTGGTCTGGCTGAATTCTGGGTCCCCTGCCTCCGATTCCTGACAGTACCACAAAGGTCTGCATGTGTGCATGGGTGGATCCTTTGCGGGTGCTCTGACTACCTCTCACAGTCCAAAACATGACTGTTAGGTAAACTGGTCTCTCTGAGTTGACCTTAGGTGTGTGTGTGTGTGTGTGTGTGTTTGTCCTGTTTTGCCATGTGATGGACTGGTGAACTGCTCAGTGTGTGTCCTGCCTCTCCTCCAATGGTTGCTGGAGATATGCACCAGCAGCCAATTTATCATATAAATACCGTACTGTGTACGGTATTCCTTAATGCCTAACATTTGACGCTGAACAAATAAACAACAAATACATAAAAGAAAAACAAACATGCAGCTTTTAGCCATTATATCACGTAAAATTTCAATGTGACCATGTGTCAGTTCATACCTGCCAGGGAGGCATTTATCTCGAATTTCCTAATCTGTGTGAAGGAATTTTCTATCTTCTATTGTGCTTCTGCTTATGTTAGCTGCAGTGAAAACGAGAGGTCTCTGTGAGAAGATGCAAACATGCAGGTTCAGATGCAGCTGAAAGTCAAACAAACACCATCTTGTTGAGACAAGCATGCTTGAAATCATGCATTGTGAAGAACCCACCTGCAGCTACTAATTGCACTCGTTGTGTTCTTTCACCACAAAACCTCTGACACCCACTGTTTCTTTTCTGCCCACCAGGATAATCAATTCTATTTTTTTTAAAACACCATTCAACTGATTTTTTCCCCACAGAGTGACATATTTTCTGACTATTCCAGTCCCAAAGCGCTCATATAATGGCAATTACTTGGCAAATGCCTTGTTTTTCATGCTAGGTCAGGCAACAGAAATGAACGTTGCATAGCAAATTTTTATACCTTTTGAACTTTTGAACTTGCTACCATAAAGTGAAGTACTTTTAACGGGAGTTTATATGAACAAGAGGCACTTTATACACATTATGGAAGGACATCCGTAAACAGTGCCAACAATTCTCACCCGCTGTTAAATCCCTTCATTTAAAGCTGTAGGCCACACGCACTGGTGAATCTTCCTTCTGGCTACACATGGACCTTTCAATTGACATTCTGTCCATTCAAACACACACGCCAGGAGCTGAAGCTTCATCACCGCAGTGTCTCCTTTCACAGGGCCTACTTGTATTTTACGGTCTTCTGTCATTTTGGGTGGTTCTGAGTTGGTACAGTAATTCCATATGTGTCAGCAACGAAGGAATGTAGTGTGGGTGACTGTAAAAAGCATTTAGTTGAACAAAAGAAACTCTACTTTCTCTGACTGTGAACAGTCAACTGTTGGGTAATTAAGCATGTTTCTTCCTCATTTTCTTGCTGAAAATATGACGTTTTCTGATTTAGAGCCTAAGTGTAAAACCTGGCAAAAGAAACAACTTATATATTTTGACCTTGTTGTAATCTTCACAAGTGTTTCCCATGAGAAATACAACATCGGTTTATTTGAATATGTATGATCTTACACGTTCCCATTCTAACAGAAGCAGTGTTTATGACACATCTGCAAGTATCTATATATGTGCCGGCTGGTAAAATATTCTACATGATGTGTGTTTGAGCCTGTCTCTGCCTGCAGTTTCCTGCACTTCGTCACTCACAGCTCCTCTGGTTACAGCCTGGCCCCTCTGGGGAGCCTCCTAGGCCTGCTGGCTAAATTAGTTTCAGCAGCACCGGGAACCAGAGTTGGAGGCCTCTGGAACCTCTCTTTGGATTACAGAACTCTGACCCGTCTCTCTGTCGAGGCCTCCCAAAGACCTTTGAAGTTTCTCGTGACTACTAGAGATGAATAATCTACCCCCACCTCTGCCCTTCACAGAACCTCCCTTGTCCTCTTACCTTCTTTTTCTTTATCCATGCCTTTGGAATGAAAAGGTACCCTTAATTTGCACCTTTATCATCCCCTCAGTCTTTTGTGGCTGATTTTAGTTTTTTTGTAAAGCTTTGACCTATACCAATTTTAGTCCGTTTTGGTTTAATAACTATAAGAAAACACAAGAAAATAATTTATCTTTTCTAGCGTCTTTGTGTTCATTATTTATTATGTAAAATGAAGAGGTGATGTCACCCAACCATGTGAGATAATTGGTTTAGGAAAAGGGTTTTAATGAGTTACATCTTTTGGAGTCTTTTATTAGCGATCAGTAGGGTTAGCGCAATTGGCATTACAAAACAGCGTTCTTCACAATCTTAACAATCTAAAGAATGTGGACCCTTTGCTTAACTCTTAGAGTTTCCAAAGGCAACATTTCCTAATCTAGTAAATTCCATAAATGACAGAGGTTAAAAACTCCAAGGGATAAAAGAGAGCAACTTTGCCTTTATGTTACCTTCTGAAAGTTTTGCTTTCTCACACTCTTTAGTAGACTGAAAGATTCACAAACATTTTTGGATATGTGGTAGACAATATGGATGTTTAAATCTCTTTGGTTTCCCTAAGTTGGTTTTAAATACATTATTGATGCTGAAAAGACCTAACATTGAGTCTTACTTCCTCAAAGAGTACCTCTATACCTAAGAGTGTTGTTGTTTGCACCATAACACTGTAGAGCTCAATATGGTGCCTTCTCTGATCGGAAAAAGGTGGGATTTTTCTGCTTCTGACCAACCGATGACTGATCAGGTCTGATCAACCTCCATCATTCGACTAAGGTAACCACCTGATTTCTTGGTGCATCTCTAGCAGTCAAGGCTAAATGATAACTCCACTGTCGGTACCTCCACTTTGTCTTATCTTTTTGATTATGTCCCTCATCATGTATTCTGTTTCTCATTTGTTCTTTCTTTTTTTTGCTGTTTTGTGTTTTCTTTTCTCCAACATCTAACTTCACGTCATACTTCATTCTTCTCCCCCTTGCATCTAGTTTTCTCTTCTCCCTCTTTGTTACATTTTGTTCCTTCGTCCTCCCCCATTCTTTCCTCTTGTCACCCCTCCCACCTTACGCTGGACTTTGTCTCCAAGGTTTTTCGCGTGTCACACATTCCTGACAGGTTGTGTTTACGTTGTTTCCTCTACTCTGTGCATGGACCACAATGTTGAAAACCCAAAGGTACAGAAGCATGCAAAAGGGGACATACCCAGGCTTTATCTCGCACGTCAAAAGAAGACAAATGTAAAAGAAAACGCAATAAAAAGATAATGAATAGAAGCAAATGCCAGGCAACATGAGTGCCATACTTTATGTCTGAATAATCTATTACCCCCTTGATTCTCTCCCCACTAATTACACTTGCACATGCTCTCTAAAGGCAGACATTTTTCATTGATGTGCTAGGGACAGTGGGGAAGCTGAAAGTTCAAATGGAATTCAAACACATTAGAGTACATTATGCCAGAGGAGGTTACAGACTAAAGTCAAGAGCTGCCAAACTGTAATAGCGCCCTTAATCATGTACTGTCTGATCCTTCAGCGTGAAAGCCGGGGAAGCACAGTCCAGCATTCATTGATAAATAAATGCAGCCAAGCAAATCTTTTTATAGCTCCACCAGCCAGAGGACAATATGCAGCCATGTGAGCTATGTTTATTTCATTAAAAGAAAACAAGTGGGGTTGGAAAAGGTAGTAAAAGCAGGCAAGGGGATGAATGCGAGTGATGAGGCTAAAGAAGTAAGACTGGAAGGAGCCATGAAGCCTTATCTATCTATAAGGTCATCTCTTTCCGCAGCATAAACGTCATCCAAGCATTACTTACCAAATGACAGTCAGCACATTCAAATGTCACTGTCTATTGTGTGTTGTGTAATGTCACGCTCACCAGACCACATACACACTGCACGTGTAAGCGGTGTGGAAACAGTACTAGAGGACGGAGTGATCTCATATGTCTGCCAAGCATAACTCAGTCCATCCCATGTACCCTATTGTGCAAGATGCTCCCGGTCGATCCACCTCCTCACCTAAAACAGCCCATATTAGGCTGCTAAATCTCCCCCCAATGACAAACCATTCATGTCACTGTTCCCTGTACTTGTTCTATTCTTGTATTCACCTGTCAGTCTGGCTTAATGCATGATGCCATAATTTGCTTTAATGGTTTTATTTGTGGAGTAGCCTGGGATATTCAGTAAGACGACTGTTGCAGATTATCACTAATCTGCTGTTTATAATGCTCATAGAGCCAACATGATTTAGAGGAGCCTGACTAAACCCAGCATTTTTAGGCTGAACACAAACACGATCCATCCAGCGCCCCTCCTCAGTCAGTCATCTGTGTCTCCGCTGCTCTAAGCATGTGTGTCCGTCATGCCAGGTCAAAAATAATAACCGTGAAGATTATAAGGTGGCTGCAAATGGATAACAACATTTCTGGAGTGACTCATTTTGAACCTTACTGTCATGCACGCCTTCAATTCCAGTAAGGAGATGCATGGCTTCCTCTCTTCCCCCAGCCCAAGCTTTGTTAAGGCTGACATCGATGCCAACAGCGCTGGAACTGCTCGACAAGGAGTTAACACCTCAGATGGAGAGAGGGGGTGGGAGGAGAAGGAAAAGGAGGGTGTGAGGGAGAAAAGGAGTGGCTAGCAGCAGGCGTAAAGGAGGTGAGCTCAGGGCTGTGGAATCAGGAACTGATCTTTGCTCTTTGCGCTGCTACACCCCTACGCTTTAACACCCACACCTCTACCCACGCTCTTTATCCGTACAAACTCTCCTCCATTTCAGTTGAGCTGGAATGCCGACTTTCAGCCCCCACCCAACCACCCGTTTTAAACATTCTTTAGCGATATGCTTTTCTATGTAAAACACAGAAAGAAAAACTGCAGATTTGTGTAGTCAAAAAAACAAAGATACACATAAAAAATCTCTAGATATTTAATATAGATATTTGTCACCTGCACTGTACTTTAAGCAGAGGAACCACTGTTTGACTAAAAAATTATTTTGGAGATGGAGAAAGAAAGCCCTATTCCACATGAGGCCCTATTAAAACCCACAGATTTTGCATCGCAGACCTAAGTTTAATTTCTATGTGGATTGTTTTCATTTCAAGACTTAGAGTTTGTAGTGTTTGAGACAAGTGGAAGATTCCAGTAAAAGTAAATTGTCAGAATTTATACGTTTTGGAGTGCTGGTGTTTGTTTTAGGATTGAAGAAGACTTTTTATGGCATTGGCATGGAGACAATTTTGTTCCACTGTTTCTGAATGCTACATGAAGCATTCCCCTTATTTAGCACAGTAAGAAATAACAATGTGTATATACTCTTCCATGCAGAGCCATGACTAGTTAACCTTCCCCCTGGGTTCATATAGTTCAAGCATGGTTGACATGAAACCCTCATAAGTGGTTGTATCAGTATCTATCTTTGGTGGCACATCTTTCTGTCCTCAAAATGAATAAGCAGCTGCATGACGTTCTCTGTCCCAAGCATCTGTGAAGCCAAACCTTTTTCACCTGACTCTTTAAAGAGACTCTTGGTAAAGGCAAAAATATTCACACTTTCTGAACCTTTCCACATTGTGTCATGTTACAACTACAAGGTTCAATCTATTTTATCTGTATTTCTTTGATATATCAACATAATGTGGTGCATAATCGTGACCTAGAAGGGAAATTTTACATGGTTCTAACAATTTGTTATGAATGAAAAACTAAAATGTTTTGTGTTTAATCAGCTCCCCTGAGCCAATAATTGGCTGTACCACGTTCCACTGCAATTACACCTCAAAGTGTTTTGGGGTATGTATCTACCAGCTTCGGACAGCAAGGGACAGGTATTATTGCTCATTGTGCGTTGTCTTCTCAGGGAATTCCCACTGGATTTAGTTTTGTACTTTGAGTCATTCAATCTCATAAATATGCTTGGATCTGAACTATTTCATTTGTTCCTTTGGCTGACTGTTTAGGATTGTTGTCGTGCTAGAAGGTGAAGCTCACCACAGTTTGAAATATTTAAGAGTCTGGAGCCTTTAACAGGTTATCTACCAGGATTGTCATGTATTTAGCTCCATCCATCTTCCCATCAACTCTGACCAGCTTCACTGCCCCTGCTAAAGAACACTTTCCCCCCAGCGTGGTGTTGTCACCACCATATTTCATCATGTTGATGACACATTTAGGGAGGTGTGCTGTGCTAGATTTTCATTTCTAGTTTTGCATGTAAGCTGAAGAGTTCAACTTTGGTCTCACATGAATGAAGATCATTTTCTTCCAGATGTTTGAAATGTGCCATACATGACTTGGGGCAAACAGGACTACTCAGGGCTTCTTTTTTTCAACAATGGTCTTCTTTATGTCACTCTTCCAATATATTTATGGAGTACACAAGTATAAGTTGTCAGCTCAACAGATTCTTCCATCTAAGCTGTGGAACTTTGCTGCTTCTTCAGAGTCACCTTGGTCCTCTTGGCTAATTATGTGATAGGTACCCACTTTCCTTACCTGGCCTATCATTTTTGGTTGCAGTGATACCATACCCGATCTCTATTTTTGTATGATATATTCAACATAGCTCCATGAGATAGTAATAGCATGGAATATCGTATTATGAACAAATCTTCTATTCAACTTCTCTACAACCTTACACCTGATGTCTGAATGATGCTAAATGCAAATGGATCCCACAAAAGTGAACTAATCCAAGAGAAATCAATACTTTTGCAAGGCAATGATAAAAATAACAAAGGTGAATAAGAAAAAAAAGAACAAAAGTGACTACTGCTGCTTACCTGTGCACCACCTAAAAGGGGCGGCATTTGTCATGTAGCTTGTGAGTAAATAGTGAGGAAACAAACTGCCATCTGTCTGGGCCTATTGATTTTCACATGAAAAGCAAATACATCTTTTCAGTTTGCCCTGCCTTCCAGCTCTGTCTGCTTGGTGGGCGGGTGCAGAGTTTAAGTTTACCTTTCGACATCATGCTCCTTTGATCATCCTTGTATATGACTGAATCTCAAGTCTGATAACTCCCTTTTGCAGGATGTCACTGGATGAGAAGATTACCAAACATGAAGGGCTCGATCTCTAGTGACTCGTCATATTAGCCTTCATTGCGACATAGGAAGATACTGCTCTTAAAACAATAACCCATACAAAGAGAAGGTGACTAATACATGGTTGACCGAAATCATTCGCACTAACAAAGACGGCCAAGGATCAGACTTCTTCCTCTTTGATCTTTAAAAATGCAACACCCTTAAATCCTCCAGCCTACACCTCAAACAGGATGACTCCGCTCACATCTTTGACATGTCACTGAGGTGTGTTTGGAGGTAGGCGCCAGAAGAAAAGACAGGAAGTGTGAGATGCAGTGACAGATCATGAGGGAAAGAGAGAGCTTCAATGTCTTCTGTCAGCACCACCTGCCTCCTCTTATGAAATCTTTTCATGTTCCACCCACTGAGTTTCCAATCTACCATGCTGCCCTTGAACGGACAGTGATAACCACCAAATATAATCCTTAACATAAAGAACTGATCAATTCTTTTCACTGTCACCATGTAAATGTTTATCATTAAATGGGCTGTATTCACCGAATTGTCACTGAGGGGTGTAATGACTTTTTATGAGGTCTGACTAAGGTTCATGGGTAGATAACTTAACAAAGAGAGGCTAGGTGCTCTCTGTGTGCATTATCCTCCCTATTTGGCTTTGATCATTCTGGCATTTTGCAGCAGACACTTTAGATATACAGCTGATGCAACCAAAATGTCATCCCTCTTTTTTGTACAATCCGCGGAGAGAGAGCCTTTTCATTTCGGGGGAGAATTTGAAATAGCTCTAACCTTTCTTCAACAATGCTGCTACTTTACGCTGTGGAATTCCTAATTCAACAAGAGGAGTTCCAAGGCACCTGCTTTCATCATCGGACAGGTCCGCTGAGAAAGGCCGCAGAAAAGGAGAAAAGAAACAATGACTGGCATTAGCAACTTGTTGACAAGACCTGGATCTCAAAACACACAACTGATAAGTTCCTGATGGCATGATGGCTGAGACAATAGCAAAACACAACTGCAGTTTTGAAGCTTGAGTAATGTCGAAGACATTGCACAATAGTGTTGCCTTTTCACCTTTACTTGACAGTTCATAATTTTTCAAGTGAGTTTGTTTTAAAAGGATATAAGAAGTTTATATCGTTGACCCAGTGGTGGCAACAGCAAAAGAGGTTCAGAGGCTGGTGATGCAGGAACCCTCTAGACCTGTAGACCTGTGGGGATGGAGATGAAGCCCTCAAAGCCTGTGGCAGAGGTCTTAAGGCCAAAAGAAGTATTGAGATCCCACCTGAGATCTTGTCATGAGGTTGATCAGGAGACATGAAGAAACCATGGAGAACATCGTTTTGAGGCTGACCAGGGGGTCGAGAAAACCAAGGGAGATGTTTGGAAATGACTATATCTGCCAGTATTTACTTTACTTTGCTATGATCTTTTTCACGTCAATCTCCACTTGATCACAAGTAAAACCATACAATTTATTCCTTAGTTAGCCTCAAATGCACTGTGGACCCACACAATGCAATGTTTTCTTCTTCTGTTATACTAAGACACACATGTAATCTAATAAGTATTGTCACAAGAACTATTTGTTATTACTATATCTTAATATTTGTCTTGTTCAGACTTAAGTCATCTTTTTGATTTATTTTTTTTCTCTTTTCTTCACCCCACCCACCCCTTACCACCACCACCACCTCTGCTCCTCCTTTCCCCCTTGCACCCTCCCTTTCCTCTCTCCACATTCCTTGGTGAGTGGGGGGAAAGTTCAATGGGGATGTGGGATCCCAGAAGGGCAAGGGTGGGGGTTGTCTCTAACAGGAGCATGGTATGCGTGCAAAACCAGGGGTTTCTTTTCCGGCAGGCCAATCCTCACCGTCCTTAGTTTCACCATGGGACAGCACCGTTCCACTGCCTCTGTGCTGCGTTTGCAGTGGCAGTGAAAGCTTGTTGGTGTGAGATTGGCTCAATGGTGGCGGAGTCTGATATGTCTGAGTATGTTTCTTATGTACCACCTACAGATTAATCGAGTTTATGACAGATTACCATTTTTAGTGTGTGCACATGGAAGCATCTGTTGCATTAAACTTGAACTACGATTGCTCACCCCAGTCACCTTTTGTTCCTTGGTTCAAGACAAAGAGAGATACCAATGACAATTAATGAGAGTAGGACCTCTGCTGGTAATGTCTTGATACTACAATACTTGTGTCATATCTGAGAGAGTTTGTTATTTGTGTCTGCACTGAGTTTGGCAATAAAATAACAGTAAACGAATGTACAAAAAATGTACATTATGATTATGACTGGTGAATTTTCACTAATTATTCATTTAAAGACAGCTGTGCCTCTCCTGCCTCTCTCAATTCTCTTGGTTTTATATATTTCCTTTGCAAACTCAAACTTTAAGGCTTCAACTCGCATACACCTTATATGATTGCAAGCTAATCACTGCTGTGATACTGAATATCCAAAGTCATTTGTAATGATGTTTACCCCATTTTTGTGCCATTGTTGTTTGCACTGCAAACAGATGAGCTGGTTTTAGAAGCAGCTCTGGTCCGTGGGCTGTGAATGTAGGAGACATGCAGGAAGTGGTGGGCGAACAGCAAACTGTATTTCCCCTTCCTGTCTATGTCCTCACTCCTTGCCTGACTGCCCTTTGGCTATTAATGTAACTCTGAGCTACCCACCACACACCCACATGGCCAATGGGAGCTGTTTTGCTCTAGAAATCTCAGACACACAAATGCACAAGCACAAAAAAACAGATCCACCAATGAATGCCAAGTTATATCAGGGTAAATATATTAGAACCTAAACAAGCAAGGAAACAATACTAAGTTGCAAAGTGTCTAGAACAGTTTGTGCCCCTATGTGCATACTCTCATAGTTCTTGCATCCCGTTCATATCGGACAACCGACAACAGGGTGTAGTTAAATGGGTGTCCATCACTTAATCAGCATGATAATTGCAGTTAAAGAGGACATCATGTTCTGTATGCATGCACAGGGGTATAAAACAAGCAGTGTGATGACAAGGTTTTTCTTACTTTAAGTACAGTCCCGGTTAGATGTATTCATGGTCTCATCATCGGCATAGATGTCATTCATTACGCACCTTTAGTTATTTATTTGAGCAATTCTTTAATATGAAAAAAATCTTGAACAAAGTACTTTGCTGGTGGCTACAAAACACATTTACGCCTGAATAATTGACCTCTCTTCTGATCAGAATTGGCGGATTCTATTTAAATTGATTGGAACCAGCTTTTAGATCTAGTTCATAAATGTTTAATAGGGTTGAGAACATCACTATTTTAGAAGCTTGTTAGCCTGCAATGGCATGGGTACTGATGTAATACAATGAAACCAATCCTAAGCATCTGCGATGGACTGGCGACCTGTCCAGGGTGTACCCCGCTTCTCGCCCATTGACAGTTGGAGATAGGCACCATCAGCCCTCGTGACCCCAACAGGTATAAGCGTGTCGGAAAATGGATGGATGGTTGGAATCCTAAGCATGTTGCTGCCTCTAATGTGCTTGACAGCCAAAGCAGTGCTCCTTGGTGTGACGGCCTTACTTTGACTTCTGTTGTTATACTTGTGGATGTGGTGCCCAAAAGCTCAAACGTTTGTCTTCTCTGACAAAAAAGTATTTCCCTAGAAGGCATTTGGCCTGTTCTTGTGGGTGGCTGCAAATGTCAGTTGTGCTAAAAAGTCATTTCCGGTTGAAATTGAAATTGAATTTTGGCAAAATAAAAATTGATTCTCCCTCCTTCAAAAGGGCCTGATACTTCTAAAAGTGTTTAGAAACATTTGACACTTTTCAGCATTTTCAGTTTTCATATTCCTTCAGTTCTTTTCCAGTCTGGTATCGACACACAAATACACACAAACTCATGATCCATGTTTTTCCTTTTGCGGTTCTTATCTCATCCCCCCTGGTCATCCAGCTCATGTGCGAGAACAGAGAGAACACATGCTGGCATGAATCACAGTGAATCATGTAGCCCAAATAGCACCCAAAGAGAGATGTTGCATTTAACCAGGACACAGACTATTTATAATGGCCTGGGCGTACATGTTCTCATTATAGGCCAAAGGATGCTGACAATAGACAAGTAGATGAGGGGTTAGTGAGATAGCAAATCCTTTTAAATGTCAGTCGCAATGTATCTTCTCATCTGCAGCCTCTTGAGGTGGCAGTCTGTCTGAATACAATACTTAGAGCAGGGTGAATGAACTGAAATGGGAGAGGGGGTAGAGAAAAGGTCTTTTAAACAACAGATAGATCTCCAGGTGAGAGGTCACGTATGCCACATTCAAATATAGATTTATTTTTCTAATCCTCTCAGCCCTTTAAAAAGAAACATCAAATTTTCACATGCTTAGGGTCAGGTCAGTCAATGTGATTTAAAATCAAGCACACGGCGGCTTGAATAAGTACTTTCTCTTGATTTTTTTCTACATTTTGTTATGGTACATCTACAAACTTGACTTTGTTTTGCAATTGTATGATAGTCCATCAAAAATTAGAGCAGAAATGTGACATGGAAATAAAAGAGTGATGACTTTAAGAAAAAATTAATATAAATGTTAAATGATGTCATACATTTGTTTAAAGTCTAATTTACTCTGATACCACAAAACAAAATCCAGTGCAACTAAATACCTTTAGAAATGACCTAAATGACTAGAGCGATCTGTGTGCAATTCTGTATAAACTGGATGTTTGTCTAAAAACATTAGTGAACAGTTTGAAGACCAAGGAACACGCCATACCAGTTAGGGATTAACCTGTGGGGAAGTGCAAAACAGGATAAGGTTACAGAAAAATATCCCAACATCTCACAGAGCACTGGTCATCCTATCATCTTAAAATGGAAATGGTATGGTGCATATGCAAACCAACCCAAACATGACCTGAAATTTTAAGGTTCAGCAAGGAGATCAATAACCAAAGAAGCCCCCTTGACTTTTATTGTTCACCGATCTTGATCCTCTTGTTTATGAGACCAAAAACAATGGTTTCAGTCTTATCTACATTAAGATGGAGGATCCATGCACCTTTTGATATTATGGACACAATGACCCAGTGAGTGTAGTGGACAAGAGTCATGCAGTGACACGGAAATATAAAATTTTGTTCAGTCAGCATACATATAATAGGATATGGTGTCTTTAGTCTGAGCCAGCGGAATTATATAGAAAGTGGCCTGAGAATAAACTCTTGAGGAACCACACAATTCTCTTTGTTCACATAGTTATATAACTATCAAACGATACAAAGTAGTTTGCTAGCTGCCAAATAAGGTCTAAATTTAAGCTTATGAATATAACCCTAGTTCTCTGATTAGCATGAGTGAGTATCTCACTATGGGGAACGCCTCCTGCGTGACCTCATTAGAAGCTTAAATGTCACTACCCCAGCCCTGAATGGCTGGCATCAGTGACGTCTATGTCAGGACGAGCACAGATCTATACCCTATAAATAGGGCTGAGACTAGACGGGGGCTGGAGGCCCATGCTAGAATATACCAAAGTAACAGCATCCACAGTCCAATGGGAAATACATTGCTTTGACACCAACTTTCCCACTGGATTGGGGATGCTGTTGCTTTGCTCAACACACAAATAACTGATTGTTTTCCCTAAAACCTTGTATCTTGTTCAGTGCATGCAATGGACACATTATGTAGACGCTCTTGCTCCTCTGTTGCAAAAGGAAGGGGGTAAATGGTAGTCAGCTCAATTGGAGAGCATGAACTTGTCATTCCCTCACAATCTAGCAGAAAACTTCCCATGATGCTTGGCTCTCCATGTCACCGCTATTTCATTCAGGTCCAAGAAAAGGCAATCCAGTTTTCCTAGCCTGTGGTATCTTCTTTTATTATTTTATTTTTTATTTTTTTTATTTATCCTTTATTTAACCAGGTAATACCCATTGAGATTAAATATCTCTTTTGCGAGGGAGACCTGGCCAAGATAGGCATCAAAATTACATCACATCATTACATCCCGTCAAATCGAGATTTTACAACCTCCAGCTGAACTGCCGGCCAAGAAGTACTCAGCCTCGCAGCTGCACATTTGCACATGTCTTGCATATCCAAGTCCAGGGGACACAGAGCCACAGGTGTGCTGCTTACTTCTCCCACCGGAGGTTTGCAACCTCGCAGTGACTAATGAAGATGGTTGAGTCCTCGTCTCTGTCGTATGACAGCATAAGCTCTGAGTTCTCTGACTCCGCCCTATCTTCATCCCCGTCGTCATCCAGAATTGACTGAGAAATGATGAGGCCATACATGCTTCATCTGTCAGAAGCAATGGGAATGTCGGGGGACTAGTTGGGGGTCTGCATCTTGCCATCTCGGGCCAGGGGTAGCAAGGGTTCCCACCTCGGCTTTGCCTTGGCTCACACATAAGTGTGTCTCTTACCTGGCGGGTTAGTCTGCAGCAAAGCAGCTTATGAGGGAAAGCTGCACTGTGGAAACACACCTGAGTTGAGGTTAAGGCTCCTCAAGCATGTGCCACACACAGGTATGCCACACACAAGATGAGTGTCCCACAAGAATTTTTTGTTACTGCAGGGACAGAGCTTGGGATTTTCCTCATCTACACCAGTGTTCATGGCAGTAGCCATGGCAAGCTACTGGGGCTTTAGTGCTAGCAGGACTTGCTCAAAACGTTTGTGCAACTAATAAGTATGAGCTGGCTAGTACTTATTGCTACTGGTAAGGTATTGATACCTTTTACTTGATTATTTCTACTTTTTTGATGAGTGTGAAAGTATTACTACCTGCACTGGTACTAACAAGGAGAAATATTGCTACACTTTGCAGGCTGGTGGACAATTGTGTGGCTGGGAACAAGCACCCATGACCAAGTTGTGCACCCAATCGGTGGACAGTACCCAGTGGTACATTTGTTGTAAAGGCTTCAGAGAGAAGCAAGAAAACATTTTTGATTAACGACTGATGCTATGTCAGCCCTATTTATAGCGTGTAGGTCTGGGTCCGTCCTGACATAGATGTCACTGATGCCAGCCATTCAGGGCTGGCGTAATGACATCTAAGCTGCTGATGAGGTCATGCAGGAGGCGCTCCCCATAGTGAGGCACAGAACAAATGCAAGGAAAGAAAACCAGTTATCATAGTACCAGACAGTCTCACTAATTGACAATTGTATCAATCAGAATGTTATGATTAACTCTAACAAAACGCAGGACTGAGACTGATAAATACTAAGACAGAAGCTCTAGACCCAACACTGTAAAGATGCAGCCTATATCATTCAAATCTTTTACCACTGCAAAACAGCTTTTCTTATTCTCCTAAATGTGTCTTTACAACATCTGCAAAGTCATTGCAGGACTAGTTGGATAGGAGTTCAAGTGGGACAGGTGGTGAGGGGTTTGTTAGTCTGTAAACAATAGTAAAAATAGTTTGGGCATTAGTAGTGTTTTTATGGATACTGTCAGAAAAATATAACCGGCTCGCTCTTTTCAACTCCCGATCATAGATACGAAAACCTTTTTTTAAATATAAATGTCATGGTGAACCTGAAGGTTTATTTTTCTCTGCAGGTATTCAGATTTTCTACATTTAGCTCAAACTGTGAGACCATTCTTACATAGTAACTTTTTCACACAAAACTTTGGTCTTTACTGGTGCATTATATTTGACTTTGAATTGGTCTTTTACATAAAACATTTTGCACAGCATTGTATTTAAAAGGGATTTAAAGACTAATTGGAATACAACCAGGATTGACTGTCTAAAACCATTAACATGATAAAGTAAATCTCCATTTCTGATCTCTTCCAAATAAGGCTCGTTAAGGTCTGATTTATGTAACTAGTAGCTTTAAACAAAAAAACGACAACAATATTATATCAAATGCAGTAGCTGTTGGGGAGAAATAATGGACTAATGTGACAAACACTTTGTTTGTCTATTTTCTTCAGGCTTCTTTTCCTTCACCAAGTGCCAATCACACTCAAAGCATTTCATCCCCCGCAACCCAGCATTGAAAATACAATTTGTTTGATCATGAACGCAACACTGATCACAATCCAAACCCCAAAATTGTCAAATAGCTGGGTAGAGAACACATTTCAGGTGAAACAGCTTCAAGAAGCAATCAGCAGTTGAGCAATTACATCAAGTGAACTGATTAGATATTGATTGAGGGGAGCCAGATGCCTGACCAGAATTTGAAGATCCTTAACATCCACAGTACAATTCATTATAATAACTCAAATGTGCTGAAGATGTTGTTTTCTTACAACCAAAAGAGTAAGATGACATAAATAGAGAAGCTATTTTACTGTCAGCCGACAAGTAGACTAATGGAGTAAGGCTGTACCTACCTGTTGTTGTCATGGCAGCAATGTCATATGCATCTCACCTTGAGTGAGTAGA
Organism: Fundulus diaphanus; assembly: GCA_037039145.1. Taxonomy (NCBI): domain Eukaryota; kingdom Metazoa; phylum Chordata; class Actinopteri; order Cyprinodontiformes; family Fundulidae; genus Fundulus; species Fundulus diaphanus. The sequence continues at coordinate 34,915,228 of CM073128.1, forward strand.
GACTTGCGGGATGTGCTGTCCACAAAACAGAAGGAGGGGGTGTTGTAAAGTGGAATGTGTCATTCCTATGAGCAGCTGGGGACTGTGTGCTTGTGTTTGGAAGTGGGGGAGGAATGGGCCAGCTTTAGTAGGGAAGCTAGTGTCCGTGTCTTGACCACAATCAACAAGGAGTTCCGCTAATGAGACTTTTTTGCATTTTTTGTACACAACATAAAGTTATTTCAGGGGTGGGGCAATTGTTGTCATCAGCATTAGCCTCAAAACTGTTATCCCAAAGTAATTCTTTCTGAATTTGTGTAAAATGGCTGCTAACACAAATTACTCTTTTGGCTAACAGAAACATACAATCATAGGTCCATTTTGCTGCAAAAATCACGCAAGGTGCCTGAAACATTCATGTGAGATTTCTAGATCATGATTTGAATTTATCAGCTACACATCCATGTACAAATCTCCTGTTTGAACACACCTCAAGGGTGCTTCCCTAGATTGAGATCTGGTGACTGTGGAAGACATCGGGGTCAAGTGAACTCATTGTAATGTTGAGAATAGATTGAGCTCATCTGAGCTTTGTGACATGGTGCATTATCCTGCTGGAACCAACCATGGGTATACATTGGTCAAAATGGGATTGATATGGTGAGCAACAATACTCAGATAAGGTGTTTAAATGACACAAATCTGTTAATAGGGGCTCAAAGTGTGACAAGAAAATACCCCTCTGCACCGTGAAACATTACACAAAACCAGTCAGAACCGTTCATGGCCTTCAGGATGGATGGATCCATGCATTTATTACCCCGTTTCCCCTTTTTAACCGTGCCGAGACCAGTTTGAGCTCGGTAACTGAGATAACTATCGAGTGTAAATGGAACGCAAACTGAACTGCACCGTGCCAGACACAACCGGACCGCGCTAAATCTAGACCAGTTTAATAGGTGGGTTCGGCTCGGTTTTTCAGTAGCCCGGTTCTCTAAAAACAGAGAGCGCATGAGCAGACTGCGTCATCTCCTTACAGCCAGCTGACATTTCAGACATTCATAAAAATAATAGCTTCCCTACCGTGACACACGATTTCCAATGATGATTCTGCTTAGCAGTGTGATGAACCTCAGCGTCTGTCGTTGTTTATTGCGCCTGTAAATCCTTATTAGACTATCGTTTGTCTTATCCACTTCCCAAAAGCCGACTGTCAAGTAAATTTGCCGAAGGTTGCCTTCTTCGCCTGACTCTTAGCAAACAACGAAATATTACAATAATAATCAAGCATAACTTCCTGAATGTTACGGTCGCCGCCATTTTTATCTGCATGATTTCCTCCTTCAATCCTAGAGAGCAGTAGTACCGCAGATCGTCACTAGGAGGCGAGGAACCAAGGAACCGAGATAGTGTGATGTGTAAACGGTCGTCAGAACCAAGCTCAGCTTGGTTAACTGATCCAAGCTCGAACTGAGCTCGGCATGGATCGGTTTAATAAGGGTAGTGTAAATGGGGCTTATGTTGTTTAAGTTAGATTCTGCCAGCATGTTTCCATTTTGTTATGGTCCAAATTTGCTGAGCCTGTGTGGATTGTAACCTCAGTTTTCTGTTCATTGCTGACAAGAGTGGCAAACGGTGTGGTCTTCTGTAGCGGTAGCGTTTCTGCCTCAGGCTTTGATGTTTTTTTTCTCTTCACCAAAAGAAGGGTCTGAGTGAACATTCCGGTTAATCACTAGTTTCTGAAACTCTCTGTGAACTTCAGCAACTTGTCTTCATACTTAGATGCCTAAATGGATGAAGTTGCTGCTATGTGGTTAGCTGATTTGATTTTTGTTTTCACAAACAGTTGAATAGCCATACATCATGAAGTTACTGGTGAGGGTATATCTTTATAGCAAAGTAGAATTGAACATATCTCGGTTTTCTGTGATACTATCAATGATTAAAGTATTATTTTAGCTTGAGAAAACAATTAGCCTTACTGTAATCTTCATCATACATACATACATACATACATACATACATACATACATACGTATACATGTATATATATATATATATATATATATATATATATATATATATATATATATATATATATATATTCTTTGTCAATTAAAATTTTTTGCAATATTTACAATTGAGTATGTACAATTTTGCTTGTTTTATTCCAACTATTACAGCTGCTTGATGGCTCGATGAGAATGCCAAATCACTCTGCGCATATACCTTTAAAACCATATGAATCTAAAACAAAGGTATGAGGGAATGAATGTGTGTGCAACCAGTATAAGCCACGTTGTTTTGATTTGCACCTTTTGTAATTCCAGGTGGGTCTCTGCAATCTGCCTGTCTCCTGAAGAGTGGGACAGATTTTCTTTCAGCTATGCTTCCTGAACTAGTCCGTGTCTCCCAAGTGTTTTCAGGATGAGAAAGCTTGTGTGTGTGTGTGTGTGCTTGCGTGCGTGTGTGTGTGTGTACGTTTGCAAGTTTGAGGCTGCCGAGGGGGGTGGCAGAGGCACGTCAGGTTTCCATGACAACAACTTTTTATTTGCTCTCGTCAATAGCGTTGGAGGAGAGCAGATAGACAGACACAGACAGATAGACAGACACAGACAGAAAGACGGCTGAGTCGTATGGCTGCTTATTTGCTGTTTTTTTTTTTAACAAATCTTTTTGTATACACCCCACCCTCATTGGAAAACCAGGAACCAACATCTCACTTGTAGGTCCCAGAAACCCCATGCAATCATTGTGAGATATATGTCTGTGAGCTAGCTTCGCAATGGAAATCTTGTATATCGAAATAGTGACTGTGGGTATGTAGGTGTTTATCGATATAAGTGCATGTTTCATTTTACAGGATTCTCGTCTAAATAATATGCCACACATTAACAACAAAGAGAAACAAGCATTTGCAGCATAGTACGGTTGGATAAAGTTTTGCTAAAAATATGAAATGCATGGCCCCAACTGGAAAAAAACCCCTCAAAGACTTGTCAGTGAAACTTCTTGTTGACCTTGTTTAGTTTTGATGCTGAAGCCACATGAATCTAACGCCCACCTTGAGCAGTGGAGTTGGGTGCTCCAAAAGACAGTCGCTTTGCATCTGAAGCATACACACAAACAAATGAAGTGGAATGCATTGACTTTCATGCTCGTGAGTGTGCATAATTGCTGAAACGTGGCAAGAAAGGGGGTGTTTGTTTCAAGAACAGATGATGTAGAATGTGCCCTCAATAACTTACAGCTTCAAAAAGCCCAGGATCACAGTTTCAGAACAAAGCATACGGTTTTATTTCCACTAAGTGGTCTGCACCTGTATTGTAATCAGAAAGCACTGGTTTGCAGTGCTTTTAAAATGCTATCGCTTTAGCATTTTTCAAACATATCATGTATGTCAGAATAATTAATGGATTGAATAATTAATGAAATAAAAACATTATTTCTGTTAATACAGCTAAACAGCAAAATATATGTATGTATCTGTAACACAAACAACACAAAAATCACAACTGTCCACATCAGTTTTCATTTAGTATACCTATGTGCATGAAATTATTGACACCCCATTTGAAAGATGCATCCAAAGCCTTAAAACAAATTCATTGCTTATGAAATTTTAGGAAAATTGAACCTTAATTTGAGTATTTATCAAGGAAAAAAATTAAGAAACATTTGTGTCTTACAGTTCACCAGCGATACAACTATTTCCGCCCTACTGTCAATTTCAAAACCCAGAGATTTAAAAACAGCAATCCTAACAGGGCTTGAATTGTTGGGCCATGCATGGCAGGGAACAAGGACTGCACACAAAGAACAAAAGAAACAGCTCAAAAATATCAATCCTAGTACAGATGTAGCCAGGTCTTTATAAAAGTTTATATCTCCTCTGCATTGTTTTAAAAAAATAATATTGTATACACGGGATTGCTTTCAGACAAGTTTTCATCCACACAATCCTACAAAAATATGCCACTGAGCATTGTTTTCAATATCTAAAACCCATAGGGGGCAGTGTAAAGCTAAAACCCGTGTCAGCCAATAAGAACCCTTCAAAACAACAATGGGTCCCTCTGTATTTTGAAGGAGAGTTGGTGTAAACCGGCAAACCTCCTGGCGCTCTTTCTCCTTTGCGCTTCAACGTATTGGAGCAGCTGGGCTTGTAAAAACAAACATGCAAAAAGCTTCTGAACCAACTGTAGTGTTTATAATGTCCCATGTATTCTTTTACTTTGAAGTCTTGACATCAAGGTGAAGACAGGAAATGCTGTATGATTGCAGGTGTAACATCAGTTGGATATAAATATTTGAAGAAGGTGTTGATTTCATAGTAGTGAATTTGTCCAGTTTAACATTGAGATAGACTAGAGTCATACTGTAAACAGTCAATCACAACGTCAACACAAAAATCAGCACCTCTGATAGCACTGTATGACCAAGTCAATGACAATGCTTGCACATGTGATGTCAGCACAGATTATTGACATGGACCCTAAAACTTCCATTTTGCCATGCACTCACACAAACACAACAATGGGGTTTTTCGCAAATCTCCACTTTAGTTGGAGTTTTTAAAAATAATTATTTCTAATGATTTCTAATGATGAAAGGCCAAAACACAGAAAAATGTGTTTGTTTTCCCAGATATCCGTCTACGTGTTGACAAGGCCTCAGAATATACAGTATTAACCCATTCTTGTGCATAGCTCTCAGGAAGAAGGGGTGCCAAACAGCTGTTTCCCTCGTGATGTCATAGGGCTTCAAACTATGTGCACAGCAGTATTTCTTTCTCTTTGCACACAGCAAACAGGCTTAAATCGGAGACAACCAGACTTTCTCTCTGTTTCGACACCTATCCACGAGTCTGTATATTGTGGTGGCTCATGTGCTTCTGGATAGGTGTCGAAATGTTTTCAGAAAGAACTGAGCGAATGTCCGGTTACCTCTAATTTAAGCCTGTTTGCTGTTACGATGACCCCGATAACTGAAAATTTGCACAGGCTCTTTGCACAGGATTTTCAACAGGCTTCAATGAGGCGGGCATGTGTGTGATTGGCTTGATATCGCTGGCCTAGAGCCAAACAATCACTACCAAAAGAAAAACATTAAAAACCTTTGATCCAATTTAAAGTACAGTGTGCTGTTTGTGTAACCTGTGAACGTAACCTGGTTGAAAATACAACAAGCAGCCTGAAACTGGCTGTCTGAGCTCCAAACTTTATTACAATAAATGGTTTAAAAACTGATGGTCTGGTAACGTGAGCTTGCTCCATTTTATCATTGATCCCCCTCCCTCCTACCTCACTAAAATGCATAAAATATGTTAATGTAGTCATCATAAACAAGTTAAATTGTGGCTCCATGCTAAAGCTAAAGGCCCTGCTAATGCTTAGACCTGATACTATCAATGGCAGCTTTCTTGGCCGAAGCATGCTGCCATCTTCATTTTAGCATGTTACCGCCATGAGACAGTGCTGAGCGAGTGCAGAACCAGCCAAGCACATAGCTGGTGTTGAGCATGGAAGGACCAGGTCGAGCACAAGCGCAGAGTTGCGTGTGAGCAAAAGCAGAGCCAAGGGCGCGTAAAGATGGAACTACGCATGAGGACAGTTGGCAGAGAAGAGTTTTTCAGAGTTTAGTGTGTGCCAGACAAGTATTGAACACACGTGCGTGTGTGTTTTAAACACTGAATACCAGTCTCACTGCACACTTTGATTAGTGCCTGCATGCTCTAGTGGGTGGCACAAAAATAACACCTTAAAAGAGCACATGGAGGTCAGCCATTTTACACCAACTCCCAATATGGAGGTACAATGCCGTTCAACATTGCCATTGTTTAAAAGGATTCTGATTGGCTGGCAGGTTTTAGCTATGCAGACACTGCCCTCTATCCATTTGGGACATTGAAAACAACTCTCAGTGGCGTAATTGTATGGGCTCATGTAAATGAAAAGTTTTCTGAAAAAGATCCTGTGTATACAATATTGCTTCTAAAGACAATGTGGGATATATATATAGACATTTATATAAAGGCTACGTCTGTACATGGCCATAGTAGGCCGGCACAGAGTCATAAAATTTTGATACACCTTCAGCTTTTGACAACTCTCTGCCGAAAATATAAACATCCTCTGCAGCTACGTTTTAATAATTAACAGTTTCCTTTAATTCAATTCAATTCAATTCAATTCAATTTTATTTATATAGCGCCAAATCATGAAACATGTCATCTCAAGGCACTTTACAAAATCAAGTTCAATCATATTATACAGATTGGGTCAGATTATACAGATTGGTCAAAATGTCCTATATAAGGAAACCAGTTGATTGCATCAAAGTCCCGACAAGCAGCATTCACTCCTGGGGAACCGTAGAGCCACAGGGAGAGTCGTCTGCATTGTACATGGCTTTGCTGCAATCCCTCATACTGAGCAAGCATGAAGCGACAGTGGGAAGAAAAACCACCCATTAACGGGAAAAAAAACCTCCGGCAGAACCGGGCTCAGTATGAACGGTCATCTGCCTCGACCGACTGGGGTTACAGAAGACAGAGCAGAGACACAACAAGAGAGACAAAAAAGCACAGAAGCACACATTGATCTAGTAATCTGTTCTACATTAGATGGTAATAGTCGGTGATCTGTCCTCCCTGGATGATTTCACAGTCAACAGAACGTCAGACCAGGTGTACCTACTATGAAGAAAAAAGAGAGAGAACAAAAAGTTAAAAGCTGAAATGACAACAGTCATTTCAATGTAATGCAATGCAAATCTGGAGAACAGTAGACTGGAGAACAGTAGAAATCAGTAGAGTGAGAAAAATAGGCCCTGATGTCCTCCAGTAGCCTAAGCCTATCGCAGCAAAACTATAAAGGTAGCTCAGAGTAACATGAGCCACTCTAGTTATAAGCTTTGTCAAAAAGGAATGTTTTAAGATTAGTCTTAAAAGTAGACAGGGTGTCTGCTTCACGGACCAAATCTGGGAGTTGGTTCCACAGGAGAGGAGCCTGATAGCTAAAGGATCTGCCTCCCATTCTACTTTTAGAGACTCTAGGAACCACCAGCATCTAAACTAACACTTTAGTGTTAGTTTAATTGATGTCTAAGAGTTACATACATCTCGTTATATGTATTCCTGAATATTTATCAGTTTTCTTGACTAGAATATTAAAAATAAGATGCTCAGCAGTTTCATTTACACATAAATATGCACATTTTCATCCGTTTTTTTAAGACCTGAAGCTTCTGATAGTTATTGAGAAGCTTCTCGTCCATGTGGTATTTGTGATTTGCTTTTGAAATACTTAAAAAATAAAAATTCAGCAGTGATCAAAAACAGATAAGACATAGAGCAGCCCTTTCATACACCCTGTAGCCAGAAAACAAAAAAACTCATTGCTTTCCTTAATTATTAAGACAGGGATTAGTGTTTTTATCAAAGTCAGTCACCAGAAAAGGTCTGATCTGAGCTAACCTCTTCCATTCTGTTTCCCCTAGACACGACTAATCACTCCCTTATATACCAGTGTAATTTTTTTGCGAAATGTCACACCACAGGTTCTCACCCTCTAGTGTCTACTGGAAGTTTTCACCTAGCCCAGCTAGAGAACAACAGTAACAGTAGACATAATCGACTCTGCAGCTGCAATTGAGAAGTAATTTATTTCTTCAACAATCCACCAATTAGATGATAAATGAAACTTGTTTCATATGTGATATAAAAAGAATATGAAAAAGGGAAAAAAACATGTATGTAAAATAAACCGACATTAAATAAACCGAACTACACAAAACTAAAGATTCAATTACCAGACATTTTCCAAAAAATACATCATCATTCAATGTTCAGGCAAAAACCCTGTCAGACGGATCTTAACTGTTAATGTTTGTATAAACATCCATCATACAGAGAAACTCCTACACACCCCCTCCATCTCAGACGGGCATCACGTAGAACATAATGAATGACCCATTAAAAACTACTATAATAAAAACAAAACAAGCAAATAAAAACAGTATATATATATATATATATATATATATATATATATATATATATATATATATATATATGTATATGTATATATATATATATATATATATATATATATACAGTGTTGGGTAAGTTACTTTAAAAATGTAATCCGTTACAGTTACAAGTTACTTTGTTTAAAATGTAATTGTAGTGTAACTTTTTCGATTACTTTTAAAAAGTAATGTAACTAATTTCTTTTGATTACTTTTTGATTACTTTAAGGTTTTAATGAATATTGACCCATGTTCAACATTTAATTTTTGAGAACTGAATGTGAACCTTAAAAAAGCACTAAGCTGAAAGGGAACTGCAGACAGGCAATCACAGGATGTCCACAAGAAGAGATGCCAGCACCAGGCATGTAAGATTTTCTCAGACTCCTCTCATCGGGCCATACTCTTTTCTGCTCCTCCCCCAGGCTCTACCATTTACGCAGTTTGCAGACTAACACAAGCAGGTTCAGAAACCACTTCTTTCCTACAGCGGTCACCTTATTGAACTCTTCCCAAAGACCAGTCTTTCCTTCCCCTCTATCCACAGTAAATGTGCAACTGCAGTAACATTTATCTTTGTTTAAATGAAAAATGAATATACGAACAAACTTAAATACACTAGGTGAGTTGTTTAGAATACAAGAAAATGTAAGTTTGTTGTGACAGTTACTTATAAATCTAATGGAGAAGGCATCATCCGTTTAATGAAAAAGTTTCATGTGTGTGTGAGACGATTTCAAAGTTTAAAACAAGGAGGATGGATTTTTCGGCAACTCCTTGCCAAAAATTGCATCCCCTGCTATCTCAGAGGAATTGACACTTGTATGACTCTATTCCTGTATATCCATCAGTAGTTAAAGGACAAGAGTCAGCAAATGCAAATTCTGCCCTGTAAAACAATGACAGCACAATTGTTGCTGTATGATCTGAAGCCCCATTTGGAGCTTTTAAACTGGCTTTGAAAAACTTTGATAATTTGCTGCTAATATTATAGATTTTTTAGAATAAAAAGCTAGCAGATGTGAATAATGAAAAATAACAGAAATACAATTATAGAGCATTCAGTATTGTAAGAAAGCCCACACTGTTTCTGGATAAATACATTATTGTATGAGTTAAGTTCTGTTCCGTTTTCTGCCTTTTTCGTTGTAAAACTGAAATGTCCCATGCTCCTGAATGCACCATAGCTTTCCGACGCTCACGAACGCAACACTGTGAACGCTGAGCTGTGTAGACGCGCGTTTGATTTTCCGCTTAAGACAAAGTTTTGCAGTTTCACAACACACGTCGGCTCTCACGGTTTATTGTTGTGTGTGAATAACAAGAGACTGCATGATTGCAAAGCGCCTTGTTGCATCTTTCTCTTCCTTAAAATGAAGCCAAATAAAACCGTGAAACGTCCGCTCGCTTGCTGTTCTTTCAGAAGGCTCCACCAGCACATGATGGATCATCAGAGTGATAGAGACAAGGAGCCGTAGCGGGAAACGGCGATACAGGGCGCGAAGCAATACAAATATCATTACATATTTCGCAAAGGTTTTTCTATATATTTTTTAAAAAATGTAACTAAATTTGTAATTCTTAATATTTTCGGAAGTAACTGTAACTGAATTACATATTTTCTCATTGTAACTGTAACGAATTACAGTTACTCTTTTTTTGTAATTAAATTACGTAACGTCGTTACATGTAATCTGTTACTCCCCAACACTGTATATATATATATATATATATATATATATATATATATATGTATATATGTATATATATATATATATATATATATATATATATATATATATATATATATATATATATATACATATATATACATATATATATAAAATCATACAAATCTCATAAAAATTAAGACAACTCAACTTAAACGAAAAATTATTACATAAAAAAATTAAATGTGGCTTATTGAATATAATGTCACTCGTCTCAAAAACTTAGTCAGTGAGTTAGTTAATGAAGTTAGTTAATGAATTGATTTCTGATAATCAAATTGATTTATTTTGTCTCTCAGAAACCTGGTTTCAAGAGGACTACATTAGAATAAATGAGTCTACTCCTAATTATTTAAATTTCCACATTCCTTGAACTACGGGACGAGGAGGAGTAGCTACTGTCTTTCAGTCTGATTTATTAACTAGTCCCAGGCCAATTAATAACTCCAATTCTTTTGAACATTTCCCTCATCCAAATTGCAAGCAATAAAACCTCTTCTGTTTGTTGTTTCTTATGCTGGTGAAGATTCTCAGTCATCGAGGTCATGGTCATTCCAAAAAAAAGTAAAAAACAAAGCAACTGGACTTGTATTCCGTAGTTGAAGACGTTTCACTTCCTCTCCAGGAAGCTTTCTCAATTCAAAAAGTCTGGAGTAATGATGAGTACCAAGCTTTATACTACTGCCCAAACAAAGGCCTTTTAATGGCTTAGATAACATGCAAATTCAACCGAAATTTTGAATTGTGTTTCTTATCATCCACCACGCCCTCACTCTCAGTTTTTTGATCAGTTCTCAGATTTATCATCTGATTTATGCCCTGTTTACATGACAATGATCCACTAAAAGCAAAACTTTTGTTTCCGTTTCTGTTAACATGTTTACATGACAATGTTCTAATTACAACCTCCAATTACATGGCAGCATTAAAAACTCGAAACTGCTGTAATTCTTATGTGGCACCACTAGTGGTGCTATGTTCTCCAAAGTTAGTGGGCAAGCTCTCAAGTAGTATGTTAGGTTCAGAAGAGTTAGATAGTTAAGGCGTCGGTGGGAGGTATTTGGGTGTGTGGATGCGTTAGGGTTGAGCGAGTGCAATGCTGCTGGTCGTGGTAGGGGAGGGTGGGGTGATCGGCTTTATTCTGCTGATGCTAACAGCCGTAGGAGCTACAGATGACCACCAAGCTGTGAATGGGCCCGGGAAGACCGGCTTGCAATTTTCTGCAGCTGTACTGCATAGCTCCGAACAGGGTAGACACCTGCTCTATCTTGGGCAGAGTTGCACAGCAATTTGACAGGAAATCCGAGAGACACATTGGGGGTCTGCAGCCAGGTTCCCCTTGGAAATCCATGAGTCAGACAGGAAGTAAAACATAACCACTTTGGGGAAAATACAAAATAAAATCTCCAAACCGCGAGGTAAACTGTACACAGTTTCCAGTCAGGTTCGTCCCCATATATGTTCATCCTGGAAAACAAACAGCTCAATAAATAATCAATAAAACATTTCAATAAACCGTGTTTTTGAGCTCCATGGTAGGAGCTCAGAAGTACAGCAAAAAGATAAGAAAGTGAAACCTTCATTTAGCTTGTTCGAGCAGCAACTGCAGCTTTATGTGTACTGCCCAGCTTGTTTATGTGGGCAGAATTTCTAGAATTTGCAGTACATACTCTTGTATGAATACTTGATCTCACAAGGCTTGTGATAAGGCAAGGCAAGGTAAGTTTATTTATATAGCTCTTTTCAGTAACGAGACAATTCAAAGTGCTGTACACGAACAGATAAAACATTAGAGGGAAATATTATATTGGAAAAGAAAACCAGTATAGTAACAAAGGAATAAGCTAAGTAAATCTTTGACTAGACTTCTTTCATGCATTAACAAACATACAGAAAACATAAAATCACTGTACTTAATTGTTTCTATTCATAATAAGAAATAAGCTAGGTAAATCCTTGGGGTTTTCTGATCTAAAGTAATTTTGTCCAACTTTTCTAAATCTGCAACTAGAATAACTTATTTTGTTTCAGTGTTTCACTGGAATAAGCTTCATCACTAACATTTCAAAGCTTAATTATTTCCATTCATATATTACCAAAAGAAAAAAACATTACATTAAGCTAAGTAAATCCTTGACTGCACTTCTATAGTTTCACTGGAACAAGCTTCATCACTAAAATTTCAAAGCTTAATTGTTTCTATTCATAACTTTACAAAACCCTTGAAGCTACAACTTAAGGTCTCTGATCTGACCTTTTTGAACTACAGTACAGCTAAAATAGGAGGCAAGCAGAATAAAGGGGAAAAAAGCACAGCAAAAGTAGTGTGTGTGCCTGTGTGTTTTAGTGTAATCATGGGTGTTTGTGCATGTGTGTGTTAGTCTAGCTCTGTGAACTATGGCAGATACGCCTTGTGGCCAAAGTCTTTGATAGTGATGGAACGTTATCAGGCAGTTCTGTAGCGCTCTGCTCCAGGTTACAGATATCACAGAGCGTCTTGTTTACATAACATCCAGGAGAAATTAAGATTGTCTGCCTTTCAAGGACGACACGGGGAGGCCAGATTATGATAATAGCATTTGTTTTTGAGCATGAAGACTCTTGTTTTTCTGTCTGCCTTAAAGTCTGGTTTGAGGTGAAGAATTAAAGTGGCGGCAAGACATCAGCAGGCGCATACTGGAAACAATAATATTTTAATGGAATCACACCAAACTTGGAACCGGGATGGAAAACAGATGAGGTGACAAGTACTGAACCAAAACCTGGAATTTAAATACAACAGGGAATAAACGGAAATTGCCTACAACACAGGTGAGTGGGATTTACTAATTAATGCTGGCTCTGGCTGAGGGAGAATAATTAAAAATGCCAGGATCCTGGAACATAAAATTAACACAAACATCCAAGGATCATGACAGGAATGCTGTATGGTCTTGTCAAACAATGGCTTTCAAGAACCTGGCAGTTACCCTCTGAGAGAGGGTATAGTGCTCCTCCCAGGTGCAGCAACTTCCAGTAATTGACACTGCTGCAGGTGTAACCAGTCAGACCTGATTGCTAGCATAGGACAGGGAGCAGGGAGTGATGTCATGGGACTGCACACAGCAGCTTCTCAGGCAAGAACATACAGGAATAATTTCACCAATAGCCTCAGATAATGGACTCGTGTCTGTAATTGTCCTGTTAGCTCTCAGTGCTGCATTTGAGTCAGATTATCACAATATTCTTCTAGAAAGACTTGTCCATGTTGTAGGGATTAAAGGAAAAATAAGTAGTGTGGTTTAAATCTTATTTGTCCGCCAGATTCCAGTTTGTTCATGTTAATAATAAATGTTCTTGAAACGCCAGGGTTATTTGTTGAGTATCACAGGGTTCAGTGGTTGGGTTAGTTCTCTTTACTATATATATGCTTTCGATGTAATGAAAGGCACATGATTTTTTTCCACTGTTATGCTGATGACACTCAGCTATATTTACTCAAAAATCCTGATGAATCCAATCAATTACTTAGACTACGGGCATGTCTTGATGACATCAAAACTTGGATGAATTTTGATTTTCTGTTTGCAATTCAGCTTGAATTTTATTTACTGCACAGCATAGATTTGTTGTACGCGTTGAATCCAGATGCAGTGCGTGATTGCAGATGCGTGCAGCTTCGAGGTAACATTGTGTGGAACCAACTCCCAGTTTTATTCTGTGAGGCATACACCCTGTCTACTTTTAAGACCAGGCATAAAACTTTCCTTTTTGATAAAGCTTATAATTCAATTCAATTCAATTCAATTTATTTATATAGCGCCAAATCATGAAACATGTCATCTCAAGGCACTTTACAAAATCAAGTTCAATCATATTATACAGATTGGGTCAGATTATACAGATTGGTCAAAATGTCCTATATAAGGAAACCAGTTGATTGCATCAAAGTCCTGACAAGCAGCATTCACTCCTGGGGAACCGTAGAGCCACAGGGAGAGTCGTCTGCATTGTACATGGCTTTGCTGCAATCCCTCATACTGAGCAAGCATGAAGCGACAGTGGGAAGAAAAACCACCCATTAACGGGAAAAAAAAACCTCCGGCAGAACCGGGCTCAGTATGAACGGTCATCTGCCTCGACCGACTGGGGTTACAGAAGACAGAGCAGAGACACAACAAGAGAGACAAAAAAGCACAGAAGCACACATTGATCTAGTAATCTGTTCTACATTAGATGGTAGTAACGGGTGAGCCGTCTTCTCTGGATGATGTCAAAGTTAACAGAACGCCAGACCAGGTGTACCTACTATGAAGAAAAAGAGAGAGAGCAAAAAGTTAAAAGCTGAAATGACGACAGTCATTTCAATGTAATACAATGCAAAACTGGAGAACCGTAGAATGAAGAACAGTAGAAATCAGTAGAGTGAGAAAATTAGACCCTGATGTCCTCCAGTAGCCTAAGCCTATAGCAGCATAACTATAGAGGTAGCTCAGGGTAACATGAGCCACTCTAACTATAAGCTTTGTCAAAAAGGAATGTTTTAAGATTAGTCTTAAAAATAGATAGGGTGTCTGCCTCACGGACCAAAACTGGGAGTTGGTTCCACAGGAGAGGAGCCTGATAGCTAAAGGATCTGCCTCCCATTCTACTTTTAGAGACTCTAGGAACCACCAGCAGACCTGCAGTCTGAGAGCGAAGTGCTCTGTTAGGAACATACGGAGTAATCAGAGCTCTGATATATGATGGAGCTTATAGTTAGAGTGGCTAAGGTTATCCTGAGCTATCTCTGTAGTCATGCTGCTATAGGCTTAGGCTGTTGGAGGACATTAAGATCTATTACTTTCACTCTGCTGAGTTCAACTAAACTAGAGTACTTTCTCCTACTATTCTACATTTTTGCATTATTTGTTGTTATGTCAACTTTTGTTTCCTCTGGAATTGATTCCTTTTAACACCGGCTTTTTTCACTCTTGTATGTTTTTTTGAACCAAATTGTTAACAATTTTCACTTTAGCTGCCTTTGCTGTCGTTGTACAGCTTCTAGTCTTGGAGCTCATCACAACACTGCTGCTGTTGTCGCCATCTTGAATCTGACCCACCTGCTCTGTGTCTGTTGTCTGTGTGTGTGTAGTAACCTGCTGGCATCTCTTAAAGGCTGCAACATACTCTGCGTGAAGCGAGAAATTTGGTAATGCCCAGCTGCGAGAACAAAATTACGTTGTTTTGTTCTTCCAGCCCTGCTCTGGGAGTTATCGCTGCTTGTTCATGACACATCTGGGCAGAACTTTTTTTTTTCAAAGGGTGCCCGACTGGTGTTCTTTGATTAGTCAGGATTAGAATGGATGTGTTTAAGTTGGAAAAGCAGAAGAGAATGAACTTATCAGGAAGGAAAAAATATTGTGCAATTATTAACTGATAATACGGCATATTCAGGTGAAAATGTATATGTAATTATGTAAAAAATGCAATGTTAGAGTTAAATGGAGTGAAGATAGCAGCCAATTTACAGAACAATCTGAGAAAAGCTAAACAAAATGCATGGTTGTACTAGCAAACACTCAGAGTAGCTATAGTGTGCGCAAATGGACATTAGCATCTGAGAAACTGTGAATGATTATTGATTATATCAGGAATGCATGCAAAGTTATATATTAACCTAAACCCATAAATAGTTAATGTAAAAAACATAAATAGCTACAATATAATCTAGGATAGTAAAGAACAACAATGTTATAAACATGTGCCAGCACTTGCTGTGATTATTATTAATTGAAACAGCAGTAAAATAATAAAATTGCATGCATCAACTTTCTGTCAAATAATATGACCTATTCAGTCTATTCAGGGTGATTCACCCACATCTTTTATCATTTTTGGAAAGTGAACTCATTCAGCCAAAACAGCTCACAGTGCCTATTTATCTGTCCAGCACACACCCATAGAAACCCACTGTTACAGACACAAAAATGAAAAAAACTCACATTGGAATTCTCACCATATACAGCCATATTTATTCTTTATTACTCTATTGCTCGCAGCAATTTTTTATTCTCTCGGCAACAATTTGGGCAGTACACGATCACACATGTGCATGCCTGTAAACTGTGTATCTGTTGCCGAGGAATGACTCACCTCCTCCACCTAGAGTAGAGCCAAGCCTTCCTCGCCTCCTCCCCCTTCATCTGTGTGAGCCCTTCACTTCACTCACTGCAGCTCCTCTATGGAAGCATTTCAATCATTCAAATTAGCTTTAATCACAGCCAAAGGCACAGAGTGGGAATGGCAGCGCGTCACTCTACATACTTGAGAACACTTAATACATTGATTTTATATTGAGCACGCTGTGTTTCAAAAAGGGAGCAGGGGAGGAAATAAATAATGCCATCCAGACCAGGCCTCTTTATGTTTTTTCCTTTTTTTTCACTCTACCAAGTATTCTTCCTGGACAAAGACCAGAAGCTGGGATGAGGGGCCAGGGCTTTATAATAAGCAGCCCTAAGACTCCTTTCAGTCTTCAGGGTTGACATGTGAGAAGCTGTACATCAGTAGCACCAGCTGCAGTCCACCCATAATGACACAAATTATTGGCTTGTTAATGGGCAGCTTAGCCTTGAGTGTTCAGCCCTGCTTTGCCATTGTAGAGGAGAAAACTCAGGATCAATCCCTGCCTCCTTGGACATGCTGTAAAACACGGGATGCATCTAAAGGACATCTTATCCACATCGCAGTGTCTCCCCATCTCTTTCTAATCCATCCCAGCCCCCGGAGACTCATATTAGGAGACTCCTACGCTTACCCCTCCCACACCTTCTCACTCCTCACACACACACACACACACACACACACACACACACACACACACACACACACACACACACACACACACACACACACACACACACACACACACACACACACACACACACCAACCCCAGAACTGCTATCTGTCCACCTCCACAGTCGGCTTCTGGACAAACCCAGAATAACAATGTGATCTTGCCTCTTAAAGGTACACAGACAGCTTTAGCATTATCTTGTTATTTGAGATTTGCTGCTTAAAGTAAAAAAAATAATCCTCACAATACTTATACTGGGAAAAAACTCTCTCAAATATGTTTGCCCTACAAATGGAGAACAATCTTTGGAAGATTTGTGTTGATATTAAATGGTACATTTATTTATAATGCTGCCAGAAATAATCATCTGATGCAAACAATGCAGGCTTTATCGTGCAACTGAAGTCTTTGCAAAGCTGCAGCCCTGGAATACCAATCAGCATCAAACAGGGAGTCAAGTGCAGGACACAGCACTTATAGGATGCAGTCAATGAAGCTCTCAGGGAGGGTATTGGCCCATACTCAAATTTGCATGAGCAAACCAGCACTAGTCTTGCTTAGAGTGCCCCCTTCAGTCACATCAATGAAAACAAAGAAAACTAAAGAAAGAAATATTCAGTGTCCACATTCTTTGTCAAGCAGCACTAAATACTTGAACATTTAATCTATTGATTGCTTCAGGTTTGCTGAATCCTACAAACAGAGAATAGATCAAATAACCAATGCATGAAAGCAAATAAAGTAATTTAAAATAAAACTATAAATCAGTATTGACCAATTACATTAATGCATTCTCTTTGAGAAGCTCTGCAAGTAGATTTTGCAGCCACTCACCTGACTAAAACTATCAGCGAAACTTGACGGGCCGTAGCCTGCCACAATGGAAAACTGTGGTGTTGCACAGGAAGCCGTGAGGTGAGCTTGTGTAGGAGGTGCTGAGGTAAAAAAGGAGGGTAACTCAGAAGTTAGAGAGTGCTTACTGCAGCACTATCTGCTTCTATTTTTAACCCCAGTGTGGTCTTAAACGTTCTAATGTTAATAGCCTGCAGACAAACATGTTTTGTTTACAGCCTGGCTATGCTGCAAGTTCTGCATACTTTACAGTATCCATTTGATATTTGCAGAGCCTCAAATAAGTTTTAGAGTATATTGTACTTTGCATTATTTCCCCTAATGCTACAACTGTATTACTAATGCATTCATTACTACAGATGCATTAAATGCAGGCCAGTTAATCACAAGGATTTAAAGCTGCAAAACATTCAAACACAAACCAAACAGAACAGTTGTTACAACATATCGATTTTGGCTAACACATATTTTTAATTTTAGTTTGCCCAAAGCTTTTTAATGCAGACAGCCCCCCTCATCTTTTGAGACTCAGCTGTGCAGGTCCGTTGCATCTGTGTTGTCCTTGCCTGGTAAGATTTGGTAAGTTGCCCTTTTTTGCAATCAGATTTGGAGTGATATATTATTGACTTGAAACTAGAAACTAACTCTAATCTCAAAACACTGACAGTTTTGAGAGTATTTTACCTCTCTAGATCACAATATAGGTTCTTTAAAATCAAGGTATTAAGTTTTTATGGGTGCACAATTTTGATAAGTTGTTTCTTTTTTTTTTTTGTTTAATCACTTTTTGATTATTTCATTTTACTGGTTTTTAGTAGATGTATTATGTCAAAGATAACCAAACCATAAAATTGAATTACTGGTTACAGGTAAGAAGGGAGGAGTAGAATCCTCTTTGAGCAGTGTATCCCTTTGAAGGGAGCAAAAAATGTCACAATCAAAACTTGTTCAGTTAAGGATCACCTTCTCACCCTGAATGTCAGGGATTTCTGATCTTTGCACTGGTATTTCAACGCAAGGTGTTCTTCAACAACATAAGTTAAGTTGAGGAACAGGAACTCTATGACATCATGTTAAGAATTAGAGTGCCACCTAATGGACAAAAGGGTCACTACATCGAAAACAGGACTAGCATTTTTTAGTACTTATTTGTTATTTCAAGTGTTATTGATTATTTTGAAGTACATAAAATAAGATCCAAAAAAATGTTTTATATATTAAAGAAGCCATACATCTTCTATAAATTAATTTATTCTGTGAATGCTTGGATAAATAGCTGGTAGATAGCACTAAATGCTTAGAGAAACTGATTGAAAATGACAAATACAGATAAAGTCATTACAGCAAAGAAATATAAATGCAGAAACAAAGACATCCAAACACAATGGTTTAAGACTTTGGCAATGTGTTAAGGAGGAAGGATAATACCATTCACAACAGTTTATTTTAAATTAGTGCCTATATACCTTTAAAAATGTGCCACACATCCAGTACATGTATGTGGTGTGTAGTAAACACAGACAATCCCAGTGGGGTGCTTAAATTTGGTTAGTATTTTGATTTATTTTCTGTCTTTGTAAATGTTTGAATTGCTGATAAAATATCAAAACCCAGAGAACTGCATAAACAAATCTAAAACAAACATCCATCCATCCATCCATCTAAAACAAACAGTGTAATTTATCTGCTGTGCAACATGGTAGATAAAGCATTCTGAATTGATGAGTTAAGTATTTCATGACTGATAATTAAACAAAAAGAAAACATTACTAAACTTAACACTGATTTTACATGAGTATCCAGACAGGTTAGGCTGGCTCCTCCATTACAATTAAAAGTTAACATCTTTGTACACATGCATTATAGACAGATATGTCCTGAAGAATGGTAGAAATTAGAGGGGCTTGCTATGGAAAAGGATGGAGGCTGCATGCCATGTGTTTAATTGTGATAAATATGGAAAATCACCACAAGGTAGTGCCAAAGACAAGCTAATACTGTACTCCATTTCAATTCACTGACAACATGCATATTTTTATATCAAACCTACAGCTTTACATGCTGTGTAAAGTGAAACAAAATGTGCTTTCTTGTTTTAATGACTAATTAAAAGTAAATAAAAAATGCAAAACTAAAGTTAAAGGAGCAATACGTAAGAAATTTACTGCAAAATTAACAAAATTCATTCTCACTTGTCACTCAGGATGAAAGTAACATTCCTATAAACAATCAGTCCTCTCCTTCAACAAATTTTTACCCTTTCATACCTAGAGTTACAGTTCAGAGCTACTTCGGCCTTGTGCCCCTCAAATGCGCGTTCCCGCTGAGGGTGAGTGCATAATGTGTCCTGATTCTCCAGAGTGGTATTTCGCCCCTCCACCTTTGCGCCCTCGATCCACACTTTGGTAAAGTCCGCATTAATGCGGGCTTCACTGAAGTGTATTACCCACAATTCATCGCTGCAGTGACGTTTTGAGCCACAAGGTGAAAATATTTGATCTAAAAAGACCTAAAATTATACTGCCACCTTAAATAAATGACTGATCACCAATTTCTGTTTCTTAAACAAATATGGTTGTTATTTTTACTTATAAAACTTAAATTTCCTTAAAAATTAGCAGCTGGTTTAATTTTATTTTTGTCAGAATCCTTGAATGTTGAGTTAATTAAGTTGATTTGACTCACCTGTGTTGAGCAGTTTTCAGTTGATTCCTCGCTGTATTTAAGTTCCGTGTTTTTGTTCCTCCATTGATGCATCGTCCTGTTGTCACCCTGTATCTGCGCTCCTGTTTTCGTGTCCTGTTTCGGTTCCCTTGTCTATTCAGTGAGTTACCTCTAGTAAATATTATTTCAACATGTGCCTGTTTCGCCTGGTTGCTGCTTTGGTCCTACTCCGCGAATCATGACAATTCAGCTTTGTCGAATTTGTTTGATATATCTGCACTCTAAAATGTCTGAAAGCACCAAATAATGTTTTGCATGTCTATTTAATGACTTAGTTTTATCTAAAGGTGTGTTTCTGAACAAATAAGCAACCAGTTATGCTTGCTGTGAGCTATTTTTTTGCCTCACAGCAGCTGTTGATGAAGTATTAAAAAATACAATACATAAATAGTTATGAAAATATCAAATGTCTTTATTATTATTTTTTGCTTATTTTCTGTAACACAAAAATCTTCACATCAAGGTGCTATCATTAATGAAAGGCACACAACATATATATTTTTAGTTATTTTATATTTATTTTGGGTATATAAAAATTATTATTTTCCATTCATTTCACATTTGTGTCAATACCCGCTCTGCCCAATCCTCTTGAATTTTGGTTCCTGCTATTTATTCCCAGCAAAACGATTGCTTGTTGCAATTTTGATCATTTTTAGCAGTAAAGATTGCAAAAACAGTGACTGTTCCATCTTTTGCGACGTCACAGTTATGACAGTCTCAGTTTCTTCTCCATAGTTAACTGCTCCGGCAAACATGTTCTCTGTGGAGGTAGAGAAGTACCCAAGTATCTTTGCATAATCAAGTCGTTATGATGTCATATTGTCTAAATAAATATTGTCCATATTTTCCCATTCACAGTGTAACTTCAATTAGTCCAAACAAAATTAGGGTAAAAGAATTTTAAACTATCCTTGTTAAAGGTACAGTAGTTCTTTCATTTACTCATGTGGTTGACAAAAAATAAAAAAAATGAGCGTTAGGTGATAAAACCCATAAACCTGTCAATATAACCATTTATTGGCTGTAAAACCTATATTTGTCTTATTTTAAACAGACTGGTTGCCAAAGCTTCAAAAACCAAATATTTTCTTTACAATAAACAAATTTAATCCTTTCTATTATTATCCCCAGTGCTTTTGCTAATATGAGTTATTGCAAGTATATTGTTATGCAATAATATGTCCACTCAGACAATCTGACCCCCAGCGTACAATACACTCGGGCTGCGACTTTGACTCCACCAACGAGGTTTAAAAACCGCAGCGCAGAGGAGACACAGTCTCCTTCTGGCAGCGAACGCTGTAGTGAAGGAACCTCAAAGAATTCTCAGCGGAGTTCCCTCACGTTTGAACACGTGGTGGACCCGGTGATCAATGTTTTGCTGGACAAAACACCTTTTACCATCTGCCTTGGGATTGTCAGAGAAGGCCTAGACTTAAATCTAAGCACACAATCGAAGGAGAAGATAAAGGGGTTCTTCCTCCTTTCCGTCAACAGACAAGGCAACGTTCTTTCCTGCTTTGGCCAAGCAGATTGCTAGGACTGCTACCATGACTGCCGCTCCACGCAGACCGGACGAGAAGACGCGCCTCTAACCGCCGCTGAAGCAGGCGACGTCCGACAAGGAGCCACCAGCCTCTCGCGCTACGTTCCTGGGTTGTTCCTGGACCGATCTCCCGACCGGGAGTACCAGAACGGAAGAAACCATTTCATTTCTTATAGATCTAGATATCGATACTGGGCCTAGGCAGAGGTCTGTTTTAGAAGTAAGTTTAATGCCAATGTTTTTTTTCCAGATGGAGTTTTGTTGAACTGTCTGTTGAATGCCTTTCCATTGTGACTGAATTCATTTCTTCTCTTGCTTTCGTTTCCAGTTTCTTGGGTTTCCCACAGATTTTGTTTGAAGCTCAATCATTGTGTTAGCTAGTAGCCATTGTCTCAAGTTGTGTATAGGTGGCAGCTAACTGTTAACCTGACTCTCGCCAGATGTATGTCGCTCCGCCTAGCTTCACTCACATACATCTGGGACATCTCCATAGGAATTGCCTTTATTGAAGGCTGGGCCTTATCAAAAATCCTTGCATATGATTGGATAAGCCACTTGTCTGTCATCTTTATCGACGGGCTATTTCAACCACTCACACCGAAGCTAACCCGTGACGCTGATGAGAGCAACGCAGGAAAAAACAAAACTTTTTAAATGTGTTTGCGGCTCTAGTGGCACACGTTTTGACAGTGAGCTGACAAGAAGAGGGGGGAAGAGAGGCGGGAAAGCGCCGCGGGTCGGAGTCGATCCCGGGCCGACCGTGTTGAGGACTAAAGGCCTCCTAATATGGTTTGCGCTAACCGCTCCGCCACGGGCGCGCCCCGGAAAACAAAACTTGCCAAATCCGGTCGGGAGAAGGGCGAAAACATCGTTTCCACCAACAAAAGCCTTCAGAGCCGTTCTCTGATGTTCTTTTAATGAAACAATACTAGGTAGATTGGACAACACGGAAGAAATAGCAGCATTAATGCTAACGCTTGCATCCTCGATGCGAGCCGCCATTGTTGTTGGAATCTCACGGTCGCTTCTCCACTACATCACATCCATGAAACTCCCGCCCTGCGTCCTGATTGGCCAGACCATAAAATTGGTTGGAGAAATCACTCTCTATGGGAGAGGTCCCAGATGTATGTGAGTGAAGCTAGGTGGAGCGACATTCATCTGGCGAGAGTCAGGTTAGCTAACTGTGGAAATTACAGGTATGATTGTAATAAACTAGGTAAAAAAACCGGAAGGAGGGGTGGTGAATACTTTTGCAAAATGTTAATCAATAAGTTAAACATAAAAGATTAAGAAAGGAATATTTCTCAAAAATAATATTGATGGTGATAAAGTTTTGAGAATCTAAAATATTTTGAGTCAGTCATTTTTGTCTCAAGAAAGAAGATTTGTTTTCTACTTACTGATATCAATGGTGTGTGCTATTCATTATGATGTAACTCACAATAATTATTAAGAATCTCTGCCCTACTTGGTGGCAATTTAAAAACCTTAATCCAACAGCTTTTTAAAATTCAGGAAGAAAAACGTAATACTATGGAGTATAACCTAGTTAAAAAGGTTCTTAATTTGGATAAAGCAAAAACGAAACATTTACTTAGTGAAATTTTCAAAGTTTTTTTTTTTTCTAATTATTTCCATCAACAAAAAGGTGTGAACGTTTCATTCAAAACTCCAACAATAACTGAGGACAAGAGGTGGTGTTAAAGACAAGCTTATTTTCTTCCCAAACTCAGGAGGATTTTCATGCAATATTAATTTGTAAGCCCAGGTCGCTGTTCTCCTTATTACCCAAAACATGGTGATGGAAAAAGATTCCCTCTAACTGAAATATATGTAAAATTATTTTAATTAAATGAAATATTACAGAATCTTGCCTTATATATTCTCATGTACTGGGATTGGTGAACCCGAATTCAGCCACAAAGAGTTTCGTTTTGAGCAGTTTATTGAAGGAGATGGATGGTGGAGAAGGAGACCGGTGAACTGTACCAGACTGGAGCAGATGAATGATGATGGCTGGAACTGGCAGGCGGGCGTGAAGGAGCAGAAGCAGGCAGACGTGAGGCGAGGGAGACGGTGAGGCAACGACGAGGGACGAAGGCAGGCAGGAGGACGAAGGAATAAGGACAGAGGCTGATGCATGCAGGGTAGCAGCAGGAAGAAGAGTGTCGAGAGCAGTTGGGAGAAGACGATCCGGGGGGGATGAGCAGACTGAGGTGGGTTTATGTAGGGATGTTAACAGTTGGATTGAGTCCGGCTTGATTAGCGGCGGCAGGTAGCAGTGATCAGAGGTGGAGAGAGAACTAGGCTGGATGGGAGGTGGAAAGTGCTGGAAAATATCCAGGGTGAGGCAGGCAAAAACTGAACCCTGACATGTATCATCCTTGGGACCATTGATGAGAAGTATGAGAAATAGATGTCTGTATTTAAAAGCCAAAACCCCAAAAAGTGAACATAATTAAAAAGAGGGGATTTTACATTATACAGCAGCGGGTAAGGTCACTTGATTACCAAAGGAACTGGCCATCTGAAAGTCATATTTTATGCTGCTTAATTTGAGATAAATTCTCGTATCCCACGGCCAAAAGAAGGCAAAAATGTATGGAACGTATTGAGAAAAAAAACATATTTATTTAATTTTGAAATTAAGTGAATCAATTGAAACCTGTGCTCTTATCTCAATGCAAAACAAGATGAACAAAGCAATAGTTTCCTTGAACTTGTACTGGTAACAAAAGCAAAACTATTCCGTCACACTTTTTAGACGTTCATTTTTAATGTACATTTTTAATTCACTCTGCATTTAAGGATTAGAGCCTGCAGTGTAAAAAAACCAATGTTAGTATAAAATACAAAGGTATATCACTAATTAAGTAAAAATGTCAAGTGGTTTGATAAATGTGTGTGTATCTAAGCAGCTGTTTCAGTTGTTTTTAATAATATTATTGATCCAGTCAATGTTGTCTTTTATCTTTGTGTATTTATATAACGTGGAACCGTTGGTTGTTTGGCTTGCAGTCACCACTCCATATGCCTTTCCATCTTCACAGACTAACGGACCTCCAGAGTCTCCCTATAAGCACATACACAGAATTTTTGGAATGTATCAGGCAAAAAGTAAATATGAAGTAAATATTTAGGTGAATATTTTCTCTACCAAATAAATAAATAAAAACACACAGAATAAAAAAACCTACCTGACTTGGTCCCTTATCTCCTTCAGAACAGTAAACATTTTCTTTAACACACTGCTCATTATTAATAAGAGTGACACTGGCTTCCATGAGTTTGGAAGACAAATGGGTTTTGTCCGTGGATGTCGGCCCCCAACCGCAGACTGAGCACAAAGTTGGCAGTGAGCTACCTTGCTGGTCTGCCAGATCAATAGGTCTGACTTTGTCATTCCACATTGCCTTGGGGGACAACTAAAGGAAAAATTGGACATGGTATTTAAAAGAAACAGACACTGATATACACAGTATTTACTTAAGCACATGTATAACTTCTTAAAACATAATTAGAAAAGGTAATTACAAATAAACAAACATATAAAGGTATGTTTTACTATTTGCTTTAAGGAATTTTGGTAGAGTATATTTTATTTTACCTTCAACAGCATTATGTCATTTGTGTAATCACTTTCATTGTAGTAATTATGTGGAAAATCTTCCTTCACAGACAACTTCATTGTACTGTGATGTCCCTTGTACTTGTGTAACCCCAGAATAACCTCATAGGACCTGAAAAAAAACAAAGTGTATGCAGTTTATTTTTTGTCATCTGTCTGCATGCACAAAGTAGGCTTCATTTTAATGAAAAATCCTATCAAACTGACTTTGCCTGGCAGTGTGCTGCAGTCATCACAAAATCTTCTGTAATAAGGAATCCACCACAGAATTTGGAGTTATCATTCTGATCAATCATCTTCAAAAGCACCACGTACGGCCTGCTGTGTGACACCACCTCATGGCCTCCTATGACTGTCCCGGCATGAACTGTGACATTTGATTAGTATAATACAAAATTAATAGTGATAATAACTGCATCTATTTACATCATAGAAAATAAATAATTTAGAAGATAAAAACAACTCTTAAGACATATTCTTCTGTTTTAAAAAATGTATAAATATTAAGAAAAACACAAGTAACAAAGACTAAACATACACAATAAAATGTTGATGTTATTTACATTTACAAGAAACTATTTATAGACTTACTTTCCTTTTGAAATGTTAGCACAAGCATCAGTACAGCCTGAGTACAGTAGATGAACATGATGAGATCACGATCTAGTTGAGCTGCTGAGGAGTGGCGACCTCTCTGACAACATCCCTTTTTATATGCCTGCTTCAGAGAGAGAAGAAGGTTCAGCTGTGTATGCAAATGATGTGGCTGTGAACCACATTTACGGGGAAGAAATTTGTATCAGTTGGTCAAACTTCTTTTTTTTTCTTATTCTGCCCATAACGGCAGAACCTGAAACTGGGCAGTGTTTCTGCTTTATTCAAGAAAAGGTCTTTGAGTTAAACAGTTTTATTGTTTGGGTTACTAATAACAGAAAATTTCAGGGACATGGTGGTATTATGTCTTTTAATATTTAAAGTGCATGTCCAAGATTAGATAATAATTGTAACCATATCAGCAATATTCTTTTACCTATCGTATTTAGTAGTTGCATCGTTTTCCAAGTGCTCTCATTAAAATACAGCAAGTGATTCTGAGACAAGAATTCTCAGAGGTCTACAAACTTGAGATTTCACCTGGAAACGGGTTTAAAAAGGATGATCTCATTGTGCATAAAAACCGTA
Source organism: Fundulus diaphanus (assembly GCA_037039145.1). Lineage (NCBI taxonomy): Eukaryota > Metazoa > Chordata > Actinopteri > Cyprinodontiformes > Fundulidae > Fundulus > Fundulus diaphanus. The sequence continues at coordinate 34,941,724 of CM073128.1, forward strand.
TTTAAATTCTGAACTGCCAATTACAGAGCAACCTTGAAAGACCTTGCGTCGAGGGCTCACCTCGACACATGGCTCTGGCTCAGGAACCGGTCTCCTCGAGAGGGGCTGGACATTCTTCCATTCTGGAGTTGCCCCCGGTGAGAGGCGCCGAGCTGGGGTGGACATACTTGTTGCCCCCCATCTCGGTGCCTGTACGTTGGGGTTCTCCCCGGTGAACGAGAGTGTGGCCTCCCTCCGCATTCGTGTGGGGGGACGGGTTCTGACTGTTGTTTGCGCTTATGCGCCAAGCAGCAGTTCAGATTACCCACCCTTTTTGGAGTCCTTGGAAGAGGTACTGGAGAGTGCCCCTCCTGGGGACTCCCTCGTTTTGCTGGGGGACTTCAACGCTCAGGTGGGCAATGACAGTGGGACCTGGAGGGGCGTGGTTGGGAGGAACGGCCCACCTGATCTGAACTCGAGTGGTGTTTTGTTGTTAGACTTCTGTGCTCGTCATGGATTGTCCATCACAAACACCATGTTCAAGCATAAGGGTGTCCATATGTGCTCTTGGCACCAGGACACCCTAGGCCGTAGTTCAATGATCGACTTTGTTGTCGTTTCATCTGATCTGCGGCCGCATGTCTTGGACACTCGGGTAAAGAGAGGGGCAGAGCTCTCCACCGACCACTACCTGGTGGTGAGTTGGCTCCGATGGTGGGGGAGGAAGCTGGTCAGACCGGGCAGGCCCTTCAGACATTGGTCCATTCAGACATTGAGTCTGAATGGACCATGTTCCGCGCCTCTATTGTTGAGGCGGCTAGTCGGAGCTGTGGCCGCAAGGTTGTCGGTGCATGTCGCGGCGGCAACCCTCGAACCCGCTGGTGGACACCAGCGGTGAGGGAAGCCGTCAAGCTGAAGAAGTAGTCCTACCGGCTTTTTTGGCCTGTGGGACTCCAGAAGCAGCTGATGTGTACCGGCAGTCGAAGCGGCGGGCGGCTCGGCTGGTCGCCGAGGCAAAAACTCGGGCGTGGGAAGAGTTCGGAGAGGCATGGAGAAAGACTTCCGTACAGCTTCGAAGCGATTCTGGTCCACTATCTGGCGTCTCAGGAGGAGGAAGCAGTGCAGTACCAACACTGTTTATAGTGGGGGTGGCGTGCTGCTGACCTCGACTCGGGACGTCGTGCTTCGGTGGGCGGAATACTTTGAAGACCTCCTTAATCCCACCAACACGTCTTCCATTGCGGAAGCAGAGCCTGAGGACTCTGGGTCGGGTTCTCCCATCTCTGGTGCTGAGGTTGCCGAGGTTGTTAAAAAGCTCAGCTAAGTCAGACTCGTTTCCGGTGAGAGTTGGACTCCGCCAAGGTTGCCCTTTGTCACCGATTCTTTTCATAACGTTTATGGACAGAATTTCTAGGCGCAGCCAAGGTGTTGAGGGGATCCGTTTTGGTGGCCTTAGGATTGCGTCTCTGCTATTCGCGGATGACGTGGTCCTATTGGCTTCATCAGGGCGTGATCTACAGCTCTCACTGGAGTGCGAAGCGGCCGGGATGAAAATCAGTGCCTCCAAATCCGAGACCATGGTCTTGAACCGGAAAAGGGTAGAGTGCCTCCTCCGGGTTGGGGAGGATGTACTGCCCCTAGTGGAGGAGTTTAAGTATCTTGGGGTCTTGTTCACAAATGAGGGGAAGACGGAGCGGGAGATCGACAGGCGGATTGGTGCGGCGTCTGCTGTGAAGCGGGCGATGTACCGGTCCGTTTTTGGGCCGTGACCGAAAGAACGAGATCCCGGATACAAGCGTCCAAAATGAGTTTTCTCCGTAGTGTGTCTGGGCTCTCCCTTAGAGATAGGGTGAGGAGCTCAGTCATCCGGGGAGGACTCAGAGTACAGCCGCTGCTCCTCCACGTCGAGAGGAGCCAGTTGAGGTGGCTCGGGCATCTGGTTAGGATGCCTCCCGGACGCCTCCCTGGTGAGGTGTTCCGGGTACGTCCCACCGGGAGGAGGCCCAGGGGAAGACCCAGGACACGCTGGAGGGACTATGTCTCCCGGCTGGCCTGGGAACGCCTTGGGATTCCCCCGGAGGAGCTGGCCCAAGTGGCTGGGGAGAGGGACGTCTGGGCCTCCCTACTGAAGCTGCTACCCCCGCGACCCGACCCCGGATAAGCGGAAGAAAACGGACGGACGGACCTTGAAAGACTACAACAATCAGAGTTGTGTTTAATGCAAAAGGTCCTGGTATTTACAGCCTAGTGAGCTTGACTTTATAATATCTCAAAATAAAGTTCTGTCACATGGTACAGTGCAAAAAGCCATGACTGTTTGATTTGTTGCTGGGAAAGAACCAGACCAGAAAGGGCCGAAGGAAATGTAAGTCTTACAGGAAGTGTTGAGTGGTAATGCACTTTTTGTTAGATTCCAACACTGAAAACAGGGGGAAGAGGGAAAGGAAGGATGCCGTGGAAGCTCTCTTGGCTGGGCAAAACACTACAATAATTAGATTTTTCTCACAGCAGCAATTATTTTGCCAAAAATGTCCAGGAAATTTCAAGCTCGCAACCAGAGATTTTCGTTCATGACAGATTTTTGTCTGAACACATCCTGATACAGTTGGCAGTCATGTGCAGTCAGAGAATATGACAATGTTCTGTGTCATGAAAAATGTGCTAACCTGAAGCCTTTTTGACTAGAACAAAGGTACACAGTTTGTTATCAAAGACATCTCACCACAGTAACAGTTGACATGATTAGAGAAACAGCTTGCTGATGCTGATTTTGCTGTGCACTAAGAGATAAGAGACCAACTTTTTTTTTTAAAGAAGTTGAAATTTTAGCAGTACTTTGAAGCAGTGATAATCATTCTGCTTTGAGAGAAGACTAGCTGATCCACCAACTGTTTCAACCTGACTAAGAACAGAGTACAGGTTTTACTGTAGGAGATTTAACAGGCCCCTTCATGTAAGCATTTCTGCACACACCACTATGATAAAGAGGCACAGATGGGGTGAAGGTTTTGTGGTGCACAGATCCTCCAACATATCTGATAGAACAAAAAACAGGAAGGCATGTTTCTGAGAAATATCCGAGAGGTTTCTATCTTTGGGCCTCTTCCTGCAACCAATCATTGCAAGAGAGCTTGCAGATAAAAAAGAGGTAAAACAAAGAGGATTTCCCTATAGATATTACCTTGTTATATGGCTTATCAGAGCGAGTAGAAGTGGAAATTAACTACTGTCATCAGTTCTCCGCTGGTTTTTTTTCCGAAAAAGAAATATTTGTGATATTATTTATTTGATACACAAAAGCTTTTAACACAGACACATAGTATAGCATGTGCAAAATTGGGCAAAATGCATTGTATGATGAACTTGTTATTATTGGGCAAGGCGAGTTTATCTGTAGGCTACTGCATAGTTCAGCTATAAGATAATTCATAGTGCTTTACATGATGAAAACATAAAGAAGTAAAACATAAAAAGTACATTACAGTGGCATAATAAAAGGAAAGAAAAGGAAAGCTGGAGTACAAGTTGTAATTTATGATTTTTCAGTTAATAGTTTAAATAGAATAGCCAAAGACTACTCCTCTAAACAAATGGGGGTTTAACCTATTTTAAAGAAATTTAAGATTTGACAATTGCAGTTTTCTGGGAGTTTGTCCAAGAACAGAGAAGCATAGAGGCAGAATGCTGCTTCTCCACGTGTGATTCTGATTCTGGGGATGCAGAGTAGACTTGAAGCAGACAACCTGATTGGTCTGGAAGGCTGACACAACAAATCTTCAATGTATTTTGGTGATAAACCATTCAGTGAGTTAGAAACTTACATAATTATTTTATATTTTATTCATTAAGATACAGGGAGCAAGGTTAAGGACTTCAGAACTGGGATGATGTGCTCTACTTTTATAGTTTTTAGTACAGAAGTGGGCAGCAACATTCTGGATCAATTACCACTGTCTGATTTGACTTTTTAAGCAAATTTGTAAAGACCCTGCTACAGTAATTAGTTTAACAAAAGATAAATGCATGGCTGAGTTTTTCAGTATCCTGGTGAGACATTAGTTCTTTAATCCTTGAAATGTTCTTTAGGTGATAGAAGGCCGACTTTGTAATTGTCTTTATGTGCCTCTGAAGGTTCAGGTCAGAGTCCATCACTACACCCAGATTTTGGCCTGATCAGTGATTACTAGCTGTACAAACTGAAGCCATGGGCTGACTCTCGATTGTTGCTCTTTTGGTACAAAACTATTACCACAGTTTAGTTTTTATTCAACTGAAGAAAATTATGGCACATCCAGACATTAGTTTGTTCTATACATCCACTCACTGCTTGGATGGGTTCATTATCACATTGTAATGTAGAGTTGTGTTGAGCAGTTATGGTACTTTATTGTGTTCTATGTCATGATCCGAGCTATTGCATGTAAGATATTTAATAGGAGAGACAGCAAGATGGAACCTTGGGGAAACCTGCATGTGATTTATGTTGACCCTGGTGTTAAGTTGCCTGTTGGCACAAAGTCCCTGTAATTCGACTAACACTCAAACCAGCCAAGTACTGTAAAGACCAACCCAGTTCTCAAGTTGCTCCAGTAATGTACTATGAACAGTGTCAGATTCTGTGCTGAGGTCTAATAATACCAGCACTGGGTTATTTCCACAATCTGTATATATGCGGATGCCATTGAACATCTTGACAAAGATAGTCTCAGTGCTGTGGTGAGCAAGGAAACCTGACTGGAAGATGTTTAAGCAGCTGTTCATTGTATTCTCATTGTATTGAAATGGCTGTTACACATAATCAGGTTGATTGAACAGTCAAATTAAGAGACAACAACTGGCAAGCGTTCAAACTACCAGCTCCCAATGCAAAACGGAAGGGAAACATTTTATTTGAATTGACAATTCATTCTTAATGCTGTGGTAATCAGCGATCAGGGTGACAGGTTAAATGAAGTTAATGACTTAAGTTGGTGGTTTGATATGTGTGGATTACTGGGGGGTTTGCTAGCTACTGTTTTGGATTTTATGTTAATGGCAGAATGAAAAATAGTTTAAATGTGAAAAGATTATGTTCAATATATATTTATTGCTGACTGCCACTGTTGGTCCCTGAGCAAGACCCTTAGCCCCAGATTGCTACCTGTGCACCACTCAGCACGGGCAGCCCACTGCTCTCTGTGGGATGGGTTAAACACACAGATTATATTTCCTCTCTTTCTTCTTCTATTTTCCATTTTACCTTTTGTAAAGAACCATTAATTCATTAAAATACCAAATGGCCGTAATAATCCAACAGATAATTGAAAGTTTGATTATAAACTTCATTTTTTTTTATTCTCTGTTGTACAGTTGATTCATGTCTGACTTTGCAGTCGATGACTTAGTGAACCATAATGTTGCATGTTGAAGCAACGTGCTTTTATCGTAGGTTTGTGTGTGCATCACACCACTGTGTGTTGATTGCATTCTACTCAAAGTTATTTTTTGTATGCCTGCTCTCACGTTTGAAAGAAATCTTTGCATCTCTGTAAATGGCATGTTCAGCAAAAACCACTGATTGCTATCACTATCTACTTCCTCTGCATGACTGGCTCGATGTTGTAGAGAAATATTAGTCATTGGTTTGTTCACAGTGTGGTGCTTTTTCATGCTTTATATATATAAAAAGTGAAAGTTTATATGGTTTAATTTTTGTTAGTCTGTAAATTTGACTAGATATTTTCTGGCAATTAAGGAAGCTGTAAAACCAATTATTTTAATTTGTTGTATTATATTATTTATGTTGTCATTACAAGTTAAACTTAGCACACGAATTGTAGTTTCTGAAAGTACTGATTAAAGCTGTAGTTGGAATTCTTATTCAGAAACACTTTTCTTATACTGGGGAAATGGTCCTTCCATCCTGACAGTAGTCAATACATTATGTATTCAGAAAAAGCAGGTTAAAAAAATTAGATCACTGTGTTCGCTGCAGGGACCAAACCTGCCATTCAAATGTGTCAAGTTCCAAGTGTATCGCCTCATCTATTGGTTGTCCCGCATGCCAATCATTCATCAGACGTAACGCTAGTGTGTGTGTGCACATTCCTTGTTAGTTTCTGCTTTCTGTCTGCACACTTCTAGTATTTATGTTAGGGTGGGTTTAGTGTTAGCCGTTCATTGTAGTTCCACAAAACACATACAAGTTTATGAGAATAGTATATGGCTTGTACTTGTATAGCTTTTACTAGTCCGACAACCCCAAAGTGAAACCTGCTCCTGTGTGAATGACACACTGACAGTGGTGAGCAGGTTTAGTAGCACCACTGAAAGCTGCCATATAACGGCGTCACCAGGCCCTCTGACCACCGCCAGCAGGCAATTCGGGTGAAGTGTCTTGTCCAAGGACACAATGATTGAGACAATCGGAAAAGGGAATTGAATCAGCAACATTGACGAAGGTTGCAGGGCAACTTCCTAACGCCACTGTCACCCCTAGACTCTTGGATAGAAGAAGAGGAAGGCCTCAGTAGAAAGAAATAAGACCAGAGTGGATTTGGGAGATTTATTCATGAAATCTCCCTGAGGAGTGGAGGAGCAGTCTTGCGAATGCACAGTTATTCAGAAAGGGACTTGGGGAAATCAGCGACTCTAGCTTTAAAGCCAGTGCCACTGAAATAATTGTGGAAATAAAAATGAAATATTAACTTCACTGTGTTATTTTTCTACTTGAAAAGGCTGCAAACTGATGTTTAAACGGGCCTGTATGAGTCTTCCAAGTGAATTCATGTTGAACAGTATTTTCTTTTGCAAAAGGATGAGAACAACTATCAGGTCAAAAATAAACTTATCATGGTTTTTAGAAAATGCAAATAACTATCTATTCAAGCTCAGGCCCATTATCATTTAGATTTAGTGTCATCTAGAAGCCAAAATAACCAAAAGATGTTTTTAAAATGCAGAGCATCGTTTCACCCACACCCGGGTAGATAGAAAAAGGGTGAAGCAGCTGATGAAATATTCTAATCTTGATTTGTTGTGTTTTTATTATCTGTCAGAGGAAAATTGTCATTATTAACATTATTAACTATTATCTGTAATTGATTTATATAATATGTATCATTTACTGAATTGACTTTCTATATTAAATTAACTTTTCAACAATATCCTAACTTACTGATCATGACTGTGTTATGATTTCAGTTCTGCCTTGATTGTGCAGCTCACTGACTCTCCTGCTGATTTTTTGTTGTTCTCACCAGGGCTGCTCTCTATTTAAACACCTGCTCTTCACCTGCTCGGTGCGAGATCAGCTGCCTTTTCACAGCTTTCAAGCACTGATCCATGAGCCAAGTGTACTCCTGTTTTTCGACCCTGCCTGTCTCTAACCACTGCCTTTGCCTAGCCTTTACCATTGAGTGAGTGGAGTTTTTTCTGATCTTCTGTTACAGAGCCTTGCCTGACTGTGACCCTGTTTAAGCCCATTGGATTCTGGAAATTCTTTGCTTGAAAGACCTCCTGTGCATCACCCTGGATTGTCTATGGACCATGAACAGTTGGATTGTGGATGTCATTGCCTTTGCCTTCTGTGAACCTCTCCAAGACCTCAAAGCCCCATTCTCAAAGCACCCTGCCCTGCTGAGGCTGGGATGTTGGACCCTGTGAATCCCGAGTCCTGGTAATCCTCTTTTGTCGTTGTTTTCTGGTTTTTACCCCAGTTATGACTCTCGTTTGTGTTTTGTATTCCAGAACCACCAGAGTAACCTGAATTAGCCAGGATCACTCCAATGCCTACTCATCAGTCCTCAAATATTTATATCTTTTTAACTCCATCTTTGTCTTGGCTGCGTGTTGGGTTCTAGCTTCTTACTTAAAATGCTACAGACTGCTTTGTTTCAGATTTCTGAAAGACAAAACAAAACAAAAAATACCCTACCTGTTGTCTGACTTTTTATGGCAATATGTATTTCATTGTGCTAGAAAATACATTCAGTATAGGAAAGTAAATCATATTGATTTTTTTTTTGCTTTGTAGCATAAGCCAATAAGGCTTATGCTTTAAAGGCCAATAAGGCTAGTATTAGGGTACAGCATCAACTGATTTGACTGTGTGATGCAGTTAAGAAAAAACAAAGTTAAAGTTTGTCCAGATTTTATTTGTCTCTCTTAATACCAGGTTATTTATGAAACTTACAAAAAAGTAACACAGATGTGTTTTATTTGTAAAATTGCCAGATTTATTTCTGAAAACTTGGTGTATGCAGCATATTTGTATGCAATATATTGTACTCCCCAAGTAACCATGATTTGTTAAAGGTTAGTCAATAACATGAACAAACTAGAATTTAACAAATATGATAATAAGAATACTGCTGAAGCTAATTTTTTCTCATTAAAAGTACATTTTAACATGTTTTATGAAGCTCAAATTTCTGTATTAAAACATGTTCTTTTTCATTTGTGTGCTAGAAAATTTCAGTCTTTGGATATTTAATCTATATATCTGTGTTTCTGTTGTGGCCTGTCTAGGGTTGGCCAGACCACAAGATGAAAGTGATCCATCCTCATCAGACCTCAAGTAGCCACAGCAAACAGTTAAACACTTTAAAATAATATATTGACAAAATGTAAACACTAAAAATTAGTTACATTTAACTTCAGGGTGAAGTTAAATCAAACTATCTGAAATATTAACCAAACTTACCTATTCAACATAAACGGGGAAAAATGGCATTTTACCTCCCCAAGTTAAGATAAACAGGAGAAAACTAGGATCAAAAGAAAAGGCAGTCCACCCCTACAAACTCAATACATACAGATATAAGGTATCAACAAAAAATGCACAGCACAGATGTGGCTGTTTGGGAGGAGCAAAGGAAGAATGACAGGTAACAGCAACAACATTTTATAATTCATCTTCATCCAGGCTACCAATCTCTATTCATCAGTCTTCTAGGTCCACCAATCACAGAGAGGTACCTGCACACTGAGATTTGCATATCAGAAATATGTCATATAACCTCATGACAAAAGTGGGACAATTTTCAGTGAACTGACTTTATCGAATATGACTGTAAATCAGCCTAGTCCTGTTAATTTGATCCCTACAATTCAATTCAATTCAATTTTATTTATATAGCGACAATTCATGAAACATGTAATCTCAAGGCACTTTCCAAAGTCAAATTCAATCACATTATACAGATTGAGGCAGATTATACAGTTTGGGTCAATTATACAGATTACAAAATATTTCCTATCTAAGGAAACCCAGTAGATTGCATCAAGTCTTGACAAGTAGCATTACCTCCTTCTGAAGAAGTGTAGAGCCACAGGGACAGTCATCTGCATTATCCATGGCTTTGCAGCAATCCCTCATACTGAGCAAGCATGAAGCGACAGTGGACAGGAAAACTCCCCTTTAATTGGAAGGAAAAACCTTCTGCAGAAACAGGCTCAGTGTGAACGGTCATCTGCCTCGACCGACGGGGGCTTAGAGAAGACAGAGCAGAGACACAACAAGAGAGACAAAAAAGCACAGCATATTAAGCTTTTCTAAGAGGTTGGTGAAGACTCAGTCATCCAGGTCATGATCAATCCAAAAAAAGTTTAAAAAATAAAACAACTGGACTTGTATTCTGAAGCATCACTTCACATCCAGGAAGCTTTCTCTATTCAAAATGTCTGGAGTAGTGTGGAGTTCCGAGCTTTATAGACTTGCTGGCGAGGCCTCGTTAGAGCTTGGATTCGCATGTAGAGTATGTAACTATTGGACCACCCTTGTTTTTTTTCAAACACTTGGCTGCAATGATCAAAAACAATGATTATGCAATCAAGTACTAACTCCGGTGTGTGTCTTTTGACTAAAACAGACAGGAAAGAAAACACAGAACACCTAAAGGCATTGTTGTAAAGGCTGTACAATGTCATAGCTATGGATGTAAGAACTTAAGTGATTTTGGTTATTATCAAGAAACCATTGAAAGTGGGTATAAGCGCTGAAATGAAACTATTATGAGCTATTTTTGTTGTTATCATTACATTTGTCCAAACAAATGTACATTTAGTTGTATCAAACTTTAAAATGAACAAGAAACAAAGTTGGTCTAATATTTTTCGCCATGATTGTATAAAGAATCCAATAAAGTCATCCCTTTTGACAGTTGAGAAAACAAAAGTTCAATATGACTCTGTGTAACTGCCTACTCTACTAAAATGAAACCTACAATTATTCTTGTTAATGATGAGATTTATGTGGTTCTAGTTTGGAGTCCTATACAGGACTGTCTCAGAAAATTAGAATATCGTGAAAAAGTATACTAGTAGGCTATTCAACTAATCGCATGAATCGTCTAATTAACTCGAAACACCTGCAAGGGTTTCCTGAGCCTTGAAAAACACTCAGCTTGGTTCAGTAAACTAAATCACAAGTATGGGGAAGACTGCTGATCTGACTGCTGTCCAGAAGACCATCATTGACACCCTCCATCAGGAGGGTAAGACACAAAAAGAAATTTCTCAAAGAGCAGGCTGTTCACAGAGTGCAGTTTCAAAGCACATTCACAAAAAGTGTGTTGGAAGGGGGAAATGTGGCAGGAAACGCTGCACAACCAAGATCTGGCACCTGCCCACAGTGCCCAAACCACCAGTAACTGGTGTACTGACCATGGGATTACTGTCCTTGATTGGCCTGCCAATTCCCCTGACCTGAACCCCATCGAGAATTTGTGGGGTATTGTGAAGAAGAAGCTGAGAGACACCAGACCCAACAATGCAAATGAGCTAAAGGCCGCTATTGAAGCATCCTGGGCATCCATAACACCTCAGCAATGCCACAGGCTGATTGCCTCCATGCCACGCCGCATTGATGCAGTAATCTGTGCAAAAGGATTCCCAACCAAGTACTGAGTGCATTAATGGACATTTTCAAATGTTTGATTTTGTTTTGGTGTTATAATTTTTTTTTTACTTGGTCTGAGGAAATATTCTAATATTTTGAGATAGGATTTTTGAGTTTTCTTCAGCTGTACGCCATAATCAGCGATATTAAAACAATAAAAGGCTTGCGATATTTCAGTTGATTTGTAATGAATCCAGAATGTACGACATTTCATGTTTTTTTAATGCATTACAGAAAATAAAGAACTTTATCACAATATTCTAATTTTCTGAGACAGTCCTGTAAATGTCTAGGACACTATACTTTGTTACTTTGTAGGATTAAAGTCAAAATTTATTACAAATGGTTTGCCAGGACAGGGTGTTGAAGAAATAATGTTATATTTGCACAATGAATGCTCTATGTTATTACAAGATAGAGTAACAGGACAGGAGTGAATGTGTCTTTGAATGTTATTTACAAAATAAAAATAAATTAGTATTTTGTGTCATCATTGTACTTTATGCATGTTTTTAGCACAAATGCTAAAGAACTTTCAATTCACATTAATATTAATGAGTTTTAGTATGTGGTGTTACCCGTTTGAAGACATTAGCTGCCTGAATTGTGTCAGGACCTTAATAACTGCTAATGCAAAAACACCACATGGTGGCACTAAAGATAAGCGGATACTGTTACCCAATAGTTTTCTTCTTCCCAGCAATAATTATTTCTAGAATTATTCATACGTCTGGCAGATTTAGGTTGCAATGTTGAAAGGGCATTATAAGGGAATATGACATTTAATAGAATTCTGTAAAGAAAAAAGAGCAAAGGCAGGTTTTATTAACAAGCATTAGCAATAGGGTAAAAAATGACTGATAACTAGAAATGCAAAAGCACCACTTGGTGGCACTAAAGACAAGCTAATAGTGTTACCCAATAGTTAGTTGTTTTTCTTTCCAGCAATAATTATTTCTAGAATTAATCATACCCCTGGTATATTTAGGTTGCAATGGTTAAAGGGCATTATATAGGGAACATGAAATGTAATATAATTCTATGAAGAAAACAGAGCAAATGCAGATTTTGTTGGCTAAAAAATGTTTAAGATGATCAGAAACAGCTTGTTGAATCTAAAAACTTTCACTATCCTGAGATCAAATATGTGTCTTATTAAAGTTTTTTTTATCACTTTTATAAAGTTTCATAACTAACGTGCAGAATTAAAAACATAGTTGTAGATGGTGTTGTTCTAATGAAGTTATTAGATTAGCAGATTATGTAACCTTTCCTTTGAAAAAAAAAACGAGTACGTTTTTTTTTCAAAGTTAAACCAAAAAAAAAAAAAACATTGAGACAGCTAAACCATTATGTCACTGAACTGTTAATTCATGATATGCAATTTGTAATATTATCCTTGTATTTTAACTATTCAATTATGTCATATTAATCTGATGAAAGAAATACCATCATAGAAATTTTATTTAATTTCTCTAACAGACAGCTAACCAGAGTCTATTTAGCTAAGAATCTGTAAAATATGAGTGTGTATTACCATTGAATTTGCATGTTTCATAATAAACTGATTAGTCTAATGTCATAAAAGATGTCTTTCCTTTTCAGCACTACCCTATCAAGCGTCTTACTGTCACACTCAGCAATGCTTTTCGTTAAGAAAAGATGTTTGTGACTCTTTAGGTAGAGACCATATGCGGAAATAATGGATGTTTGTAAAAGACAGTGTACTTTCCCAAAATATGTAAACGGATGTAAGCTAATTTAAAAAAGCTGTAATTTTAGCTGTAATGGTGTGAAGGAGAAAAAGGTAAAGGCAAGGCAAATTTACTTGTATTGCACATTTTGGTACAAAAGACAACGCAAAGTGCTTATCTAAAGCAGATTTGATTTTTGTGTGTGTGTGTGTGTGTGTGTGTGTGTGTGTGTGTGTGTGTGTGTGTGTGTGTGTGTACGCGCGCTCCCTCAGCTGCAAGTACAAGAACTCTCTCTCTCTCTCTCTATCTCTCTCTTTCTTTATGTCAGCCTTATGATTTCTAAGTTCAGTGGCGAGAAACACACACTTCAAGGCTTATTTTTTGCCATGGTGAATCGCATTATCTGCGATTTATTGATGAGGACTGCACATGCTCATGGTCATGCTTAACACTGTGGTAACTGGACCCAGAGAAATTGTAACAAATTTTTACATCTTGTTCTGAAACTGAAATATGAGTAACAAAGAGATGAGTAGGTCTACTCAGAATATCTGCTTTCTTCTCAAGTTAGGTTATGCCCGCTTTTTAAAATGGGGCCAACGATAGGTGTATAGGAGGAGCTGGCCTGCCACTTCCTGTTTGTATAGGCTTATAATGGTATTGATTGCATCACTGTGTAAAACCAAATGTAGGGTTCTCTTTTTTGTATAGTATTATTTTCTTTGAGCTCTACTGTGTAAAGTGTATCTTTCAGTTTATTTAGTTGAGTAGATGAGTTGTAAATGAAATTAATAATCTGACTCCCGTTTCTTCATTTAGGATGTATCATGTGGTTTAACCTTTTTTTAATAGTGCAGATTGATGAGTTTGATGTGTATTTCAGTTCAGTATAAAACCACTTAGATTTGGACAACCTGGGGCTTAAGACAGAAACTTGTGAGAGACAGTTATGCAACTAAAAAATTGATAATTAAAATATTGTTGGCTATGTGCAAAGGCTGGCCAGCAATTATTAGAAGGATTTAATTGCTGTCAAATGTTTTTCACAGGAAATAATGCTGTAACATGTAAAATTTTAATAAAAACATCCATCCAATCACCCGTTGTATATAAGTGCTAATCTTTGCAGGGATGCAGGGTGGCTGGTGCCAATCTCCAGCGGTCATCAGGCAAGAAGGTATGCCCCGGACATGTACCCAGTCCATCAGAGGTACATCAATGAAAGTTTTTGAAACTGACACAATTTTGTTTCATTATCTTTTGAGCGATTCCCAAAAGAAACCAACTCAAATGTAAACCATTTTATATACAAATCTCTGTTGTATGAATAAAAGAGTTAACACCACTGCTTAAGTCCTACAAACATGAAACCAAGAATTTATTAAAACTGAATCATTAGAATATGGAAAGCTGCACAGCAAAATACCAGGAAATGTCTTTAAAAAAGAAATATGTCTTTTACAACATGTCAGAGGGGATTGCAGTGTTTAATAGGACATTATACTGTATAGGTAACAGACTGTTTAATAGAATGCTGTTAAGAAACATAAGCAAAGATATATTTTATTAAGAAAAAATAGCCAGAAGGGAAAAACAAAATATATATTTTTTCCTTATTGCAATTGACAAGTGACCCAAAACTGTAATCAATAGGGCATTCCTCAAATGACATGAAATTACTAAACTTAGATGCATATGTCGGGTCCATCTTGTGGTCGTACAAGCAGAGCAGTAAAGCTTGAATAATTTACTTGTTTGAGTCAAATAGTGAACAGATCTTTCCTGAATATCGCCTCAACAGACAATAATATGGTAACAACAAAACACAGATGCATTGGTATCTGCTGGGGCAACTAGCAATAAAGTGATCATGATCATATAAAGGGAGCTTTTTTTTCATTGATTTTCCAAAGCCCTGGAGGGCTGTGGAGAATTGTCAGTGTTGGATTCGAGCTTGTAACCGAGAGGACTTTACTGTGGAATCTGACTAAAGACACCTAATTGTGGTCTCTACATTTCCTCGGTCGTAAGGAACCAACAGTTGGAACATCCAAACCTGAAAACAATAACTGCAGCATCTGTGCAGGTAGGTGACGTTTATTTGGCTTTTTCTCAACGGCTTTAAAACGTCATACAATCCATGAGGGCTGTTCATGTGAGCTTCAGTGTTGCATTTAGTTTCCTTATCATCAACGACTTTGGGCTTGTTTTTCTCTAAAGTCACTTGTAACTTTCCTGAGTAGGCAGTTTCAATTTCTTGGGGTTGTTTCTGAATGTGCAGTAGCTTTTTGGGCTTTGTTTTTTCAGACAGAAGAAGACAGCTTCTCCTACCTTTCTACTAATACTGCTTTATTTACAATCATTTTGAGCCCTCTGCATTTCAACCAACGTTTAAGCTGTTCTATGCTGGGTTTCCCGATTGAAGCAGTTTGAATGAAGCTCCTGGGACATTGTCATTTTTCAAAAATGATCAGTATTGCGGTTGTTGCCAGTGTAGTTTGCAGTCCTGTATGTGACGTTATTTGACAAATGTCCCATTCGAATTCATCCATATGTTGCTGAAAAAGTAACAGGTTCTAATCAGTTATGTTTCATAATCTCATCAATCCACTTTCTGTTGTCAGGTATCTTTGTGTACTTATACAGCCTGCTGCCAGAGGGTAGATCCTTGCTTGCAGACACCACCCCATAGGCCTTTCCATTTTCACAGACTAACGGACCACCAGAGTCTCCCTGAAAGCACATACAAAGCATTTGATGACTGTTATAATAGAAGAGAGCAAATGCTGTGATTGTTTGTATTAAGACAAAGATGGATAAAGATGAGGAAATAAAAAAATTTTTTTTACCTCACCCGGTCCCTTTTCTCCCTTAGAGTAGTACACGTTGTCCTCAGCAGAGATATCATTGTAAATGAGTGTCACGTTGGCTTCCATGAGTTTATGAGACATCAGATTATTGTCCTTGCATGTTTTTCCCCAGCCAGTGACGATGCATATTTTTGGCAGTGAGAGTTGCAACTCTTCTGCCATATAAATAGGCTTCACTTTGTCGCTGAAAACAGCTCTGGTAGACAACTAAAGTACAAAGGAGGCTATTTAGAGCTGTTGAAACAATTATGAGTGGATTTTTGTTTTATTCTGTGGCTTTAGTGAATAGCTTTTTAACTATTTTTGTTGATAATACAAACATTAATTTGCCATTTTAATAATTCAAGACACTTTTCTATTACTCTTACCTTCAGTAGCATGATGTCATTTGAGTATGTTTCTTTATTGTATTTCTTGTGTGGAAAATCTTGCTTCACAGAAAAACATAACTTGCTTTTGTCATCGTACTCATTCATCCCAACACAGACTGTATAGGAACTAAAGAAAGTAAAAAAAGAGAGAAAACTCATGAGTAGAGTTATTACAACAGAACATGAGGAAATAAATTATATTGGACTGACCTGGATTTGCAGTGGGCGGCAGTCAATACAAAGTCTTCACTCACAAGGAATCCACCACAGTAGGTTGAATTGCTGCCTTCCACAAGCGCCATGTATGGCCTGCTGTGTGCTGCAGCCTCGTGGCCTCCAATGATTCTCCCTGCATTAACTATTTGACATTCTTTTGTTAAATGCTAAGTTTGTAGCTATAAAAACACCAATGAATTGAGTCGTAATTGTGGTAAAAACAAATCTTAAACCATGTATGGCCAATCTCAAAATTTGCATGGACCATAATTACACAAATTAAGTTCAATATAACTTATATGTAGTGATTAATTATTCATACTTTAGTGTATTTTTAATTACCTGGGTATTCGAAAAAGCTTAACAATATGTTTCTCATTTACCCATCACAAAGGTTTATTATAGAATGTCAATATATAAAACCAGCATTTTTCCATTTTCAGTTTACTTCCTTATACTGTACTCTCTGGTTAGAAGAGGAATTGCTGCCCCTGAATTACCCTTGCCCCCAATTGTTCTGATATTCCAAAACTGACTTCAGATAAATAATAACAAAGATATAGGTTATATTGTGTACACTAGGATAAAAAAAGAGACTCACCTTGATGATTCAAAGTTAGCACAAGCACCAGCACTGCCAAGTTGTAGTACATGAACATGATGAGAGCACAGTCTGAGCTCTCTAGGAGGAGCAGCAAACACGTCTGGCAGATTTTATTACTTATTCGTTTCCTCTTATTTGAGAGGATGTGATCGTGTGTTTTGCATATGCAAATCCTGTGGCTCTGAAGCATATGAACGGTGTATCACTTCCAGAGGATGAAAGAAAATGGTTTGATGAAAACATCCATCCATCCATCCATTTTCTAACAGGGCTATCCCTTGTGGGGTTGTGAGGGGTGCTGGTGCCTATCTCCAGCTGTCAATGGGCGAGAGGCGGGGTTCACCCTGAAAAGGTCGGCAGTCTATCGCGGAGCACCACAGAGACAAACAGGACAAACGACCATTCTCGCACACACTCACACCTAAGGAGAATTTAACCTAACATGATGAAAACTTTTTTTAATTTGGTTTAGCTGTTTAATATAATAGGTATGTATCCAGATCTTTTATTTTTTCAATCACTCTGAAAACATTAACTTACATTCTCTCCTTTGTCCACGTTATCCCCCAGGCAGACAGCTCCTGGCTGTCTGCCTGGGGACACCACGTATGTGGCCTTAAAATTTGAGCTCTGCGCTTACCTGTCTGTGCAGATCTGTGCAGAGTCTGCCTTGACTATGCGTGGATTCCATGCTGACGTCCGTGGACTCTTGTCCACGCAGGTATTGGGGGCCCTTAAATAATTAATTATGGTCTTAAACATTTGATCAGTTTCTGAACACCCTACTTGATTAAATGCTGTGTTCATTAATCGCCCTTCTCTATCAGGCATTCACACTCTCATGACCACTGCAACAAACATGGAACACTGAGGTGGAAGAAAATGTTATTCTCTGAGAAAAAAAAATCTAGATAGCCCTGAAGGCTTCAAGTAATAGTAACATGTCAAGCAGATTCCATCAGAGATGTTTTCTACATGGCAAAGTGAAAAATTGCTCCATCATGATCTGGAGAGCTTTTCCATTTAATGGGCAATTGAAGGGCATTTTTGCATGCTTCTTAAATTACAGAAGCCAATTTATTATCCCCAAGACAACTGTAGAGGAAAGCTTGTGTGTAGACCACATAGAAATAGAGCAGCTTGTGTTTAATGCACTCAGAATAGAGGTTTCTAAACATTTGGGTACCAGCAGATATGAATGTTTTGCAGTTGCTGGTTGAGCTCCTTCATACCGGTACCAGAATGAGCAGAGCAACGGCCATTTTCATCCAGCTTTAAAAGTGGTTCAGAAACAGTCACATTTTTCCCCTAAATCCCTCAAAGGGGAGGCTTTAATGTTTCAAAGACAAGTAGCCAATACTTTCAGTTTTACAGCACTTTAAACATACAAGGTGCCATTCAAATGTCTATAAGACATAGCTGACTCTCAGAAAACTGCTTTACTGCACAGACATGTTTTGCCCCACCCTCCCATGGCCAGTATCATTGGAAACGACAGTTACCTTTCCAGCAAGATATGCCACGTCTTTTTCTGATGTGTCCCAGGGAAGTACTGTCCATGCGTAAAAGACGCTTACAAAAGTGCCTGACACAGCTGCTTTCGTGAACAGGTGGCATTATGCAGAGCTCAGCACAGTTTTTTTCTTTTTTCTTTGAACATCTATCATTATATTGGCACAGAAGAGGAAAATGCTCCAGAAGCTTTGAAAGAAATTATGAGAACTAGTGATACTGAGCTAAAGGAGTTTCAAAAACCAGCATGGATTTTTATGAAGGGGGAGAAGAGCAACAGCTCAGTTTGGACCCACGGTTCATGAGTAAGTAATAGTTAGTGTATATTTCCAGATTTTTTACATGGCATATCTGCTATTTCAAAAAGAGATAATATATTTATTTGTGTCTTGTGATCCAACAACTTCCCTGCCATTGTCTTTTAATTATGTAGCTTGCCGTTTAGATAAAAACAGTCAAATTTAATGTTCAAATTGTGTCTTTGTTTCACCAGTGACAATCGTGCTGCAGAAGAAGACGAGGAATATCAGCCACCAACCAGTCCACGACGGATTGCCTCAAGGACCATAAACTGAATGGTATAACATAGTTGTTTTACAGAGAATTCTGTTACATTTGGTTACTTTGTTTTGTTTAATTGATAAGCCTTTTTTCAGACCATCATTGGGGGTTAAAAGACACCTCATTTCCTCCAAAACAACATAGCAACTGTTGAGCTTGGAAGTACAAACACAATGATGTGGGGCTGTTTTTAGCATATAGTGCGACACACTTCATTCAGGTGGAAGACGGAAGAATGGACAAATGTACTTAAGTATTCTTGTTAAAAAACATGTCAGGATGATGACAATGAAACAACGTTTCAGCAAGATAATGATCCCAAATACACAGCCAAGGTAATTTTTAATTGGTTTTAGAGAAAGAAAATTAAAGCTGCTGGACAGGCTGAGCTGACCCAATCACTTGCCCTGAATCCTACAGTGACTTGCAAAAGTGCTCATACCTCTTGAACTTTTCCACATATTGTCACATTACAACCACAAACAAAAATATATTTTATTGGACATTTTGGGTGAAATACTAACACAAAGTGGTATACAACTGTGAAGTCGAAAGAAAATTATGCACAATTTAAACCATTTTTCTATGAATAAAAAAAAGAAAAGCGGGATGTGCAAAAGTATTCACTCCCCACTTCTCTGAGTGCAACCAATTGCCTTCAGAAGTGGCCTGATGATTGCTGATGACTGAATAGAGTCCAACTGTGAGTAATCTAATCTCAATGAGAATACAGCTGCTCTGTGACGGCCTCAGAGGTTGGTTAAGAGAATATTAGGGCGCAAACAGCATCATGAAGTCCAAGGAACCACTGACATTTTATGCCTAACCATGAAAAAATGAAATAAATTCTAAATGTCTCAACAGCAACCTCTGATTGCTATCATCAACCACTTCCTTGAGTTTGTTTTTAAATGTTGAAAACAAATGTTCCCCGCTGATCTTGTCTCAACTTAACCATTTCAGTTTGTTGCAATGCCAAATATCCCATCACTTGTATCTACCAAAACACCATTGGTAATAGCATGCCAATATTTATGAAACAAAGCAGAGGGAACAGGTTTGACAAAAGTGCAATCCATAAAACCCATTGTATACAAAATAGAGAAAATCTCATAGTATACAGAGGTGTAATTTCTTTAAGGCTGGATATACTGTAGTATACTTGTCTTACCTTTACCATCTGTGTATTGTCAGGCAGATCTGTATCTTCTTCACGCAAAAGGAGTAACCTTTATGTTCTGTAGAAGTCCTGAATGAGCACTCAACAGGAAAAAAAAACAAAAGAAAAGTAAATGCTGAACAGAAGATGTAAAATGTTGTGCCATATTAAAGTCATGATGAAATAATTAATGTCAGATTGAATTCTGACCATGTACCATGGAGGAGGGACCAGAAGGAATTCCACCACCCTGCAGCAAAGACAGTCTCTCAGCAGGGTGCCTGCTGTAAACCCAAAGCATTCCCCCCACATACAAAGGTCAGAGCACTCCTAGCAGAGACCCAGTCTATTCCTGCAAGCTACATAAAACAGCAGAGTCTGCTCTGCCTCCCTGGGGTTGCCAGGTGGCTAACTAGCCACCTCTGCAAGCCACCACAGACTTGCAGTCTTCACTTCTGACCAGACTCACTTCTCTCAGACCACTTCTCCCTGGAGCACTCCAGGACTAGGCTGCCACCCAGTCTTCACCTTCTTCTTGCCTGAGACAAAGGAAGAGGGAGACGGGCCTGAACCACGATGGGCCCTCCCAGGGCTTGAAAGATGCACAATCCTGCAGCTGGGAGAACTCTCTCTTCGCCCGGAGAACATGACCGGGCAAATCAGAGTTAAGTCTGTTGTCTTAACTTCAGCGTCAGGTGCAGGAGGAAGAAATCCCTCCGTACCAAAAACAGCTTTGTTTATTTCTCTCCAGCTGTTACAGGAAAGGTTACTTGAGACGGCGCGGATCAGCCTCCTTTACCCACTTCCCACGCTGAGAGAAACAGGGAGCTGAAATAGAGACTGCGTGGAGCAAATCATTCTTTAAAATATTATTTTCTCAAATAATGTTTTGTGTTACTCAGGATTTGCATTGTGAATGGGTTGAAACACATGCCAAATGTTGTTCTGAATTAGTGAAGCTAATTTAACCTCAATTCACAAGATGATCTTTGGTTCTTTATTAAAAAAAATGTTATGTCATCAAATAACGTTTTGTTTACTCAGGATTCGCATTGTGAATGTATTGAAAACATGCAAAATGTTTTTCTAAATTGGTTAAGCTAATTTAACTCCATTGCATGCTTTTTGAATCAGATCTGCAGTGAACAGGATTCACTGAATTATTCTGATCATGATCAACCACTTTGTTCTGTCTTTTATGTACCTTTGCATGTAAATAGTTCTTTAGCTTAGCTTTCTTTATATCTTCATCTTGCTTAGTAGATTAGTTAAGTTTCACTAGTCTAGTAGAGAGGATTTGTTAATCGAAATATAGTGTTAATTCAGATAAACAGCATTATATAGTAATGTTCTCTGGATGTTTATTCTATTTCTGTTATTAAATTCTTGAACTTGAAGAAGTTGTCACTCCTTTATTTTATGTGTGTGCAGAGTTTGCTGTTAAAAGATCACTAGTGCTCGAATCCATCCCTTTCAACCATTGTCCTGATATCAGCTTAAAGGAGAAGTCCGGTCAAAATCAGAATTCAAACTGCTGAAAGTACTTTAACTATAAAATTATTACATACTTTTCAATAAATTACACGTTTTTTTAATTAAGAGTAATTTTCATTTGAATGTTCTTTTGTGGAGGCATCCATGTTGGTCAAGAACAGTACTGCCACCTCCCAGTTTGTGACGTCAATGTTCGGGATCGGCTGTTGAGCAAGTCCCAATGCCCTATCTGTCCCCTTGTAAATATATACCCGTTTTCATGTTGAAATATTTTTTTTACCTCTTAAACAAAGATAGACATGGTATTAAGCATTTAAAGTAATACTATTTTTACATTTTAGAGACATAAAAAGACAACAAATAAGCATTAAAATACGGTTTATGGATTGGGTTCTGCAATGTTATCAATGTTATTAGAACCAATCTCTGCTCAAAATGGTGATCTGCATCGCCTAATCTACTTTCAGCAGTTATCAGTTATTACAACCGTAAACTGCAGAAACTATGGGCAGAGCGGCTCCTTCTGCCTTTACTCTGCTCCTGTCAGGATGAGCTCCAGTGCGTTATGAGGCGGAGGGATATTTCAGCGTCAGTTAGTTTAGTGCCCAAACAATCGACTTCACTCTCAGAAACAAGCCCAAAAAACTGCAACCCGCAACTCATGAAATTTACAAGCAACTTTAGAAAAAAGAAGACCAAAGTTGCATAAAATAAGTGGGCTTCACAACAGTGAGCATTCTTTCCAAGTGTGTCATATCACTCCGCCCCTCTGGTACGGTAAACAAATGTCCCCGCAAATTCTACATTATAAAAAAGAAAAACCTACCGAAGGTCCTCGCTCTCATGTCATCTTGAAAACATTCTTCTTCGAAATGTTGGCTACAGATAACGTGTTTTTTCTCTGGCCAGAAGTTCAATGGCAAATCCTCCCTCTTCAAGTTGGCAATCCAAGACAAACCCGTGGTGGATCATCTATCGGAAAGGCGAAATAAGTAATGTTTTTTTTCACTTTTACCCGATGTATTGGAACATCCAACTGCCATGCCACTGCCGAATTTCAACGGTGAAGTCATCTCGATATCCGAAATAATTGTTGTTGATCGCAGCTGTGTACAACAGTTCTTATTGAATTAGCTTGTACAGCACGGTGCCTTACCGTCACAAGATGCCCAAATATGGGCAATAATGGCCGCCCCTAGACTCAGTGATCGAGACGACAATTTATGCTTTTATTTTTTTACTGATTAACGCTAAATTAATTTAATCACCACAAACGTATTAGTTTTAGGTATGACTAATTATCCACTGATTTTTCCTTGTTGACCGAACTTCTCCTTTAAGAGCTGATCATCACCAGACGATACTTAACAGCCAGAGAGTTATTTGTGGAACATTAAATAACTTTAACCCGTGTATAATTGCACAACAAAAATAAAAACAAAACAAAAATGTCAAGTGTCATAAAAAAAACCTATGCAACATGGAGAATTTGGCCCACAGCAACTGCCAGATTAATGATCTAATGTGTCACGATTTGGGTTTTTGTTATTGGTTTAGTTTTGTACTTCTATTTATTTTACCGGTTCAGTCAGCTCAGTTCACCTGCCAGTAGTCAGCCAGCTCACTTCACCACTCAGTCACCACCGTATTTGTCTGCCTGTCACTCCCCTGTCACCTGTCAACCAATCAGTTCGTTCCTCCTCTAGCCACCACCCTTCCTCTGATCATTCTCACCTGCCTCTTGTAATTAGCCTTCACTCCAGTTCACCTGTTCACCTCACTATTTATACCTTGTGGAATGTATTAACTTTGATCCGTTTTTTAGTACACATTTATGATGGTTTAACATGCTTTTAATATGCAATTTATTTGCTTTAAGGCCATGTCTGTTGATCAGAAGAAGAGAATGTGAATAGATTCTGTTTAAGAGCAAAAGTATCAGGAGAGAGTTTCAAGGCCAGTTCCTAGGCAGTGGGAAAGAACAGAAACTCCAGTTCACACGCAGCAGGAGTAAACAACAAGAGAAGATTGTTATTAGGGAGTAAGATAGCGATAAGATGTGTGCGTCATTCATTGTGTGACTTTGTATAATCTATTTTCTAACTTTAATAAAAACAAGCCCAAATGGGGGGAGAGGCAGAGTTGTTGCCCGCAGTCGGCAGGTGTATCATCTCTCCCCTTTGCAAAGGTGAAATGGAATTCTGCGTCCATAGCTGAGTTATTTTTTTAAGTCATGCACAACAAATTAACGAACCCGGGGAAGCAAGACGGCTTCAACAACCTGTTTCAGTTACCTGCTCAGGGCCAGATCATTTCCAAACCAATTGGTGAGTCTAATCCGGTGTCCTGTTTCTTGTTGACCTGTTGATCCGACCCGATTTAGCCTACGGATTTTCTGCGCCAGCCTGATCTCTGATTAACCTGTTTTTCCCTACCTGATTGGACTGTCTACCTGTGTTACCCGACCACTGCTTGTATTGACTGCCTGCCTGCTTTTGCCTGACCCCCGCCTGTTCGGACTGCATGTTTTCGTTGCCTGATCCGATTCTGTTGTCGGACTGTCTGAGTTAGCCTGTCCCCTGTTTCTGTATATAGTTTCGTCTGTGACTGCTTTTTTTGATATTTTTGGTTATTGGACGCAGTCGTCATGTTTTTGGCTTGATGCCCATTTTTGTTTTTGCATTCTGTTAACAAATTATCTTTTACCTGACCTCCGCTTGTCTGGCTGAATACTGGGTGCATATGTCCCTGTTCATGACATAATGTCCCGGATGTCAACCAAACACTACCAAGATACTACATCACCGAAGGTTGAATACTGAGGAAGAGACAGCAGAACACAGAAGTACCAGTAAGAAATCATGCAGGAAAACTTGGTTTTGTAGTGATCAAACTATTAGGCCTTCTCTCAGTCTTAATTGTAAATAAAGATACAATGCTCATTTAATAAAGGAGCAAATGAAAAAAAGATCTAAGACAGATCTTTTTTCTAAGTAATATAAGGATCATTATGATTTAATGTTTCTGGTCATTACAGCTAGTTAATTTCAGCCACTTTAAGACAACACTGGAAATGATATCACATCTGGATTTCATTCATCCCTCTGCTTTGTGTTTTATATTTTCATCCAAGGCTGTCGTGGAACTAACCCTTATCAAATAGGCCTATCCTTTGAGGTTGTTTAAGAAGCTGTTCGATGTACTTTGGCTTAGTCAGTCTCCATCTTACTCCTTATGATTTTCCATGCCTTCATGTTAAAACCCTGTTTGGTTACGACACTTCTCCTGGATTCCTTAAAGTGGAATCATTACCATGGTCAATCACTGCAGCTTCCTGTCTCCAGTCATCATCTGCCTTCCCACAACACCCACCACCAGTTAATGAAAATCTCCTCACAATCTCTAGATCTCTCTGTGGTCGCTCAGACTTCTCTAGATCTTCCCCTTCTCAACCTGCTCTTCAGACTCAGAACCACTAAGCTTCTCCTTATTTTCTTGCACTCCTTGATTACCTCAGCCTAGATCCAACACCTCTCCTAACTGCTCCTCCCTCCTTCCATACACAGCTAAACCCCAAGTACAGAAGCCTTCCTAGTTGTACAGTTAACTCTCTCATCTGCTTAAATAAACCCTTTACCCTGACCTCCTTTGGTTTGCTTGTGGGTCAGGAAACATTCTAAGAACATGAGAGGAACAGGTCAGAGTTCAATTATACCTCCCTACATTTAGCTTGGCCATCTTTTGTCTGGTCAAGCTTCCAGGTACCTTGGATGGTAAGAACCACTCGACAGCGATAGAAGAAGTAGTTTGAATGGATGAAACAACAAACACAAGGTCAGAAAGCACTTGTTAGAAATATATAAATGAGTGCCTACAAATAAAATAAAGGTATTTAAAACATTGAACATATTATGCATTTTAAATAATGACTTTATTGTGTTTATGTGAATGTAAAAATAAGTGTGAATATGCAAACTCTAATAAAAGCATGTGAGGGTTACTGACACTGGTGTAGTCTGATCAATGGTGTCAACATCATATTAATGTACTTTGTTGTATTTTGATGTAAAAAACCTTTAGAATTAAACAAGTCTTGGTATAAACACAAACTCTATTATTAACTTTAGTCCCTGTAAAAAGCTTGTTTTGTGTGCTAGGCCAGGTTTCTTTGAGAGAATCTGGGTTGTCAATCTATATTGCATTAAAAATGAAAGTTTGATTTCAGTGAAAAATACAGCTATTCCAAATCTAATTCTGAAAATCTTTTGCAGTTTGATGCATGCATTTGTCTTATTTCATAATCATGAATGTTGTCAAGCTAATACTGATACATCATAATTGATCTAATCTGGTGAGAAGCACCCACATCCTTGCTTTCATCATTCAGTTCTCATAAACTTATTTTTTATCATATCAGGAAGTTCCATCTAATAGTGGCTTAGCTGAAGTCCAACTGCTGATATCTTCACTGCTGAAATAGAAGTATTTACAAGACCATCTTGCATGAGCTTGCCAAAAAGTCATACAGAGGTCACTCAGTAAACCATTTTCTATTACCATAGTTATACAAGCTACTGCTATAAAAATATTTGATTTTACACATTAAGATAATGTTAGAACATATTTTTCATTTTTAATAGAGAATAAAAATAATCCTTTGCCTTTTTTAGTAGAGTTGCAAAACTTACACAGTCATAGTTCTGTTGATTCATACATTCCCTCAGCTCTCAACAGTAGTAAATTCATGTGATTATTTATAAATAAAATTGATTCTATTAAAAATAAAATTATTGGTATCTTCCAAACATGACTATTTCATCTTCAGTGAGTGAAGCAGTGTTGGAGGTATCTTTAGAACCTGATCTGTGTTTGGACAGTTTAGACCCAGTTGAGATTTCTGAGTCATCTAAAATTTTAGCTTCATCTAAAGCTTAAACTTGTATGTTAGACCCAATCCCAACAAAGTTTTTAAGGAAGTATTCCCGTTAATCACTGCCCCCATTTTGGACATATAGAATAAATGAGTGACAACTTCTCTTCAAGTTCAAGAATATATTACCAGAAATAAAATTAATATCCACAGAACACCATATAAAATGCTGTTTATCTGAATTTAATACATTTCAATCAACAAATCTAGTCTACTAGGCTAGTGAGACTCTACAAAACTACTAAGAAATTTTAAGATAAAAAGAAGCTAAGGAACCATGTACAAACAAAAGAAATAAAAGGACAAATAAGATCGTTGAAAACCATCAGAATGATTCAGTGAATCCTGGTTCACTGCAGATCCAGGTTAGAGAAATAAAGTTCATCTTACAGAATATGGAATTAGGTTAAATTATCTTAGCTAATTTAGAACAACGGTGACATGTGTTTCAACCAATTCACAATGCAAATCTGAGTTAGATAAAACATTATTTGGGGAATTAATATTTTAAAGAATGATTTGCTCAGTAAAAATCAATAACCTTCAGGACACTTCTATTAATGTAATTATCTCTCCAGGAAATAGACTCAAATCGTTGACTTGGTAAGCTAGACACTGTAGTGGATTATGACCGGAAATGAGACATATTTCAGAGTTTGTCCTGGTCGTGTTTATATTAGGTTGATGAGTTAATTCAAAAGTTACACGAAACACCATTAAATCAACATTAATGTTCACTATTAATGCTGTACTAATGGTTGTAGCACCATTGAATGATGGCGGAGCTAAACAAGACAAACATTATGGTAAGGACCACTCACCACCGATAGAGGAAAAAATTAGTAATGAAACAAGAAACATGAAGTGGGAAAGGACTTGTTAAAAATACATAAAAATTAGTGCTCTAAAATTAGCTAACTGTCATGGTTTTTTTAAGGTGTTTGACCCACATTCAGATCACACTCGGGAGGCAAAAGCAGCTTAAGATGTTTATTAAAGCGCACAACAATAAAGTCAGTACACAAGTCTAGACGCTCGATTGAGCGGAAACAGAGGGAGACGAGAGGTCGAGCTCGGAGATCTGCGGGTGAGAGACCGGTCCGGTGGAACTGAGAGGGATCCAAGCAGCAGCGGCAGGAGGAGTGATCAGTGGACAGCTGAAGGAACCAGGGAGATCCGATGGAAGTCCTCGGCCCATCTTGGTACTACCAAGGGAGCGTTGGAATGGAGCCTGACAGCGGGGAACCGTCTGGAGCGGGATACAGAGAGATGAAGCCAGGAAACTTGACTTGAGAATGTCAGAGCACGAGAGGATGCTTGGAGTGGGATCCAGAGCGAGAAGCAAACCTGAAGCACAGGAGACAAGGATTAACGTGGAAAATGCGTGAGCTGTCAGAGACAGTGGCCAACTGAGGTGTACCACTCAAGTTTAACACTCTGGCATCCTTCAGCTGTCCGCTTGCTGTTTAAATACCGCAGCAGCACGCTGCCGAACGAGCCTCAGGTGTGTGTGCCCCGCCCACCTGTCAACTCAAACCACCTGCGGAGAGGAGAGAGAGGAGACAAAGGCAGCGCCGGCGGAAACCAGCACGGCGCAGCCTGCTGAGCCCTGACACTAACTAAAAACATTAAATAAACTTATCTGGCATGTTATACAATGCCATTGTTGTGTTTGTTTGAATGTAAAAGTAAGTGAAAGTGTGCAAACCTTAATTAAAGCAAATGAGCTTCACTGATGTTAATGTAGCCCGATCATTGGTGTCACCGTCATACTTACTGTACTTTGTTTTACCTTACTGATATTAAATGAGTTCATAATTAAAATGATCTTGTAAAAAGCATGTTAGTCTCTGCTGCTACTTGCTGTAAAAAGCTTATTTGGCATGTGACTGGTCAGGCTTATTTGTGGCTGTTCTATGTTGCAATGAAAAATAAAAACCTGATTGATATCATGGAAAAATACAGCTAACTCGTTCTGAAGGATTTTTTGCAATTTGATGAATGCGTTGGTCTCATTACTATGCATCATGATGGTGTGAATCACCCACATCCTTGCTTGATTCATCTTTCAATGTTATGTGTGTTAATAATCATTACTTGGTACTTTTTGTATCACTCAATTCTCATAAAGATCTTTTTTAAAGTCATATCAGGAAGTTGCATTTAATGGTGACTTAGTTGACATTTTGCTACTGATCTTACCGGCTGAAATGGAAACATTTACAACAACATCCTGCAAAGCATTATGAGTTTAGCAAACAGTCATATAGAGGTCACTGTAAACCGTTATCTAATACCATACTAATGTTTTGGTGGGTTGCATTAAAATAGTTATGCAAGCTACTGTTGTAAAATATATGACTTTATATATTTATATAGTAATGTTATCATTGACTGCAAGAGCAAAGTTTGGAAGGCTTGGGATAAAGACTGCAACTATTCAACACTTTATGCTGAGTTTATGTCTGCAAACGAGGTATAACCATCCAATACATTTACTTTTGTTTATACCTTTAACCATACTGTTGAAATGGAATAAAAGTAAAAGGGTCCAATTAAGAGATTAAGGCAACTTTCAGTAGTGTTAGAAATTCTGGAAAACACTATAATTAAATGTATTTTGATATAAGAAACCGTCCTAGAATTATTAATACTGAAAAAAGGTGATGTATTCATTTAGATGCTTCACAGAAACAACTTTAAAATAAGTGACTGGAATAATTTTCTACATGTTTGATATTGAAATCACTGATTTCAGAATTTTCAGAAAGGGTCATTTTCTAGGGCTGCACAGTTGGGTACAGTTGGTAGCACCATTGCCTTGTAGAAAGAAGTTATGTGGTCTTTCTGCATGGAGTTTCCATGTTCTCCTTGTGCATGAGGGGTTTCTCTCCGGGTACTCCAGCTTCCTCCCACTGTCCAAAAACATGACTGTTAGGTGAACTGGTTACTCTAGGTGTGAATGTGTGTGAGCATGGTTTTCTGTCCTGTGTATCCCTGTGTTGCCCTGTGATTGACTGGGGACTTGTGCAAGGTGCACATTACCATTCACCCAGTGACTGGTGGAGACAATGTCAAGGTGAAGCATAAAAATATTTGTTACAAATCTGGTTCAACCTATTTTTTGATGGTGCAGACTGATTAGTTTCATTTAAAAAGTTCAAATATACGAGATGTTTTGATTTTTTTCATAATTTTTGTTTGATACATTATTCTATATACTTTTGAGTCATTGTTTTCATGTATTCACAGTGTAGCTGCAACGTAGAGAGTCATACAAATAAGGAAAAGCCATTGAAAGACAGAAGTGAGTCCAAAATTTTGACTGGTTCTGTAAAATTATTTTAAATCTAAATCTGTCAGTCATATGAATGGAAAAGTTACTTGAACATGTTTAAGTGCTACAAACATGAATAAAAGAATTTAATGAAACTAACGTGTAAGAATATGGAAACCTGCACAGTACATTGCTAGTAAACGTCTCCAGAACAGAAATGTATTTTACCACATGTCAAAAGGGATTGCAATGTTTTAGGGCATTATATACTGAATAGGCAATTTAATAGTATGTTAGAAAAAAAGAAGCAAAGACAGATTTTTTTAGAAACACCGATGAGAGGGTGAAAAACAACAAAATAACCATTTTTCTTATCCTGTTTTTATTTTTAAATCACACAAAACTGCAATGAACTGGAATTCAGTCATATGTTACAGAAAAAGAGAAGAACAAGATCTGATCAGTAAAGTTTCATAATCTCATCAATCCACATCCTGTTGTCAGGTATCTTTGTGTACTTATAAACCATGCAGCCAGAGGGCAGTTTAGTGCTTGCAGACACCACCCCATAGGCCTTTCCATCTTCACAGACCAATGGACCACCAGAGTCTCCCTGAAAGCACATACAAAGCATCTGATGACTCTTAGAAAAGATAGATTGTTTGTATTAAGACAAAGATGGAAAAAGACATGTAAGCAAGGAAAAATAATCCTACCTCACCCGGTCCCTTTTTTCCTTCGGAGCAGTACACCTTTTCCTTTGCACAAATTTCACTCTCAGTGAGCGTCACATTGACTTCCATGAGTTTAGAAGACTGCCATTTTTCGTCCTCGCTTGTTTTTCCCCATCCAGATACTAGACACATTTTTGGCACTGAGCTGTCACAATTGTTTGCCATAGCAATTGGTTTCACATTCTTGTTGAAAACAGCCCTGGTAGACAACTAAAGTACAAAAGAACATATTTAATGTTGAACTACTATGAGCTGCTTTTTGTTTTATTCTTGTGCTTTACTGAATGGTTTGTTATTTTTTTTCATTTTTGTATATAATAAAAGTATCATTCTGTTATTTTAATAATACAAGACACTTTTCCATTACTCCTTTACCTTCAGTAGCATGATGTCAATTGAATATGTCTCTTCATTGTATTTCTCATGTAGAAAATCTTGCTCCACAGAAAAACATAACTTGTTTTTGTCATCATACTCGTTCATCCCAACCCAGACTCTATAGGAACTAAAGAAAGCAAGAAAAAGAGAGAAAATACATAAGAAGAGTTTATTACAATACAATTTGGGGATATAAATCATATTAAACAGACCTGGATTTGCAGTGGGCGGCAGTCAATACAAAGTCTTCACTTACGAGGAATCCACCACAGGTGTTATTGCTGCCCTCCACAAGTGCCATGTATGGCCTGCTGTGTGCTGCAGCCTCGTGGCCTCCAATGATCCTCCCTGCATTAACTATTTGACATTCTTTTGTTAAATGCTACGTTAGTAGCTATTAAAACACCAATAAAATGAGTCGTAATTATGGTAAAAACAAATGTTAAACAATGTATGGCTAATCTCAAAACTTGCGGGAGCCAAAATTACACAAAGTAAATTCAATATAACTTATATAGTGATGAATTATTCCTATTTTAGTATGTTTTTAATTACCTAGGTTGTTCAAAAAGCATAACAATACGTTTCTCATTTACCCAGGACAAAAGTTTACTATAGAAGTTAAATGTATAAAACCAGCATTTTTACATTTTTCAGTTTACTTCCTTTTACTCTACTGGTTAGAAGAGGAATTGCTGCCCCTGAATTACCCCTGCCCCCAATTCTTCTGATATTCTAAAAAAATAGTTTAATGAATAATAACAGAGATATAGGTAAAATAAATAAATGCATAAATCTTATGTTGTGTACACTAGGATAAAACAAAAGAGACTCACCTTGATTCAAAGTTAGCACAAGCACCAGCACTGCCAAGCTGTAGTACATGAACATGATGAGATCACAGTCCGAGTTCTCTAAGAGGAGCAGCAAACATGTCTGGCAGATTTTACTACTCATTTGTGTCCTCTTATATGAGAGATAAGGATGTGTTTGTGTGTTTTGCATATGCAAACCATGTGACTCTGAAACACATTAATGCTGTTTCACTTCCAAAGGTTGAAAGACAATAGATTTAATGAAAACATCACTTTAATTTAATTTAGGAGTACATTTTAGGAGTGTTTTTATTTATTGTGAAAACAGTATGTTACATTCTCATCTTTTGACACTTGTTCAGCTCCTGGCTGTCTGCTGACGATGATCTGCCTAGAAAATTAGAAATCTGATGCAGCTTTCATTAGTTGCACTTCTCTGTTAGGCATTCATACTGTCATAACACCTAAATTACAAGGGCAAAATTATATCTGTTAAACTGCTTAAGCAATGTTTCTTGCAAGGTTCCAGTGCAGTTATCAAGTACAGATTGAAGTGGATATTATTAATTTAGGTTGAATTTTTTAAAAAGATCCAGGGCATATTCTCAGCCCAAATAAAAACCTTTACTGTTGCTCTTACCTTGATAATGGTATCTGCAAAAGGGTTTAAAGAAGATAAGACATCTTCAAAGGCCACATTTCCTCTCATGCCAAAGTTGTCAGTTCAGACCTGGCAAGGGAGCACCAAACATGGGATATTGAAAGGTGGAAGAAAATATTGATAGTTCACAGAAGGGGCCTGCAGACCCTTAAGGATTTGGGAGGAAAAATGGACCAAAAACAAATCTTAGTAATGCCACTAGTTTTTCTAGCTGTTTTGAAGCTGTCATTACTTCCAAAGTCTTTTGAAGTAATTGATACGTTTCAGTAAAGATTTTCAATACATGTTCCCCTGTGTCATTCCATATTATCATAGATAGCTTAATTTATTGACGTTTCTGGTTTGATTTCTTTGTATGTGGATGGGTTGTTAACGGCATCTAGTGATAATTTCAAATCATCTGCACCTTTAGAAGATGATGGTGTTTTTATAATTATTTTACCTACTGTAGTTGTGCTGCTCTATTGTATCAGGATTCTTGGAGGGGGGTGGTTTTAGCAGTACCAGATCACCACATAGTGCTTGGTTATGTGCTGAGGGCTACCAATAAAAATACCAGTTTATTGCTTAATCAAACTGGGATGATACTTAAGTGTTCGGAAGAATATCTGTGTCATTAAACTAACAATATAATGGCAACTTGCTTTCCCCTCTCAGCCCAGCCGTTAAAAAGATTAAAACATATTTTTTGCTTTTTCATCATTCCACATTGAATTAAGCCAAGATAAAATATTACAATCACTGGCAAATTTGCATAGTGGATTATTTTTTAATATACTTGTTATAACTGCTGATCAAGTATTTACATGTTTCCACTGATATTTTACACCTAACCATAGAGAACAGGTTAATAATTAGCTATGAAGAAATTCTTAGTGGTTCAACAGGAACATCTGATTGCCATCATCAACCACTTCCTTGAGTTAGGTTTTCAAATGTTGAAGACAAATGTTCATCACTGATCTTGTCTCAACTTAAGATATTAACCCTTTGATTTCTTTACAAGGCAGAGTAGCTCATTCCTTGTATTTACTACAAAACATCAATAAAATACAAAATCTACTTAATATTTATTTCTCCCCGTGGGATAGACTGAGTACAGTTAAACCCCCCTGTATCTGTTTGCTTTCCACCCTGGGCACCATCTTTTGTCTGGCCAAGTTTCCAGGGGCCTTGAATGTTAAGGACCACTCAGCAGAGATAAAAAAATAGAAATGAAACAACAAATACAAATACATACAAATGAGTGCCTAAAAATAAAACTAATGCTTTTGAAACATTAGATAAACTTATTTTGCATGTTAAACAATGCTATTATTATGTTTGTATAAATGTAAAATAAAAAAGTGTAAAAACTGATTAAAAGGATCTTGGTATAGGTGCCTTAGTCTCTGCTGCTACTTGCTGTAAAAAGCTTGTTTAGTATGTGATTGACCAGGCTTGTTTGTGATTTCTGCCACTGTCTCTGCACAGTCTGTGCAGACTGCGTTTTCTACATTGCAAGTAAAAAGTCTGAATAATTTCAGAGAAAAATGCCACCATCCTAAGTATCATTGTGAAAATTATTTGCAGTTTGATGTGCATTTGTCTCATTTCCTAATAATAAATGATGCTGACCTGGCATTGATGCATCATAATTGATCTAATCTAGAGGGTGACAACCACATCCTTTCAAACCCCCTACTTTCATTACTTCATTACTTGGTATTTTTTGTGATTCTTGTAACACTCAGTTCTTGTAAACATATTTTTAAAGTCATATCAGGAAGTTGCATCTAATGGTGACTTAGATGAAGTATCCCTGCTTATATCTCCACTGCTGAAATGGAAACATTTATCAAAACCCTTCTCCAAAGCATTATGAGTTTGCCAAACAGTAATACAGAGGTCACCGTAAACCGTTTTCTATTAACATAACGTTGCGTTAAGAATTCTGCAAGATACTGATATAAAAGATATGACATTACACATAGGGCTCGAAAGGGCTCTTGATTTGCAATGCATTGTGGGATGCGGTCACAATTTTCCAGGGCAACTGCTTTTGTTTACATTGCTGATTTGGATGCTGTCCTGTGGGAGAAAGATGCAAAGGGCTTAAAAATATTGATTGTTCTAAAGAGACAGGTGATGACCTGCACCGGGAGAAGTTCCAAAGATTTGGTATCTTGAAAAAACATCTTGGATCGGTGGCAATTATGTACATGAGCTTTATAACTGGACAAATAATTTACATTATCTGCCACCCCTGCCCACTGCCATTCTCAGAAGCTGAGCTTGCTTTCTATCTTGTCAATGAAGTTAGTTTTTATACTGGTAATGAATTCAAAAATGTTAAATCTTCAAGGGCTCATGCACAAAGCCAGTTTGGGTGGGTCCGGGATCTCTGAAATTTTCATCTTAAAGAGAAAATTTACATAAACAACACAACTTCACATTACAGTGCTCCTCCTCTGCCGGACAAATTATTTTTTAACTTATTTTAAGACAGGCATCCACACTGCATTTATATTGGAAACATAGGAGCTTATTGGTTACTTTATTTATGAAACATGGATTTTTCACAAAGGCTCTCCTTTACTTTGTTTGCTACCCTCAACTGGCTATGCTAGCAGCTTGCTAAAAGATCTTTGTAAAACAGCATAACAAGGGTTGAGAAGCACACATGCCCATTATTACTTTTGAAATTACTGCAGCTGTAATAAAATATCACAGATAACTTCCAAAGAGCGAGAACAATTTATAATGTAAAGTCTAAATTAATCTCCTATGAGTGGAGAAAATAGAGGGTCTTCTTGTTTGCTACCCTCTACTGTAATGAATTAGGAACTGAACCCGATATTCAGCCAGACACAGGGGAAAACGTTAAGGAGATGTATTAGAGGAACAAATGAAGGGTGAGGTAGAAACAAACAGAAAGTCTTTGGGAGAGTCCAGTGGGGAGACAGGCAAGATAAGCTACAGGGAGCAGACACAGACCGGGGGAATAATCCAGGGGAGAGGCAGTGTCATGGTTTGTAGGATCTGAACCCGAATTCAGCCACACACAGAGCCACATCAAGAGTCTTTATTGAAAGCTTTTGAATAGTGGAATGAAGAACCTGGAGACTGTACCAGGCTGCAGTAGAGGAGTTGTGGAGATGGCTGGAGCTGAACGGTGGAGCTGAGATTGTCAGACGAAGGGAGCAGAGGCTTAGCAGATGCAGGGAGCAGGCAGGCAGACGAGACGTGAGACAAAGGTAAGGACTTGGTGAGGACGACGTGAGGTCATTGTCAGGGAACATCTGCAGACGATCCGGCAGGGAAGAACTGGCTGAGATGAGCTTTTATAGAGAGGTTGGCAGGTGGAATGAGTCCAGATCTGATTAGGCACGGCAGGTGGAACTAATGAGGAGTGAACTGCATGAGACGTGGAAAGGAGAAGGTTCATGGGGAAGTTGGCAGGTCAGAATTGCACCATGACAGGCAGAGCTTCGGTGGCAGTCCAGACCGGGGACTCCAAGAGTCAGGTCCAACCAAGGTCCGAGTAAACTGGCAACTCAGAATCAGAAAGGGATTAGCAGGCTCGGCAACTTAAAGACAGGCAAGGGTCGGGCTCACAGGCAGACAATCCAGGTACAAACAGAGGCAGAGGTCGAGCAGCAGATGAGGTCCGGTTTCCAAGCGGGCAAAACAGTATCATAACAGGTGTCGGGCTGGCTCGGTAACGGGAAGCAGAAACAGGTCAGAAACACGGACAGGCAGGCAAGATGAGGAAATGCTGGAAGTTTGCAGCGGGAGGATTGAGACATTCTGGCAGGGAAGTGGCAGAGGAGGCAGGCTTAAATAGGCAGGTGAACAGGTGAGTAGAGTGAATCTAATTAGCCAGAACAGGTGGAGGTGATCAAGGGAAGGGAAGTGGCTGAAAAAGGAAATGAGCTGACAGGGTAAGTGAAAGGGGACAGAAACTAAACAACCAATCCAGAACATAAATAACCATTATGACCAAACCTAAGATAGAAAACCAAACTAAGACTAAACAGAACACAAGCAATAATAGAAACCAAAACTAATACTAAGACAGGAACTTAACTATGACATCTACAAGAAGACTTGGGAAATGCTTTGACCCATATAGGTATGTTTCCACTAGTTTTATATGTACAATGCCTATAATATGTCTTACAAGACAGTATTTTATAAATATAGCTTCCAGAAGTTGGTGTGACTGGCCTGGAATTTTAAAATGGATCAGGAAAATGTGACCTCCAGGTCACAGCAATACAAACTGACTGCTTCAGGTATGATTAAAAACTGATATGGTCCTCCCTACAGTCAGGTCCGGAGTTGGCCCTGACTATAGGCAGTATTGGCTAAAGGAATGACAGAGGAATGACAGAGAAGCTGGGCCACTAACCTGACAGAGGGGGAACCAGGGTTCGGAGTGCCGGCTTGAGGCGGCAGAGCGGGAACGGGAACTGAGGGCCGCTCGCAGGCAGAGTAAGCTGGGACGCTGGCCAGTGGGCGGCCGACAGGCAGACAGTTCCTGTGGGACTTTCCAGGGACGTGATCCAGGAGCGGTCCGAGGTCGGCAGCAAAGGAAAGGAGTCCGGCAGCAGTATACTGATGGGCACAGAGATTTACAGAAGTTAGGCAAGTTCCGGTACTCACAGACAGGCGGATTGAGAGGTGCTGGCGGGCAATCCAGAGACGGGTCCGGGTTCGGTCCAGGTTCGGTAACTGATGGGTTCAGAGGTCCACAGGGGTAAGACAGGTTCCAGTACTCACGGAAAGGCAGGTTCAGAGATGCAGGCCTGCAGTCCAGGGTTGGCAGGTCCCAAGGTCCAGAGGCCAACAGAACAGATCTCAGGCAGGCAGATAGAATTAGAACGGGTTCGGGTAGACTCGGAAAGAGCGGAGCAGATACAGGGCGGGCAAACGGCAGGCAGACAGGCTCATAATCAGAATCGCTGGAAAATTCTTACCGGGATGGCTCGAGACAATCTGGCACTGGTGACTGGTCTGATGGCAGATTATACGGAGGTGGAAACAGGTGGAACCGGTGAGAGATGATTTGCGGCGGGTCGGAGCTGAGCAGGTGTGCCGAGTGAGTAATTAGACCAGCACCAGTGCCGAGATCATCACATTTATATGTGAGAAGGAGAATATTAAATTCTATTCTTGATTTAACAGGAAGCCAATGAAGGGGGGCTGAAATTGGAGAAATCTGATCGCTCTTGTTGATTTTCATCAGAAATCTTGCAGCAACATTTTGGATCACCTGAAGGCTTCAAACTGCATTTTGTGGACTTCCTGATAATAAAGAATTACAAGTCCAGCCTTGAAGTAACAAATGCATTGGCTAGTTTTTCAGCATCACTCCTGGACAGAATATTTCTAAAAAAGGAAACCCTGGAAACCTGTTTAATATGGGATTTAAATGACTTGTCTTGGTCAAAAATAACACCAAGATTTTTTTTTACTTTATTACCAGAGGCTAATTTAATGTCATCTAGATTAAGTGATAGATTAAGAAGTTTATATTTTGAGGACTCTGGTCCAACAATTACAACTTCTTTCTTGTCAGAATTTAAAAGCAGGACATTTAAAGTCATCCAGGTTTTGATGTCATTAAGACATGCCTGTAGTCAAAGTAGTTGATTGGATTCATCAGGATTTATGAATAAATATAGCTGTGTCGTCAGTATAACAATGGAAATTAACCCCATGCAGATCTGATAATTTTACCAATCGGAAGTATATATCTATCTATATATATATATATATATATATATATATATATATATATATATATATATATATATATATATATATATATATATATATATATATATATATATATATATATATATATATATATATATATATATATATATATATATATATATATATATATAATTATATATATATATATATATATATATATATATATATATATATATATATATATATATATATATATATATATATATATATACATATATATATATATATTAAGACTTAATGACTTTAACGACTGCCCATTACTAAGGGGGTGGACCTGTTGCTGTTGAATTTGCATGTTCTAAGCCATTACAAGGCCTTTGTTGGGCAGTAGTATAAAGCTTGATGCTCCACTGTACTCCAGACTTTTTGAATTGAGAAAGCTTCCTGGATAGCGAAACATCTTCAAACTACGGAAAACCAGTCCAGTTGCTTTATTTTTTACTCTTTTTGGAATGACCATGACCTGGATGACGGAGAATCTTCACCAGCATGTAGCTGTGGAGTCGCTTGACCTGGCAGGCGGCCAGAAGGGGAGATGGCGCCGGCATTAGAGGAAAGAAGTACTTAAAAGAGTGTGAGAAATTTAAGTGTCAGTGTTGATCATCATGTCCCTGCGGTTGAGCGTGACTAGGTCAGAGTTGGGCAGTTGGTGGGGGATATGATCGATAATCATGAGGATGAGGAAATTAATTTGATGCAGCAAAGTTGGGAAAGGAGTATTAAGCAAACCAAGTGCAACAAACGAGTTAGGAAGGAAAGCCAATCTGGAAGTAAAACTGAATCAGTTCATGGAAAGAAAAACTGAAGGCAGATAAATTTATTGTCATCTTGAGATTCATGGGGAAAAACACAGGCCAGTGTTAAGAAGATGAGCCCTTTTACTCTGACAATGGGTTTTGCAAACAGGTTAGGAGACATAAAGCCAGTTTAAGTTCTTGGAGGACGGAAACCTACTTGTTCATTGTCTAAATGAAGAGAAGCTCAATAAAGCACTCATTGTGAAGGAGTTGGGGAAACTCAAAGTTGAGAGCACAGGAAGGGTTGGAGTGCAAAATTATGGTAAGAGTAAGGGAGTGTTGTGGAATTATACACTGTTTAATGTTATTTAATGTTTATTAAATAACCCTCTGTCTGTTAAGTATTGTCTGGTGATGATCAGCTCTTAAGCTGATATCAAGACAATGGTTGAAAGGGATGAATTCGAGCACTAGCGATCTTTTAACAGCAAAACCTGCACACACATAGAATAAAGAGTGACAACTTCTTTTCAAGTCCAAGAATTTAATAACAGAAATAATATGAACCTCCAGAGAACATCAATATGTAATGCTGTTTATCTGAATTAACACAATATTTCGATTAACAAATCCTCTCTACTAGGCTAGTGAAACTTAACTAAACTACTAAGCAAAATGAAGATAAAAAAAGGGAAGCTGAGCTAAGGAACTATTTACATGCAAAAAAAAAAAAAAAAAAAAGGGGTTGATCATAATCAGAATACTTCAGTGAATCCTTGTTCACTACAGATCTGATTTCAAAAGCATGGAATGGAGTAAAAAACATTTGCCATGTGTTTCAATCCATTCACAATGCAAAGCCCAAGTTAAACAAAACATTATTTGATGAAATAACATTCCGAGGACCGGTTTGTCCTGTAAAATCATTTTATTCAGAATCACTTGCCTTTGTTTATGCGATTCTACCTCCGGAAGCTAGGGGGCCGCTGTAGCAACTTGGTGGCTAAGAGGTTACAACATAAAGTTATCAAAATTGCCTTGAAAACCGGCATTAATATACCATATTGATGCGGGAATAAGGCTCATAACACCATCGGAGGATGGCGGAGCAGAACAGTTACGCTTTATGCTTTAAAACGAATTCCTTTTGAAAAGTCCGGGACCGGATTAGCAAGGCTAATAGCATGTTGGCTAGCGGACGCTCGGCGCTAACAAATGAAAGCTTTTGCTTTATTTTTAGTCATAATGAGCGGTTGGATAACGTAAACATTAATGTCTCATCAATGTATGAAACCCTTGTGGAGATAACCGTTCTGTTAAAACCAAAGAAAAACACTCGACTGTGACATGGTACCGAATGCTAGCAATGAGCTATTTCGTTAGCCCTTTGTTCAAAGGCCCATGTACAAACGATTCACAAATCATTTCCCAATAAACCTTTTTACTTCTCCCACAGCTCTTCCTGCCCAACCTGTCTCTTGCCTCGTGTCAGTTCTGTCCACTTTGGCCATTCACGGAAGGAGCGTTGAAGGAGGAAAGTTGTCAGTTGTTGTGCCGGCTAGCGCATGGCTTTGCAGCCATGTGGTCGGGTCGGAGGCCTGGTGTCCTGGAGACAGCCTTTGACTCCGTTGCAGTCCGATTTAAGCCGGGGTTCTCCTCAGCATACAGCCTTCAGCTCCATCGGGGAAGGAAAAATACAACAAGGCCGTTTTTGGCATTGCAGGATCCTTCCTCCTGCATCTGATTATGAGGTTGAGACAGCAACTTAACTCTGTATTAACTCTGGGGTAGGAGCCCCCCTGATGGCTCCAGCCAGAAGAGAAGAGCTGAAGAGATCTGCAGAAGTGGGGCTGAAGAGAGTGAAGCAGAGGTGGACTGTGGCTTTTATCTGTCGGGAGTGGTCACAGCTGACCTCCTGCTGAGAGAGACCCTGAGAAGGGGAGAGAGAGAGGAAGAGAGGCCGTCCTTCCGGCCATGTCCTTCCATGTCTGCAGCAGAACAGAATTCCTTTGTCAACCCTTCCACTGTTTAGAATTCAATCCGAGATCAATTATTTATCATGGCGTACTTATGGCATAACAGGAGTTATCACAGGAGTGACTGTTACTGTGGGAATGGAGGAGCTTTAGATGCACCTTAAAGGATATGTACTTAACATAGAATGGCTTCCAATAAAGACGGTGTAAAAAGGGAAAGTAAGACCATAGTGTAATAACTGGAAACAAAGGACCCAGAATTCAGCCAGACAATATCAGATAGTGTTAAGAAACCGTTTATTGAGACGTAAACTGCTGCAGGTCGAGGGTGAATCACCAGCGTCTGAGACAGGAACCACTTCTCACTACCGTGATAACAGAATCAGGCAGGATGGTCAGGGGGAATAACCAGAGTCCGAAAGCAGATCCAGGGTGAGAGCCAGGCAATCAGAGATCCAGGGAAAATCCAAACCCGAATCCGGGGGCAGAGTCAGGGCGCAGAAGCAGGTCAGAGATCCCGACAGCACAACAATCAGGTCTGACAGGGGTTAGGCAGGCTCAAGCCGGGCATACACTGTACGAGTTTTTGCCCTTTTCAGGCCAATTCTTCAGTCGTGCGAGAACTTTTTGGATCGGGGCGAGTTTCAGCTTGATCGTGCGTCCTGCGTCGTGTAGTTTACAAGGGGTACTGAGGGTCGATTAGCCTCTCACGACCACCTCCCGATCAGGAATCGGACGGTTGGTTGAAAATCAAACATGTTTAAAATTCAGTCGGCCCTCGTGAGTGATCGTGAGCGATCGTGAGCACGTCCTGCTGTTGAAGCGGAGTTACGACCGTCTACGAGTCACTTTCCCCCGACCTCGCGCACTACGCACGCGCAAACAAGTAGATTCTTCTTCATATTCTCAAACGAAAACATAGGAGCGGAGAGAAGCATGGCGGCGGTACGTGTGACATGGAGTCAAACTACGGAGGAGTAACTTGTAGAATTGCCAAAGCAGCGCGTTTTGTTCTGGTAAGCCTCATATTTAAAGAAGAAGTCCGGTCAAAATCAGAATTCAAACTGCTGAAAGTACTTTAAATATAAAATTATTACATACTGTTCAATAAATGATAAGTTTTTTAATTAAGAGTAATTTTCATTTGAAGGTCCTTTTATGGGGGCAGCCATCTTGGAGAAGAACAGTACTGCCACCTCCCAGTTTGTGACGTCAGGTTGCGGTATCGCCTGTCGAGCAAAGTCCCAATGCCCTATCTGTCCCCTTGTAAATAAATACCCGTTTTCATGCCGAAATGTTTTTTTTAACCTCTTAAACAAAGATAGACATGGTATTAAGCATTTAAATTTAAAGTAATACTAATTTTACATTTTAGAGACATAAAAAGACAACAAATAAGCATTAAAGTACGGTTTATAGGTTGGGTTCTGCAATGTTATCAGTATAAAACTCATCTTTAGAACCAATCTCTGCTGAAAATGGTGATTTGCACCGCCTAATCAACTTTCAGCAGTTATCATCAGTTATTGCAACCGTAAACTGCAGAAAATACGGGCAGAGCGACTCCTTCTGGGTTTACTCACTCTGCTGCTGTCAGGATGAGCTCCAGTGCGTCTTGAGGCGGAGGGATATTTCAGCGTCACTTAGTTTAGAGCCCAAACAATCGACACTTTCAGAAACAAGCCCAAAAAACTGCATCCCGCAGCTCATGTAATTTACAAGCGACTTTAGATAAAATAAGACCAAAGTTGCATAAAATAAGTGGGATTTGCAACAGTGAGCATTCTTTCAAAGTCTGTCGTATCACCCTGCCGCTCTGGTTGGTAATTCTACATTATAAAAAAGAAAAACCTACCGAAAAGTCTCGCTCTCATGTCATCTTGAAGACATTGTTCTTCGAAATGTTGGCTACAGAGGACGTGTTTTCTCTCTGGCCAGAAGTTCGATGGCAAATCCTCCTTCTTCAGTAGGTAACTCAACAAAACAATCCATGGTGGATGATGAATCGGAAAGGTGAAATAACTAATGTTTTTTCTAATTTTACCCGATGTGTTGGAACATCCAATTGCCATGCACGTGGGCATTGTTGCTTCAACAATAGTTCTCGCAAATTTCAATGGTGAAGTCCTCTCGATATCCGAAATAATTGTTGTTGATCGCAGCTGTGTACAACAGTTCCTATTGATTTAGTTGGTAAAGCGCAGTGCCTCACCGCACAAAGACGTCACAGGATGTGATGTCAGGCGGCCATTTTTGCCCAAATATGGGCAATAATGGCCGTCCCCATACACAGTGATCTAGACGACAATTTATGCTTTTATTTTCTTATTGATTAACGCTAAATTCATTAAATCACCACGAACGTATTAGTTTTAGGTATAGCTAATGATCCACTGATATTTCCTTGTTGACCGGACTTCTCCTTTAACAGTGAGCATCGACACTTCTGCATTTTTCTTCTTCTACTGTTGACATTTGGCTTCCCGGTAGACGAGTCTGAGCAGCGCCATCTCTCTACGGGGCTGAGTCAGACGTGTGGTTTTTGAACGCACTGTTTGAGCAGTTAGGTCGCATCCGAGCGTCGGGCCACACAGTGTAAGAACAGACATCGTGAGCAGTGAACTTTTAAACCCTGCAGTTTCGTCGTACTGTTTGAACTGTATATGAGTACCACGATTAAAAACATCGTACAGTGTATGCCCGGCATCAGAGAATCAGGAGACAGAAACAGGTCAGGTTACAGGCAAGCAGACAGGATTCAGGAACGCTGGATTAAACTCACCGCTGGCTTGTAATAATCTGGCACTAGTGACTGGTCTGAGAGTTGATTATATAGGCAGAGGTGCAGGTGGATAAGGTGAAGGCTGATGAGAACGGGGCAGAGCTGCACAGGTGTGTCAAATGGTGAATCAGACCAGCTCTACTGCCAAGATCATGACACATAGTAAAAGAGTTTCAGGAGGAAATGTTACCTAAAAAAGTATTTCTGGGATTTATGAGCAGTTATCGTCCCAATGCGCAGATCAGGTAACAATCCATCTAAGACAAATAGTTATCGTCCAGTAGCGCTTACTTTAAATTTGTGAAAAATTATTGAATGAATGACAACAGAAAGGCTAACTTTTGAAATCAGGAAAGCTTTTTAAAACAGGAATCAGTAATTGATCTTTGATATTGAGAAAGAATATGATATGATGTGGAGGAAACGCCTTTTGATTAAATTACACATGTTGGGGATTGGGATCAGAGTCTTTGCTAGGATTAAGGCAAGGCAAGGCAAATTTATTTGTACAGCACATTTCAGTACAGAGACAATACAAAGTGCTTTACATGATTAAAATATAGGAAAATACAACAGAATAAAAGCAAGTAGGGATAAAATGTAGAAACAAAATAGAACATGGGAAAATAGAAACTAAAAGCAAACATTAAAAACAGTTGGACTACAAAGTTGAACTAATGATGTTTCTGTAAAACAGCTTAACTAGAGCAGTCGAAGGCAGTCCTAAACAAATGTGTGTTTAATCTTGATTTAAAGGAACTCAGGCTTTCCGCACTTTTACAGTTTTCTGGAAGTTTGTTCCAGATAAGTGGAGCATTAGGAACTAAATGCTGCTTCTCCGTGTTTGGTTCTGGTTCTAGGTATGCAGAGAAGGCTGGAGCCAGACGACCTTAGTGGGCTAGAGGGTTGATACACTGATAACAAGTCTGTGATGTATTTAGGTGCTAAGCCATTCATTCAAGACTTTCTCTTTGGTAGACAGATTCAGGTTTGAGTTAATTCAATTTTGTCCACTAAGTATACATACAGTTGATAATGG
Organism: Fundulus diaphanus; assembly: GCA_037039145.1. NCBI lineage: Eukaryota > Metazoa > Chordata > Actinopteri > Cyprinodontiformes > Fundulidae > Fundulus > Fundulus diaphanus. The sequence continues at coordinate 34,986,155 of CM073128.1, forward strand.
TGCACCACAGGGAAGTTGTATTAGTCCTTTGCTTTTCATTATCATGATTAATGATATTTTTTCTAATGTTCCAGATAACATTGGTCAGTCTTTTTTGTAGACAATGGAGTACTATGGAAGAGAGGGAGAAACATTGGAAATATATTAAGTTTCAAAAAGCAGTAAATGATGTGGTTGAGTGGGAGTATGACTGAGGGTTTAGGTTTTCAGTAGAAAAAACTAAAACTGTCTTCTTTTCTAGGAATAAAGTTAATGAGAATCTCAAAGTGAAAATATATGGGAAAGAGGTGGAGAGAGTTAGATTCTTCAAGTATTTAGGTTTAATATTTGATTCACACTTAACATGGAGAGATCATATTGATAGAATTCAAGGAAATGCATAAAAAGTAATAAATGTGATGTGGTGTTTGGCAGTAATTGATTATGGATGTGTAGTTTATGGTTCAGCAGCTGAATATCTGCTGAAAGAAAACTATGTGATCCAAGTACAGGCTTTGAGAGTGTGTAGTAGTGCTTTTACCCCAGTGAATGCTTTACAGGTGGAAACCTGAGAATTGAGGAGAAAACTATCATGGCAAACTATTGGGTTAATCTTAAATGTCAAGTTGCCTACCGAGCTGCGTCTCGGTATATGAATGTGTGCGCATTAGTGGAGCGACTGGGTGAATGTGGCTTTAGTGTACAGAGCTTTGGGTGGTCAGCATGACTGGAAAAGCACTATATACGGTAAGTTCAGTCCATTTACCATTTTACCATTTACCATGGCAAACTATTGGGTTCATCTTTGTCATAGTGAATTGCATCCTTCCAAGCAAGTGCTTTAATACTGCTGGGAATATGGGAAATGCCTCTCCCAAAATCACTTTGGGAAAAGCTTTAACCGCAGTTCAGTCTAACATTTTGTCAAAGAGGCTGTGTGAAGAATTCACTGTCGATGGAGGGTGGATCCATTAGGCACCTTAACTTTTTTCATCAGAAAGTTCAGTGACAAAAGTTGGGCCCTTCCCTTTCTGATAAAATCATTACCAGTGTTAGCTATCTTCACAAATGTGTGTTATCCCCTTTGTTATTTGTTCTGTGTACAAGCAGCTGTACCACTGGACATCCTGGCAAGTACCTTATTTATTTTGTTCACTGATGATACAGCCCTGGTCAGCATTCTCCAAATGAGTGGGCAGGAACGCTGTTATTGTGTCTTCAGAAACTTGATACCCTGGTGAATAAATTAGTAGTATACACAGACCCACATGCTACAGGGAGTTGTTGTTTCTGTTTTTAAATTGTCTGAAGTTAAGTTTGTCTTTTTTTGTGTGTTTCTTACTTGATTACTTTTGTTTGTTTTCTTATTAGTTGATTTAATTGGCCGATGTCATGTGTTCACTCACTGAGAAAAATTTCTCTATTGGGACAGTAAAGTATCTACTCTTTTCAGATTTTTTTGCCAGAAAGTAAGTACAATTTCACAGATACCCTGTTACAAATGGTCAACTCTAAATTCAGGAAACTAAAATTCTTGAAATAAAGGATAACAAGCCTTTTCTCAGATTGCAAACTGAGAAGTTTATAGTGGTTATAACTTGAAGAAGTATGGCAAACCTCTTCCTAATGCAATAGCACACATTTTTCACAAGGTGGGAGTGATGTCCTGTTTGTCAGTGTATCTCTTGCTGAAAGGAAAGGCATACACACCAAATTTCAGAATGCACAAGTTTATTGTTTTTAAAATATTAAACAGCACAAACTTAGAGGAGAGCAAAACACATAATCTAATAGTAGTAGGATCATCATTTAACACACTTTGACTTTACAATCATCTTAGGGCTGAGGCAATTTTATGAAAGCGTTATGACCTATTTGTTAGAATATAGATTCAAAACACTCAAATTTGACTTCAATGTCAAAATAAGTTCTCAAACTCAGTACAGTTTTTAAAGAGTTAAATCAAACAAGACTGAATAAGCAACACTCTTAGCATTAGTTCTTGCTGAGAGTCTTTTCCATCATTTTGTTGATCCAGTTTAAATAATGAGGTATTTTAGTATATGCAGTCAGCGGAGAGTCATTTGTGTCCTTGTGCATGAAGGACACCACTCCATAAGTGCTTCCATCTTCACATACCAGTGGACCTCCAGAATCACCCTGAAGGAATGTAAAAAAAAAAAAACACTTGAGTAAGAATCAGATGTCACATCATCAATAAAATTTGTTCACTTGCTATAAAAGCTAGAAAAACTTTACATACCTTACTTGGTCTAACATTTCCCTTTGAACAGTATAAGTTATGTTCAGCACAATTCTTATTGTCAGTCAATGTCACATTGATTTCCATGAGTTTGGGAGAAATCAGTCCAAAGGGATCTGTTTGACCCCAGCCGGAGACAATACATGATTTCGGCAGAGTCCCATTATCATGGCTTGCCAGAGCAATGGTTTTCACATTCCCGTTCAACACTGGTTTGGAGGTCAGCTATAACAATGATGAGTAATACAAAATATTAATACAAATGCAAAACTCGCATCAAAATATGCACATTTTCTGCAAATGTATTGTTTACTAGCATGAATGTAACAGAAATTCCAAACTCATTTTGAGTAAACAAAATATTTTGCGTGAGTAAAAAACTATTAAAAACAGCAAAAATGAAGAAAAACGTATATTTATATTATTACCTTTAGGAGCATTAAATCGTTTATGTGTGAGGTGTAATTTGGATGAGGAATCGCTTTTTCCACAGCTAGGTACTGTACTTTTTTATCATCATCCAAAGAGTGTGTATAATGAGCTCCAAGGAAAACCTTATAATTGCTGTAATGAAATAGCATAAAAAAATGTTATGCACTAAAGTTATTTCTACATAACCAATGATTGTATGTTATTCAAATACATACAAAACTATTGTCAAAACATAAAGATGAGCTTTTTAAACAGACCTTCCTTGGCAGTGGGCAGCAGTCAACACAAAATCTTCATTCAGAAGACATCCATCACAGTAGTTCTTTTTATTGTTTTCCATGTGCTCTATGAACACCATGTACGGCCGGCTGTGTGGCACAGCCTCATGGCCTCCGATTATTTTTCCAGTTTGACCTGGTGGGAGGATTACAGAAAGACTATATTTAATATAAACACATTTATTTAAACCCAACACATAATTGCTAGTGCACTGAATGACCAAAAATTAGCTTTTTAAAAAGAGCAGCATGACAAATAGTTGTGCCTTATTTTCTGTTTGGGCTGAAACTGAAGTTTGATTTTTATAGTATATAGAACTCAAACATGATACAACCATCTCTAATAAGCAGCTTAGGTGTATGAAGCTGAGAGCATGAGCTATGTGCACGTACTAATCATGTTCCATTCAGTACTGCAATATTTTACAGTGATATCTAGTTTGTTACTATTATTTCAAATCGCTTATTGTCTTCATTGGGCAAGAAAACTTTCAAAAAGGTAATTTTGTTTCTTTTCTTACCTTGACCATGAAGAGTCAGCAGGACCATCATTATTGGCAGTTTGCTATGGGAGAACATGATGTGATCAAAGTCCGTCCAAGAAATGGTGTTGAGCAGCAGAGGCACAACTCATCTGCAAATTCAAACCTTCAAATCACCCAGCTTTTAAACAGGAAATGAAGAGTCTAATTTACATAACATGCAAATGATGTGGCTTAATTAAAGACAGCCTTACAGAAATTCAGATTGTTAAAGAAGATTTTGAACTATGAGCCATTTATTATTGGTGTGTATTTTGCCTACAAATGCACATTAAAAGATACAGTAGCTTGGTATAAAGTGGGCACAGAGGCAAATACATAAAATGGGGCATGTCATATTTAAAGTGAACATAAACTAACAACTTAGCACAACCAGATAATTTGCACTGAACAATATCAGTTTTACAGTGACTACATCAGGTCTCTCCTGTTCAGTTCACGCATGTTTCTGCCACCGAACAACAAAAGGAATTAGTTGGCTTTAAGTAGCTACTTTTTAAAGACTGAAACAAAACATGTGTTAGAACATGTTGAATAGAGAGAACTTACCCCAAATAGCTTTTTGAAATAATCATTAAAGATGATTGAAGACCTCTGATTGCTGTAACAATGTTCTGAACATTTACATTGACTGAAAAGAATACCTGTTGCAATAAAAAAAAACTAAACCTACTTTATTGTTTGTGAATCAGTTCAGGTTTTTTTTCTGTTCCTGTATGTCTGCTTAACTGTTAAGCAGGCATTTCCTATGCCCTCTTTGTCCTGGGTTCCAGACGTGGGTGGGAGAGACTCACATATAGTATGATACACTGACTGCAATACAACTAGAAATAAATTATCCCCTCCGATGTACGGTTTTACAACTCGCAAAGGGGTCTGTTTACACTTTATGATCAAAGCAAAATTTTTCTAAGATGAATCTCCGCAACTACCAAGCTCAGTAATTTGCTTCAAATGATAAGTAATTGAATTTAGTTTACCCAACTTGATTTATTTACAATTGTTTAACTTGACAACTTATAAACTAAATAAATTAAATTGGACAAACTTAATTAAATTGCTTGTTATCGATTAAAGCAATTAATTTAAGTTGATTCAACATTCTCTTTTTAGAGTGTATGTTTTATTTTATGTCTTAGAAGGTGGGGCTGGTTGGTGTTTATTTGCTTGCACCAAATGTTGCATTTCATATTGTCCAGTTTATTTTAATTTCCTATTAGCTTGTATAAAACATGTTTTATGACAGAATAAGTAACATAGAAGTTATTCCCACCTTAAGCCTTTTTATAAGCATTTTTGCCCGGCATATGGAAGGTAGGAGCGTTGGTATTATAACAATAATAACAAACCTCTCTGATGGACTGGTGACCTGATGTCCCCCCACGCTCAGCTACTCTGCAAGTGTTTGCCAGGCATTAGAAACGGAAGGATGGATGGATAGATGGATGATATATTTCATTGAGAACTGCTGTACTCTGTTGGGTGCTAAAAGGTTGCCACAAAACACTGCTGCAAGACTGTGTGAGTTGTATGTTGGTAAAGTTGAAGTCATCTGCATTCCCCCTTTTAATTAGATTTCTCTGAGTTTTGGTCATGGGTATACTTGGTCAGGTTTAAAATTTGTCATAACTTTTGTAACCATGTTTTTACTTCAAAAGTAACATTTGTTTTAGTGTTTACATTTAGCAGAAAAGAGTATCTCAAGGAACAAATATACAAATAAATAATTACAACTATTTAAATGATAATTAGCAATTGAAAGCAGATTTGTTTGCAGGACCTATTGCTTCCACTTATAACTGAAACAATAAATGATTTGCTTTGGTCCTTGGATTCTATAAGGCATGATGATACATGACTAAAGGACAGTAAGCATTGATTAGAGGTAAAGTTCAAGGACATAAAAAAAAAACTTAGTTATACATCTGACTTCAAGAGGTACAGCAAGCCTCTTATTATTCAGTCCACATTCTGTAAAAGGAGACAGCCTTGTGTTTTTAATGTATTAGTTCATGCTGAGAAGAAAAGCACACACATCCATCAAAAGATTGCATGTTTAATTTTGTTAATGTTTGCTCATGATACAGCACAGATTTATAAGCACAGAGCCATGGGATGAGTGCGTATAGCAATTTTCTAAGTATTTATGCAGTGGGAAAAATCTCAGATATTTTGTCAGCTGTTATTCAAATAAAAAAGTAAGATTCAATGAAACCTATTGTGTGCATTTTTTCTCATCAGAGCTGTTTTTACAGTTGACGTGATCCATCCGTTGTAGTCAGGTATTTTGGCATACCTAAATAATGGGGGCCCATTTTCTTCTGGCTTGAACATGGAGGATACCACTCCATAAGCTGTCCCATGTTCACAGACCAGTGGACCTCCAGAGTCTCCCTGAAAGAGCAAATGCACAGGTGAGTTGAAATGAAAAGTTCTGAAATCACGCAAAAAGTGTTTTTATCCTTTTAAAGTTATAGACAATAAATAGAAACATACTTGACCCGGTCCAGGCTCTCCCTCTGAACAGTAAGATTTTTCATGTTTACAGTTTTCATTTTCAATCAGTGTTATATTGGTTTCCATGAGTTCGGGGGACAGCAGTCCATTGGATTCTTTTGTTTCACCCCAGCCTGAGACGATACATGATTTTGGCAGAGCCTCAACATCCTGGCTTGCCAGATTGATGGGTTTCACTATACTTCGAAACCTTGCCTTGGAGGTCAGCTTTAGGGAGTCGGTGGGGAAAAAGATGAAATATAAATACAATTATGATTTGGTTTTCTTTTTTTGTGGTTATTCTAGATAGTATGTAGCATGCAATTCAGATGTTATTCACATCAAGACCTTGGCAAGTGACACAATGTAAAAAAAATCAGGATCTACTGGTACCTTAAGTAGCATGACATCATTCATGAATGTCACATTGTTGTAATGTATATGCGGAAATGCTTGTTCCACAGTTATGCGCTCCACTTCGTCATTCATATAATGCATATTGTGAAGCCCAAGATAAATTAAGTAATCCCTGTAAAAATAGAGAAAAAATATTGTTGTTTTATATACCAATTTAAGGATGATTCTTCACAAAATATGAAAGTAGGGTTTTTAAACTCACTTGGCTTCACAATGAGCAGCTGTCATCACAAAGTCCTCACTCAGAATGGACCCACCACAGTATTTTTTTGTACCATCTGACATGTGTCGCTCCACAAGCACCATGTATGGCCTGCTGTGTGGCACAGCCGCATGGCCTCCAATGATTTCTGCTGTATAAACTGGGGGAAATCTGAACATAAATATTCAAAATCAAGTTTTTCTGTCGCAGTAAGAGTTGCACTTCCTCTGTACAGCGCAATTAATTCTAGATATGCATTTCTCTGCATAGCTGCTCAAGTGCAGTCATTGTAAATAACAGATTTTAAAGTTATTACATAGATTGTCTCAAGTGGAATTAACTCTCTACCAAAACTGTGTTTCAATTTTCTTTTTAAACTGAAAGTTTGATTTCAATAATTTTATAATCTGGTAAACACGTACTTGTTTAAGATTAACACTATGATACACTTTGTACTTACAATTGTATTTTATAAACTTGATGAATAACAGAAGAATGAACTTACCTGGATCACAAGAAATCAGCACAACAAACATTACTGCCACTCTGCTGTGGGTGAACATGATGGGGTCACAGTCAAGCTCAGCTACAGCGCTAAGCAGCAGAGGCAAATCTCACCGACAACCTTCAGTCCTTCCTGCTTTAAAGAGAGAAAAGGGTGTTTACATTTCACATGTAAATTATGTGGCTTTCAATGCCTGATTAGGAGAGTTACTCAATAGCTTTGAGGACTACCTGATAAAGTACACGTTGCAGTCATTATGGTAATCTTTATTAGTATGCATTTTGCTTACAGATGAATATTTAAAAATGAAGTAAAATATAATTGACATTACTGTGAACAATTAGTTAGCCACTAAATGTTTTTTTGTTTGTTTTTTTTTCATTCACAGTACAGTATTCCCATAACTAAGGGGATAAAGTTATCCAAACCAATCTGGCCCTATGTAATAAACTGATTGCCACTTAAACCTAATAAACTGTGTCACCCTTGACCAATTGACATCTAGTATTTGTGATGAGTAGTAATGATGCTTTTATGTCACACTTAAGGAATTTTATTCCACTCTTCTTTGCAGATTTATTTTTAATGAATCCACAAAAAGGGTTTCTGAGCATTGACTGTATGTTTATAGTGATGCATCTCATTTGGATGTACAGACTTTGACTAAGCCAGTACAAAACTTATATTTTTCTTGCGTTATTGTGCTATTTCAAGGTGTGCTTGTTGGTTTGTCTTACATAATTGCCCTGCTGTCTAATTATCTCAGATGTAACAACTCTTTTGTCAAATTAATCCTCAAAATACTTTCTAAAATATCTGGGAGGTCAATAAGAAGGCATTTTTGGGGGTAAATGTAGTAAAGACTGTTGGGATATTTTTAGGCCAGCATTGCAATTGGCCTTGATGTGGTTAGAAGGATGTTGCGGAATGCCAACAAGCACATGAATGGCAACAGGAATTACAGCATGTTTTTGAGTTTAATCCCCCTGATGTTTTTTTGTTTTTTTATCATCGCCCTCCATTGATTAGCTGAAATTTCAGCTGAATGTTTTTGTGGAAAAATTAAAATGTTCAAGCATAGTTGTGGTAAGAAGTCAGTCAGTGAGTTTATTAAAATATTTTGTACCAAAGTGAACAAAACTTTCCAGGGAATCAGAATGTGTGCGCTGGCTCACACAGTCAGAAAAATGACTTCATATCAAGACAGGGAGAAAATCAAAAAATCAAAGTATTTACAAGACCCACAGTGAGATCTAGCTACTGGGAATGTCAAGTTGTTTGTTCTGTTACAAAAGCTGTCTGGCCAACAACCTAAGCACTGGAAAAAGAGAAAACCTCCTGTATGCTAAGTACAAAAATGACTTGCATTTATTTGAAGGTGAACCTCTTTACACTTTTTTTGGACTTTGCTATCTCACCTAATTCAGAAGGCAAAAATGGTCAAACAACTAATAAATTGCCTTGTACATGCTTGGTATCATAAATAATTTGGCCTGTATTTTCAATTTCATAAATTTCCATTGCTTGAAAACCCACTTTCTCTTGTAATTGACTCATATGGTGCAAGTCGGGGGATACATCAGACCAATGCAATATAGCAGGTCATAATTTATTCACCAATGCTTCTGTGGTATTACTCAGAGAATCAACAATATCTGTTGACATTTCATGATCAAAGCCTCAGGTTTCTAAGAAGAGCCTTTGTGTCTGTCACTCAGTCTCAAAGGTAACATTATTCTGTTGTTATCATGTCATTAGAAAGTGCCTCTTTTTTTTTTTTTCAAAGTGGGGTTTGTGGACATTGAGGTCAAATGTAGACCGTAAGCTACTACAGGAAGTTTGAATTAAGTCACAAAGAAAAGCAGATCAGGCAGAATGGAGCATATTTTTCTCACTGGTAAAACAGAAAAAGTGTTCTTTGGAGCAAAACTTCAATGATGTTTTTATTAGAAAAATTTTGATGCAAATCATTGAGCATCTTGATTGTTCATGGAAAACCACATTTGAAAAACACTTGAGACCATCAGACAAAATTTATGACTGGACTATTAAGCTAAACATATTATGGCTAAATATAATGGCTTTAAAAATCTATTGTTACCCCTTTGACATTTCAATATTTTGTCACATTGCAACCAAAAACTACAATGTATTTTATTAGGATCTTTTTTGATAGACAAAGAAAATGGTGCACATTTGTAAAATGGAAGGAAAACTATCTAAACATGAATAGTGTGACACATTTATTTGTGTCCTGCCTCCCTTCACACTGTTATCTGTACATTAAGTATACTTAATCCTGTGGAGTAAGCCATTGGGGGTTTGGATGCCCGGGTGTCTGGCCCTACCTGGGGCCTCTGGTGCGCTTGGCGGGCCTTGGGTAGTGGGGGGTTCCTTGGATGGCTCCTTGTCTAGGCCCTTGTCCTGGTTTATGGTGACTGTCGGTGCTGGTTCTATCTGAGGAAAAGGTGTCTGCATAGCTGGGGCGGGCTGGTTGACTAGAAAGGGAATAGTCCAGGTGTGAGTTTGTGTGTGTGTGTGTGTGTGTGTGTGTGTGAGGGGGGGAGGTGGGTTGGGGGCACTTGTCTCTAGCCTCTGGCCATGCAGATTTTTGTGGCACTGCTAGTTGATTTTGGAGAACGGGGGTGCCAATTGGAGCCAGTGGGGAAATCGGCTTCCTGGGAGGGCATGCTGCTCCCTATTCATTTTCTCCCCATCCTTAGATGCCTCCATCTGCCTAATCCATCATGCTGCCCCACATGCAGGAGCTTGGGAAGTGGGGACGTCGCGGGAGAGCTGGAATTTTATTGTACAACTTAGACACTTTCATTTATAACATTCTCACAACACACATATTTACAACATGGATTAGGGGAGGGGTAAGGCACCCTAATTCCTCTGCCTCATTTGCATTTAGATATTGAGGGTTCTGGGTGGGGTGTATGTGGGGGCGCATTGGTGCCCTCTCCGGAAGGGGGGTGGGCATTGGGTCCTGGGGGTCGGCTGGGGCTGGCACTTCTGTTCTCCCCCAGAATATGGGGTAGGAAGTATGGAGGGCAAGGTGTGGGGGAGGTAGCACCTCCGGGTTCATGGGCTGAGCTCTGTTTGGCTGGCCTGTCGGTTCATATCCGCCCCATCTCCAGGTGGATGGGCTTGTGGGTTGTCTGGGCTGGGCTCAGGTGGGGGATTAGGGCTGTAGTATGGACCAGGTAGACTGGGTTGTGCGGACTGTTGGGTTTGGATATTTCCGCAATTTTGCTCCAGTGAAATCATTTTGTCCCAGGGTGTAATAGTCTCAACAGCCTCAAGGCTGTTCTTAGGAGGCGGTTAACATTCAGATTTGTTTATTTACAAGTATGCCACAATGTTGAATATCGGGTTTGGTACTATTCGCCTTGGTTTGATTTACATGACGATTAATACCCCTTCAGTTACAGCCTTGACAAATTGCTTTGCGGGTGGTATTTGCATTTCCATGTCTCCTTCCGATAAATTTGCGTGGTTTGGTCATTAGCATGTGATCTGCATATTCATGAAAGCACACGTTAAAATGTTTGCACCCACTGTTCTGCTCATTTTTAATACACTGCAAATTGATTTGCACGTGGTTTGAACATCAGCTTTGTACATGCTAATTAGTTTGTACATGTGTTAATACGTGCAAACCTTTTGAAGATCAGGCCTGAAGTCGGATCAACCAGTTGATTTCAACAATCAGCTAAATGGACTACTGTTGTAATTCAATCTATACATCCAGCAGTTATTTGGAGGCCTCATGGGTTCAATAGAGAACATTAATGAATAAACAGTATTAAGATCAAGAAAGACAGCACACAGAGCAAGGATCATGTTGTGGGAAAGTTTAATGCTGGTTTAGGATATACAACAATATCACATGCTTTGAATACCCCAAAGAGGTCTGCTGAATCCATTATCTGAAAATGGAAAGAGTTTGGCACATCTAAAAACTAACCAAGACATTACCTTTCATCTGAACCACTTGTCTCCAACTCAGATCCATGAGTGCTGGTGTCCAGCAAATTTTATGTGTTTCCCTTGCCCTGTACACCTGAATCAAATGGCTAAACTACATCACTAACATGCAGTCAAGCTCTGTAGAGCTCTACTAATGAGCTCATATTGGAGTCAGGTGTGTTGAAGCAGAGATCCATCTAAAAGTTGCAGGAAACCGGCCCTCGAGAACTGCAGTTTGAGACCACTAAACTAAGAGTGTCAAATTATTGTCCTTGAGGACAGGTGTATCTCTGTTTCAACACACCAGACTCAAACTAGCAGGTCATTAGCAGGAATCTGTAAACCTTGATTGCATGGTAAGAAGGCAACACACCCATTTGATTTAGGCATGTTTAACCAGGAATCCATCTAAAATCCATCTTCCTGTTTGCGGTAAGGCGTATTGCATCACTTCCTGTTTTCACTGCGTGAGCAACGGTTTGTTGCTCCAGATTCTCTCGCTTTTATCTTTAATCTCTTTGCTGTAACATCTGTTTCTAACACATAAGCACTTTTAAAACATTTTCTGTTGCTGCACATCACGCTTGGGAACTCCTCGTGTTTCACGGTTTGCTCTCTTGGCGTGGTAGAAGGGCGCTAGCCTAGCTTTAGCCTAGCCTAGCTTTAGCTCCACAATGGCTTCCTCTCCTACTGTTACTTCAGCTTCTCCGTCTCTTACTAAGTCTCCCCTTATCTCCTGCTCTCTGTGTCAGATGTTTAGCTATTCCTCTGCCTCCTTTAGTGATAATGGTACTTGTAATAAATGTAGTGTTTTTGTAGCTTTGGAGGCGAGGGTGTCAGAATTAGAGACCCGGCTCCGTGCTATGGAAAGACCAGCTGATAGCCGCCCCTTTGCTAGCGCGGAGCCACATAGACCTAGCGTTACTTCACTTAGTGGTCCTCCAGAAGCACCCGAGCAGCCGGGTAAGCAGGCCGGCTGGGTGACAGTTCGTAGGAAGCATAGCTCTAGATTTCAGCCCCCAGTTCACCACCAACCCGTCTGCGTTTCTAACAAATTTTCCCCACTCAGCGACACACCCGCTGAGAAGCCGACTCTGGTGATTGGGAGCTCAATAGTCAGAAACGTGGCACTAGAGACACCAGGGACCATAGTTAAATGCCTGCCAGGGGCCAGAACGGGCGACATAGAATCTTACCTAAAACTGCTGGCTAAGGATAAGCGTAAATACAGTAAGATTTTTATTCACGCTGGCGGTAATGACACCCGGTCACGCCGATCGGAGGTCACTAAAGTTGGTGTTGCTTCGGTGTGTGAGTTTGCTAAAACAATGTCGGACTCCGTAATTTTCTCTGGTCCCCTGCCTGATCTGACCAGTGATGACATGTTTAGCCGCATGTCATCATTCAACCGCTGGTTGTCTAGGTGGTGTCCTGAAAACGACGTGGGCTACATTGATAACTGGCGAACTTTCTGGGGAAAACCTGGTCTGATCAGGAGAGACGGCATTCATCCCACTTTGGATGGTGCAGCTCTTCTTTCTAGGAATCTGGCCGGATTTATTAGTTCTCCTAAATGCTGACAACCCAGGGTCCAGACCAGGAAGCAGAGCCGTAGTTTAACACACCTCTCTGCAGCTTCTGTACTGTTACCCACCCATTATCCTATTGAGACGGTGTCTTTCCCACGGCCAAAACTTAACAGATCAAAAACTTATCTAAAAGGAACAAATCATAAAAACCTAATAAAAATCAATACGGTTCACCTTGAACCTAAAAATAAAACAATTAAATGTGGTCTATTAAATATAAGGTCTCTCCCTCCAAAGACTTTGTTAGTTAACGAATTGATTTCTGATAAACAGATTGATTTGTTTTGTCTCACAGAAACCTGGCTACAAGAGGACTACGTTAGTATAAATGAGTCAACTCCCTCCAATTATTCAAATTTCCACATTCCCAGATCTGTGGGAAGAGGAGGAGGAGTGGCAGCCATCTTTCAGTCTGATTTATTAATTAGTCCCAGGCCAATTAATAACTACAGTTCTTTTGAACATTTAACCCTCAGTTTCCCTCATCCAAACTGCAAAGCAATAAAACCTCTTCTGTTTATTGTTTTGTATCGTCCACCAGGCCCTTGCACTCAGTTTTTGGATCAGCTGTCAGACTTCTTATCTGATTTGGTGTTAAATACTGATAAGGTTATTATAGTGGGTGATTTTAACATCCATGTTGACACAGAATGTGATAACCTTAGTGAAGCCTTTAAAACTATCCTAGATTCAATTGGTTTTGCTCAAAATGTGCATAAACCGACGCACTCTTGGCTCCATACTTTAGACCTTGTGCTGACATATGGCATTGATTGTGAAGAATTAACAGTATTTCCTCACAACCCTGTCCTATCTGATCATTTTTTAATAACATTTGAGTTTAATCTAACGGAGTTCTCCACCCCCAAAAGAGGGTTCCATTATAGTAGATCTTTATCGGATAATGCTGTATCAAAACTTAAAGAGTCTGTCCCCTTTTTAATATCCTCCGTATTGCAGAAATGCCCTGTAGATGGCAGCAATGTTGTTTCTTCCAATTCACAAATAGATGTCTTTGTAAACGGTATGACTTTGTCATTGCGTTCTGCATTAGACAATGTAGCTCCCTTGAAAAATAAGGTGATTATTCACAGGAAGCTGGCTCCTTGGTTTAATTCAGAGCTGCATTCCTTGAAGCACAATGTTAGGAAATTGGAGAGAAAATGGCGCTCTACACACCAAGAGGAATCCTACCTAATCTGGAGGGACAGTCTATTGTTGTATAACAAGACCATTCGCAGAGTTAGAGCAGCATATTTTTCATCATTAATTGAGGAGAATAAGAATAATCCTAGATTTCTCTTCAATACAGTTGCCAAACTTACCCAGAGCCACAGCTCTGTTGATCCAGCCATCCCCTTAGCTCTTAGCAGTAATGATTTTATGGGATTCTTCATAAATAAAATTGATTCCATTAAAAATAAAATAATTGGCATCCTCCCAAACATGATTACCTCGTCCTCAGTAAGTGAGGCAGCATTGGAGGAATCCTTAGAACCTGCGCAGTGTCTGAACTGTTTAAAAGCAGTAGAGCTTTCTGAGCTATCTAAAATTTTAGCTTCATCTAAACCTTCTACCTGTATGTTATACCCAATCCCAACCAAGTTGTTTAAGGAGGTATTCCCTCTGATCAGTGGTCCTATTTTAGACATGATTAATCTATCCTTAGTAAATGGATATGTACCAAAGGCTTTTAAAGTAGCTGTTATTAAACCTTTACTTAAGAAACCTTCTCTTGATCAAGATGAGCTAGTAAACTACAGACCTATATCTAATCTTCTTTTCTTATCTAAAATTCTTGAGAAAGTAGTTGCTAATCAACTTTGTGAACATTTACAAAGTAATGACCTACTTGAGGAGTTTCAGTCAGGCTTTAGAGCTCATCATAGCACTGAAACAGCTCTGGTGAAGGTCACCAATGATATTCTCATGGCCTCAGATAATGGACTTGTGTCTGTACTTGTCCTGTTAGATCTCAGTGCTGCATTTGACACAGTTGATCACATTATTCTCCTACAAAGACTTGAGCATACTGTAGGGATTAAGGGGAAAGCATTAGGCTGGTTTAAATCTTATCTGTCGGACAGATTCCAGTTTGTTCATGTTAATAATAAATCTTCTTCAAACTCTAGGGTCACCTGTGGAGTACCACAGGGTTCAGTCCTTGGACCAATTCTATTTACTATATATATGCTTCCGGTTGGCAAAATTATCAGACAGCATGGGATTAATTTCCACTGTTATGCTGATGACACTCAGCTATATTTATCCATAAATCCTGATGAATCCAATCAGTTACTTCGACTGCAGTCATGTCTTGATGACATCAAAAGCTGGATGACTTTAAATTTCCTGCATTTAAATTCTGACAAGACAGAAGTTGTAATCTTTGGGCCAGAGTCCTCAAAAAATAAACTTCTTAATCAATCACTGAATCTGGATGGCATTAACTTGGCCTCTGGTAATAAAGTAAAAAATCTTGGTGTTATTTTTGACCAAGACATGTCATTTAAATCCCATATTAAACAGGTTTCCAGAGTTTCCTTTTTTCACCTCCGGAATATCGCCAAAATTAGAAACATTCTGTCCAGGGGTGATGCTGAAAAACTAGTGCATGCATTTGTTACTTCAAGGCTGGACTATTGTAATTCTTTACTATCAGGAAGTCCACAAAATGCAGTTCGAAGTCTTCAGCTGATCCAAAATGCTGCGGCAAGAGTTCTGATGAAAATCAACAAGAGGGATCATATTTCTCCAATTTTAGCTTCCCTTCATTGGCTTCCTGTTAAATCAAGAATAGAATTTAAAATTCTTCTTCTAACGTATAAAGCCCTTAATAATCAAGCTCCATCATATATCAGAGCTCTGATTACTCCGTATGTTCCTAACAGAGCACTTCGCTCTCAGACTGCAGGTCTGCTGGTGGTTCCTAGAGTCTCTAAAAGTAGAATGGGAGGCAGATCCTTTAGCTATCAGGCTCCTCTCCTGTGGAACCAACTCCCAGTTTTGGTCCGTGAGGCAGACACCCTATCTATTTTTAAGACTAATCTTAAAACATTCCTTTTTGACAAAGCTTATAGTTAGAGTGGCTCATGTTACCCTGAGCTACCTCTATAGTTATGCTGCTATAGGCTTAGGCTACTGGAGGACATCAGGGTCTAATTTTCTCACTCTACTGATTTCTACTGTTCTTCATTCTACGGTTCTCCAGTTTTGTATTGTATTACATTGAAATGACTGTCGTCATTTCAGCTTTTAACTTTTTGCTCTCTCTCTTTTTCTTCATAGTAGGTACACCTGGTCTGGCGTTCTGTTAACTTTGACATCATCCAGAGAAGACGGCTCACCCGTTACTACCATCTAATGTAGAACAGATTACTAGATCAATGTGTGCTTCTGTGCTTTTTTGTCTCTCTTGTTGTGTCTCTGCTCTGTCTTCTGTAACCCCAGTCGGTCGAGGCAGATGACCGTTCATACTGAGCCCGGTTCTGCCGGAGGTTTTTTTTTCCCGTTAATGGGTGGTTTTTCTTCCCACTGTCGCTTCATGCTTGCTCAGTATGAGGGATTGCAGCAAAACCATGTACAATGCAGACGACTCTCCCTGTGGCTCTACGGTTCCCCAGGAGTGAATGCTGCTTGTCAAGACTTTGATGCAATCAACTGGTTTCCTTATATAGGACATTTTGACCAATCTGTATAATCTGACCCAATCTGTATAATATGATTGAACTTGATTTTGTAAAGTGCCTTGAGATGACATGTTTCATGATTTGGCGCTATATAAATAAAATTGAATTGAATTGAATTGAAAAAGTTGCAGTACACCTGTCATTAAGACTGGAGTTTGACAACTCACTGAAGAATAACGGTGGCAGCATCATTCTGTGTGGAGCAATTCATTTTCCTGTCATATCTACGGGGTTGTGTGCAGGGTGTGACTGGCAGGTGTGTCCCTGCTCTTTTGGGTCAGTTAAGAGGAATATATAGAGGAGCTGAGTCCCTAAGAAACATTTCAGATAATTCTTACTCATAGAGTGCTAATCAGGCAATTCTTTCTGCCATTCCAGCTCTCACATAACCTGACAACAGCCAGCTGTATGTCGCTCCGCCTAGCTCCACTCACATACATCTGGGACTCCGCCATAGGAATTGCATTTACAGAAGGCTGGGCCTTATCAAAAATTCTTGCATATGATTGGATAAGCCACTTGTCTGTCATCTTTATTGACGTGCTATTTCAACCACTCACACCGAAGCTAACCCGTGACGCTAATGATAGCGACACAGGAAAAAATAATAATAATAATAATAATAATGTGTTTGCGGCTCTAGTGGCATGCGTTTTATTGACAGTGAGCTGACAGGAAGAGGGGGGAAGACAGGCGGCAAAGCGCCGCGGGTCGGAGTCGATTCCAGGCCGACCGCGTTGAGGACTAAAGGCCTCCTAATATGGTTAGCGCTAACCGCTAACCGCTCCGGGGCGCGTCCGCGTCTGCACGTCCGCTGGCCCCGGAAAACAAAACTTGCCAAATCCGGTCGGGAGAAGGGCGAAAACATGGTTTCCACCAACAAAAGCCTTCAGAGGCGTTCTCTGATGTTCTTTTAATGAAACAATATTAGGTAGATTGGACAACACGGTAGAAATAGCAGCATCAATGCTAACGCTTGCTTCCTCGACGAGCCGCCATTGCTATCAAAACAGTCTCACGTCATGGTCGCGTCTCCACTACGTCACATATATGAAACTCCAGCCCTGCGTCCTGATTGGCCAGACCATAAAATTGGTTGGAGAAATCATTCTCTATCGGCGGTGTCCCAGATGTATGTGAGTGGAGCTAGGCGGAGCAACATACAGCTGGCTGTTGTCAGGTTAGCTCTCACATTCCTTAATGTACCTCTTGTGTTCTACTTTCAGGGAGAAGCAGTTCTTTAGCCAACAGTTCTTCTGTGCCTGTTTGTCCCCAGAGCCCCCCCCCCCCAGACAACAGTAAGGACAGTCACATTCACTTCAACCAGATCAAATCAACAAGATTTTCCTTTGCATCGGACGGATCGGAGGGTTTGGTGTGATTTGACCTTGAGCCTCAATCTTTTTTCAATCCACATAAAAATATACCAAACTGCACTTCTTCCAAAAACCACCAACCTCTCCTGAGTGCTCTCCTGGAACTTACTCCTTAGTCTGGAAGAAATATTAACATTCCTTGTTGTTTCAATAAATCCTTTAAAAGTTCTTAAATTGTTGCCTGCACAAGGATTTCATTATTAAACACCTTGATATTTCCATCAGGACAACGAGCCTAAAGACAGAGATCAAGCTACGATGGAATAGTTTAGATAAACAAAATCATGGGTTAAGATGGCCCAATTAATGACCAGACCTAACTCTGTCACATCTTGTGTGCTTTGTTCATTTCATTTCAGTTTATTTCTTTCCCTTGATGGTTTCTTTCTGTTTCATCTCAGCTCATTCTGGTCAAGCAGTGTTCTTCCCTTGGCTGCTCTGCCCCAGCTGTGCCTCATTTAACCTGATGATCTCTTCTAGTTTGTTTGTCATATTTCCTCCCATGCCTCAGTATATACTCACCTTTTCCTTATTTGTTCTCTGCTGGTTATCTCCGTTGTTCGGCTCTGGATCTGGTTTAACCACCATGACCCTGCCATCTTCACTGCCTGATTATTCCCCCAGATGTTCCTTGGCCTGTTCCACTCCTGACTATCTTGTAAGTTTCTTTTTTTTTATTAAAACTTCATTTCTTTACTTGGGTCCTCCTTCAACCAGCCATAAGAAACTCTAGATAAGAATGTATAAAAACTTTATAAGTGCCTGCAAGAGACTCTCCTTCCAATTCAATTGAACTTGAACTATTTTGCAAAGAAGGATGAAGAAAGATTTTATTCTCTACATGAGCAAAGCTGCCAGAGACATGCCAGCCAAAAAACCTGCAGCTGCTGATCAAGGTGGTTCTAAAGAGTATTGACTTGGCGGCCTAAATACAAATGCACATTCAACATTCTAATCTATGTTTGAATACATTTGAAAACTATGCATCTTTTCCCTTTCAAAAAGCTGCTTTGTAGTGGTGTATCAAATAAAATCCCATTACATTACATTAACTTTTGAAACATTACCATAAAAAAATAAAGATTTAAGGGATATGCATACGGACTGGAATAAACGTGTGAACAGGACATTAACTGCAAAAGTAACTGGAAGAATTGAATTATTGAGACCACTAATGGCTTTAACTTCATTGTCATCATTTTGGCAATATGATCAAAGATGAATGCCTGCTTCTCTCTAAACACAGTGCGCAGATATGTCTTTTACATCACTTCCTAAGTCTAGACACAAGTATTTTCCCCTTATATCTTTCTCAAAAACATTAATGTAATTGTTTTCAGTGATGCACAAAAAAGTGCATCAATGAAAAAAGACTCCGAAGGAGTTGTGTTAGCAGATTTTTAGCATGTGAGCACCTGGAGTGCAGGGCCATAATGGGAATCACAGAACGACATGCAGAAAAGAGCTTGTTCGTTAGAACAAAGGTCTTTACTGTCAACCCATCCTTTTTATGAGGATCACAGGGCTGACTAGACTGGTTGGTTTTGCTATTGGACACA
This sequence comes from Fundulus diaphanus, assembly GCA_037039145.1. Classification (NCBI taxonomy): domain Eukaryota; kingdom Metazoa; phylum Chordata; class Actinopteri; order Cyprinodontiformes; family Fundulidae; genus Fundulus; species Fundulus diaphanus. The sequence continues at coordinate 35,005,457 of CM073128.1, forward strand.
GCAAAAAGGAAAAGGGAATGTGATTGTAGGCATTAAAAAGTGCAAATTACATATTTATTAATAAGAAAGTAAAAATTTAGATGATGAAACCAATGGAAAAAGAACAGTTGCAACAGATTGAACGTTGGATTTAACTGAAATCGCATAAGGAACGGATGTTGACTGTCGGAGTCCTGAACTGCAATCATTCTGATATCATCTGAGCTTTATCTGTTCTCAAAAATGAACCCTGTTGCAAAACTTTACATATCTCAGCAGTTGTCCCCGCTGAACTTATTTAAACCCGGAAGGCAAAGATTTTTATATTTCATTAAAATTACTTCCTTAAAGAGAGTTTATAATTCTAGTTGGATTATTGCAGAATCATTCAGTTACAATCTAGAAACTATCTTTCTCTATTCTGGTTGCTGGTAGCTTGCACTTAAGTGAGCCACCAGCAACCAGGCTTTGTCAACCAGAATTGACAAAGACACCTGGATAGATGCCAAAACGTTTTCAGAAAGAACTGATCGAAAGTCTGGTTTCCTCCGATTTAAGCCTGTTTGCTTTTGCAATGACCCGGATAATGAAAAACGTTACACAGGCACATATTTCTCAAAACATCCAAAATACATCAAATCCTATTTCCTGCTGTCTGGAGACCAGGAAAACCTAAAAGAAAAAATAAATGATGCTTAAATGCATAAAATGTTTCCTCCTGTGTCTTTAGTTATTTGTATTTTATTCAGAGTTAAACTTGGAGATTCTTAAATAGAGAGGAACTGACCAAGGAAGTGTACAATGTGACTTGACTATTTTAATATTACAATGATAATACAATACTACACAAACTATATATCAGGTTTATAGATTTTCAATTCAAAATATAATCAACAAAATCAGGAGAACACTAAATAATTGAGCAGCTTTGACTGCAACAATGCTAACAGCTGTATAGTCAATAAACTGTAATTATAATAACTCTACACAGAACTACAATGTTTCTACAGTGTACAATGTTTCACAGACTGGGCTGATCTGTTGTCCTCATTTCAGTCTTGATCTTGACACAGATCTGATTTCAGTTGCAAAGGAAACAGCGATAGCAGCTTGAGCACGTATGCATGTGGTTAATCCAATCATAATGTAGCAGCCATCCTCTCTGTATACGATGAAAAGATACAGCACAAACTTTTTTCAAACTGTGAAAAAGTCAAGAGGTTCTTAATGCAGATTGTTCCATCTTTGCAATTATATTATGTATGGCAACTAATGTGAGAAAATCTAATACATGGTAATTAAAATGCTCACTATAACACTTTAATGCCCACCTTGTGCTGTAGTTTTGCTAACAAAACAGGTTTTTGAGGTTTGTTATGGGTCTCAGCTGTATGTTTCGGATGTGATATTTCATAATAAATTCTTATAGTGTTCTAAGTGTTGTTTTTAAAGATGGAAAAGCACTGATAAAGAGGACTGTATCAGTGAAGCACAATGTGCGGGCTATGTGTACCTTTTGGTGGGATTGTTGCCCTAACCTAATGCTGAGGTTATAACATCATTGTGCCTGACTGGCAGAACTCCCAGTTGTTAGTAAAGGCTCAGGGGTGTGCTGCTGCTAAGTGCATTTTGGCTTACCACTGCTCAGACAAGAGGATCTCATTAAGGGTCTGAAACAGAAATACTATATATTCTTCTTTTGCAACAAGGCTTGATGAGCACTGTGCTTCTGGTGGAATAAGACTTAGATGTGGGGAAAAACCCAGGTGATTTAGAATTGTGCATAGGCTGGTAGACCAAAGGCAGTTATGGGTACTTTGCAGGGTGTGGTTTAAATGCAAAATATACCTGTCAGGTTGTCAAAGAGACTTGATGACATTTGCAGCACATAAGGTTTGCATCCACGATTCTTTCTTACAATACTGCAAGTTTGCAGCATTCTGAACAGAAACAAATCTTGATTAAATTCAATATATCAACATAAAGATCTGATAAGTGCGGCTGACGATGTAATGGTTCACAATTTCTCATGTCGTGTATGTGTTTCGGTGCCACCACATCTCTTCTACCTTCTCCCTGCTCTAATCCGTCTCATCTATTCAAATAGATTCACACATAACACAGACACAAAACAAACTAATGTTCAAATAGTTGAATGCAATGACAACACTTTCTGAAAAGCTAAAAGCGTGCAAAGGGTCCTTAGGCAGGGCAAGTTAGGCAAGTTTATTTGTATAGCACATTTCAGTAATAAGACAATTCAAAGTTCTGTACATGAATAGAACATAAAAAAACAGAGTAAAGCACATTGCAGGGGAACAGTAGCTGCAGGTCAAGATATAAAATAATTTGGGCTATAAATTTTGACATTAACAATCAAAGGCAACTCTGAACACGTTTTAAACCTTGCTTTAAAGGAGCACAGGGTTTCAATACTTTTACAGTGTTCTGGGAGTTTGTTCCAGATAAGTGGAGCATGAAACTAAATGCTGATTCTTTGTGTCTGGGTTTGGTTCAGGTGATGCAGAGTAGACGTGAGCCAGAAGACCTAAGTGGTCTCGAGGGTCGATACTCTGATAAGTCTATAATGTATTTTAGTGCTAAGCCATTCAATGATTTGTAGACTAACAAAAGTATTTTAAAGTGTATTCTCTGAGATACATGTCAGGATTTGGGTTTTGTTTTGTTTTGGTTGTTTGTTAATTTTGATTTATTAGTTAACTCTCCGGCCTTTTAAATCAGTTTTGGTTTTGGGTTCTTTCTTGTTTGGTTTCTATTATAGCTTGTGTTTTGTTTAGTCTTAGGGTTAGGTTCTGTTTTGGTTTATGGAGTAGTTTGTTATTAAATCACTTGGCCTGATCAGTTCACTTCTTTGTATCCAGCCTTTAATCAGTCACTCAGTTCACCTGCCAGCTTTCTGCCAGCTCACCTCTAAGTCAACACCCTGTCATTCCTCTTCTCCAGTCACCATCCAATCAGTGTCAGTTTTCTTCCAGTCACTTCCCTGTTCCTGACAAGCTCCACCCATGTCAGTAATTAGTCTTCACTCCTGTTCACCTGCTCACTCCCCTATATAGTCCGGTCACAAACCTCTGCAATCTGCCAGATCATTAACGAGCCCACGGTGAGTTTTGTTCCAGCGTTCCTTTCATAATTGACCTGTTGATGCAAACCTGAGAGCCTTTTTGATTCTGAGCCAGCCTGATCCTTTAAAGGTATACTATGCAACCGGGGTTGATTTTCCAGCAAGGCTCCCCCCAGAGGGTGAAAGTAAAAGTGCACTGTCGTAAAGATGCTCAGCTGTTCTCCTGGTTTCTCCGTCAAGCCAGGCGCGGTTGTTTTGAGCTTAGCAGACAGGCGAACGCAACGAATCACCATCCTGCTGTTCAAGCAGAGCTACGAGGGAGCGCCCTCCCCTCCTCTCCGTCTCCGCCAGTGGAGTGAGGGGAACGGGCGTCCCCGAAGCGACCTCCGCCTGGCCCGGGACCCGCTGGGCCCGGACGTTGGCTCGCGGGGGGGTTGGGGAGGGCGAGGGTCCCGGTCCGCGCGACGCGCTGGCCGTCTGTTTCCGTATGCCGCGCGGCCGCCGGGTTGTCTCGTCTTTCCTCTCTCCCCTCCGTTCCCCCCGACGCCCGGTGCCTCCCGAGCCGCGTCCGAGCATCGCGCGGTACAGTTTGAGAACACAGATCAGCAAACAGATGAGCGGTGAACTTTTAAACCCCGCAGTTCCGTCGCACAGTTTGAAAACACAGATCAGCACACAGATGAGCGGTGAACTTTTAAACCCTGCGGTTCCGTCGCACAGTTTGAAAACACAGATCAGCACACAGATGAGCGGTGAACGTTTAAACCCCGCGGTTCCGTCGCACAGTTTGAGATGTATATAAGTACCACGACTGAAAAACTCGTACAGTGTATGCCCGGCTTTAACACAGTGAAAGTATGAACATGCACAAAGAGAGAGAGAGTAACCATTCCAATGTTACTTACAATCGCATCAGCAGAAACGCGAGGTCCGCGTCAGCCTTGCAGCCTTCTTTCTCTTTTAGCTCTCGCCATTCGGAAAAAGCTTTCCCGATATTCACCCGTGTACGACTCTTCTCTCTTTCCAGAGCCCTTTTCCTCTTTCTTGTCTGCTCCGACATGGGCTTTCGCTGTTTTATCGTTGGTTCCGCCATGATAACTGCACAGATATCGCCACTGCGCTAGCAACGAGCATGCGTTTCACTGGGGGCGTGTAGCAGTTCTCGCCGTAAAACAAGACCGACTCTCGCGATCTTGCACGAGATTCTGAGCCTGTGGGCGCGGGCCGAGGGCTCCTGCAATTGCAAGTGCGGTATTTCCCCCACAGACCACCAGGGCGGCCAAGAAAACCTTTGTTCAACCTGAAATGACTCATTTAATCATCCAAAACGGTATGGAACACATTAATTAACTGAAAAATGTTGCATAGTGTGTCTTTAACCTGTTTTTCCTGCCCTGTACGATTGCTTACCTGTTTCTCTGACCTGGAGCTGCCTTGGGATATTCTGAGTTTGCCTTATCCTTGTCTGTACTTCTGCCTATTTTGGACTGCCTTTTGTGTACCGGATTTTGGACAGCCCTGTTGATCGTTGAGCCTGCCTGTCCCTGTTTTATTATTAAAATCCTGTTTTTGCTTATTCCTCTCTTGTTTGGTTGAATACTGGGTTTGCCTGATTCACGTTCGTAACAATACAGGGAGCTAGTATAGAACCGGGGTGATGCATTCTACTTCTGTTGCTGCCAGCTACAAAATGGGAATAACTGAATTGAACTGTGTTCAATTCAGTTATTCTCCAAGGAGACCAATGCAATCTGACTGGCATTGTAGGATAACTTTGTTGCTTTTCCATCCCCTAAACTGTTTGATTTTACCTGGGAACAGGTTGATATACAGGTTGATATTGCCCAGGACTTTTGGGAGATTGTGCAACTTTCTAAATTGTGCTGGGGCAATTGATGGAAAACATGCCAAAATCAAAGCTCCACCAAGAGCTGAATGTGAGAACTTTAATCACAAAGGACAGCTCTCTATTGTATTGGTAGCTGTGTGTGATGCATGGTACAGATTCACGATGGTTGATGTTGGAGCCAGTGGAAAAGAGAGAGGGGGGTTGATTGATCAGAGCTCCTCTGGGTATGCACTCAAGAATGGGAATTTTTGTTTGCTTCTGGCACTATAACTCCCTGGTGCTACCATGAAGACCCCACACATCTTTCTTGGAGATGCTGCATTTTCCATGCATGTCACCATCATACGTCCCTATTCAGGTATGACAGTAATTACGTGTCTGTCTAGAGAGGAATGATTAAATCTAGTTGTCTCCTGTAATGAAAAGCTACAATCGTATGATAACATAAAATTAGCGTATTATTAAAAATACTGCTCTGACACATACAGGTTGATGCTGCTAATATCGGTATCAGAGCAGTTCAAAGTTTACCCGAGAGAGCTTATGCATACCACGAGGCTCTAACTTCGTCTTTGGAATTTTGTTTTACATTTATTTGGATGCCCATTGACAAATCCATTGTTAATACTTTTGCTCTAGGTATTTACTGTCCTACAATATTTATGATATGCTATTTATGATCAGAAAACTCACAATCCCTCACAACATGTGGGAGCTGCTAGATAGGCTATTTCTATTGTTCCTCTGGTTTCATATTCAGTATGTTACTCAGTAGTAAATAACAGAACCTTGGCTTGATAATAAACCAAGCCATGTGTTATGTTTCTTGAACTTCTGACCAAAAAAGACCTGTAATAATTTTTAGTTTTTATTTTGTTGGCCTTTCTTGCACAGATCTCATAGCGAAAGAACTGATCTACAATTATCGCCACATTCAACTTTCACCTATTACCAATGTTTCTGAAGAAACTGATAGTATGAGTGATCTTGCTTTGCTTGATTAATATATACAATATGATTATGTTTTTACAAAAACTCATTCCCATCTTTCTGTTTTATCTGTATACCTTTCTGTAAATGATGCATTTTGGCTGTGAAAAGAAGAAGGTATTTAAATCTGCCATAGGAAAATCACCAGGGATGACCATACTTAAATGACGTGGCAACAAAGATTGGTATCAGTTAACTAATTTTCAGCTTTTTGTTTTTATCAAAGTATATCTGTAGAAATAATGCGCTTTGGTCCTGAAAATTGGAATTTGTTACATTCAGCTTCAGGAACTTCATACACAGATGAACATATTCTTCAATGACATGGTAACAAAGAATTGTACCAGCTAACAAGTCACTGTAGAAGAAAATGTATCAATAGTTCTGCATCGCTGATCTCAAGCAGGTTAGCTTTCTGCTCAGTCTCGTACATTAGGTGCTGTAGCTACCATTTAAATTCAGACAGTAATGCTGGTGGCAGATTTCACATGAAATCCCCAACATGCAGAAGATATTTGCCACAGCGGTCCATAATTTTGAGCATGGCATCCACTCTCTGTCAGCCAGTTTCCATTGCCGCTTCTCACTCAGCCCTCCTATTGTCCAGGAGACCAAGTGCTGACTCAAAATGAAGGCCTGCTGAGCTGCTGCGCCTCATCTTGGACCTTGGAGCTGGAACAGAAGAAGGGGAGGGAGGAATGTCTGATGTGTGTGCTGCCAGAAGTTCTGAAGCAGCTGCCGTTGACGTTGGTAGTGCCAGTGTGGATAGCTCTGCAACATCAGGCTGGGACTTAAGCACTGAGCTCCCAAGGTCTGCCATGCTGATGGTGGATAGAAAACAGACACACATGGGATCAGTTCTGGGTTGTGGCGGTATCTGAAGGTCCTTCCTCAGGCTCTGAATCCATTTCCTACAAAAGGAAATAATATAAGAAGTAAGGCTGTCAAAATAACGCGTTAATTTCAATTAATTAATTTAAATAAAATTAACGGATTAAAAAAATTAACGCAAATTAATCGTATAGGGTAGTTCACTGCTATTGTTTTCATCCGGGTTTTTTCGCGCCTGCGCGCCGGACTGGAAGGCAGAAGGCGAGCACAGCGGCAGACGCCAACAGAGCAAACAACGAGTTCTCGACGTATTTTTCTTCTTTAGGTAACGTATCACAAGATCGTTTTAAGAGTAAGTTGATGGTTGCGCTGCTCAACGCGTTCGTGTGTATCGGCCGGTGGACGGACGGAGAAAATGCGTGACAGCTTCTGCGGTGGCTGACGGTTAGGCCACAACGACACATGTTAAAACGTCTGAAGGCATGAAATGTGAATAAGAATTTTTGAACTTTAATTTATCTAATGCTGATTATTCATTGAATCATTTGAATTTAAATATTTAAAATACTTTCACAACAAAAATTATATGCGATTAATTTAGATTAATTAATTACAGAGTATGTAATTAATTAGATTAATTTTTTTAATCGATTGACAGCCCTAATAAGAAGGTTAGAAACCATGAATACAGAATATGAAATATGAAAGTAAAAAACTATACATTCTATGCCTGTTTTGATCACAAAAAACAGCCCCTTTCTAAGACCTGTTGTAGGTCCCGTTGTAGGCCCTGTTCACCATTCAACACTACTAGGATATTTGTGGCATAGGTTCATTTGTGAACCCAGTTGTAATATAACATTCAACATGTGTCTATGAATTATACCACATGTCAGTATAGCATAATGTTTATTTAAAGGGCCTTTCTTTTGGTTATCATTATGTGAATAGTGCCTTTAAGTGTTCTTAAAAAATGCCTTTTTTACTCCTATCCGCCATTCCCTCTCACAGATTAGGTTGTGTATTTGAAATTACCTCATTTTGTGACACAGACATGTTGGTGGTCATCTCACTGTGTTTCACATGTTTGTCGAGCCATTGCAAGGACACAAAGTGTGCCAGGACCGTTTTCTTCTAACTTGGTTATGGCGATCCTTCTGGCATGGAGATAACCAAATATCTAAATTGTGTATAGAAATGTCTGTGTTAAGAATGGGCTGAAGGTCCTACAGTCGAAGTGGGAGACAACACCAGCAGTGTTTGGGAATGATAGGTCTAGTGGTCATTGTTGCTGTTTTAATTAGATTCTGAAACCTGTGGTAATCCCTGTCCATGTCCATTCTTTGAGACTGGAATCAATCTTCCAATATGCTAATGCTCCCACACACAGAACAGGGCTCATCACCGACATCCAGAAATTTGGGAGGGGAGAGGAGAGAATGGCCTGCCTCTAATCCTGATCTTAAACCCATTGGACATAATGTGGAAACAGCTTTTGCACACTGATCATGCCAGAGTGACCAACACCAATGAATTGGCAACACATATTGGTTGAAGGAGTCCTCCTTACAGCAGGGTGTGATTAAGCTGGTGATTACCATGAGGAAGTGGCAGTCGTTTATGGTTGTGTATGGCCTTCCCATGCACTTTAAACCCCTGTTTGTTAAATGTAAAAACTGTTAAACTGCAAATAGTCTGCTTCTTCATACGTCACCCAATCTGAAAAAAGAGGAAAAAAATGTCCCCAAACAACAGTTAATAGTTTCAATTATGCTTTTCCACTTTCAGTGTGGTTTTCTACTGTTTACAGTTAATTGTCATCTTTAGGTTATTTGCCGTTTGTTTCTCTTACATTTTTAGAAGGTGAAATTACAAGCTCCTCTTTATACAGCTATAATAAACCTTTGACCCAGCCCAGACTTAAAAAAGATCATCCAGTCCAGAAACAATGTGTATTTAAATTAGATAAATAAAGGTTCTAAATTAAGATCTAAACATTATGAGTTAGTATTATGAGAAATTATATTAATTTTAAAGATGCCAGGATTGAGTAAATATCCACATCAGGAATGCATGTATAACATGATTATTTAGTGTTTTGGCCATTGTAGCTTTTCCGTGTGCAGAGTTTGCAAATGAAAGTTTCTTGTGCATATGCTTACATGCTTATATCATTAGGGTTTTAAGAACATTCTCATTCCCATCACCGACCAACAGATGACTGATGCAAACTTTCATTTCTGATGAGATTTTTCAATCAAAAAGCTGAGATAATCTGGAGTTTTTTCATTATATGTATGTTTCTTTGACAGCAAATGCCTGATTCACACAGCAAGATTTTGAAATTGTCAGGTGATTTTCAAAACCTGAGAGACTTCACACATGACGATAAAAAAATCGTAGATATAACAAGTTTGTTCATACAGTGTGTGGTGTCTGGTCAAATTGCAAGCACAACACACCACACAATAATAGATTTCACTCAGGAACATTCAGACATCAGACAGGAAATTTCACAAAACCTCTCATGGTGAGTTCAGTGTAAATAAACATGGCCAACGAGGAAGAATGGCAATAGTTTGTGGAATAATTATAACTGAGAAAAAAGTTACAAATAGAATAGTCATTGGTTAAAGGACTGGAGACACTGCAAACAGGGGCTACATCATGATATTGAGGTGAGTTGTTTTTTTTCTCCAGGTTTTCATCACCTCACTTTCTATTTGGCTGTATGTCACATTCAACATTTAACACCCTATGTGCTCATTTATCCTTGGGGAACACCACACATGCTAGGATATTGATATCCCCAATTTCTTCTAAGTAGACTAGATCACTCTTAACACACCACACACAGCAGAAATATCTCATAGGATTATTTTAAGAGCAACCACGATAACCAGAAAACTTTACAATTGTCATAAGGGGAAGATCGGCATAATTATCTTGCCATGTTAACCTGGCATATCTGTAAAGATGTGATGTACTGTATTCCTCTTATTGCACATGTTGGACTGGTAGTTTTCTGTATCACTAAAAAACCATTGTTTTTCTCATCGGACTTCTTGTGAAGCTCCATTGTTGAAAAGGTTAGACCATTTTCATATCTATTTTTTTGTGCAGTTTTGTTCATATAACACAGCTGGTCATTATGGATGTGAACGTCTTCAAGTCATAACACGGTCCTAAACAAAAGAGTTAGAGAAAGAAACACGAGAAGGCATTCAACTGAGTTTTGAATGGCATAAATCATGTCATTGCAATGAGTTTTTTGTTCTGCTTGAATGTTTTCAATTCAAAAAACACATGCTGTCTCTCCACTTCGGAGATGGAATTCATATTTTGATGTATCACATTTAAAGCTGTATAATAAGACTAGGGAAGGCCACGTTCTTTGTAGGGAAAGGGATATTGGTCACAACAATTCGGTGTCCGAAACTGCTTAGCACAGAACCTTAAAGACAACTTTTTAAAAGTGAGAAAATAGTACAAATCAAGTAGAGATTGGTAAGTGAACATGTTTTATCGTAATCATTTGTTTTGGTGTCAAATCAGTGAACTGTCTAACTGCATCCACACAAAAAGATGAGTATTTTGAATTAACCAGGTGTCTTGACAACAGAAATAATAAAAAAAGGATTTCAAAATTTAATTTCCTGTCATACCTAACTCCCTTGTGTGTATATTTTTTAGTTTGAGCCTTATCAAAATCCACCAGGATAGATGTTGGCCAAACAGTTAAAACTTGTTCTGTTGACAGAGGCTGGTTTTGATTAAAAATAAAAAAGCATGTTTTGGTTTAGGTAAATGAAAGCATGCTTTGGACTCTAAGACTGATTTGAAGAGGCCCTTACAGGCTCAAATTCCTCCACATGGAAAGATTTTTTTGGGGAAAACTAAAATCAAGAAATGTTTTGTGGGGTTTTACAAAACAACATGCCATGAATGAAGGCAATGTGTGATATAACACAGCCTACTAAATAGAGGATATCAGGATGTAAATTTTGTCTGTTTTTATCATAATAAAAGGTTTTCAGATCATTAAACAAATTTAGTATTACACAAAGTGTTTTTATTTTATCTACCTTTCAGGACTTTAACCTGAGTTTCCCCTTTTCTTCTACGACGGACTGAAAACCGGTCGTATTGCTTCGAGGGTCTCAAACCTCTCGATTTAAATTTTCTTGGGGAAATTTTAAACTGTAGGTTTATGATGGAATTACTTTTTTGCTTAAGGCTTGTTTCGTTTTTATATATATATATATATATATAGAGAGAGAGAGAGAGAGAGAGAGAGAGAGGGAGAGAGAGAGAGAGGCAAAAAAGTATTTATTCAGCCACCAATTGTGCAAGTTCTCCCACTTAAAAAGATGAGACAGGCCCGTAATCATCATAGATATACCTCAACCTCAACTATGAGAGACAAAAGGAGAAAAAAAAATCCATAAAATCACATTGTCTGATTTTTAAAGAATTTATTTGCTAAATATGGTGGAAAATAAGTATTTGGTCAGCTACAAACAAGCAAGATTTCTGGCTAACAGAGAAGGTCTCAAATGACAAGGTAAACATAAGTAATATACTAGTGGTTTAAGAGCTCTGGCAGACTCTTCAGAAAAGTGTGTTACCATCAGTTTCTTTTGATTTACGAAATAAGCTGATGTCATCTTCTCCTGAGTTTCTTTATAAGGTCATGTCCTGCAGCAAATCTTGCAATTGGAAAGTTACAGGAAGTTGTAAGTTACATGTTCAAAATACAGGTGACATTGTGGACATAAAGATTGACAGGGCCTTAGGAAACCACATGCATCTCACAAATGCAGTCACACACACAAGCCTTCATGAATACATTAATCCAATACAGAACACCCCTTCTGATATCTCCTCATCAGTCCGTCTGTCTCAGTGCACAGATTGAGTGTCCACAGAGAGTGCCTCTGAAAGATGAGTGTGCCGGTCAAAGAGTGTGGAAACAAAAACAGGCCAATGAAAAAGGTTTTCACTGTAGTGCAAACAAGGTTTGTGTGTAGGTAACATAACACAAACACACTACATCTTTTTGTGGTGGGGCAAATTAGGGGTCAGATGTAATTAACAGGGACAGTCAGCTGATATATGGATATTCCAAGTACAGCAAAAATATTGAAGAACCAGATGTAGGAGTGTGGAGTGATTTAATCCAACAATGTCAGACTGGGTCATAGTATCCACTGCAATTTATGCTGAGTTCTGCATCTACAGATCTGCAGATTCTTATAGAGAATCTGCAGATCTGAAACAGCGTGTCTGTATATAGAAATCTGAAGCATCCCTTTTTTTCCTTTTTTTTCTTCAGGCGTGTTTCATAGTTTGTAAATATTAAAATTATAGTTCGGTTTCACCTGATCCTTTCATGATGGCTCTTAATATTCATGTCGTCGCTCTTCAGTATTTCTGTACTTCCCTGGAGAAAAACCTTCACATTTCTCCTTACCCATGGCCAATCATTGTGTTCACTCAAAACTCCGCTCGAGTCCACTCGGTTTGACCCTGCTCTTCAGTAGGGCCGTAGAAACCCGGGTTGGCCCTGAAAAAAACTGCTCCTGGAAGGAGCAAGGTAGTAGGCCCACTCACAATAGAATCTAAAAATCTCGACCTAAATAAATAATGGGATTAAGACAAGATCAACTTTGTTTAGTGATAAACAATGCTTGTTTGTTGCTTTCTCTTGCAAGTGTGTAGATTAAACTGTATTTTACCTGCCCAGTTTGTGTGTCCACAAAACAAAAAGAAAAATTATGGTAACTCTTGAAGAATGATGAGCTGATGATGGCATGTAGCCAAGACACATTTTCTTGCCCCTAAATTTATGAAGAACCTTGGAGTACTGGTTTTCTAGAGTTTTTTGCGTTTTTCCAGAACCGTGCACCCATCTACTCCCCCTTTTTTCTTTTCTGGAGTCATGATCACTATTTTTCTTCCATTGTTGAGCTCTTGAAGAAAGACATGGTCTAAAGTGTGGTTATTATTAGGTTTCTGTAGAGGTTATGGTTATGGTGCGGCTGATTTTGGTTTTGAATATCTGACAAAATGACTACTTGTTTCGTGAGCCTGTGGTGTTAGTCTGTGTTGTGTATGTGTATGAGACAAGCACACATGCCAGCATTCAACCTCATCTATTGCTCAAATTATAAGGAGCTTTTTTCTGAAAATTTAAATCAGGCCTCATTCTTGAACTTGTTCTCACATCATGTGCGCTACCGAATTCATTTTAAGCTTTTGGTATTTGTTTTTAAATGTTTGAACAACCTTGCTCGACCACATTTACGTGAGCTGATTCAGCCTTACTGCTCACCCCGATCCCTTAGATCAGCTGATCACCTTCTGCTGACAGTCCCTAAAACTAGACTGAAGCTCAGAGGTGACAGCGCATTTGCTGTTGCTGCTCCTAAGTTATGGAATAACTTACCATTGAGAATCAGACAGGCCTCCTCTTTTTCTGTTTGTTTTATTTCTTTTAAAAACACACTTTTATTTTGTTGCATTTAATGCACTGTCATGATCACTGTCATGATCTTGTCGTGTATGGCATTTTAAAATACTCTTGCTGTGAACCTGGTTTTTAGCTTTTGATGTTGTGTGTGTATGTTTTGTATGATTTTAACTTGTTTTTTAACCTTTTCTTGTTTTAATGTACAGCACTTTGGTCAACCATGTGGTTTTTAAAATGTGCTTTAGAAATAAAGCTGATTGATTGATCATCTTCATTTTGATATTCAATGAAAGCTTCTTACAAAGACAATTATGACTTATGAAGAATACTTTCTCGCATCTCTTTGTTCAAAATAGGAAGACCTGCACCACAAATGGATAGGGGTCAAACCTCTATTTGCCCCATCCCCAGGGCTCACTTACTCACTATACAGGAAGCCTTTACTAGATTGGTCCCAGCAGATGGGAAATGACATTGGTATTCTGAGTATTTGGCAGTCAGGAGGGGAAAGAAGAGACAGGTATTTAAAGAAATTTTGAGCCAGAGAATAGATTGACAGAATGTGGATAAAGAGGATGGGGATGAGAACAATACACGGTGTATCTTTAGACTGGCTTGGCCCACTTAGCAGGAGAGTCAGACAGCCTGTGTTTGCCATTAAAGAGGAATTTTAAATGGAGAAAACAGATGAGCAGTTCTTATCTAATGATTCCTGACAACAGGGATCAGTGTGCCTTTGTGCTCAGGCTTTATGAGTCTGTGTGGGGACATGATTTGTGTGTAGTTTTATGTAGGTTTTTTATGATTAACATTTTCTTCCTACATCTAAAGGTCTCTCTCTCTTGATGTTATGGCCAAAACACTGAAAAGAGCAGTAAACATCTCTCATCTTTTCCCAGAATAATTCATGGTTAGTTCAACATCAGCAAGATAGCCACAAAGCAATGTCTTAGTAACTGTTTACTGACTTTCAATTCTAAAGCAATTACTATGCAAAGTGAGCCCATTTTGACTAACAAAACTAAAGATATCAGTAAAAACAAAACAGAGAAAAGCATCACTGTTCTGGAGAAGCAACCTTTTTCATATTTCTTGAGAAACTGAGCGAGTGGGAAGATGAGAAGAGAAGTGAGCAACTAATATTTGCAAACATAGGATCATTTTACAACATTAAAAAACCTATATCAGGACAAAAGTTGATGTGATAAAAAGAATCACTTACAGAAAGATGGTTTTATAAGGATAAAAGTACAAGGATAAAAGTACAAGTATGTTGAGTGTCTACAGTATAAACTGCAGCAAATGATTTGGATTTGTCATGTGGACCGTTGTGGCTGATGTGGGGGGTGCATGGATCTGGTGGGTCCCCGTAGTTGGGTGTCTGGTGTGTCTGGTGCCGGGGTCTGTGGCCCCCCACTGGGGTGGGGCTTTGGGGATCTCGGTGCGGCCTTCGGTGTGGAATGACTGTGAATCGCAAGTGGAAGGAATCAAGATAATTGGGTTGTAACAGCTGCAGCAGTTCATGCTAATTAGCAAATCAGAAATTGGCAACCAGCCCAATAAACAACAGCAGTTATTGTCATGATTGGGGCACTGCTGTCTGGTTTCTCATGTCCCAACACCTGCTTAGCTCCGCCCATTCCTCATCACCTCAGATCTGTTCCACCTGCTCCTACTAGTATTTAACCAGCTCTTTGACAAGACAGCAGTGCCAGTTTATTTCAAGCCAGTGGTGAGATCTATTCCAGCGTTCTTTATTCTGATTTCCTGATCCTGACCTGTTTTACCTCCTGACCTTTGAGCCTGCCTGTTCCCCGCCTGTCTGTGTATCGTATTGGACCTGCTACCTGACCACCGAGCCTGCCTGACCTCGTCTAGCCCTCCAGTCTGACCGTGTACCGAACCTGGATCTGTGTCCCGACCTCGTCCTGGATCTCCCTCTGGCGCTTCAGCTGACATCTGACCACCTGGCTCTGACCTTGGATCTCGTCCCCGACATCGGCTTCTGGTTCGTCCTCCTGATCTTCCTGCTCACGATTGTCCTAGCGGTTCTGACCTCCTGCCTGTCCTCCGACCACCGATACTTCTGCTTCAGGGACGTTCTGGGCGGCAACCGCCGCGCCGGATTAGCGGCCCACCAGCAGGGATCTACCTCCGCTTCTAGATCTGAACTGGACATTAAGACCAGGTTAGTGACCGACCCGTTGGTGCGCAAACACTTTCAGATAAGCGTGGTCACTAACCTGTTGTCTCCTCCTGCAGAGGCTCCCGCTGTAGACGCTGACGCCTCCCGCTCCGCGTCTGATTTAAATAAACCTTTAAACCTAAACTGTTTGTCTGCCTCGAATACTGGGTCCACTTGTTCCGAGCCTAACAGAATAAACTGGCCCGTCATGGACCCATCGGTTGACAAACAGTGGCGGTCGGGCGTAGAGAATTCCATTTCTCAGTTAAAATCAGGCATGCAGGAAATTCGTTTGCACCTACGTAATCAGCCAGCTCCCGCTCCGACACTTCCGCAGACGTCATCCTCCGACGCTGCGTCACCAGTTGCTAGGCAGATTTGTCAGGAGCCACGGCTGTCACCTCCAGAGTTGTTCAGAGGTGATTCTGATCAGTGCCGGGCTTTTCTCAAACAGTGTGAGATCCAGTTTGAATTACAGCCCTCAGCTTATCCTTCAGAACGTGCTAAAGTTGCGTACATCATCTCCCTTTTAGCAGGCAAAGCCAAGCTCTGGGGAACTTCTGAGTGGCAGAATGATTCCAGTATCTGTCACTCCTACCGAGCTTTTTCACAGGAGTTAGTTCGTGTCTTTAGTCCTGTTCTTCCCTGTCGAGAAGCAACCCGAGGACTGTTGGCTCTGAGACAGGGTAAGAGGTCGGTGGCTGACTATATTATTGACTTCCATCTGCTTTCATCGGAGAGTCGCTGGAATGAGGACGCCCAGATGGACGTTTTTATTACGGGGCTTAATGAGAGGATTAAGGACCAGTTATCAACCCAAGACTATCCACAGACACTAAAGCAGCTGGAAGACTTGGCCACCCGTATCGACCTTCGACTGACAGAACGGCGCAGAGAACGGAGGGCGATGACATCATTTCCTCCTCGCTCCATTACTCCTGTATCTATTGGAGTTCCTTCGCCTGCTCGGACATCGGAGCCCGGATCGTTGCAGCTGGGACGGACACGTTTGACCAAAGAAGAGAGGTTAAGACGTCATCAGCTGAACTTGTGTTTGTACTGTGGCGGTGAGGGTCACCGCGTAAAATCGTGCCCGTCGAAAGTGCCAGGCTCAGCAGAGCAGGGGAGAACTTTACTGAGCCACACCAGACTTTCTGCCTCCCCAGACCTTTTGCTTCCTGTCACGCTCATGGTTAATTCCAAGTGTCACAACCTGTCTGCCCTTGTTGATTCTGGCTCAGACACGGAGCTTATGGATGAGGGGCTCGCCAGAAGCCTGGGGATCATGCTCCTTCCGTCCCCAGCATCACACAAGGTGGTTGCTTTAGATGGACACCAAATTAACCATTCTCATCTTATTTCTGAACCTGTAGAACTTCTGGTAGGGGGTAATCATATTGAGAAGCTCTCTTTTATGATCATCGAATCGCCACAGGTTCCTATAGTGTTAGGGCTTACCTGGTTAAGAAAACACAATCCTCAAATCGACTGGCAGAAGATTGAGGTGCTAGGTTGGGCTTCATCTTGTGCTGGTACCTGTTTACGGTCTGCTCGGCCTAAGCAGGCGCCTGACAATGAGGTGGAGGAGGTTTATCCTGACCTCTCCAAAGTCCCAGCTGAGTATCTTGATCTGAAGGAGGTGTTTAATAAATGCAAGGCCACGGCGTTACCTCCACACCGTCCATATGATTGTGGCATCGATTTGTTGCCTGGAGCAACACCCCCTAGGGGCAGGTTGTACTCACTGTCTGTGCCTGAGTCTCAGGCCATGCAAAAATATGTTTCTGATTCTCTCAAGGCAGGGATTATTCGTCCCTCTTCATCTCCAGCTGGGGCAGGGTTTTTCTTTGTGGGGAAGAAGGATGGCTCCCTCAGGCCATGCATCGATTACCGGGGATTAAATGAAATAACAGTTAAGAATCGGTACCCTATCCCCCTTATCAACTCCGCTTTTGACCAGATTCAGGGAGCTAGCATCTTTACCAAATTAGATCTACGTAATGCGTACCATTTGGTACGGATCCGAGAGGGGGATGAATGGAAGACAGCCTTCAACACCCCTACTGGTCACTATGAGTATCTGGTAATGCCTTTTGGCCTCACTAATGCTCCGGCTGTTTTTCAACACTTAGTTAATGAGGTTCTTAGAGACATGGTGGATCAGTTCGTATTTGTTTATCTGGACGACATTATTATCTACTCCCGAGATCTGGAGTCTCACAGGAAACACGTCAGGTCAGTTTTACTCCGCTTACTCCAAAATCAGCTATTTGTTAAAGCAGAGAAGTGTGAGTTTCACGTGTCCACCATGTCCTTCCTGGGGTTTGTTGTGTCTCCTGACCGTATTGCCATGGACCCCTCTAAGGTTAGCGCAGTCACCGACTGGCCCGTCCCTAAGGATAGAAAGCAACTTCAGAGGTTCTTGGGATTCGCTAACTTCTACCGCAGGTTTATTAGAAACTAAAGCCAGGTAGCAGCCCCCCTACATACACTCACTTCTTCTAAGATCAAGTTCTGTTGGAATGAACAGGCCGACAGGGCATTTCTGAGACTCAAAGATTTGTTCACCTCAGCTCCAGTCCTTATCTCTCCAGACCCAGAGAAACAATTTATTGTAGAGGTTGACGCTTCCAGTACGGGGGTTGGGGCTGTTCTCAGCCAAGAGGCTAAGGATGGAAAAGTCCACCCCTGTGCGTTCTTCTCCAAGGGACTGTCTAGTGCTGAGAAGAATTATGATGTGGGGGATCGGGAACTGCTAGCAGTCAAACTAGCATTAGAGGAGTGGAGGCATTGGCTGGAGGGTTCAAAACTTCCGTTCCTGGTTTGGACGGATCATAAGAACTTGGAGTACCTTAAATCAGCAAAAAGACTGAACCCTAGACAGGCGAGGTGGGCACTCTTCTTTGGACGATTTAACTTCTCCCTATCTTACAGACCCGGGACTAAGAACGTGAAGCCTGACGCCCTCTCCAGGATGTATGAGGCGGATGGGGAGAGAACCAGTGGTGCAGAGGAGTTTGTACTTCCGGAATCCGTAAGATGTGCTGTCACTATGGTTGACTTGGAGAGACAGGTCAGGGGGGCTCTCATAAATCACCAGCCCCCAGAGGCCTGCCCGAAGGACCGTCTGTTCGTTCCTGACCACCTGATAAAGAGAGTGCTGGAGTTTTGCCACGGGTCCCGCCTGTTCTGTCACCCTGGAGTCACAAGGACGACTCGTACAGTGCGAGTGCAGTTTTGGTGGCCTTCTCTGTCTGCTGATGTACGGGAGTTTGTGGCAGCTTGCCCTCAGTGCAACCAAGCTAAGACATCCAGAAGACCACCATCCGGTCTATTACGACCTCTACCTGTTCCCTCACGACCATGGTCCAACATCTCGATGGACTTTATCACCGGCTTACCCAAGTCTCAAGGTAATTCAGTCATTCTCACAATCATCGACCGCTTTTCTAAGATGGTTCATTTGGTTCCACTGCCCAAGCTCCCATCAGCTAAGGAGATGGGGGAGATTCTGGCCCGTGAGGTCTTCCGCCTGCATGGTCTCCCGACTGACATTGTATCCGATAGGGGTCCCCAGTTTGTGGCACAGTATTGGAGGGAGTTCTGTGCCATGCTGGGGATCTCTGTCAGTTTGTCGTCGGGATTCCACCCCCAGACTGATGGGCAGACAGAGAGAGCTAACCAGGAGGTGGAGACCAAGCTGCGCATTGTGTGTGAGTCTGACCCTACCAGATGGTCCAGCCAGTTGCCGTGGATTGAGCATGCTCTGAACTCTTCTCCGTCTAGTACCACTGGTCTCTCTCCCTTCTATGTTGTGTTTGGTTTTCAGCCACCGGTGTTCACCATCCAGGAGAGAGACTCTAAGGTTCCTTCAGCCCGATTATCGGCAATGAGGTGCCAGCGAGCCTGGAGGAGGGCTAAAAGGACCATCACCCAGATGTCAGAGAGCCAAACCAAGGCCGCGAATCGCCACAGAATTCCGGCACCGGACTACCGTGAGGGACAAAGGGTTTGGCTCTCCACAAAGGACCTGCCGTTGAGGGTGGATAGTAGGAAGCTGGCACCTCGATTCATTGGGCCATTCCCTATTGTTAAGGTGGTGAACCCGGTGGCTGTCCGCCTCCGGCTTCCCCGCACTATGAGGATACATCCTACATTTCACGTGTCCCGGGTCAAACCTGTTGCCACATCTAGATTCGTGTCCGCCACCAGACCCCCTCCACCCACCCGACTCATCGACGGGGATCCGGTCTACACCGTTAACCGTATCCTGAGGTCTAGAAAGAGAGGCAGAGGGATCCAGTACCTGGTGGACTGGGAGGGGTATGGGCCTGAGGAGAGGTCCTGGATTCCTGCCAGATTCATTCTGGACAAGACTCTGATACAGGCTTTTCATAGGGACCACCCTGACCAGCCCAAAAGGGCGTCTGGAATCCGCCCTTAAGGGGGGGGCTCTGTCATGATTGGGGCACTGCTGTCTGGTTTCTCATGTCCCAACACCTGCTTAGCTCCGCCCATTCCTCATCACCTCAGATCTGTTCCACCTGCTCCTACTAGTATTTAACCAGCTCTTTGACAAGACAGCAGTGCCAGTTTATTTCAAGCCAGTGGTGAGATCTATTCCAGCGTTCTTTATTCTGATTTCCTGATCCTGACCTGTTTTACCTCCTGACCTTTGAGCCTGCCTGTTCCCCGCCTGTCTGTGTATCGTATTGGACCTGCTACCTGACCACCGAGCCTGCCTGACCTCGTCTAGCCCTCCAGTCTGACCGTGTACCGAACCTGGATCTGTGTCCCGACCTCGTCCTGGATCTCCCTCTGGCGCTTCAGCTGACATCTGACCACCTGGCTCTGACCTTGGATCTCGTCCCCGACATCGGCTTCTGGTTCGTCCTCCTGATCTTCCTGCTCACGATTGTCCTAGCGGTTCTGACCTCCTGCCTGTCCTCCGACCACCGATACTTCTGCTTCAGGGACGTTCTGGGCGGCAACCGCCGCGCCGGATTAGCGGCCCACCAGCAGGGATCTACCTCCGCTTCTAGATCTGAACTGGACATTAAGACCAGGTTAGTGACCGACCCGTTGGTGCGCAAACACTTTCAGATAAGCGTGGTCACTAACCTGTTGTCTCCTCCTGCAGAGGCTCCCGCTGTAGACGCTGACGCCTCCCGCTCCGCGTCTGATTTAAATAAACCTTTAAACCTAAACTGTTTGTCTGCCTCGAATACTGGGTCCACTTGTTCCGAGCCTAACAGTTATTTGCAGTCTCTAGCAGGTTTTCATACCCGATTGTCCTGTGCTCAGCTTTATTTATCATTAATCAAAATGTGAAGCTGTCAAAAAAAAAAACAGACCCATAGCATTATGCTGCCATCACCATCTTTCAGCACTGGAATAGTACAGTTTTACTGCTGGTTTTCTGCCACATCTAGTTTGTGCTTGTAGACCAAAAAAATCAATCATTTTCACATCTTATCTTTTTCAATTATATAGGCAGGAACTTACCTTATATAGGAATACCTAGGGCCAATGCTAATTCCCATTCTTCCATAATGGCCAGATTTGTGAAGTCCTAGACTTCACAAATCTGTTATTGTATTATTTATTAAGATGTTCTCCCACTTGAGCAATAGATCTCTAAGGCTTTCTTGAGGCTACATCCACACTGAACTGAATACTGTATCTGCGCAAAAAGGTTTGAGCATAAAGATGAAATCACACTCAGCCGTTGGAGCCGTAATGGTCATTGTAACACCTATGCCATGCCAGTAAGTGCTGTAGTAATGCTGCCACAGACATAGCCGCTGCAGGGGGCGGTTTCAAACTTTGCCAATTTGTGAGCCAGTTTCAAATGTTGTCGGTTTCGCGGCCACTTCGTGTGGGTGGGACCCTGTATCTGACTAAAAGGTTTGTTAAAAACAACCAAACCTGTCTTCATGTGAGATGGGACAGAGTTATCATGGTTCTTGTGTCTGTTTCTCCAAATAATACTGTCAGTTTATATTGACAGACATGTATTTCTATATTTGCAGTTCAGCCACACTCTTATTCAGATGATAAATTTAACATACTTCTAAGGCAGATTTGCTGGGTTTCTTGGTCTTCATAATGTTGTTTGCTCACTAAAGTTCTTTTAGAAACCTCTGAGGCCTTTGCAGAACACTGGTATTTATATTGAGTTTAAATTACACATTTACATTAGAATAGATAAGATTAGATGATTTCTGGATATGATTGGTTGTACTAAATTTTATTTTGATATATCAGAGCAAAAGGGGTTAAATACAAACTTACACCACGGCTTTCTAAAAATTGTTTAGAAACACATTTGAAAAAGCATCATTGTGATTTGTTCTCTTTTTACATTCCTAGACAAATAGTCTTTTATAACTGTGAACTAGTAAAACTGTACATACATATGTGGTAAACAGTGGCTCAGGAAATAGGGAGTTAATCCTGTACTGGGCAGGTTGCTGGTCGTCTCAGTCGTTGGGCAAGACATTTCACCCACTTTACCTACTGTTGGTCTGAGGGCCCGGTGGTGGCAATTTTATGGCAGCCTTGCCAGTCCGCTCCAGTGCAGCTACAAATGTAGCTCACCACCATCAGTGTGTGAATGACTGGAAGAAGTTAGAAAAACTTTGGTGTCCCCAGGACTTGATAAAGCACTATACCGGTGCAGGCCATATACAATTCATGAGGACTTGTTCAATCTTACATGAGCCACTAACTTCTTGTTAGATAGCAGGATAGTTTCATGCAACTTTTAATGAGAATAAGTACTTTCCTAGTATAACAGACTCCTCAGAGCAGTACCACGACAATAATCTGTGGTCTGATCTTAGATTCTTATATGACTGAAACTTTGTTGTACGCACTATGTGGCTCTCATGAAGCTCAGATGACAATCAAAAACAGCTTCCTCTGCATGACTTTTGAAACAGCAGCTATTTGACCCTTTCTTTGCACTCTTACTTTTACTCTGTGTGGGCTTATGTTTTATATTCAAAGAGACCAGATTCCTTCACACACACATTTTAAATTCGAGCATCAAATAAAGCCAACAAGGCAAGGCAAGGAAAGTTTATTGGTAAATCACATTTCAGCAACAAAACAATTCCAATTGCTGTACATGAACAGAACATAGGAAAATAAAACACACAGTGAAATAATAGTGGCATGTCAAGATAAATAGGACTACAAATTTGATCTAATGATGTTTCCGTTAACTACAACACTATGAATAGAGCATTAACATTCAAATACAATTCTAAACAAACAGGTTTTTCATCTCAGAAGGCTGTAAAAGTCCCTGTCCTTCAAGGATTTAAACTTGTGAAGTGTTGTAGCAGAAAGGCCGACTCAGTTTTCCAGGCACTATAACAGAATTGAGAGATCAACTGTGTTGAATGCTGCACTCGGGTCCAATAGCACTGTGGTTCTTCCACAATATTCATTTATATGGGTGTCACTGAACACCTTTACAAGGGCAGTCTCAACAAAGGACTACTGGACCTCTAGATCCAAAAATCAGTGCTATAAGGTAAGTTTGTAACTTAAAAAGGAAGATATGGAGGATATTGTTCAACACGAATGGTTTCCCAACCATTCACTGAAAGTAGAGTTTTTTTTAAACTAATTATTATTTTTATGGTCTGTTAAAGCCTTTACACAATTAAAATTAACTGAACAATATGAGGTAGCGTTTTATTTAAAAGTGGTAAAGAAAGAGTGAGTGAATGTTTATATGCATTGTATATTAAGGGTATACGAGAGAAATGTTTGTGTTCTCTTGAAAAATAATTTTGTAGATTCTTCTAAATTAACCTATCAGAAGCTCACAAAGCCATGACATCCTCATTTGGGCTTTCCTAAATTGTTTACAGGTATAGCCATCTTTGTGCATATCAACTTAATTTAGAAAAAGGTTAAAACGTTCTCTAAAAAATCTCTTTCATAATTCTAGTATATAACAAACACTGACCTAAAACAGGAGATATTTAGTTTTATTTAATGCCAGACAGTGACCAAAAAGAAAGTTGTCCTTTTAGGAAGTGTATGAC
The DNA here is from genome assembly GCA_037039145.1 of Fundulus diaphanus. Classification (NCBI taxonomy): domain Eukaryota; kingdom Metazoa; phylum Chordata; class Actinopteri; order Cyprinodontiformes; family Fundulidae; genus Fundulus; species Fundulus diaphanus. The sequence goes on from CM073128.1 coordinate 35,028,911, forward strand.
TGCTAAAACAAAGTGAAAATAATCTCTAAATTAATTAAATCCTTCATTAAAAACATGGTTATCAGTTGATACATTGTGGTTTGGGTGGACACATAACTTAATCAGCTTAAACAATAAGAATATCTAAATCATCATAATACTGTACATATCTGGTAAACGTTTTTCAGATGAATTCAAATTGCCAAAAATTACACTTTACTGATGTGTGACGAGTAATAGTTTGATAATACAGGATGGACAACTTAAAGACAACTGAAATAAATGTGAGCTTGCAGCATAATCATGTTTGTAGTGTCATAGTCCATGCATGTTTACTGTTGTTGGCATCTGGTTTGAAATCTGTTGAGTCAGAGTGAAAAGAACAAAATGAAAACCTCTGAAATGAAAAGATCATTTAACTCTCCTTTTGAATAGGTTTCTCTGTCTTACTTGCAGTGCATGTCTTTCTGTCATCACAGTCATACGACCATCTCCTCACTAAGATGGGGAGATAAGCACCACAGGAAGTAGGTGTTGATCTGTGCCTGTTGCAAAAAGAACACTCTTTATGTGAAAGAAGTCTGTTAGACAGGTGGCAAGAGATTTTTTTTAACAATGGAAATACATACAGCATAGCATGTGATGCTAACCACCAAGGTTAGAAAAGGTATCCTGTGGTGTTTTCTTAGTATTCTTAGTATTCACACACGTAGACCTTTTTTTTTTACATTTTGCCACATTACCACCACAAACTTCAAGGGCAACTTCTCGTTAGATCTGTAGTTGTGCTACACTTTCTTTTTTCAGATGATGGACTGAACAGTGCTCTGTGAGATGTTTAAAACTTAAACCTGCTTAAAACGTATTCACAACTTTATCCGTAATGCAATTTATTCAATTCAATTCAATTTTATTTATATAGCGCCAATTCATGAAACATGTCATCTCGAGGCACTTTACAAAGTCAAAATCAATCAGATTATACAGATTGGTCAAAAATTTCCTATATAAGGGAACCAGTTGATTGCTTCAAAGTCCCGACAAGCAGCATTCACTCCTGGAGAAGCGTAGAGCTACAGGGAGAGTCGTCTGCATTGTCCATGGCTTTGCAGCAATCCCTCATACTGAGCAAGCATAAAGCGATAGTGGAAAGAAAAAACCACCCATTAGTGGGAAGGAAAATCCTCCAGCAGAACTGGGCTCAGTATGAACGGTCATCTGCCTCGACCGACTGGGGGTTACAGAAGACAGAGCAGAGACACAACAAGAGAGACAAACAAGCACAGAAGCAAACATTGATCCAGTAATCTGTTCTACATTAGATGGTAATAGCAGGTGAGCTGTCTTCTCTGGATGATGTCTCAGATAACAGAACGTCAGACCAGGTGTACCTACTATGAAGAAAAAAAGAGAGGGAACAAAAAGTTATAAGCAGAAATTATGACAAGCAATGCATAATTCAAGAACAGTAGAACTCGATAGAGTGAGAAAAATAGATCCTGATGTCCTCCAGTAGTCTAAGCCCATAGAAGCACATCCCCATAGGTAGGTCAGGGCAACATAAGCCACTCTAGTTATAAGCTTTGTCGAAAAGGAAAGTTTTAAGATTAGTCTTAAAAGTAGACAGGGTGTCTGCCTCACGGACCAAAACTGGGAGTTGGTTCCACAGGAGAGGAGCCTGATAGCTAAAGGATCTGCCTCCCATTCTACTTTTAGAGACTCTAGGAACCACCAGCAGACCTGCTGTTATGTACAAATATTCTCCATCTCTGGCCTTCATTGAACATTTGTATTTATACTCAGATTAAATTATAGTGTTTAATAATTAGGTAAACCAACTGGTTGCACTGGATATTATGAAGGTATATCAGAGTAAAGAAGGTTAAATTCTCCTGAAAGTCACAATTTTCGAATTTTCATTTGAACATAATTTAGAAAATCATGTATTATTTTCCTTCCACTTGACATTTTTTTTATTACTTTCTGTCAAGCTATCAAATTAATCTCAATAAAAACATTTACATGTGGCTGTGGTTGTAACATGGAAGAATGAAAAACAGTTCAAGTGACATGAACACATTTGCAAGGCAAAGTTGCAAACGGACCCAGAAACCTCCTAGCAAGATAGCAGGACTGTTTGCAGGTTGCTTCAAAAGCTAAACTGAAGTTAAAGGTTTCACAGTTGCACGCTCATATTTGCACCGTACATTGATGTTTGTCAGTAAAAGCTGGTGCTTTTGGGTTCAGCACATGGTATCAGGTCATAGCCAAGAGTGAGTATTCCTTTTGAAACCTCCTTTAACAAAACTTAAAGAGGGAATCATCTTATCCAGTCCGAGCCATGAGTTAAATAAAAGAGGAAAACTGTAAACCTAACTTAGTTTTTAGCCAATAACTAAGGCAATTACAGGGAAAACTTTAAAGGTCAACTTTACTTAGCCTTTATAATGTTCTGTACTTTTGAAAACAGTGTTCCTTTGGATTACTTATTTGAAATTTCCATAATATTCCATATTTAAATTTCCTGAGTCTTTTAAAGACAGTTTTCAAACTGTTAATAGACAGGTTTATTTTTAAGTTTTATTATTATTATTATTATTATTATTGTTATTATTATTATTATTATTATTATTTTATTATTGTCTAAGAAAGTGTTTTCACTGTCAGTCCTCAAGACTCAGTGCCATACAGGTTTTAGTTTTTTTGAACTCATAATTAAAATTATTCAATTATTCTGAAGCATGTTATCAAGTGGTTTACTCTGCCTCCAAACAAGCCCTATGGGAAATACTCCTAACAAAGGGGTTCCTGAACAGGATCAACCTTGTACATATTAGTAATTTGTAAATGAATTAATTGTTGCAAGTCCTTTTAAAAAAACGCCCTTAGGAACCAAAACCTGGCCTAATGACTCTTGATCTGAGCTAGACACTCCTTTCTGAGATCTGTTGACTCGTGCTAACTACTTTGCTAGCACTAATCTACTTGGCTATAGTAGCCAGCAGAAGGCAGTTTTTGAGAATTCATTTTCAAGGGAAATCCACAGCTGTGGAAGACCTCCGAGTGGTACCTAAGACAGCACAAAAGAAAAAGCTACAGGCCGGTAGCACTAAAATCACACCTGATGAAGACCCTTGAGAGGTTAATCCTCAACCATCTTTGGCCCATTGGATTCACTGCAGTTAGCCTTCCGGCCTTGCATCGGGGTGGATGATGCTCTGGTCCACCTGGAGAATCCTGGGAACACCGTGAGGATCAAGTTCTTTTATTTCTCCAGTGCTTTCAACACCATCCATCCAAGACCCCTGAAGGACAAGCTGGAGCAGTCATCAATTACCCCGTTTACACTACCCTTTTTTAACCGAGCCGAGACCAGTCCGAGCTTGGTAACCGAGATAACTCTCGAGTGTAAATGGTAAGCAGACTGAATTGAAACGCACTAGACATAACCGGACCGCGCTAAATGCAGACCAGTTCTTGGGGAGGTCTCGGCCTGGTTTTTTTCTATCCCGGTTATCTGATAACGAAGAGCGCATGAGCAAACCACGTCATCCCCTTACAGTCAGCTGACTGTCTGCGTTTTTTTTTCGTCAGTCTGGCTGCACGTCCCGATTCTCACTCCATTCAGACAAATTTCAGACATTTATAAAAATACTAGCTTCCTTACCGTGCCACACGGTTTCCAGAGATGATTCTGCTTAGCAGTGTGATGAACCTCAGCGTCTGTTGTTGTTGTTTCCTGCGTCTGTAAATTCTTATTAGACGTTCGTTTGTCTTATCCACGTCCCAAAAGCCGAGTCTGTCCAAGCTTAACTTCCTGAATGTTACGGGCGCCGCCGTTTTGATTTGCTCGGTCCCGCCTTCAATCCCAGAGAGCGGTAGTACCGCAGATCGCCACTAGGAGGCTAGGTGCAACCAAGGAACCGAGATAGCGTGGTGTGTAAACGGTCATCAGAACGAGGCTCGGCTTGGTTATTCTGATCCAAGCTCGGACTGGTCTCGGCCTGGATCGGTTTAACAAGGGTAGTGTAAATGGGGTTAATGGACCACCACTTGATTATCTCACTGGTCAACCGCTGTATGTTAGGACATGGGGGGTGGGTGTCTTTGACAGGTAGATCTGCAGTATGGGAGCACCGCAGGGAACTGTGCTGGCACCGTTTCTGTTCACCTTCTAGACTGCAGACTTCTACATCAGCTCACCAGGCTGCCACTTTGAGAAGTTCTCTGATGACTGCCATAGTAATTCTCATTAAAGATGAGACAGATATAGTAGCTTATCTGAAAATCACTAGTCATTCATATAAAGCATGATTATTAGTTAATACAATGAGGCTTAAGTGGAAACATAACTTAGCTAACAATAAACTGGACTGGAGTCACAACACAGATGCTCTTTACAGGGAGGTCAGAGCAGAGTACCTGCTGAAGATGCTGAAGTCTTTTGGAGTGCAAAGGGGCGCTCCTGAAGACTTACTTTGACTCTGTGGTAGCATCAGCCATCTTCTATGGTTTGGCTTGTTAGAGAAGCAGCTTGTCCGTAGCTGACAGGAAGCAGCTTGACAAGCTCATTGGGAAGGCCAGCTTTGTCCTGAGATGTCTCCTGGACCCAGTGAAGGTGGTGGGAGACAAAAGGGTTGTAAGAGAAATAATACCACCGATGGACAGTGTTTCCCACACCATGCATGGAGCTGTTGCAGAGCTGCAGAGCTCTTTCAGTGACAGACTGCTGCACCCTAGATGCTCAAAGGAGTGCCTCTGCAGGTCATTCCTCCCAGCTGCTGTTAGACTTACAACAGAGTCAATAAGCAGTGGCGGGGGGGGGGGGGGGGCTATATTAACAGCAACAGGCGTCTGTGCAGCAGCATCAGGATCCCCGTTAGATGCGCTAATGCTAGCTTGCAGAGTCCAACCTCTATTTATTTGTGTAGTGAAGAACTGTTCAGAGCTGCTGTTGTCATCCAGTTCGGTTCCTCTTTAGCTCTTTTGGATCTAAGACAACATCACAGCCCTGATAATTTCCCTCCGCTTTTCCTCTCTCACCCAAAACACCTAAAGACACTTGAATGTTCGGCAAGCTTTGTGCTGATTTCTTTTGAGGCAAATTTTTTTAATTTAACACATGCAGACTTCAATTCCTGTTGCATGTAAGTTTTTTTCACTCAGTATATAATAGTTCATTGTATATTGAAATTGGATGTGTTTTGTGGGGAAATATAACAATCACATGTAAAATTATAATAACTTAGATGAAAAAGAAAATAATAATAAAAAATATTCTTGGGGGTGCTATGAATTTTCCAGGGGAAGCTATAGCACCCATTAGCGCCCCCTGGTGACACCACTGTCAATAAGTGTTGATGATGGTTGTAAAGGTTTTAATCTGATCATGAATCATTTACACTGTCTCTCAGATGATAAGGTACTCTTGCACACACGTCTTAGCTAATTTGAGATCTTGCTGTACAATCATGCATACTACATATTATCTAACTTCACTGGGTAAATCGGCTGCTGTTGTTTTCTCTGTTTAACAGAATATACATTTTTTTATCTGATTATTATTAATGTCTCAGCTGCCACTTTGAGAAGTTCTCTGATGACTGCCATAGTAAGTCTCATTAAAGATGAGACAGATATAGTAGCTTATCTGAAAATCACTAGTCATTCATATAAAGCACTTGCACACACCTTGGCTACTCCCAGATGTTGCTGTACTATGGTGCAGATTGCATATTTTCTCACATCCTTGTGTAAGTAGGCTGGTGCTTTTCCTCTGTTTGACTTGAATATTTCATCTTTTTACCTTGAGCATGCCGTATTATCAATAATTGTGCAACACCTACTCTGGTACTTATCTTTATTTTTATTTTGGCCTTTCTGATATATTCATTCTCTATTGCTTTAGAAATAGCTTTAGATTACATTAGCTAGTTTCATTACTATGAATTGTGTGTAACTCTGCCTGTACCTTTGCCACTGTCACACCCAAACGTCCCTATTGTGGGACAATAAAGGTATTTCTTATCTTATCTTATCTTAATATAATTTTGGTTTCAGCTCTCATAGCTTTATATCAGAGATGTCCAATTCATTCCCAAAAGTCAATGTTTTGTATATATCAGATGTGTCCCTGTTCCAACACAACTGATTCAAATGACATAATTACTTCTTCACCATATTATCAAGTGCTGCAGAGACCTGATAAAGTAAAATCATATAGTTTAGTTTGTGTTGAACAAGAGAAACATCTAAAGGCTTAAAGACAGGTTTGAGGCCTGACAGTGAATACCACTAACAAAATACAACATTAAATGGTGACTAGAGCATGATAATCTGACGCTAAGGGGTAATACAAAGACCAATAAGGGGTGATTCATCCAGGGGTGATTTTACTATGTTCAGTTTATACTGTTGTAGCAACTGAACAAAAATTATATCCAAAGGACGTTAGAAGTCTGGAGCAGATGGAATCATATTTAACATGAAAATAATGTTTTCCAGTTCCAATGTATTACCATTTGTAAAAACATTGCGTAAGTCTCCCTGATGATATTGTGAAAACAGATACCATGCTGAATTGAACTCTTTTGAGTCCTGATGCTCACTTTCCCAGACGCATGGTACCCCTTTACAAAATAATCCCTTTGCCATGTGAGTCATGTGGACTCTTTCAATGAGTGAGAGAAACCTAGCGGGGGACAATGTTAACTGAATGTTATGATGTGGTTGGTAGCTGTAGACTAGAGCACATTGCATCTTTCACTTTTAGTGTTCATCAAATTTTATAAAGCTTAGAATCCTTTTTAAAATTTTCATTGGGGATAGCCAATACTCACTTAGTCTGACAGACAAGCTGGGTCTAATGTTGTTTTAGCAAACTTTCATATGTCCACAAGTCACTAAACTAGCCTCTCAGGTGGAAACTGGGGAACCTGTTAGATCTGTTAAAGTTAAAAGGATAATAATACTGAGAATGTATACGAAACAATACCTAAGATCTCTACAGCAACAACAAAACAGTGCACAGCCTCAGAAGTAATTATTACTATTTGGTCAGTTTTTAATCTGTCTGTGATTAAATTAATTTGTTTACTTTGTACAAAATCTACTGCCTCTGTTATCAAGTCTGGAATCTATGTTGTCCCTATGTGTCTTTTGTTAAAAGTTTCCTCTCCTTTGGGGGGGCCAGGTAATAAATCACGACCCTATAAGATTCTCATTATGGGACACTCAGAGCTCATTGATGCTTGAAATACTCTTTAGAGGAACACTTATTCTTGAATCCAGCAAACAGAAGGCAAAACCTGCTGATGGCAATGAAATGAAGCATACCTAACACGCCTCTATGGGCCAGTTTCAAACCAAAAATTTCAACAATAGCATTTTTATTTTTATTACCTCATGATGCCTGTTCTTTCCTTCTATTTCAAATGGGTTTTTGACATGCTGTATTGTAAGTGAGATATTTCCATCGGCATTGACTGTGCTTTTTGTTTTTCATGGCAAGTAGATCGCTGTTCAAATTGGAGAATAGCCAGATAACTCACAGACCATCAAGTTAACCTTGTAAATCCCAAACTAAATATCCGGACTTTTTGTGTTCCTCCAACTGGTTATGAATAATATATTGATGTGAAAGCTACTGGGAGTGTAGACATCTGTAAACTGATCAGGAGGGCGATGAAATTACATGGCTGTAAGGAGAACAAAGTCTGCTGTGTGGTGGAGTGTCTGCTTGAGATACTAAGGTAGGTTTTATAGATGACATGCATGAGTTTTATAAGTGGCCCTCAGACTTGTGTGTACTCTGTCTACTTTTCTCTCTGTGGAACTGAGGGATGATCTATGAGCACTTTCATCCCTTGGTGAAATCATGTGCAGTTTCACTACATTTTCTAGCTCTTTCTCTTATGACCTTAGCAATTGTTCATTGTGTTCCATAGATTATGTGTTGTGTCGGAGGCAAAAAGTTCACTTCTACTCCAAGAGAATGAGATAGGCCGTTTCCAGCAAATCCACAGCTAGTCAAATGGATGAGCACAAACGTCAGTGGGTAAAGTAAATGCTAATAAGAACTCAAATATTGTTTAAATAAAATAATAAAAGTGTTTTAAGACCAATCACCTAAATTATCACATTTTTGGGTATTCCTGTTTGTACATTTTTCTTGCCAGTGACAGTTTTTAATTTTTCTTTTCTCCCTACATCGGATTGTATAGGGCTAGATATATTCAGATAGATAGATAGAATTCAAGAAGCTCTCAAAGGCATGCCCAATAAAAAGGCTCCAGGTCCAAATGGATTTCCAGCAGAATTTTATAAAGAATTTTGGAATATTCTGGCACCAACATTCCACAAAATGTTGCAGGAAACCCAGGAAATTGGCAGATTATCGGCTAATATGAATTCTGCTACCATTAGTCTCCTGCTTAAGCCAGGCAAAGATCCTTTGTTTCCTACCAGCTATCATCCCATATCCCTTATTAATGTTGATATTAAAATAATCTGTAAAGCTCTTGCAAAATGATTAGATAAAGTCACTCCTCTCATAATACATCTGATCAAACTGGTTTCACCTGTAGAGCATGGTGGCTGATTTGGGGGTGCCTGGAGTGGAGTTTCTGGTGGGTCTGGTGCCAGGGTCTGTGGCCCCCGACTGGGTGGGGCTTGGGGGCCGCAGGGAAGCCTCCAGTGGCTGCTTGCAATGGTCTTGGGGGTGGGCGGGTGGATTGGGGGTTGGTGGTGTTGGTCTTGGACCTGCCGCCTATCTTTGGCCCGCGGAATATGGGGGTCCGGCTAGCGGAGCCTCCCTCTCCGGGTGGGTTCTTGGAGGATGGGGGTGCCTATTGGAGTCAGCAGGGGAGCTGGCTTCCTGGGAGGGCATGTTGCTCCCTAGTCATTCCTCCCCATCCCCAGGCACCTCCCTCTGCCTGCTCCATCACTTTGCGACACATGTAAGACCTTGCCATGGACTCCAGGCCCCCCCCTGGGGTCCTTGGCTAAATCTGCTTCGGCGTAGCTGGCTGCTGGCGGAGCCGACGGACTCGTCCCCGCGGCTCCCGAGGGCTTCGGCATTGTGACTGTAGGGGGTTTCTTGGCTTTATCTGCTCTTCCCTCAGATGGGGGAGGCAGATTTCCATGTGTTGGCCCCTCTTGGGCACCTTTGCTCGGGGGTCCCTTCGAACATCTGGGGTTCTGGTTCCCCTGGCATCTGTCTTGGTGCTCTGGGGGGCAGGTCTTTGGCTCCTCACAACCACATTTGAGCATTTATGGAAAAACCTTACATACACAAGTTCACTCTCACAAACACCTACACGTGATTGGATTCAGGTACTTGATTCACTTCTATACAGAAAACCCCTATTATTATATTTAGCTGTCACTTGGTACATTTCATATTAAATCATATTGTATATTCTTCAGTGATGGTATCAAGGGTTTGGATGTTTGTACCTGTACTACTTTATCGGTTGGTTTTGCTGTTTTTTTTATAGCTCTCTTTGTAGGTGTAGAAGCAGACTCAGAGGATATTATATTGCTCTCTCCCTTTCCTCTCCTCGTTCACCTTTTCTCCCTTTTAGCATTTTGTCTCATCTGTTTCTCTCCTTTTTTCCCTCTTTTACCTTCCTGTTTCAGTGTCCATTGAACTAGCATAACATCTAATAAAGCTTCTTGCATATATAAATCAAACGGAGCACTATGGCGAAAGCAGTAAGGCTCCACTTGTGAAAGTAAAATCTGTTGGGCTCTTTTTGGCATTAAGACAACAATTCTTATTACCACATTGCCAGACAGGACACAAAAAAATAGAACACATACCACACTTCCACTGCACCAAACTGCATACCTGACAATTGCGGGACAATAAAGGATTTTCTTATCAGAAACAGTACAAAATGGATTACACACACACATCACAATAACCAGCATTTATTGTCCCCTAATTATTTTGTATCCTTGGCATCTCTGAATCATCTTCTAGGTGAGAAACATATGTTTAAAGTACATAATAAAAGTTCATCTCAATTCTTTAAAAGGGCAAAAAAGGGCATTTGTTAATTATGATCAAAACTGTTTTTTCTACAACTGTAAGCATCACATGTGTAATGCCATCTTATGACGTGACAGACTCCAGCTCCCAGCATGCAACATGATCAACCTGATCACCAGCTCCCAGCATGCAACGCGGTCAAACTGACCCCCAGCCTGGCAACGTTATCTTGTTGCTATGGAATGGCATAAAAGCGCCACGCACGCCCAACTCAGCCTTCTTCACTGGCACCACGCCAACTGAGAAGACATACAGCTGTCTTTCCCGTTGGGATTTCCCCCACGTGGCACGGGTTCGAGTCCTCGCTGGTCCGAGTTGCCGAACCAACTTCTCCCTGTTTTTCTATGCAAGAGGTCGACTTTAAAAGTATTTTGAATTCATTTTTGATCCTACTGGAAGCCGCTATCTCCAAGTGATCGTCAGACTCCGCTCTTGTTTTGGACAAACAAAGCGTCTGAAAGCCCAGAGACTGTAGTTTCCCTCCGTTCCTGGCTGCCTCCTCCCGGATCCGAGCTGCCCTCCCGCGCTGTTGGACTCACGGACCTACAGACGAGCCAGGATATCCTCACTGAGGCAACATCAGAGTAAAGAAAGGATTTTACTCTTATTTCTCTTTTTCACCCATAAGGTGATATACTTTGTCCCTGGGCAGAACCTATTAGGAATTAGTTTAATGCTTAATTACTCCGAGACGGGGTTTGTTTTAACTGTGCTGGATATTTGTGATGTGTGTGCATGCATTGCATAAGTGATTTTGGCTTTGTTGTTTTTGGGTTGATGATAAACTGGCTCCGTGAGAGCCAATTTTCTCTTCTCTTCCTATCTTCATCTTTGATCTCTTTTTCTACATGTTCAGTTTCGCGCACTTTCTTTGGAGCCTTTGTTCAGGAGTGAAACCGCCTCCTGATCAAAGCAGGCCCTGCACTAGGTGTGTGCGCTAGATATGTAAATAGGACCTCCTCCTCACACTTCATGCAAGATCGTAGGTCATATGTCGTCATAGTCGCCATCTTGGAAAGATGCAAGGGTAGCTCTAGACCAGAGGTCACGGATTAGCGGACCAGGGTCCGGATCCGGACCCACCTACTTGCTAATCCGGACCCAGCCTGATTTAAAACATTGATATATTACTGCATGTTGTCCAACGACAGTGTCTAACTCAGGGGTTAAAGTTCTCCGTCGCTGCAACGGATTTCCGTCATTTGGAAATTGAGCGCAAAAAGTCCCGTCTAGACTTTTTATTCAAGGTTATAATCTGAAGCTGCTCTCAACCAATCAAACCTGGCAGAGGGGGACATTAGCCAATCAGAAAGAGAGTAGGGCGGGTCTTTCCAAAGAGGACATTGCCAGTCTGAGGTTTATCGGTGTTCATCATTTTAACTTTTGGGAGAGCATTTTAAACTGGCCACAGATGGTATGAATGAAAGTAGCGGTGGTCAAAGGTTTTCTTTGGATTTATGCAAACCAGCAGGTCAGAAAGTTCAGCAGATAGAACAGCTGACAACAACTTCCCTCGGTAAGCGTCAATCTGCTCCTGCAGTTAATTAATGAATTATTTCCACCTGTGGCCATGTCGTCTGTCAGCGTTTATTCCCTCGCTGATAAACGCGGCGACCAACCAGGGATGTCGTGATTCGCTATTATGTTTTATTTAAACACAAAGAGTAACGCGCTAGCTCAGGCTAATTTAGCATGACCCTTGAAGAAGAAGAGTTGGACTGTGAAACAATGTGCCGCATTTGACTGGGTTCGATTCGGAAAGATAAAAAAAAAAAAAAAACCTGCGCTGTTCTGAAGCAAAGAAGGCAGAGCTGCATCGGCTGTCGGTATGCAGCAGTGTTCACCTGATGAGCAGCTGCGCTCCAGGACACTAAATAAAATGACAAGGATTTTGATGCTTACAGATTGTTAAGAAAACTACATAAAAAAGATAAAACAAATAAACTGCAGCTACAACATGGACTGGAGAACGGGTTCTAACTGGGTGAGGCCAGAGAAAGGCGATTCTCAGAGAGTTTTTTTTATGAAGTTAAAGTGGAGCGCGGACACAGGGTTCATCCTGGACAGGTCACTGGGCTAAAATATAACAATTTTATTAAACTTCAAAAAAGTTAAATCATGCCTTTTTATAAACTGTAATGATTAGTTGGTGAACAATAGTGATGGGTCGATGAGGCGTCATGAAGCGTTTCGACACATTGCCAAACTGTATTGATACTGTGCCGATACTGTGTCACTGAATACTGACACCTGCTGGACCTTAAAAATCCCTACAGGCAGCCTGGTTGACAGAGTTAACTCACGCTGATTTGATGACCAAGTATACACAATACAATTTAAATCATTGTATGTTGCATTGTGTTATTTTATATTTTCATTTGAATTAAACATATATTTTTTTTATTTTTAGATACAGTCAATAAATAATGTGAACAAGGATGCTTGTGGACTGGCTTTTTTATTTATTTCTTTTTTTACAAATTTTTTGCTGCCATGTCCTTTCAAACGGCGCTCAGAACAAAGACGCACAGCGCAACCCGCCCAACCATAAAGGCATCTGCCCAACCCATCCATCAGTGGTGCGCTCCGATCAGCACCTGGCGCTCACAGAGCAAGACTGTGGTACACCAATACACCAGAGTTGCAAAATGGTTAAAAATTGACCATTATTAACCGTTATTTTGTTTACAGTTCAGCTTGGATTTTATTTACTGCGCAGCATAGCTTTGCTGTGCGCGCTGCTGTGCGCGAATGCACACGCGCGCAGCTTAGAGGGAACAGAAACAGTTTGGCGCCTCGGTCAGTTCGAAACAGTTCCTGTATCGGTCACGTGACTTTCCCGTGTCGATGCGCGTGTCGACACGGGTTTTGCTCTATGAGCTCGACACATGCGCCAACGCATCGGTGTTGCCGGACCCATAACTAGTGAACAATAACGGGCAAAGCAGAGACTGATTATTGTCTTGTGCAATCTGTGTCAAATTAAAATGTATTATGTGATGATAGTGTTGGTTATGTGTCCTGCATTTCCAAGGCTGTGTTTGGCCTTGTATGATCCTAAAATTGGTTTATATTGAATGTGACAGGGAGCCAGTGGAGTTGATGTACAGGTGTGAAGTAGATGATGTAATGATGCAAGCTGCTTGAGGGTTTCTGGAGGACAGAGAGGAAAGGGAGCTGGGATTGTAAAGTGGACTGTGGACCAGTTTGTCAACAGTGTGAAGGAAGAACTTGATGCTGCAGAGATGAAAGTAACCCAGATGATGATGTGGATGTGGAAAGTGATGGAGAGGCTGTCCAGGATGACGCAAAGGCTCTAAAGCTGAAAGGTGGCAGAGATACAGGAATTTTCAATGGATATTTTAAAAGTATCAGATTTAGTTGACTTTGCACACTAAGCAATTGAGCCAACTAATGCGGCATGATGTCCACGCCCCGGGAATATATGGGCGTGCGAGAAAATATTTTCAGTCAAACATTATTTTTGCTTCAACTCCTGTGCTAATTTCACTTGCGCCGCTTCTCTTGATAATATGGCAAAGCCCTTCGGAGCGTTCCCAAACATATCCGCTTGCTCATACATACGGAGAAAATAGCTGATTTAAAGGCGCAGAACGAATGAGCACCTTGATATGTGCTTGAGGTTGGCTTTGTTGCCAATCAAACCCAGGTGTAAAATCCTTGCAGGGCAGCCTAAAGCTCACTTCTATCATTAAGCCATAAAAAAGAAATTACAAAAAGTTCAGTTGTTTTATAAAAGATGTGAAAGTCAAGAAATTGTCTATATACCAAACTGTGAAAGATTGTGGTTCTCTATTTCAAAAAGCACTTTGGATTTTAAAATAGAAAAACGTTCTATTTTTATGTTATTTTTTTGTTTAAAAAGTCAATGTATAAGGTGGATGCATAAACATTTTATTTCAGTGTTAAATACTGTTTAAAGTAACGGATTGTAATAAAAAATGTGTCCAGACCTTTACTGGTTGTTGATTTTCTTTATTCGGACCCCGCTGATTTTTAATTAGTGACTCCTGCTCTAGACGGTTAGCTTAGCGTGTTGTGGAGTACCGAAGCGTTTCCCCATCTAGCTTCAGGTCGGTTTTCTCTAAGCTATTTTGTCTTTCAATGCTGCTATGTCAAAGTGCCGACTTCTTGAATGTGATGTTTAAACAACTGTGAATTGAATTAAGAATTGCTACCTCTCATTTAATCCATTTTGACTTGTTTTATTTTCATTTATTTTCTTTTGCATGTTCCTTGAGTAGCGAGTAGTGTTTCCTAGTGTCTTATTAAATATAATAATTGCTGTGACAGGGATTATTAATTTAATAAACAATAACGTGTGAAATAGTAATTGTTTGTGGTTATTTGGTTCAGGAATTGAATGGTCTCTAAGAGCAAAAGAAGTAGCTCTTTTTGAGTTAACAACTGAATTAACTGAGACATTTTAATTGGTTTGTGATAAAGAAGTAAGGGTTAAAACTCCAATTGCAGTTATAATTCGAGTTATCAACGTTTGCTGGATAAGTCTAATCGGTCAACAACCGGTCAGATCACACTTTTCCAGCATAAATAAGTTCATAACAGCTAATTAATAAATGCATTGTTAGTGTTAATCCTTACAGGCTTATAGCCCTTGGATCACACCCATTTGAATTATATTTCTTATAGCGACTATTCAAGTTTGAATGATCTATTATTAAATTATAATAGCAAATTATAATTAATAATAATATCCATAATGAAACAGGTTTCTGGCATAACACATGGAAAGAGTGAAATTAGGACAATTATATTTCTCTGAATGAAAGAAGTGGATGTAACAACTGACAGTTATTACCTGTGGTAGTGAAAACAATCTTACCTAATATTTTGTAGCTACTGCTTTTTTCATATTTTATAAAAATTGAAAGTTGACGATTGTGAGCCTTCGATCTTAGTTATTCTTGCATGAACAGTCCCCTGAATGAGCCCAGGTTTCTCGTTTAGTTCGAAATTTTCAAACATAAAACACAAACAATCTGCAGGAAAAGTAGAATCATTCAGTTCAGGTTTTACCCATCTCTTCTGCAGTTCCTAATGCCGCTAATAGGACTATCTTGTACTTGTAGACAAATATTTAATAAATCTCAGATTGTGTTTTAAATAATCTCTTTTCAGTTTGGAATTATCAAATTTAGATTTAAACAGTCTACATAATTTAGATGTTCAACTAGAGATGAGCAACGGTTTCTGATTAAAAAAATTTAACGTTCCTGGCACTGGAGCTGATCTGATTACTACTCAGCACACCTGTTCAGTCTCCACCCTGCCTGCAATTAACTCTCAATGGTTTCACCTGGTCTCACCTCCATTTAATCTCCGTTCTGATCAGTCTCCAGTGCCAGAACGTCTCAACTCAATGCCAAGGGTAAGAGCATTCCAGCCTTTTGTTTATTTTTGTGACCCTGCCTGTTTGCCCGTTTGTTGGCCGACCTGTCTCTGCCTTCTGTCTCTGAGCCTTCCTGATCCCGTTTGGTCCTGTCTATCCGTCTGGAACCTGCCCTGTCTGTCTCTGGAGCCTGGAACCTGTTCGCTCTGGGTTGTGTGCCTTGGACTCAGTTTTTTGTTCCTGTTTTGTTCCCCTCCAGGTCTGTTTATTAAAACCATTTTTGAGCGCAGCTCTGAGTCTGGCTGAATATCGGGTTCACTCAAAGCAAGTTCTTTACAAAAAATTATGAAATGGCTTCTTGATTTAGTGGTAAATAGGAAGCTGAGAATCAGATACCAACTTCAACATCATTGGTCAGCCAAGTGTGTTAACTTGTATCAAAAAGGAACACTGATCTTACATTTTCGTTGGCTTTCTGACAATTATGTAGCTGACTTTATTCCTGTCTTCAAAAACTGCCACAATGATTTGGGCTTTCTTAGAGATGAGAGGCATTAACTCCTCTTGGTTTATCTCAGTTCTGAGGTACATTAAATCCACAGAAAACCCCGTTGTGACTTCTCCAGAGCACTTATGACAACAAGCTTAGTCATGTACAGTATAATAAATGTCTAAAATGCCCATTTCAGCACAAACAATCCAACTTGTTCAGGTTTCTGGAAAACAACACACATGGGGTGTCTCTTGAAACTATAGCCCTATGTTTTCTTCGTGTCAGCATAAATGTCAACATATTCCAACACAGACCATGCAGCACACTTTAAAACCATCATCACAGAGCAAGCCATGAGGGTGCCATGTATGGATTTCAGATGATGAACTTCTTACATTTCAGACATTACCTCCCCTAGCACTCTATCTGCTGAGCTGAGCACCATGAAGAACAAGATGTATTGTGTCTGGATTTATTCAGAAATGAGGAGACTATGGAAGGAATTCAGCATAGTCTGATCTCTCCTGCAGACATGTATGCCTCAGAGGTGAAGGTGAATTGGGGTGTAGAGTTTTGCTGCAAGAGTGACTCAGTGGCTCATGGGTACAATTAAACAAGGCTGTTCCATTTCAAACTGGATGGCGAGAAACATCCTAACATGTCAGCTGTTTAACAGTCGAATAAGGTACACTTTACTGAATGGTGTCATGTTTTTGTGCTGTTTCTCTGTGTTAGGGATGGAAAACAATGTGTATCTTTGAGATGTATTCCTTAAATGTGGACCTTGCTCCATGTCAGACGTCAGACTTAAATGAAGAGGTCTCTCTCGTGGGTATGCATGAAAGGGGTATTAACACCAAGGATGTGAAATCACATGTCCAATCCAAGATAGCAGTGAAAGTAAAGTCACTGTTTGTTTATCTTTGACTGATGTCTGAGTTTTTGTGGGTCTAATTTTTTATATTTTGTATAATTTTAATACGTATGAGTGAAACTACTTAAGAAGATCTTTAGTCAATCTAGTACTTTGTGGATATAGAAGTTTTTGGATTACTACAGCACTCTTAACCTGGGCTATGGAAACAAGAGGCCTAAAACTATCGGTCAGTGGAACCTGGTATGCGGTGGATTTCTAGACATCACTGTTTTGAACTTGGCCTACTTTTGATGAGCCATCTGCTCTATTTTCCTGCTGATTTGCCGGTTTGAACAGAGGGCAGCCATCCTGTTGGAGTTGGATTGTTGGCCAAACTACAGAGTGAAAGAGTGTCAGTTACTGTATTACCAATTTAGTTGTTTGTCCAAGTGGCCTGCTCTAAGTTGAGACTCTGCTCTGCTACCTGCCTGGGTGGATAATACCTTCCTGATTGGCTGTTTTTCATATTTTTGCTGCTCACCTCAAAGACCTCTATATCACTTTTTGGTTGTTCTAAAGCACAGACTAAAACATCAGTAAGCCAACAATATGCATTATATTCATATACAGATTGCTTACTCTGTGGACACCAGAACTGATGAAATTTAAAGGGTACAACAGTGCAAAAGGATTTAGGTTTGTTTTCCAACACAGAATCTTTTACATCTCCAAGTCTCCAACCCTGCTTTTCTTTCAATCCACCTCCAAGTGGTTGCTTTCAAATGTTGACAGACTTTGGTAAAACATCCTTCTCTTATCATGCACCATTGGTGATAGAATGATCTTCAAAAATCTCTGAAATTGCAACCATTCATATCTGTATTTCAACACTATCTTAAAGGATGAGGTGAGGGTATAATTTTCCTGTTTTTGTCAAGAGTTCACACAATATTAATTTTAATGTTTTATTGTGTGATTATGTATAAGGTTTATGATTATCTTACCTATTTTAAATCGATTGTTATTTTTATAGTTACTACCTTGGCCAAATCTGCTTTGTAAAATGTGTTTCAATCTTAGTGGGCTAAAAGACAGTCATCCTCACACATCAACTCAAGTCTCTAAGCAAACACACTCATTAACTGACATTTGTATCCCATATTATTTTGTTTCCGAATAATATTTATCCACAGAATAATTTAGTTGCGAGTAAGTAAGAAAAATATATGTGCTTCATACAGTTTTCTTAAGATTTCCCTAATTTGGAACCAAAGCTTAGGCTGAGCTTGACTTTCACCCCTTTTTTTCCTGCACTGAGGTGGCTTTATGTTTGGAAAAATCAAAAGGATGGCTTCAGTCCACACTAACTCCTGCCAGCTGTTTAGTAATGTGGATCTTTAATGATGCAAGCAGCCATCTCGTGTCATTAGATATGATTATTGTGGTGCACACTCAAATACTAGCCAGGGAAGGGGACTGTTTTACAGATGCAGATGGACACAAACACCATTCCTTAACCATGGTCCCATTTTCCAGGATCAGGATGTGCCCATAAACACTGCAAAACAAATCAAAGACTTGTTTGAGGGAATAATGTTAAGAGCAAGAATGTGGCCTCTACAGTGACCAGATTTAAACATCATCAAGCCTTTATGAGCTCTGCAGCATAGAGTGCGTCGCCACTCCATCCCTCATGAAGTAGGTCATATTTTTTTTTTATAAAGTATCCAGTATCCATACTGAACTCTTTCACATAGAAACTGCATCTTTTCAAGAATATTTTACACTATTCTATCAATAGTTGTACAACTACAAATATGTAAACAAAAAACAAAAACTATATTCATGTTATTACTCTTCCTAATCAGATGTGAATTCTATTGAAAGGCATGACGAAGCAGGGAGTTTCATTCAGTCTTTGGCCAGAGGTGATTAAAAATACTAATCAGCATTATACTATAGTTTTGAATTTAATTTTGAATTGAAAGAGAAGTGAGAGACAACACCGCTCATTTTCTTCGAACTGCAGTCGGGTGTAGCACTCCACCAGTGTTCATGCACACAATAATATTTGTATTAATGGCACTTAATGGTAATGATACGTGTGGGACTTAGAGGGGTTGCTAAATAGCACTTCAGACACTGTGATTTCCTTGTAGTTTGTTTAAGATGACCCACTAATTCCGGATGTGACATCATCACGCCTGCCGTCATCTGCCAAAATTGTAAGTCTATGTTCCTGGCAATGTCCTGTCAAGATGATTTTCCCTGGCATGAGGAAAGATTATTGTTTTGTCAAGCTTGTATAGATCAAGTTGACCAGTAAATGTGACTTTGACTGTCAGGAAATTTATGTAAAACACAAATTTGGTTTGGATTGGTTAGAATTTTCACATAGACACCAAATGATATGACGCTCAGTAAATATATCCGTATGTGTTACATAGCGTGGATGTTTTGATGCTTTTTTGAGAAGTGTAAGACTACACTGAATAAAATCCCTATGTTGGCCCTGAAAGAATAAAGAATCCAGTGTCTGTTTGATTATTTAAATCTATTTTGTGCCACTCCAAACCTGTGACGGATGTTGAAACACATAAAACACATTACTTATAAATAAAATCAGTCCTTCTCTCTTTTTCCAGGAAATGGTCTATGATCCTGTCATACCAACTGACTGTATTATCCATTGATTTGACCAGTTTCCTCTCAATGGCCAGTAGAGCACATTTGCTTAAATGCTCTTGGCCTATTGTGTTGCGTGTGTATGACTTGACTCTTGTTAAGCAAGAGAAGCTACGTTCTACACCAGCTGATGCAGCTCCTATTGTGGCAACCAAACACAACCGCTTGTACTGCTGTGACATCGCACCATCTAATTCCATATCTAAAAAATAGCAAAACATCACACAGTTTTCCTCTCTTCCCTTGCAAGTCACAATTTGAATATAGAACTTGAAGTTCAGATTTTACACCTTGGAATGCCTGCTCTAGAAACACTTGTTTCATTTCATAAAATTTCCCTGGATTAACCAGTTCCAGAAGCTGTAGACTTTCTAGGTTTGAAAAATGCCTTGAAATCCATTCTTTCAGATTGTCACGATAGCCATGTACAGCTTACTGTAGTGATCCTGGGGGTCATGCATTTGTGCCTGGTGCCGCTTTCTCGTGGGCTCATCTCTGTTGTGAGATTTTCTGCTTTTGAATAAACAAGTTGAAAAGCGTCTTCTGATCTTTTCTCCTTGACAAAGGTCAGGAGGGATTCAATTTTAGTTTTGCAAAAGCCCACATCCATAGCCCTCTGCTGGACAATGTTAAAAACAACATCAGTTTCACTGAAGATTTGGTTGTATGTGTACAAAAGGAAAACAAACTCAAAGTCCTCCATTATGTACCCTCTGACACTATCTATTGTCTCATCATCCATGTTTTTTCAGATACAAGCTTTTCAAAAACGTAGCAGGGTATCATAATTATTTGCCACAGTGCTCACAATGCGAGATGTAAAATTACATCTATTACGAGCATTTTTGGGCAGTTTTGGTGTGATCAAAGAGAATGTCCTCCTCGATCTAAACCTGAGGGGTGTTTTGTTGTTGGACTTCCCTGTGAGGCATGGAATATCCACATGTTCAAGCACAAGAGTGCAAGTACACTTGTACAAGCGGCCTGATACAGGTGTACTTGATAATAATAATAATTGAACTTTATTGATCTCACAATGGAGAAATTCACTTCTGCATCTTAACCCATCCCCTTGGGGAGCAGTGGGCTGCCATTGTGCGGCGCCTGGGGAGCAATTGGGGGTTAAGGGTCTTGCTCAGGGACCCAGAATGGCAGCTTGCGGGAGTTGAACTCAGAACCTCTGGGACCGAAGCTCTGTGCTCTAACCACTCGGCCACCACTCCCCAGGCCACTTTTGGGCCTAGGGTTGTTGGTAAATTTGTACCAGTATCACAAGACCCGCAATGTTAGGTCTTGAAGAGAGGGGAAGAGCCGTCAGCTAATTACCACGTAGACTTTTTAAGCCAAGTGCTTAAAAAGTCTACGTGATCTGCCTGCCATTCTCTAAAAATAGAAATGCAGGCAGATCCTTTAGTTATCAGACTCCTCTCCACTGGAACGCACTCCTAGTTTTAGGCCGTGAGGCAGACACTCTGTCTACTTTTAAGATGAGGCTTTAAACTTTCCCTTTTGAAAAGGCTAATAGAGTGGTTTAGGTTATCCTGAGTTATCTCTGTAGTTATCCTACTATAGGCTTAGGCTGCAGGAGGACATTCAGATATATTTCTCTCTTGCTGAGTTCTCCTACTGTTCTCCAACTTTGCATCATTTCTTGTTATTTCAACTTTTAACTTTATTTTCTCTGTTTTTTTTTCTCTTCATAGTAGGTACATCTGGTCTGGCATTTTGTTAGTTGTGACACCATCCATTAGGGCAGATCATCTGCTATTACCCTTTCTAACATAGAAAGGATTCCTGGATCAATGTGTGCTTCTGTGCTTTTTTGGTGTCTGTGCTCTGTCTTCTCAAAACCCTTGTTGGTTGTGGCAGATGACCGTTCACACTGAGCCTGGTTCTGCTGGAGGGTTTTTCTTCCTTTTAAAGGAGTTTTCCTCACCATTGCTTCATTAATGCTCGGTATGAGGGATTGATGCAAAGCCATTGACAATGCAGACGACTGTCCACTGTGGCTCTACGCTCCTTGAGGAGTGAATGCTGCTTGTTAAAGACTTGATGCTATCTGCTGGGTTTCCTTAGATAGGAAACTTTTTGACCAATCTGTCTGGATGGTTTGATTGAATTTGACTTTGCAAAGTGCCTTGAGATGACATGTTGGCAGTTGGCGCTATATAAATAAAACTGAATTGAATTAGTTTCTAAAATAAATTAACTTTTAAATGATGTTCTAATTTATCCAGATGGACGTGTAGTATGAGCTAAATCTTTATTTAAATTATTTTGCCTACTTATCTGTGAATGACAAGTTTTAATAGAACAAGAAGCACTGCAAATAGGAACTTGCTTCTTGAGGTTGGCCAAACCATTTGCCTTGGTAATGAAAACCACATTGGCTGGAGAACTGCTCTTACAGATGAGTTAGGAGACTTTTGAGAGCAGCTTGGTTGTGGACAAGCCGACGCTAATGATGGATGAGTTTTGGCTCTGTTTCCAGTCTAATATCTTTTCTCGGCCAGGTTTTCTTCACACCACATTTTGTCCCATGCAAAGTGTTATACTTACTGTCCAGTGGGCAGAGTGCTGGAATGAGAAGTCAGGAAAATTTATGGACACTGCAATGCTCCTATGATCATTCCGTTTATTTTTTGACTGCCTGCAGTTTTGTTTATTAATTCCCTCCAGGCAGCAGATTCAGATTTTCCACAATGCATCATTTTAATTTCTGTAACTGTGATTTTTTTGACACTCCAGAAAACCCCAAACGGCATCCCATTTGGATGTCATTACATTTGAATCTGTCCATATACACAACATGGTCCGCAAACAAGCATGTTAAGCAAAGATGTCAGTGCCACCACTAACCAGCAGAAACTCCATTGTATATTTTTTTAGAATGAATGAATCATCTTTGACCCATTTCAGGAACCTTTTGCACAACTGTCTAATAAGTAACAACCATTAAATTCCTGGAGCATAACTTGAAACAAACACCTCCGGTTATTTTGCAGTCTAACATGGTTGCACAGAAGAGGTGGCATGAGTGAAGCCTACCTGTCATAAAAAAGTAACACATTTCCAGCTGCATTTCACGACTAGTTTGTTTTGGTTTTATTTGGAATATGTCCACTGATTTACTGTTTAACAATTTTTAGAACCACAGTGAGATGTAGCTTTGTACTTTATAATTTCTTATGTTCAGTGGTACTAATTTTTCAGAGCTTGTGATGGTGACAAAGACAAAAAGAAATATCAAAACATCATTACTCAAAATGTTAAAGTATAACTGCTTTAACTGCTACTCCATAAAGTTCACAGCTGGAACTTTGTCTGCCTAGAAAAAAACATAATTACAAATTTGGTCTTCTAGCTCAGATTTCTTTACTTTGGCCTTCTGTTTTCTTCTTATTTACTTTTGTAGCAATCCAGCTTCTGACAAGTTACAGAAACTCAGTACATTTTTCCTTGCCTGTAAGGGATTCTCTAAGTGTTGTAGTTCTCCTCTGCACTCAGGCTGCACATTTACATGACCCAGTTTTCCAAAGTCAGGGATCAGAACAAGCTGCCTCTGTTGTGGATCACCCCAGTCTAGACACTACCTTTCATTACTCAGAGGTGAAACATCCAGTTTCATTATTTCATGTTTAGTAAAGTGATGAAAACAATGGATTAGAAAAAGAAACAAACACTGATAACGCATACAATTATAACCACATGCATAAAAGCCTGTTGGACCTTTTGATTCCTAAAGAGCCCTGACCCATCCAGGCAAGAACTCCACTTGACCCCTGAAGGTGTGTTGTGATGTCTGGCACCAAGATGTTAGCGGCAGATCCTTCAAGTCCTGCAAGTTGTGAGGTGGGGCTTTCATGGATCAAAATTGTTTGTCCAGCACATACTACCGAAGCTCAATTGGATTGAGATCTGGGGAATTTGGAGGCTAATTCGAAACCTGAAAAGATGTTGCTGTGCTCCTCGAACCATGCCTGAAACCCTTTTCCTGTGTGGGATTATCCTGCCGAAAGAGACCAGAGCCATTAAGGACGGTTTTCAGGAATGGGTGTGAATGGTTGTGAATCCTCCATTGTTTGCACTTGCAGTAGACAAGAATTGGTGCCTTGACTAGTCTGAAGCTATGAAGCTCAATACAAAACATGCTGCAACGTAATTCTTACACTTTGTCCACATTTACAGCAATAATGTCTTGTGCTATTCAAGTTACTGTAGTTTATCCTTTTAATCGACCCACACATGCCAGCCTTCACTCCCCATCATAATGAGCCTTGGTTCCTCCCATGGACCACTTCTGATGGATATGCAATGATGAGGAAATATTCAGTGTAATTAAATTAACTTGTCATTTGTTATGTTATACCTAATATATCCCCCTTTTGGCATATATGTCTATGTTTAACTATGTTCTGTAAAAATTCAGCTGTGTCTGTTTCTCTGATACAGAAAGGGTCAGGATTATTTTGGTCATATCAGATCCTGCAGACTATCGTAGGTAGCCTCGTGAGACCATCCTGATCTCGCGAGCTTTCAAGGTTTCACTCGCAGATCAGTCTGGCTACTTTCCGTTAAAGAAAATTTGGAGCCGTTCACCAAACGAACGTCCAATCAGCGTTGGCTTTGAGGCGGGTTGAGGTGTGACGCAACCAGAAGCGCAACAGTTCAGTCTAAAGAACATGGCGGCTTCAGCCGATGAAACAAGCGTTAGCGTGGCTATCGAGCAAGTTTTATCGGAATTACAGAGTATTTCTTCACTGAAAGAAGAGCAAAACACTGCTCTGGAGGCTTTTCTCAGAGGAAAAGATGTTTTTGCTCTTCTCCCGACTGGTTTCGGCAAGAGTTTGATCTATCAATTGGCTCCTCTTGTCGTGTTAGTACGTCATATGCTTCGTTGATCTGATTGGTTTATTTGGCCCACCTATCACCAACATAAGCCAATCAGCTAACCAGTATTTTCGCCCCTTCCCAAAATTACTTAAACGGAAGGTTTCCAGATGGATATGCGGAGCAAATCCATCTGGCGGAGTCAGGTTATATCGTAGGAGCATAAATTTAAATTACACCGTTGACAACCATTTTGTGTACTGTATCTCCAACTTTATACACCTCTGCCCATAAAAAGAAATTAATGGCCAATACCAAAAAAAGAACAAGGAAGTTTGATAAATACTAGTCCAAAGCCTGTCACGGAAGAAATGTACAATCTCTGTATCTGATAATTGAGAAATTCTTTTGAACTATTTATAGGGAACATACAAAGTTATGTTCAGCAGTTACCACACGATTTTGGAATCTGGTCAGAATCTGTTTTTAATCTCAACAGGCCACCAACAAAGCACGCAGTATGTAGCAAGGCAGCGTTGTCTGAAACACATCCATAATCAAAGAGCAGGAAGGGTCCGTCTGGGTCCAGTCCTGACGAAGCAGACATAGTAATTATGGTTTAGAGCAGGTCTAATAACTGCTTGAGCTCAGGGGTTATTTTTTAGAAAAACCTATAATATATATATATATATATATATATATATATATATATATATATATATATATATATATATATATATATATATATATATATATAATATTTATTTATTTATTTATTTTATAT
The DNA here is from genome assembly GCA_037039145.1 of Fundulus diaphanus. Lineage (NCBI taxonomy): Eukaryota > Metazoa > Chordata > Actinopteri > Cyprinodontiformes > Fundulidae > Fundulus > Fundulus diaphanus. The sequence continues at coordinate 35,053,963 of CM073128.1, forward strand.
ATATATATATATATATATATATATATATATATTTTTTTTTTTTTTTTTTTTTATATATATATATATATTTATATATAAAACAAGTGAACCGTCTGTGTGTCTGGCTTGCAGCCGGACAGCAGCAGCTGCTCGGTCCTAATGGATGTGCGCCGCGGTAGTCAGTCTGGTGGTTAAATATGGAATATTTGCACGGAGAGGACAGACAACCTTGCGCACCCGAGAGGAAGGAAAGGACTGTAGCCCCGCAAATTACAAAACCATATAAACCCGCGGTTACTTATGGCTTCTGGCTCGGAGGATGACGGAGGGAACACGATGGGCGCTTCGTGGAGACTTATAGGCCCGGCCTCGGAGCTTTCCAAGAAGTCCTGCCGTCTAATGTACTCCCCTGTCGGCCGCGACAGCGATGTCTGCCTCTTTTATGTCAATGGGCAGTTTTTTGCAATGGACGCCCGCTGTGCTCACTCCGGTAAAAACACATTTCATTTCTGCTTAGTTTAAAGGAAAGCAGCGGGTGGCAGAATGTATGATGAACGCACCTAGTGACAACGTATGCGGCGGTGTTTTTTTGCAAATTCATTTTGAATGTGCACGATAAAAAAAACAAAAACATTCTGCCCCCTACCGTCTGGGTCTCAGAAATCGTCAGTAATTGTCACCCTAACCCTTCACACAATAAAAATAATTCACTATAGAGATTAAAGCAACCTTGTAAAATCAAACAAATTGTAAATTGCCTATAGTTTGTTACCTATAGAACAACATAAAATCATTTTTTTTTTTTTTTTTTTTTTTTTGCTGTTTTCTTTTGAAATGTTATTTATTCACCATATAGAGGACCTTTCCAAAAACAAGCTTCCACGTCTATATGCCTCTGGTGACGTCACAGAAGGCATAAAGAACTGATCACCATTTGGGTATGAGCATAGCCAATATATTTTTTCTTGTTTTGTTCCCAGTGTTTTAAATCAAATCCCCCTTTCTGTTGTGTTTAGTTGCATCCTGTGGGACTACAGCTATAATGAGCCACTGGTGTTCATGTCTTTGTTTTCATTTGTGTTTGTTTTCTGATTGTTCCTGAGTATTTTACCACATTCATTTTGGGGGTTTTCTTTATCAGTTCATTCCCATGCTCTTTACTATGGTTAGGCATTGTCTTAGTTCATTCCTTTGTGTTTAGCATTTTACTTTTTCTTGTTCTGAATGTGCATTTTAGTTTATTCACTAGTGTTAAGATAATTTTCCTTTTTGTTTAGCTAAGCTCAACCTACAAAACATGATAAAAGCAAAACGTTTGAGCAGTATTTTAGAGCACAGCATGAATTTCAGGAGTATTTGACAAAAAACACATGGAAAGTGGTTTGTGCAGAGGAACCAGGATGGAGTAGAATGGAGCTCAATTGAAAACCAGTCTAACTTATAACAAAGTCTGTCATAAGCTATTATCTCCTCTAATAGTAAGGCAAATCAGTTTGATTGTTGTGCCTCTTGTAATGTCATTAACCCGAACACACCAAACGGAATTAACAGCATTGTTTTGGTTGGTTTTTAGTGCGCTTTTCATAAACAATGTATTTTGTGGAATCCTGCTGTGGAAATCCATACTAGATTATCCAGCTGTGCTCCAGCTGGATAATCATCATCAGTGAGCATTTGTCAGTAAAAAATAAAAACACTTTGTAGTACTTCAGCTGTTTTCTGTGTGAACCTTCAGGTGGTCCTCTGTGTGAGGGGGACATTGAGGAGGCTGATGGAGTCTTGCGGGTCTTCTGCCCCTGGCATGACTATGGCTATGATCTCAAAACTGGGAAGTCAGGCACATCATTAGAGGTAAGTGAAGCCATAAAAGTCTGATTAGTTATGTTCTAATGTGCTTAATTCTCCAAATTATTGTTTGTACATATGCTGACTTGTATACAAGTGAAAAGCATGAATTTGACTCACATTGTGTAATAATAGAATATTATACAACAGGTTTATTTCATTAATCCCAGCCTGAAAACTTTCTTTGTTGCAACAGCAGTCAAAAAAAGCAAACTCACTAAAGCAGTACAATGTCAGAAATAGCAATAAACAAAATGTATAAAGTATTTCTGTAGATAATTATTGATAATTCAAAATAGATTTGAAAAATATTAGTTGCTGTAGAATTTGTGATTAATAATGAAAGAAATTCACTTGTAGAATTGTATTAATCCATTCTTGCCATGATACATTAAATACATCAATGTAAAATAGTTAACCCCTCTTGATATGAATTTGGACTATATAAAAGGAATGACATAAGTTTGCATAACTACTTAATCAAAATAGCAGCAATACCAGTGCAAACTATAGATGTTTTAAAAAAAAAAAAACTGTGTTAGACATCTGTTTTTGCTCTCCTGTCCTATTTGGATGAAGTAAACATTAGATATGATGAAAATGTTTTTTTGTCACTGTAGTTTGATTTTTCACAGGAAGATGGCATCAGTTGCGCACAGTAAGATGTAATTGTTTTCCAACTTTTATAATCATCTTCCTACACTTATGACTTGTTGTCTCTTGTTTTGATTCTGACAGCAACAAGTTTATGAAGTAAAGCTGGTGGATGGCGACGTGTACGTGAAGCACGCAAGTCATCTCTCCCTCAGGCCGTTTCCAGCAAATCAGAAAAACTGAGTTATTTCAGCACGGCTGGTTCATCCTATTTTTAAGACTTTTTCCACAAGCAAAAGTCACCCGAAAACATTCCAGAGCCTTATCTCTCTTGTTCTCAGAGCTGCTTCTACTTTGCTGTTGACTCGGGATTAAGGAGACAGTTTGAAGAGGACATGACATCCTGAAGTTGTTTTTCTCGCTACCATGAAAAGTTTAGCGCAAGCTATGAAGATGAAGAGTTGGGACCTAACAGGTTTTCTCTACAAAAAAATGTAATAGCAGCAAAAAGTTATTTGCAAGAGTATTTTTGAACAGTTCCACTTTTTGTTATGTTGCGCCCACAAATTTCATGTATTTTATTCAGATTTTATCCGATAGATTAATAAGAAAGAATTCTGAAGTGTAAGAAAAAAGAGGCATTATTTTAAACAATAATTTTTTTTTACAAATGAAACTCTAAAAAGTCGGTTTTGCGGTTGATTTGACCCTCCTTTATATGATACTCAAAATCAAGTACCACCAACTGCTTTCACAAGTGACTTAATTACTAAATATTTGTGTGTAATTCTAAGTACAACAATAAATCTCATTACAAATGCAGCTGTTCCCAGAGCCTCAGAGCTTTGTTAGACAACACAAGTGAACAAACAGCATCAAGAAGACCACACAACACAGCATAGAGGTCAGGAAGAAAGTTGTGGAGACCTTTAAAGCAGGGTTACGGTGTAAAACAAAATTTCAAGCTTTACACATCTAAAAGAGCACTGTTCAGTTCTTCATCTCTAAATGGAAACAGGATGGTGCAAAAACAAACTGACCAAGACTTGGAATTTTACCTAAACTGATGTGCTAGGCAAGGGAAGCATTAATGATATGGTTGGCATTTTTCTGGCAGTTTCCCCAAGTCCCTCTTTGAATAACTGCTCAGTCTTACCTTGTTCTTCCGCTCCCCAGGGAGACCACATGAAAAAAATCTCCCAAATCCACTCTGATATTATTTCTTTCTATTGAGGCCTTCCTCTTCTTCTCTTAAACTTGTACACAGTTTGCTTCTTGAGACTGTCAGCCATGCTAAAAGTATATAGTGAGAACAGAGGAGCTACAATGAATGGCTAACACAGAAGCTAACCGCTAAGCTAACTGGATACATAAACACTAGAAGTGCGCAGCCAGCAAGCGGAAACTAACAAGGAACGAGCACGCACACTGGCGTTATGTGAGCGTGTCAGAATGATGGCATGTGGGACAACCAATTGATAAGGTGATACCCCTGGAAATTGAGGGACATCCAACCCATATCTTTTGCATCTCCTTTCATACCAACTACCTACAAGTCTTCTTTAACTCCATCCATAAATCTTACCTTTGGTCTTCCTTTAAGCCTCCTGCCTGTCAATTCTACCCTCACTTACTGTAATGAATGGACTGGTAGCCTGGTTGGAAATATTCAGCCAATGCAAAACTACTTTAATCTTGATTTTTTTTAATGCACAGCACGGGGCAACACCTACAGTTGAGAAGTTTTTATTTAGAATTGTGTGGTTTAAATTGCATCTAACGCTTATTTGATAAAGGACCTCATGAAAAATTCCCCAGAACTGGCGGCTTTTTCTTGCTATTTTCTTTATTTTTACTGAGTCTTTGTAGAAAGAGCTGTTCACTTGTTATGGCTGATTTGCCAAAAACAAGATGGGAGCAGCCAGAACGTTAAGCAAAAAGATTCAAACCACAAACAAAAGGTGAGAAGTTACATCATTGTGGTTATATCCTTCTGTTTCTGTATGCTTAGTTAATATATTAAAAGAATATCCTGATGCTTTGATAAGACACATAAGCATATCACAGATGTACTTAATAAAGAACTGGCTTTACATATAATAAAGCAGTAATGAACTGCGTATATTTGCTTTCCTTTTATCACAACCATTACATGTGGTCTGAAACTGTCAAACGCTCTGACTGAGTTTTTGACACTATAGCCAAATGTGAGGAACACAGAAAGCAGTGCAACTGGTGGCAATTTTATTTGTGGGCTGTTGGTATGTCTCTATTTCTGTTTTTTTTAAAGGCAGATTTTTCATTCATAGTCATCATGCGATTTGAGAAGGACGGTTTGGTAAGGTACACCAGAAAGGTTCATGGCCTGAAATGCATCATGGACTCATTGAAACTATTCTATTTCATGTGTGCACACTGAAGCCACTGTGCGTTCTTTAGTCCTTAGCTATGAGAGCCATCACTCAGTATTATTTTTTTCAGTTCAATTTTCTGGCAAATGTAGAGCCCAGTCATAAAGGTGTCGGTGACACCATGTCTCAATACTCTCCCCACTTTCCTCCCCACTGTGCTCCCTGTGGTGCAACTTTATGACAGTAATTATTCTTCTGGCTAAAAATATCTGTTATGTGCACCAAAGGTGTCAATCTTTGGTGATTTAAGTCATCACCTGGAGGGTAATGAGTGGAGGGGATGTAGCTATTCAGCATGGCTATGGAAGTATAAGTAATCTTTGTTCTCAGTTCTGCAGGAGTGGTTTATACGGCTCCAGATCTAGGAATTACATCCTATAGGTAAGAGTTTTGGAAAAGCGTGATGTATTGGCTATATACTTCTTTCAATGTATGCTTTACATTATTATAATTTAAGGATTTTGTAGTATAATACTACTATATATATATTGTAAAAAATAATAATTGTATATGTTTTATAGGTGCCTCTGTATTTGCCACTTTTCAGACTGCATACAGTTAGATCATATTTCTGTAAAAAAAAATATATATAGTTTTACAGTGCCTGTCAAAAGTATTTATACCCCAGCAATTTCTTTTTCACATTTTGTCAGAACCTTAAGTTTGTTTAATGTGGATGTCATGTAAAAGGTCAACACAATGCAGTACAATAAGTATCACAACTCTGATTCTAAATAAAACTGACAGCAACCAACTGCCTTCAGTAGTCACCTTACCGATAAATAAAGTAAACCTGTATGTAATTCAACCTCAATTTATATATAGTTGTTCTGTGAAGACCTCAAATCTTTGCTGGAGAACAGTAGTGAAAAAACAGTATCAGTAGGACCACAAAAGACAGCAGATAGGTCTGGAATAAATATGCACAGGTGTTTAAAGCAGGGTTGGCCCGTAAATTAATATCCAAAGCTTTGAAAATGTCTTAGTTCAATACATTTTCTGAAATTGGAAAGATGACACATCTGCATGGGAAAAGGTATTCAGAGAAGCAATCAAAAGGCCATTGTACCTCTGGAGGACCTGCAAAAATACACAGCTCAGGTGGAGTAATTTGTTGATAACGCAATTGTTAGGTATGTGCTCTGGAAGAAAGACAAGAAGAAAGCCACTGTTGAAAGAGGTCTTACATTCTGTTTGCAGTTTGCCACTAGTCATGTAGGACACAGAGAAAACCTGTGGAAGAAGATGCTCTGGTGAGATGTTAAAATGTTTTGTGTCTGCATGGAAACACTATGATTGTTTTCACACCTGATAGTCCGGTAGACTCGGTTTGACTGGGGACCAAATTGTTAATTTTCAGCTGGTGCGATTTGCATTTTGTCAAACTAACCAAACCTTTTGACGAATCTGTTCATCCCCTCCCCTGTTGTGGAACTGTGGTGACGCTGCACCAAAAATAACCAGAAGAAAATAGGTTGGTCAGCAACACAGCACAACTTCTTTAACCAGGAAAATGTAAACAAAATGGAATGGAAGCAGGTTTTAGTCATTTTATTGTAATACTGTCTTTTGGCAAGTATGCCAGACAAGCACACTTGCCATTCATTCACACATTGTCATGCTGACGGTGGTAAGCTATATTGTAGCCACAGCTGCCCTGGGACAGAACTGACTGAAGCGAGGCTGCCATAGCATCGGTGCCACTGGGCCCTCTGACCACCACCAATAAGCAAAGCAGCTGAAGAGTCTTGTCCAAAGACACAGCAGCTGAGATGGTCAAAGCAGGGGTTCGAACCAGAAGAAAATTAGAGGCTGCAAAAAACTTGAGACTGAGGTTTGGGTTCACCTTCTAGCGGGAGAATTGACCTAAACATACAACCAGGCTTAGAGTACTTTAGATCAAAGCATATCGCTGTATTAGCATGACCTGGCCAAATTCCAGACCCAAGTTTGATATTTATTATTTTAATCAAATCACACAATATGTCAGACAAAATTTTATTAAAGGAATATTTTGGTAAAATATCAAGCCAGCAGAAGGGGCTTAATTGGTGTACAATATCTTTTAAACTTTTGTAGTTGATTTAGCATCAATTTGTCCAAATTTGTTTGACAGGATAAAATATCAGTACTGGACTTGATGCTAATATAACAACTACCTGTCTAATTTTCAAAATTTTCTCTGTAAATAAGTAAACAAATTCATTGCAGCTACTGGTAGAGTGGAGTGCAGATGCTACAGAAACAGAAGGGTTTGTTAACCTATTGACTGTGGTGAACAAGACAAAAAATTATTGTTTATTTTTTGTTTTTTCCATTTCAGAAAAGAAGGATGCCCTTGCATTCTTCAGTTGTAAGTTATATCTGTACAGCCTCTCTTTATAGATGTCACAGTGAATCTGGAGTCCAGGCTTTTGTCAGCTGCGTTCAGGTTTTAACCCTCCCTTTTTTTACTTCTTACCAGTGGTGTATTTCTCCAGAGAGATTTCTTCTTACGAGAGACAATCTTCGCCTTAAAGGTATATAGGCACCTAATATTCTTAGAAAAAAAGACCAAAAACCATTTGATCATTATAAAATAAGGTTATATACACCAAGCATCCATCTAGATAGTGTTTTGATAGTCCTTTTTGAACCGAAAAAGAATTTGCTCTAGGGTGCGATTAACAAATATAAAGAGATGTGGCGACATCAATCGACAGTATTGCAGAACTATCATAATGCCGGTTTGCTTAATTTATAAATCAATTGTAAATAATGCTGAACCAAATGTGACCCTCTGCAATGCCTTGCAAGAAAGCAGTAGCTCGATGTGATCGGAGTTCGACTGTTATTAATTAAACAAACCAATTTGATGAGTGGAGGTATTTACATTTAATAAAGAATATTACTGCAGAGAAAATGTCAGTTCTCTTACATAACATTTATTTACAGTTCCTTGTTCATATTTTAGCTTTAAATTTGATACAGTACACAATTTACACATGAAAACTTGGTTCTGAAACAAGCGGTCAGCATTACCATGCAATAGTTATACGTTACAGAGTGCAGTCAAGATTTCATTGGTGTGTTTTTTTTTCTTCAATGTCATGACAGAAGCACTGTGGCAAACAAAACACAGACACATGCACACACACACAAACAAACAAACACTTATTTGAAAGAAAGGGCTCCTGGCTTATCTTCTAAATAAATTATGATCTCACTAAAATTACCTGCATTGTACAAAGAAGAACTTAGCTGAATTTGACCGTGCTTGGTAGTAAAATTTTTATTCAAACTTATGATTTATGCTTTAAACTCAAAGTATAGTTTCAGTAACAACACTGAAGAAACACAATTTAAATATTCTGAAACTAAGTAATTTTTCTTTAAATCAATTTATTTTCAATTTATAATTTCCTAGAGGCTGCAACATTCTTTTTTCAAAACCCTATTTTGTTTTGCTGAGACTGCACCAGTGGGCCTCATTGAACCAGCAAACCATTTGACAACAGATGCATTTACTACAGCTAATCAGGTCCAAATAAAGAAAGCAGTTTCCTTTAATATATATATCTTTTTATTATCCAAAAGTCTACACACATACTTAGGGGAGCCCAGTTTTGTTATAAAGTTAAAGAAGCAAATAAAGTTTCAATATGTCCCACAGACCAAATGGCTTTGCTGTGTAAACTAAATCAAGATATTTTATTAAACTAAAAGCAAAAAAATTAGTTTCACAGATGTAGGCAAAAGATTCCCTAAACATGACTGATTTAGTAGTATCTGGAAATGTCCAGATCCATAAAAGTTCCATAAAAGTATTGAATAATAACACAGACATGTCAGCATGACACAGTCAATGCGGTTATTTCGGTAAAAATTGAGATTGAGATGATTTAGCAGCTGTCTCATGTCCACCACAGCAAAGCTCCTAGTTCACTTTCAAAGATTTTGAGATGCTACTTGCAGATCAAACCCTTCAATTCCCTGTTCAGTCGTTGGAAGTTTGGAAATATTTTCATGTCTGTTTTGCTGTCTTTCTCTGTTGGAACAAATTTCACATATTAGGATCTTTAAAGATAATTTCCAAAATTATTTTATCCCTACCCAATTTGGATTTAAAATTATTTTTATTCAGCCAAGAGGGTTGTTTACACAGACTCAGTGGCTGTTAACTAGGACCTTGTGTTTATTTCTATAGGATTTTGAAAGTATGAGTTCAATGGCAACATATGAAGTATTTTGGTTTACCATAGTACTTAGAATATATAAAGGTTTAGTTTTAAGGGAAGTGTTGAAAGATGTCTGTGAAGTAAAATCCCACAAAGAAGCCCTGTAAAAAGTTCAGAGGGAATTTGCCAATAATGCGCATTCATTCATAAAATTAAAGTACAGACTGAAGTCAGGACTTTAGCTGTGCCAAAAATAATGTCAAAAAATTAATGTCCTGATCAAATATATTCAGAGGAAATGTGTTGACACAATTAAAAGATTACTTTAAACCTATACTTACCAGTGGTATAAATAGTTTTGGTCTCATGTAGCACTTATACATTTTCTTTGTAAGGCCAATACATAGAAGAACAGATTCATTTCTTCTTCTACATGAGGCTTCAAGAACTTGAACAAAGTTCTTGCTGGCAAGTAAGTTTTATTCTTTGCATGATCTAAAGTGCGGAACTTGCAGGTCTTCATAGGCCTATAGTCATGAATCATTTATTGCCTGTGATCAACTTTAATTGAGATAAGGTCAGGTCTAATGTTTCCAGCAATGTAAAGAGAAAACTCATGGAATGTCTCTGTTTCTGATATGGTTTCAAGTGTACAAAGCATAGTAGTATGGCAAAAAAGTAGGTTGCTGTGTCAACAGGTTGCTGTGGATGAGATGTGTAGATATGAGATGTGTAAAACATAAAGTTTGTTTTGCTAACTGTTCATGTTTGGGTGGACAGGGTCTTTACTTGGTATTAATTTTAAGGTTTTTCATGTCATTAAAGACAAACATTCCAGAGTTTCTTTGAACCTGTTTGAAAATCTTTCAAAAACAGAAGAACCAGCTGGAGAACAGTGTTTACTTTCTCACTGATAACTTCTTATGAAAAAGCAAATTCTCTTTTTAAAGCATTTTCAGAAAGGAAAACCCAGCTGTAATCTTCAGCTGCAACCAGTTTTTTAAAATCAGGGTTCTTTAAGTGACAGACATTGAACTCCAAAGACCACATTCCCTTTTTCAATACCAGAACTAAATGATTGAATCCAGCAGTAGATAATTTCACTTCTTTTTTTCATTTTGAAGTCTTGAGTTTGACATTTCCTTTATTTGCACCACATCTGTTAAGTGGCCTCAGCTGACCTGACACACCACTGCGTTAGAAGACTAATCTCTTCCTACACATGGATTCAATTATCATCTTTGTTTCTGGGACTGAATGCAGCACCTCAAGCTAGGAGATTTTGGTTTTCATCTGAAGGTCTTAACATGTTGCTGCACATAATTTTGTGATTACAGAGGATGGTGATAATGGCTAAGATACCACTGACTGACACTGCATCTGTTATGAAGGCTTTTCTGGAAAGGACTATCTGCAAAGTTTATGGTTGCAATGTAGATAACTCCTTTATAGCCCATTGTTGAACCATTCTGTCAAAACACGTAGGACTGAAAAGTAAATAAAACAACTAAACTGAGAACAAATGGATATTTAGTGTATTAGTGGAGTGTTAGTTGCCAGAAAATTACCATGTTTACAAGTTTACAAAAGCCAAATGTTTTCCTCGGGCCACTTCTAGTTTCTAATTAACGTTAAGCTTGTATTTACTTGACATCTTCTTTCTGTTTTCCCGAGGGCAATGGTGCTCCCATTGGATTTGGATGTAGATTAGTTCAGCTTGAATAGATTCTCCCCTGGGCCTACAAATGATAAACATGTTCTGGGCTTGTATTTTTAGTTAGACTTTAAGCCCAATAGTTACATTAAGTTAATATTTGTTATATTTGCTTCGATGCTCAAAGCATCCGAAAAGTTATGTTTTGCGTTATTTTAACTTATACCATGGCTAATGAATGAGATCTGTTTTAGTTGTTTTATTAGGTTTTTTTTTTTCAGTTATGCAATGTGTTTCTTTAATAAACAAATGGTCTATTGGGAATTTTGAGCCCTACTAACAAAACGAAACTCTGATGCAAAACTAAATAGAACATTTAAGTGACATAGGCTGAGTTATACAGCATAGCATGAAAACATTTTTTTTATTTGCCATCTGTGGTGCACCATAAACAATGTCTCTGTTTTGTCACTTGTTAATTGTAGGATCATTCCATTATTTTTGTTTTTGGCCATAGGAAAAGGCATCGGCTGATACTAAGTTCTAGTGTTTTTTACTTTATTAAATCTAATAAAATTATTGCAATGACAAGTTAAGCCTAAAATGATTCATATACCAAGCAGATTAATGTTTGAAATGTTGAAGAATTTGCTTCTGATAGCAAATGATACAGGCATATTTCAAAACATTAAAAATAAACTAACATGAGTACCAGGTTAGAAAACTAGTAGGGTATCTGTTTTCCTTTACAGTTTGTTAAATAATGGCATGTTGACATTTATCTGAACCCTTCTCAATAACCAGTGGAAAAATCTTTATTTGCAGAGCAACAAATAAACTCTTCCTGTAATTTCCTACACCTGCAGCCTTCAGTAAAGTCGTGTTTTGCACCTAATGGAGTGTTTTCACTGGAAATCAGTTTGTCCATTTGACTCTTCTACAAATTTTGTTTCAGTATAATTTCAACATTTTTAGGTTTAAAATTTGCTCATTTCCTGTTCAAATACATGGGAGAAGGGCAAGGTGAGACAGTGAGAAGCTCAGCCACAACTATGCTCCATCGCACACAGAACGATTGATTAAAGCATAATCAAAAGCTTTTAAAACAAATAAATGTTTCAGTTATGGTCAAGTTCGGGGAGATGTGGCCTAGTGGTTGGAGCAGAGTGCTTGTGTTCTGAAAAAGGCTGCAAGAACCTGGTTTGAGCCCCGCAGACTGCCACTATGGGTCTCTGAGCAAGACCCTAAATAGCGGATTGCTCCCCTGGTACTATAAGCTGCTCACTGCTGGCCAAGGGGTTGGGGTAAATTCAGACGACAAATTTAATTGGAATGCACAATTGTAATGACAAATAAAGATTTCTTCTTCTAAAAATTTAAATATACAGTACATCAGTGTCTATTTTGGGTTCATACATTTGTACATCTGACTCCAGAAAGGTCAGTGCCTCACCAGTCATGAACTTCACTGCACGTCACTCAGGCAACTTTCTCTCTTAGACAGCTCAGAGATCAACATACAGTTAGAGCTGTATGTTGATATCTGAGCATTCTGAGAACAAGGCTCAGATTAAATGCAGAAAAGAACCGTCTCAATATACAAAATAATGAGCCCAAACAAAATACAGATTTGCTAGCCATAAGCATGAAACAGGCCATAGTTGCCATAAAATCTGGACGTGCCTTTTGCTGGGGGTACGACTGACACAAGCACAGTGACCAGTGTTGATTTTTTTTTTCTTTTTTCTTTTTTTTGCAACGACTCCCGATATTGATCATTTGAAAGTGAAATGATCAGGGCATTGAGCTGATACCTGGAATCAGATTGGGAAATCCCTATTTAATTAAGCCATCCTTTTGTCACAATTATTTGATATTACTTTTCTGAAGGGTTCAGGAACTTTCAAACATGCTGTTGGAGTGTTTCTATTTACCTACCAAACTTTACTGTGTTGTAATGTTTTTCAAAATTTGCTGCATTTTACCAATCCTGAAGTTTAATAATAGCAATTCAACTTCAAGGCCGACCTGGCCAGGGTGTACCCCGCCTCTCGCCCATTGACAGCTGGATATAGGCACCAGCACCCCTCACGACCCCATAAGGGATAGACGTGTTAGAAAATAGATGGATGGATGGGACTTCAAGGCCCAAGGGATCTGAAAAACACCAGAAACAACTCAAAGTCAATGCAAACCTGGGCAAAGCCTCATGCTGTGAAAGTGATGATACACTAAATGCATTGTTTAGATTATATTTAGTTTGTATGTTGATCTCGAAAGTACATATGACATTTTGTCTGACTTTAACTAACAAATATTTTCCTGGTGCACAGTTTGCTGTTAAAGAGATTCACGCTCGTCTATGTGACAACTGTGGTCTTGCCCATTTTAAGTAAGTGGAGATGGACATTTGGCTGGATCCCTGTTGGTAAAATGTTATTAAGTATGTCTAAAATTATAATTCTTAACCATGCAACGCAACATGGTTTTCATCTGATCTTCTCCCAATTTGTGGGAAACCGGCCCAGTGTCTGTCAGCTAAGACTTTGTATTGGTTTCCTAAAGATCTTGGAAGAAGGGTTTTCACTGGCAACACCCAATTATGAAGTGTTTTGGTTTACGATAGCATTTATCATATTTGGAGGTCTGGTTTTAAATCAAGTATTAAAAGATGTCTTAGAAGTCCCACATATAAGCTGTGTTCCAAAGTCTGTTATCAGTATTGCATATTCATTTATAACATTAGAACACAGGAATAAAATAAATACAAGGCACTGAGTAAGGAATAGTCAAGTGATATTTACCTTTTATAAGTGAAACGAAGCAAAATTAATAAACCAAAACCTTCAAGTTACTGTAAGACAAATTATATACATGGATACTGCTAGATTCTGCTCAAAAGTCTTATTTTTTTTTCACTTTTGTAGTGAAAGAAGTCATACTTTTAATTAGACCATCTTTACTCTCTAGATTTAGGGCCTTCAAATTAGTCTCCATTCATGTCCAAGGAATAAAAAAAAGACATATATCATTTCAATGTTACTGTCAGATTAAACGTAGATAACCTTGACACCTCTATTGACGCTGCTGTGCTCGCATGGATGCTCTCCTTCTGGTTGTAGAACTAGCTCGCCGACTTTGGGTCCTTCCCCGCTGCTCTGCAGGAAAAGCCACAACTTGGGTTGATGATCTCTGCCCCTGTAGGCCTTCCATTTCCCTCATGTCTCTTGCCATCTGAGACAGTGTTTGACCCGGGTTGGTTTGCAGACGCTGGAAGAGGCTTTCCCTGTTAATTTTTCTCTCTGGACAACTAAAGGTCAGTGCCACACCAAAGTCTGACTTCATCTCTCTGGAAAAGCCATCTGAGGTGCCATCGAAGCAACGGCCAATAGCAATTTCTTTGGCAACTCTGGGGTTCTGGTCTGTGACTGTGTAGATGCCATAGTTGTGTCCTAATGGATCTACAGGGGCTAACATGGTGAATGCATGTGAGTCATTGTTCTGAGCAACTGGGGGATGTTTAATGAGATACTCCTGTAGAAGTCCATTGATACCAATCTTCCGGCAGTTTCCTTGTGGAATCACTGATATAAGGGATCTATCCACCTCTGCTTGATCAAATAACATGCCACTACATTTGAACTCAAGACATGCAGCTGAGGTGTTAGCTTCTCGCATGTCACGAGTACTGCGAATGTCTCTAATGCCATAAAGTTTGCCCCTCGTCTCTGGATGTGTTCCTCCTAGATTCCTTGACCGGACCATCACTTCTTTCTGGCCATGAATCTTGACTTTGATGAAGCATGCTCTGAACTCCTGGGGGTTAGGCCACCAGGAGAGGTAGTCTCCTGTCCAGGTTGTCAAGTCATTCTCCTCAAAAGGAACAACGTTGTATTCATACTTGTCTTTTTCCACTCTGAAAAACCTGAAATGATTTGCATCAAAAGGAGCATTTTCACAAGATAACAAATTCTGATACGGGTATATCGGCCCGTTGGTCTCATCAAGGTTGTTTTGGTTAGGCTTTGCCAAATTAATTCTGAATGCAGTTTTCTTCAGAGCTGGGTCCTCATGATCAGAACGTTGGTAGTCTAATTTATCTAGATAAGGTTGAGACACTCCAATGATGTTTGGATTCATCTTGGGGGAAGAGGGAGCAGCCTCCAGCTCCTCCCCACCTAGTATTGCTGTCACGTAAGCGGTGTAAGCATCCGGCCTCATAGCATCACAAAAAGCAGGCAGGCAGGCACCGTTGGGCCCAGTTAAGACACTGTCAAACCGACCCCATGCCCTGGGATTAGATGAATAACCAGGTTTGGGCTCCAAGTTTATCAAACTAATGACAACTCCCTCCAGTTGCTCAGTAGGAAGAAACTTATCGCTCATGTAGGCACGCACTTTAACATAACAGCGCCTGTTTTCGGGCACATCTAAATTGAAGAGCCTACGTTCTCTTATCTCCATGTTGCCTATTAGAAAGGTGCGCTCCTCGCGCTTACTTCGTCCATGACCACCAGCAGTAGTTGTGCTATAGGAGAAATCACTTTCCTCCTCCCAGACACCAGTGTCTGTATTTAAAGACCAAAGCTTCATTTTGGGAATGTGCTCTTGCATTTTAACATGCTGCGTGTCAAGGAGCACTTGGACTGCTCCAGCTCCAAGTACCTCCTTACTTGTCTCATCTCTGAAGTCAACTGAAAACATGCCATAGGTCCTTAATGGGAGCATGTCACCCTCTTCATCCACAAAGTTGAGGTCACCAGGGGTTGCTGCTGCCGTTGTAATGTTTCTTGGATCTATGAATGTGACACTGGCTTTCACTGTCCCCTCATAGATTTCTCCATTGTCTTTATGGAAGGAGTTGGGTGGAATGACCAGTTGCCCGATTGGATCTTCCCCTTTAATTTCCCCAAGGTCAATAAAATTGGTCTCACTTGAATTGATATCAACTGGTGTCTGCTTTCTCATGACTTTCACATTATGATAGATGGAGCCACCTTTCTTGTCAAAAATGAACACCTTTGGAGTGTCAATAAATGTTTGAGTAGGATCGACAAAATTTACAACCAATCTTTGTGTATCTGGAGTAATTTGCAATGTAAACCCTCCCTGATATCCAGTTGTGCCTACTCTATCTTTACCGATATAAATATGCCCAAAACGCAGAGGCTCATCATTGTCAGCTGCCACCACTCTGCCACGGACCAGAACAGTGGGTTGCACGCACTTCTGACAACTGCACTGTATCACAGCTCGTATAGGGAGTTTATAGGTACCACAGTCAATGATTCGACTCTCCATTTCCTGAACACCACAGCAGAATCCAGCACCATCTCTGCAGCGCATGTCAAAGTCGAGGGATCCCGGGCATTTGTTGTGAGGGCATCGACCAGCATTGTAGTACTTGGAGTGAGTTCCAGGTTGAACGCAGTCCATCGGTAATCTGACGAGGTGCATTTCAGGTGAGGAGTTGCATGCTGGTGATTCTTTAGCTGTGAATAAAATGATGCATAGCATTAATAAGTGTTTTTTTGATTTGCAGGTATACTATTAAAGAACACTTCACACAACACAAAATATTGAAGTCTAGTCCTCACAAGTCAAATGTTATATTCTTTTATAAATAAATGCTACAATTGCAGTTGTTTCACTTTCTTCTTTTTGTAGCCTCTGACAGACTTCTGTTTAAAATTAGAGTTTATATTTAAAATGGTAAAGTAAAACCAATTGGTATGTTTTAGATGTCATATTTAATAACAGGAATCAGAAACATTGTTTCATTCACAGTAGGTATTTTAATCAGCAAATAAACTTACATAACCTATTTAAAAGTACACATATACACACAAAATTGCTACTTGCCATCAACATTTCTGAGTGTCTAACCCGGAAAATGAAGCATCAGTGAGATTATAATTATCATGAGTAGAACATGTATTTACAGACCACTTAACTTGGATGTGAAAAAAAAGAATATTTTTTTAACTAGATACTTGAAACTTAATTATTGTGATCGATATCCTGGCTCTGCAGTCAAACCTTCTCTTGACAGACATCCCTCAATTTCCAGATAAATTAATATTTGCAGCCAAATATGTGAGATTAATTGGAAAACATATAATTACTGCACTGCTGATGGCTTTAGCAAAACAACAGGGATTGAGCAGTAATTATACTGTATAAGTGCTGTGTTTCTGCTATTTTTCGTCATATTACACTTTTCTAAACCGTAATCAGGGCTGGCTCAAAATTGTATGGGGCTTTAAGCAGAATTTGACTGTTGTTTCCTCCTCCTGTTAAAAACATCACCATCACTAACAGGGTTTCAACACAGATTTGGTGGAATCTGGGAGAGGGTGAGAAGGTAAATTGGCTGAGCTTTAAAGCAGTTAAAGATTATTGATAACTTTTCGCTAAGATGTATTTGTGAAGAAGAGATCAAACTTGTAGCTTTATATTCTAACTCTGGTATCATGATAATCAACAAATTTATTATTGTTTTTAATTTTAAAAAGTAAACTTTTCAATGCCTCTAAATCTTACATTTCTATTTTTAACCATTTAAAATATTAATGTATGTATGCTGAAGCCTTCAAATCAAATTTATTAGTATTTTTACTGTCAATAGACACATTTTTACATAGACAGACTTTTACATCTAATATTCAGGTATTTATGGGTGTGCCTCCATGGTTTTAGGGCCCTATGCAGCAGCTCAATTCACTCATGCCTTAAGCCATCTCTGACTGTAGTTAACATAGTTTATGTATAGTATTTCTATTTCTTCTCTGAGGTGAAGGTGTTGTTCTTCTCACATTCTAGTCTCCTTTGATAATGACTTTTGGACTGCAAGGATTGTTTGTGGCCTGAGGTAATTTGCTCAATTTGTTTGTTAGTCTTTGGTTTATTTAACAAGCACCAGGGAGCATAAGCTCTGTGTGCAGTGTTGAGAAGAAGTATTTTCCCCCATTTAGTTTTCTACAGTTTTTTCTCTTCTTCTTTTTTTGTAACACTTGACTGTTTCTTGAAATGGAGCCAATTTCAAAACAGGCAGTTAACCTGAGAAAATAAAAAGCAGTATTTCAATTATTATTACATTTTTGGAAGGAAGAGGACATCCGAACCAACCTGACCCTATATAAGAAAATAAGTTAGCTTTCTTGCTAAATCATAAATCAAATGGGATGTACCACATACATCGATTAGGTTTCACTAATCCCATACGGCCCTAATTAGTGTCTGGTCTGTAGAGTGCTTTCATTTAAAGAAATTCAAGGACAAATGAGAAACAAATATACTGACATCTATCAGACTGAAACAAGTTGCAAAACAATTTCTTAGGATTTAGGAGTCTCTAAGAACCATTATCCACGAAAACATGGGGCAGTGGTGAATCTTCTCACATGTGGCTGGCCCACAAAAACTACTCTAAGAGCTCATTAACAACTTGTTCAGGGGATCAACAAAGATCACTGAACAGCATTACAGGCCTCAGTTAAGGTCTGTATTCATGGTTCCACAATATGAAAAAGAATGGGCAAAAATAGCATCATTGGAAGTTCCAAGACAAAAACCATTTCTGACTAAAAAGAACGCAAAAGACACAACTAACAGTCAAACATGCTGATGTTTGGAATTATCTGGGATTTCTTTGCTGCTTCACGACCTTGATAACTTGGCATAATTAATAAAACAATCAATTCTGCTCTCAGACAATCCTGAAGGGGAATCTCTGATCATCATGTCACAATGATCTGAAGCACATCAGTAAGTCCACCACTGACTGGATCTAAAAGAGAAAAATGAAGGTTCTGGATTGCCATAGTGAAAGTTCAGACTTGCTGTTGCATGACATTAAACAGGCTGCTCTTACATGAAAATCCTCCAATGTGGCAATATATGAGCTAAGATTCCTTCACAGCAATGCAAGTCCTATTGCCAGTTATAACAAATGTTTAGTTGCAGTTGTTTAATTGCTCCTTAAAAATGATTTAAGGGGCAATTTCTATTTTATATACAGTATTAGTAGAGTTTTCTTCCTTAATAAATTAAACCATAGTTTTAAAAGCACTTATTTCTATTTACTCAGGTTAATATTATCAGATATAAAAATGTGCTTGATATTCAGAAATATTTAAGTAAAAGGTAAATACAATAGCAATATGCAAGGGGAAAATACGTTTTCACTGCACTGTGGCTCTCCACCTCTAACGTGACAACACTGGGTTGTTTAACTGAGAAATATTGAGTGTTTCATTTAGGCACTGAATGTTGGAGAGAAACTGCAGTTTGGGGTTTAATGTACCCAGAGCCATCTCATACAATAAAGAATCCATCTTCAGATGACTGTATATCAATGTGAACATAATAACACCAAATCCCTCAGCACAGTTATATTACCCTGATATTTTTATTTTCCTTTGCTGTTTCCACTCTGTGTATGAAGTGACTCCTGTGTTTCCTGGAGTTGTAGGACACTGTGGTTTTGTATGATTCTCCTTAATGCACGGACATGGCTCATGGATGGCTTGATTTTAGTCTGGCATTCCTCTCAGAGGGTTCATTTAATTTTAGCAGCAGCTATTTTTTATACAGTCAAATTATTTGTGGTTGTTTGGTTTCTGTCAGTGGTTTGACTTGAACCTGTGGAAATTTCTAGACATCGCTGCCAAATGCACTGGGATAAAAGCCATCCTGAGTTATAATCCGTGGGAGCAGCCTGCCATCATCTTGTTAAATTGTTTTCCTTTACGGCTGATAAAAATGAAATGCAATGTAAAAGAAATAGGCTTTTTGATGCAAAAAAAAAAAAAAACACTTTGTCAATGAATAACATTTTGTTGCTTTTGGGCAGACCTGTCCAGGGTGTACCCCGCCTCTCGCCCATTGACAGCTGGAGATAGGCACCAGCGACAAGCGTGACGGAAAATGGATGGATGGATGGATGGATGCTTTTGGGCACAAATCTTGTATCTCCAATTTAATTTATGTTACTTTCTTGAGAAAATCAATTCTACTGAGCACCTTTCACATCAGTCTTTGGTTTCATTGATGAATCTCCATTGAAAAGTATGAAAAACAGCAAGAATATATATTTGCATTTCCATTTTTCTATTTCCTGAAAAGTTTCATTTTTGGTGAAACAATGTTTTATGTCTGACAGCAATAATTTGCACCTTTTTTTCATATGAGGGCACGTACCAATCACAGTAAGATGAGCTGGGGATGACTTGATGCTGCCTGCAGGGTTGCTGGTTTTACAGTAGTACTCCCCAGACTGCTCTAGCTTTAGGTCCCGCAGTACAAGGTCTTCTCCATACTTGTACACGTTCCTATCCAGCAGTGTCCCATTGTGGTACCTGGTTCATTTTTTATTGGAAAGGTAGACACACAAAGGACAAAGAATATGTCAATTTAGGTTTAGTTTTCTTATGGCAAAATATTCAGTTTTTGCACTTTCTGAAATTTCCTTTAGTCAGCACATTAACTTTATAATGGATGTAAAGCCTACATGTTTTGTACATTTTGTAGTGATTCATGTTACAGGCTTGGCGGCTCTGTAACTTTTCTTTTTAATTAATTTCAATTTTTTTTTTTTTAATTGCATTAATTCACAACACCTGTCATCTTAAGGTGCTTCACGAAAAAAAAAGTTAATTCAAATCAATCATATAGATTTAAACTATGTTACATATAAACCTAATTGATCCTAGTGATCAAACAACACTGTCAAGCTCAGTAAATACATCTTAAAAATTATTTAAGATTTATTGAGTAATTACATTTAGAAAATGTATTAAAATTCATATTACTTGCTTGTCTTTTTAGCTGTTAAACTTACAAAACCGAAACAACTTTCACCAATACATTTAATCTTTCTTGAAATACTGCATTTTAATAGTTTTCAAAATCCCCATAATGTGTATTTTTACCTTGAACACATTTACTAATATACAATGTTTAGTGTTATAGGCCAACTGAGCTTTATTTATTGCATCAAGATACGTCTTCATCTTACCAGTAGTATTTGTCAGGAGCTGGTGATCCTGTAGCTGCACAGCACAACAGCACCCGTCCTCCCTCATAGCGCACTTTGTCCTCTGGATGCTTCACGATGTAGGGCTTTTCTGTGGAAGGTGTAAAAGCAGAAATCTTATAGACCTCTCTATGATTCCTCTACTTTGTGAGGCAGAAGTTACAGAGCCCATAAACTCAGTCAGTTAGATATGGACTTTATTCTCACATTGGTCTGTGCTTATAAAAACCTGTTAAGGGAATTACAGTCTCTGAGCAGCACAGTTCTAGGTTTATTGGGTTTGCTCACAAACATATAGTAGGTCCAGGCTTGATTTTGTGCTTTTTTTGTCTAAAAGTATGTTTTGCACAGTGAAAACAATGGGAAGCATTTGCTAATGTTTATCCAACAATCCCTAATCAAATTTATCTACTCCATCTATTGGAACTCACCGGCTGATCTGAGGACAGCCCGTAGCCAGGAAATCCCTGTAGTGTTACTGGAAGTAGAGACGACAACCGGTACAAACTTCTCTTTATTGATGGTAATCAAAGTTGAGCTGGAGGAGCAGACTCCCGAGAGTGTGAACTGCCCTTTCTTGTCTGTTAGAGTGCGGATCACTTTAGGGTGACTGCTCAGAGCCACACTGGCCCCTGCCACAGGGACTCCAGTCACAGTTTGGATGTCTCCGAACAGCACATGGCCCGCACACATACAAACGCTGCAGTCCTCACTGGGATGGCCTTCTGTGCACTTGAGCTGGCATTTGGCTGTTGAAATAAATCCATGAAGACATACATGAAGTGTGAAAAAGATATAAAACACTTGGAATGGAAAACTTTGAAAAGTTCTGTTTGAAAAAATAATTAATACTAACATCTTCCATCATATTGTTTCTACATTTTAAAGTTATTTTATTAAGAGGAGGTGGTTAGTGTAACACAGCAGTGTCCTTGCTGCAACTGCTGCTGCATAGTGCTGGTCAGCTGTCTTAAAGAATGCTCCTTGACTTTTCCCTCACTTACAAGAAAGACACATTTATTTTACTGGAAACATGTTCAATTACAAAAAACACAGACAGACAATGTGTGGAAGCTAAAGAGTCCTATCCATCACTCCTTTGCTGTCTTGTAATATAGTTTTATAACTACATTTGGAAAGGCTATGAGTAGAATATCTGAAGTATGGGATAACAGTGTGGTTGCATAAGTACTTAACATAGCTAATTATGTATAATTATTCATTCTGTTTTTTCATTAAAATATAAATTAATGTAAAGTATTAAGTAAATTCTATAGATAACATTGTTATATCTGTAATAATGTCTATTTTATATTATTTTGCAAAAATAGGAGTAACTGCATTTGTGTTGAGTTTCTGGTTTGATTAAAAGCAATCAGATCATGTTACACATATCTGTTAGCACCGCAATGGTGAGGGTCTAAGATAAATAATGTTAACAGCCACATCAAAATTCTTATTTTTACTATAAAGCAACTTGCATTAGTGTATATTTCACAGGGTTAGGTGCACATCAGAAGGACAACTTCATTAGCAAACTAGTTTTGCAGCCATTGCCCCAGCTTCTTGTTTGGAGCTTGTGGCCAGATGTACATCTGGTCTGGTGATGGTTTGGCTTTAGGAAGGAGTATGTCAGAGATAAAATTACAAACTGCCCACTGTGTGGAAAAAATGATTACTGTGAAAAACCTCACCAAAACGAACTAACCTAACTAACCACCAGACTAAACAACTGTAGTTTAAATGTTTGGAGACAACCTACTTCCTGGACAAATATACAGGTGAAATCATTGTGCCCAATCTGAATGGAGGGCTGACATGGCAGTCACTACAAGAAGTTCTCCTGCTTTTATTGACAACAGGAGCACTAAAGTTATCAGTGTACTCTGGTTTAACAACTGTTAATAGGTATGTTACTATCAGCCAGTCCACGGCTGCCTTTTGCTCCAATGCCTTGACCTCTGGCTGCACCAAACCCCTAAAAACATTTTATTTAGTGTTGCAGGTTAGAGAATTCCCACTGATAACTTAAAGAAACCAATAATATAATTTGTCAAATCATATATTAATTAGATAACTGTAATTAACATTTTTAACAACTGAATATAGTTGGACATTTTAAAGATAATTGGTTGAACATCTAACATAATATCAATATCTATAAAATAGTTTTTGAAACAAAATGATAAAGTCAAAATATTGTGGGGAAAATTTTGAAATTTCTCTTATCACACAGTACATTATACAATGTAACAGTGATGTTTTCACTCAATAAGATCACACCATGAGAATATTATACCAGTCAATGCATGAAGTACTGTAGATATGAGCTTACCTGGACATGGACTTTTTCCACACTTCTGGACCTCAGCAGGTCTTCCTGCACACTGCACCGTCTCTGAGGTCCTCACACAAGTTCGTCTCCTTGTCCTGCGACCTCCACCACACGTTACTGAACAACTCCCCCAGGGACCCCAGGGGCTCCACTTGGCTATTCAAGAACAGTGGGTTTGGAGGGATTTAGTTAATTTATTTTCAATAAATATTTTAGTACTTTTGCTAGTCAGTCAGTGGTGTTTGCTGATTGAAAACATTTATTTGGATATATGATTGTAGCTTGTTATAAAGTACTAACGTCAGGAGAGATCACTTGAGGCAAAAGTTGTAAATATTCCACATGGCATGTAAAGGCATTTTTGGATATTAGAATCCTTACACTGAAGGGTAAAGTGAACAATGATATGCTGCATTAAAGCTCTTGTAAGACTCAGGCCATGGTCCTCGACTGGAAAAAACAGTTGCCCCATTTGAGTTGGGGGTCAGTTTCTGCCTTAACCAGTGGAGTTTAGGTATCTTGGTGTCTTGTTCATAAGTGATGGTTGGATGGGATGGGAGATGGACAGATGGATTGGGGCTACATCTGCAGTAATCTGGTTGCTGCTCTGGTCTGTTGTCGTGAAGATAGAGCTGAGCCAAAAAGCAAAGCTCTTGATTAACCAGTCTGTCTATGTTCCAACCCTCTCCTATGGTCATGAGGTCTAGATCATGACTGTCTGAACAAGATCCTGGATACAAGCGGCTGAAATGGGCTTCCTCCAAAAGGAGCCAATTGAGGTGGTTTGGGCATCTGATCAGGACACCTCCTATGTCTCCCTTTGGGGGTTTTCCGGGTGGAGGGAGACTCCCGGGAAAGACACAGAATTGGAGGGACTGTATATCCCATCTGGCCTGGGAATGCCTTGGGTTCCCCCAGAATAAGCAGGAGGATGTCGCTGGGGAGAAGGATGTCTGGGTTTCTCTCCTGGACCTGTTGCCCCCTCAAGCCGATCTCGGATAAGCGGAAGACAGTGGATGGATGGATGGATGGATGGATGGATGGATGGATGGATGGATGGATGGATGGATGGATGGATGGATGGATGGATGGATGGATGGATGGATGGATGGATGGATGGATGGACGGATGGATGCATTAAATGCGTTGAGGTTAAACTTAGCGTTAAATGGCACAATCTCATTTTAGACATTATTAAAAACCCAAATTACTGTTTGTGTCTCTTAATTGTTCAGTAATTTTAGTCAGGTCTGAGGACATTTTGCATCTCAGCTGACTGACCTGTGCATGGTGGAGTAGAGCACTCCCTCCTTTCTGCATGATGTCCTATACACGCTGGTACGAACAGAAGAGGCATAGGCTGAGCGCTCACACATTTTCTCTGTCGAACCTGGATTCCCACATCATTACAAACTGTGGTTGAGCAGGGACCCCACTCACTCCAGTCAGTCCAGTAGCTCTGCACTGCACACACAACAAAGATCTAATGATTTCAAATTACGCATTAATGTTTGTATTAAACAACAAGCAGTAATGCACAGTGCACATAACGTGTTTATGTGGCAGTTTGTATAGCCCCAAGCTGCTCTCATCAGGACTACCTGGAGGACACTGAAAGCGAACATGATAGTTGGAACAGACTCGACCGTGTGGCTGTTCTTTGTTGATGCACCAGAAGCCCTTCTCCAAACTGGAGTGGACTACTTCACCGGTGTCTGCAGCTGCTACCCAGTCCGTAGTGCGGGCCTCCATGGCTGTAGGCCGAGCGCAAACTCTCTCTCTGTAATAGAAACGAATCGCTTCCAGGCGCTCGTAGTCCCCATTTCCACCAGGATGGTCGATGTTGAACCAAGATGTCCACTCCGTCACACCTGGGGACAAACACAGAGAACTGATAGAAACCAATAGTTTCAAACGACAAAAGAATGAATATGAAAATATCGTCAACGTTCAAGAAACATGAAGAGATAGAAGTATAGCACACAAACTAAGGACATTTGTGTTTTATCAGTTATTTTTTTGTTGTAACAATGCCTCCTAGCAGCAAATCTTATACTGCTGGAAGTTCTGTTTGTTTCTCACTAAAGACATTTGTAAGAAAAATGCATTGGTGGGTTGAGCAGCAAAGTTGAGTATGGAGCTTGGGCCATGAAAACCTTGCCAGATCCTCTCTGCCAATGCCAAACTAATTGTTCCGTCACTGGATTTCATTTTAGGTGTTGTTTATTAACCTGACAAAAGCTAGCTGTATGTCGCTCCGCCTAGCTCCACTCACATACATCTGGGACACCGCCATAGGAATTGCCTTTACAGAAGGCTGGGCCTTATCAAAAATTCTTGCATATGATTGGATAAGCCACTTGTCTGTCATCTTTATTGACATGCTATTTCAACCACTCACACCGAAGCTAACCCGTGACGCTGATAATAGCAACGCAGGAAAAAAAATAAATAATAATAATAATGTGTTTACGGCTCTAGTGGCATGCGTTTTATTGACAGTGAGCTGACAGGAAGAGGGGGGAAGACAGGCGACAAAGCGCCGCGGGTCGGAGTCGATTCCGGGCCGACCGCGTTGAGGACTAAAGGCCTCCTAACATAGTTAGCGCTAACCGCTAACCGCTCCGGGGCGCGTCCGCGTCTGCACGTCCGCTGGCCCCGGAAAACAAAACTTGCCAAATCCGGTCGGGAGAAGGGCGAAAACATCGTTTCCACCAACAAAAGCCTTCAGAGGCGTTCTCTGATGTTCTTTTAATGAAACAATATTAGGTAGATTGGACAACACGGAAGAAATAGCAGCATCAATGTTAACGCTTGCTTCCTCGACGAGCCGCCATTGCTATCAAAACAGTCTCACGTCATGGTCGCGTCTCCACTACGTCACATCTATGAAACTCCAGCCCTGCGTCCTGATTGGCCAGACCATAAATTTGGTTGGAGAAATCACTCTCTACCGGCGGTGTCCCAGATGTATGTGAGTGGAGCTAGGCGGAGCGACATGCATCTGGCTTTTGTCAGGTTAGTTGTTTATGGGATTGAATGACAGAAGTTTAAAGAAACAAGATATATTGGGAATGTGACAAGTAATTCATGTATCCAACGGGGCGCTTACTTGATTGTGATAGACCCATACACAACCACAACAGCCTGGTACCCTCTTCTTATACTGGCCACCAGATTGATCCCCCACCACTGTGTGAAGGCATCCCATTCTTCAAGCAGTACTTGTTCCAAGTCACCCAATGTCCTTGTGCAGGTCAATGTGGCACAAACAGTATGGCTAAGCCCCACAAATGATTTGTGGGGTTGAGGTCAGGAATGCATGCCATTTCATCCTCTCCACTGTCAATATCTGGAGGTACTCTCTGATTAACCCTGCTCTGTGGGGGCACCTAGCGACATCTTGGAGGATACTGTTTTGTCCCTAAGGTAGGATATATGGGATTGCCACTGTTTGCAGAATCTGATCTAGATATCTATTTTCATTGCGATTTCCTCCAATGATGACTAGCCTTGTTTTTCCAGTGAGCTAGATGCTATGCACCACCATCATACTACCTCCACTAAAAGTTGTTCCACATTGATAGGGAGAATTTGTCAAGTTTTTAATGGTCAGAGTCTACGTACTCAACACTGCTTTTCAACCCACAAAGGCAAGGCAAGGCAAGACAAATTTATTTATATAGCACATTTCAGTACAGAGACAATGCAAAGTGCTTTACATGATTAAAATATAGGAAAATAAAACCGGTGTGAATGTTTTTTTTTTTTTTTCTTAGGTTCGGGTCCGGTCCGCTCCCTCTCCCAGGAACATCTCAAGTCTCCGCTAGGTGCGGAGCCCATCCCCCCATGTCCTGCACTCCTCCGCTGCGCTGGCAGGCGCCTTGGCCCGCAGGCGCATTGACGGTCCTCGGGTTTGGGGCGGGTTCCCGGGTGGGTGCCGGCCCATTCCCGGTGGCGGCTTCGCGGGGCCTGGCCCCCCGGGGGTCGGCCGGGGCCCCCGCCGCGGGGGCGGGGCACCCCTGGGGCCTCTGGCCCTCAGGGCCCATGGCCGGGACCACTTCAGCGCGGCTGGCTGCCGGCGGAGCCCACGGGCTCGTCCCCGTGGCTTCTGGGGGCGTCGGCATTGCGGTGGCTGGGGGATTTCCTCGGGGTCGTCTCTCCTCTTTCCTCGGGGGGTTGCAGATTTCCTGTGATGGCCTCTCTTGGGCACCCTGCTTTGGGGCCCCTTTGGGAGTCCAGGGTTATGGGTCCCCTGACCCCTGCCTCTGTGCTCGGGGAAGGCGGGTCTTTGGTTCTCCACAACCACTATCGAGCTATTTCCTTCTGGATAACTTTCACCTAAACTAGCCTAAATAATAATACATATGACTCTTTCTTTTTTTTCTCTTCTTGTTCTTCCTTTACTCTCCTACTTTCCCATTGTAGTGTCCATATAATTTCAAATTCTCCCTGCAGGAATCACAATAAATCTATTTACATGCACAAATCAAGCGGAGCACTATGGCGAAAGCTGTTTGCTCCACTTGTGAAAGCAAAATCTGTCGAGCTCTATTTGGCATTAAAACATCAATTCTTATTGCCACATTGCTAGACAGGACACTGGGGAAGAAAAAAAAAAAAAAGAAATAGCACGTCGATAAAGATGACAGACAAGTGGCTTATCCAATCATATGCAAGGATTTTTGATAAGGCCCAGCCTTCTGAAACGCCATTCCTATGGATCTGTCCCAGATGGATGAGTGGAGCTAGGCGGAGCGAAATTCATTTGGCTAGGGTCAGGTTAGATTGTTCTTGCTTTGTGTGCATATTATGATTTATCTACTCTGTGGCATACAGTGTGAAGCTTAAATAACTGTTCCAAGAAAATGTAAGGATGAATTAAATATACAAAGGACTTCTTAATAAACATACTTCTGGATTCGCTAGAAAGTAATTCATGGCATATAAAAATGAATCTAAAAAAACCCAGAGCTGTTGAAAAAGAAGGACACAGCTTTTTAGAAAATTAGAGATCTGTAGTCTTTAAATGTGACAGCACATGGAATTGATCAAACGTAATATGAATGGTGAGAAAACGTCCTGTCTCTAAGAGCTTTGTGTTATTTCATGCAGGCATGAAGTGAGTTATTGTCACAAGCAGGTTGCTATCCAATTTTCGTCAACTTCAATCAGTCCCACGCGGTGTGGAGTCTTACTAAAAAAACAGTTGCTCGTTTTTTTTCTCCTACACTATGCTCACTGTAAGTTTGATGTTGCCAATAAGAAACGTACTTAGCAAAGTGTTTCTTAGATTTTAAACCTTTGGCTGCTTATTTCGCAGGAAATTAGCGTCATTAAAAATGTGCTGAACTGACTTTTGGCCTTTTCTGCTTGTAATGCAGTCTGCTTGTAATGCAGTCATGAATGTCAGGTGAAGTGTGTAAAGACCATTTGGATTTGCAACAGACCTCTGAATAGTTCATTAATTTGATAGTTTTATGTAAACCTTTACATTAGTAAACATCTAATGTCTGACTGGCACAAACGCAGTAGTAGTTCCTAGTAGCTGCACTATATAATAGTGATAACAAAACCATTTCAAAATAGTAAAATCCAAACAATTATGTAACAATTTTTTACAGGAAACCATAAACAGGAGAATGCTAGAGATGCCCTTTTTGTAAAAAATAAATAAATAAAATAAAGATCCTGGTGGAATACCTGTTGTCTGTGAGTCAACAAATGTATTGAAAGTCCTTTTGCTCCTGTCTGATGGGTACCTGGTCCTTAATAATCCTGCACACAAAAGAAAAAAATGTAAATTAACCCTGAAATGTTAAGAACATTTATTATTATTATTATTATTATTATTATTATTATTATTATTATTATTATTATTATGTACCTGGGGACATGTATGCACACACATAAGTGCAACCTGACTATGTCTGACCCTGTTGTTAATGCCCTCCAATATATGCATAATGCTTGACTCTGTCAATAACAATACAAATAGATTTGTAAGTGCAGCTTCTACTCCATTGTCCCCCTGAAAAACCGAGTCTAGTCCCTGTTTGGCTTCCCCCGTACAGAAACACACAACAATTGAGGCACCTTTCCCTTAGCAATAACAAATTAAACTAATAAGTAGGGCAAAGAAAAGGGGAAAATACGATTCTTACCAATTTCTTGTCTGTCATACTTTTTTTATCAGTCATTTCGAGTTATCTGGAGCTTATTTTCTTTTTCATACTTAAGTTCATGATCATCTAGCAATGAAGGTTCAATGCTCTGATTGCAGTCTATGACTGAAGTCAGACTCCGCTGCTGTTGGATCCACTTTGACATTGATCATGCCAAGGTAAGGGAATCTTGACCAGACAAAGCATCTGCATAGCATAACTTCAGGTTAGGTTATGGTAATATCAGACCATTGCTGGTGCATTTGTCTCTAATTTGCCATGCTCATCCCGCAGAACTTTTTTGACAACCCAAAAAACTCTGTGGCAGCCTGACTTTCCTTACTTATTGCTCCTTTAATATATTTGATTTTTATGTTGATATTTATCCACACATACTTTGAGCAAGCATTACATTCATTGTCATGCCTAAATTTCCCCATTGTGGGACAATAAAGGTATTTCTATTTCTTACGTCTCAGTATGATGTTTAATTGCGTCATGTTTCCATGCCTCACTGCTGTTGTGTTATAATAAAGGAAACGACATGAAACATGTTGTTTCTGGCTTTTCGATTTATTAAACATACGGCACTCTGTGCCTGTGACATCCCCCCCATGCTTTGATGTGTAATGATTATTTTTTCTCCCCGCAAAATGTTTTTAATGATGTAAAAGACGTCAGTTGTTTGCTTGACATTTCTTTTTTGGATTATATTTGGGCCCTTAAAAAAAAAAAAATCATAGTGTGTGGCAGAAATAGAAAGTTGCTTATGCTGCCTTTCTGTGCGTGCGTGCGTGCGTGCGTGCGTGCGTGCGTGCGTAACAGGCACAACCACTGCTGAGTTTATGACCAAGGGAGACCAGCACAGTGACCAGTATTGATCGCTGTCCCATCTGGTTTTACAGCTTGCTTCAGGTCTTTATTGTCATGCCAGCCCTTTTGGTTCTGCCATTAAACTTTTTATTTACATTTCTGGATAAATTGCATGATGTACGCTTTTAGGTCGGCATGGACAGTCAGCTGACAATACTTGTTCTTTTTTTCATTTGGCTTTTAAAAAAAGGCATTGTAAACTTTCCATATGGCTCTGGTTCTCTAATATGGTGGGCCGACTTGAGAACCACAATCAAATGCCTTCAAACTGATGTGTTCAGCAGATGTGTCTTCTGCCTGCAGATTGAGTTCAGTGAGTGGAATCAAATAGTTTTCCCATCATTCTTCTTTTTTCTGCAGTGATTGGTAAGTCATTATTACATTCCTACACACATCCTTTCTAATGATCAGCACTTTATAGTTGTCTTTGCACATTTGACAAGTGAATGCAGGGTGCATGACGCATTTTTTCCTTGAGATACTGTAGCTCCAAATACATACAGGCAACTTTTCAGTTAGCTCATTAGCTTTGAAACTGAGACCTTTGGCCATTAATGACCCTTTCAGCTCTAATGCACGTGTACTTGTTTCCAAGAAAGTCTAAAGCAGCATTTCTGCTTTTGTTACATAACAGGGCTACTCCCCCCCCACACCAACTCCAAGTTAATTTACAGCCAAGCTCTTGGCCCCTGATTATCGCTTCAAGATGTTTCACAGTGAAAACTAAACTCCAAACAAGTCTTTTGGTTTTACAAGGTGAATAATAGTGTTAGAAAAGTTAAAAGAGGAAACCCCGATTAGGTGCGGCAGAAAGACATTCGTTGGAGTGCTGACCTCACTTATGGCAGGTATATGAACTGGCCCAGACACAGGGCTTGCTATGCTTTTGACTGACATATTAACACTTAATGAATTTTAAAGGTTCAGCGGTTTTTGAGAGCTACTGCTTCAGGTCGCTGGTATGTGAGTGAATTAACCTTGTTTTTCAAGCCCAAGGGAGTACGATTAGAACTTCTTCTTCTTTTCTGCTTAGAAACTACACCCCGTAGTGCCTCACTGGTGCAGCATGTGTTGTTTGTTTCTTTTTTCATTCATGCTTCATGAAAATTTAACATTTATTTAGAAAGGGAAATCTATTTAATGGCTCCTCTATTTCCACCGTCCTTAAAACTGTCTTTCGTAGGAATGTTCGGAGAACAGTAATACCTTTTAGGGGATATGTGGTTTCCCTTTTTTTGTGGACTATATTGGTTTGGTGGAAATGAAAGATAACCAAAGAACAACAGCATTGGTCATTTTAGAATGCTTTTTTATGTTCACTGAAAAGATCTCCTATACATTTATACCCAACCATGCCATGACCCTCAATAAATATCAACTGTGTAACAAGATACATTGCAGCATCACCAGTAGCGTAAACTTGGTTCAGTTTCCAATACTTACATAAGGCTGGCTGCCAAACACAAAACAATGTCAGTTGTAGCAGCTGAATTTCTTCCAATCGAGGATCCATCTTTAACCATGGAGCCTGTTGTGACAACTGTGTGTTGTTTTTAGCCTTGGATTTAACCAGCTACATCACAGTGGTTTAGATCTTGGCTGAGTAAAGGCAAATCTTCTATTATTAATCACCAGTGTCTTTGTGAAGATTGGCTTTCTTTCATTTTGTTGAGATGGAGTTTTTAGTGTTTGCTAGATTATGTTTCAGAAAAAGCTCCCGAAGAAAGAAAATGAAAATCTTTATAAAATTATACCCACAATGGTTTCACTCATATTAGGGAGGTATGCCTGTGTCAGATGTAGACAAGGCCTAACCAGGCAGTCTGGATTCTGTTTATGATATTAAAATCCTCACATGATAGAGAAGACAAAGCTACTCTTGAAGCTTCCGGAGGAAAAGTAAAATCCTGCTTGGACAATCTGTTTGTACAAGTCTTTCATGTTTGAATTGAGCGATATTTCTGTTTTAACCTGTGCATGCAATGGTCTACTACCCTATTATATGAAAGCTGTTTATGCACTTGCACAGAGTGAAGAGTACCGGCAGGGGCTCCAGTTCTCCCGTGTGGTAAAGGTTACGGCAATCTAAAAGTCACATTAAGTTAGAAAAGTAGTAGAGTAACACTTTAATTCTTTACTTTAAAACTACATAGCTGCTATTGTACATCAGCTCACATCCTGTCCACCACTCTGGAACGTACACAACACAGTGATATCCAGACATTCCTACCAGAGAAACAAAACAAAATTGAATTACCTTATATACTGTCTCATGTAGACAACAAAATTATGTTTTATTAAAACGGGTTTTTCTGACAACAATTAGATTTTTGTGTGGTTCTCTCACACCACAAAGTAGTTGTAGTTGTTTTTCCCCCATTTTCATGCACATGTTGCAGATGCTTGTTCAAAATGAACTGTAGGTACAATACGGTTTTGGACATTGAATCCAGCTATTGGAATTGTTCAGGATCCATTCACTGACTTTCTGTCATATGGCATATATATTCTACTGTATATGGGTAGTAATTTAAAGAAGTTGCTGATGACATAAAGCCACCTCAAAAAGCGACAGACGTTATATGCTACAAGAATAAAGTTGCCAGGCTGCAAATGGTGCTAAAATAGTGTTTTCTGGTTGGCTTCTGTTTGTATCCAAATGTCTGAGTGATGTTCGTATCGAAGCTGCCAGGGGTGTGACTTTGATTCGCAGGTATCATGAATTGATCATACTGGATGAAGAATGACACTAAAAGTGGTGATTGGCTATAGGCGCAGAGAGGTGTACCTAGAGGAAAATATTTAAGTAACCTATCAGAGAGCAGCATGAGGTCACATGGAAGACAGAAATTAAAAAACATATATACACTCATTTGCCAGCGCCTCTCACCATTTAAATCTATGTATGCCTACACAAAAATAGGCCAAAATGAAAAGGGAATGTTGAAAAATCAAGTCAGACACATTTTATGATAGACAAGATCTGATAATTATTTTTTATTCCATAGGTCACTGTGTCTATGGCCTAGAAGGGGGGGTTGACTCCGTAACACCCCCTTATTAACAAGCTGCCACTGTGTGAAGCTAACATGACACTGCTATCCATTTGCAAATATATAAATATATAAAACCAGGTCTGCTCAAAAGTGGTTTTCGAAGCCCAGTTTTTGTATTTTGTTGGTTCAGTTATGCTTGTTGAAACTCTGTCTTCACCCTAAACATCTGCTGCCTTTTAAAATAAACAATCTCATCAGTTTTATATGCATTCTTAAAGTTAGGGATTTAAGGAGCACTGCATTGTTGGGCTGATTTGAAACAGCTGGGAAGCGTTTAAAATGTCCACTGTTTACACTGTTTAAGAGGTACAGACTTGAACCTCTGTTCTTCTGCATAGATACAGAGCCAAAACGGTGAAATAGCTTAACTGGAGCAGCTGATTAGTCACGCAGTAAATAGCTTTTTGACGTGTTTATATGGGAAAAGGAAATGGTAGAAAATAAAAAAAAAAATATGATATGGTTTGGGATTGATGGGAATTTAATTATTTTTCTTTGATCCACCGACATCCCTGTCTCAGTCATTTGAGCCATCTGGCCAGACAGCTTTGTGTTTGGAACAGACTGTGGTCAGCACCTGGAGACCTAGCCCCGGTGTCTGCCTGAAGTTATGCAAAGAGAAGAAAGGACTGGAAGATTCATGTGAAGGAGTGGTAGTTCCAGAGCAATCCTCTAATACAGTGGGCATTCAGCAGCAGCTGCCACCTTTAAATAGAAAAAATAGGTCATAAATCTTTGAGGTTTAGGGTGGATCGAGAGAGTGACAGAGAACAAAGCCAGGGTAGTGTTTGATGGAGCAAGAAGAAGGAATAAGTAGAGAAAGGTGAAGACCAGAATTTGATGGAGTGAGCAAAAGAAAGGAAAAAAGGTGGGGAAAGTATTTGTGAGAAATACCTGAAGCAGAGACAGATCAGAACCAAAAGGAGAGCAGATGAAGATGAATAGACAGATGGAGACATTCTGTGCAGTCATTACTGCAGCAGTGGATTAAATGCACAGAACAGAGGCTGAAATGGTCGGCAAAAAGAAAAGACTGACAAAGCTGGTAACTCTAAGTTGGAAAAATAGGACAATGTAGTCATTCTACCGGTGCCCTTTCACCCTTCGCTTTATTCCATTTACTCATATAGGCAAATACAAAGCCAGCAGGTAAAACAATGTGCCACTTGGTTTGTTATTTTTGCTCCTTGTTTCCAAGGCAACCGGGTTTATACCTTTGGGGACTGCTTGCACGGCGCTTGAGAGTGAAATAAGGCCAAATGCACCACCTTCTCGCAAGATGTGGGATGTATTGCTAAAGGAGCATGGCATAAAACGTTAAAGTTTACTACCCGTTTTAAGGTCAGAGTGTTCTGCTCAGTCAAGATCAATGTGAACAACCATTTATAAAGCTGCTTTCTCTGTCGGCTGATCTTGTGATTTACTCATCAGTATATGGCATAAACCCTCTGCCAGACATTTACGACTCGGAGGCCTCAAAGTCCCACAAGATGTGGAGACTATTAAGGTCTATTCACACTCGATTGCTATCATGAACTGCCAGCTCCTTCACTTGAAAAAAAAGAGGGTAATTGAAAGCAGATGTAAGGTGGACGTAGAGTGACACTCAGGAAGAGCAGTGAGTTTCCGGTGCATAAAGAGATGAAATTTAGGTAGACATATATCCATGTGTATTTGGTATGTCTGTATTTAGTAGATTCTTAAGCTGGACCACAAACTAGGATGAACTGAACAATTACTGGATGGGATTTTCAGTTGTATTCAAGCACAATATCAAAACACCACGATATATTTTGTCAAAACGTGGTCCGTCATACGTTAGTTAGTTACTGTCATCATGGGATTTGGCCTGGACAAGCAAGTTTAAACTATATTATTACACCTAGAAATGAACGCAATATCTAACCTCATATTTATGTTTGAGACTTTTATTTTGAAGTAAGAGAGGAAGTACTTGTTCTTGATCTGACTTGTTGTGCTGACAGAGTCCGCTAATAAATTCATTGTTGAGCTGGCTGACAATATTTCATACCAAAACCACTGAATGAGCCCGTACCACTTTTAAATTGCTTGTGTTGCAGCATTTTGGGTCTTTGGTTGAAACAGAAATGATGAAAGAGACAGAGGGGGGTAAATTTATGAGAACTGTGAAGATTAATCATTAGTACCTTACAATAAGAAGTTGAAATCTGCTTTAGAACTTCCTACTGGGTGTTTTTGGCATTTTTTATTACTCTTGACTGCATTTGATCAACCCGTGTTCAAATCTAAAATGTTTAGACGGATTACAGCCGAACAGAATTATTCTACACTAAACACAGACTTTTCAAGTCGCAGATTAGGATTTACGAAACAATCTTCTGCATGAAGAACAGTTGCGTTGCTTTTTGGCCTTAAAATATGATGACCATAAAAACCACAAAATATGGATTCTAAATGGATTTCATCATTTGAAACATGGTTTACAATTTATGAAACCTGTGCTCCATGTGTAAAAACAAAGTAAATTTTTTTTTCCCACAAATATTGTTGAAATCACATCTCTTATTGTTCTTGTGAACCCAATACCAAGTATCGTCCCGCTTGAGTGCACACCTTATCCCACATGAACATGTGCTTTATGTTGTGCAAGTGAACTGGGCAGAGCGGAAATTAACGCTTTTTTATTTTGGGATCGTTTAAAGAAAGCACAACCCAGCAGCTGTTCTGTTGCTCTAATTGTTTTTTTGTTTTTTTTGGGGGGGGGGTTGTTTTGTTTTTTTTTACTTTTACTGTCGTCCACAGAACTAAACTGCATGGAACGTTTTCATGATTCCCTCATTTATCCCCACATGTTGTTAATCATAATGCCATTAAACCCGGCTTGTGTCTTCACACGAGCAATTAAGTGCAAATGAGGAGAGCAATCAAAGTAACCACAGAGCCCAATACTGTCTTCTTGAAAGAATGCCAATTACTTTCACAAAATTTTCAGCAGGTCTCCACAGCTATTACACATCTAAACCTACACTTTCTTTAATTCTACAGAGAAAAAAGTCAGATAAGATCCTTTTAGAAATAAAGGAGTGCTGTTAACTCGGAAAACTGTACAGTTGCGTGCAGTTGCTCCACACTTGTGAGATGTTGTAAACTCGTTGTTGTTTGTCATCATCATAGCAGACATGACAAGGAGATGAAAAATGCTTTAGCTCAACCCACAGTTTGGTTTTAAATAATAAAAATACCTAAATC
Organism: Fundulus diaphanus; assembly: GCA_037039145.1. Lineage (NCBI taxonomy): Eukaryota > Metazoa > Chordata > Actinopteri > Cyprinodontiformes > Fundulidae > Fundulus > Fundulus diaphanus. The sequence continues at coordinate 35,090,298 of CM073128.1, forward strand.
ATCAGTCTTCACTTACCTTGACCCAGAGCCACTGAGGCCAGAAAAGACAGCAGTAGCAGGAGTTTAGTTAATTCCAACATTGTGCAGATATCGACGGGTGATCACGGATTTGGCATGGATACAAGCTGGAGAATAAGCAAACAACTGGTTCTGCAGCACTTGTTCACAGCTGGGGGAAAGGGGCTTCAGATCCTCAGGTGTGGGTGATGCTGCTGGTCTTGCACAGTCTCGCCGTGTCTCCTCCTCATGTGGGTTGGAGACAGGAGCTTTTTAAAAGAAGGGGCATCAGGAGTGCACACCAATCCAGCCCCTCTCTCCTTACCATTGGTTAGTGAAATATAACATCTGGGTCCCCCATATCATTGTCCAAAAAGGGGTGGGGGGGGGGGGTTGAGAGGGCCTATTCGGGGTAGACACGGGTAAGATGCACACAGCCAGTGTAAGTGGCTGAAGTTGTCAAAAACCAAGAGTTGGTTTTCTCTTTCTTTCAAATCCATATCTCATATTTCTGACTCAGCAACAGCTTAATTTAGGTATTTACTCTTTTATTGCTTGTGGGTCAAGCCTCCTTTGCAACAGTGTTGTTATATCTGTCCAGTAAACAGGTGTGCACGTGTTTGTTTCCTTCTTTAAACTTCTATTCTGGTGTCTGTCTCCAACTCGTTAAAGACAGTGAAGCACTCTCTGTAAATTTAGATCTTTGGAAAAAAATACTTTTTGTATATTTAAAATTATGTGATCTGGCACATTTTAAATTTTGAAAATATGCTAAATGTTTTCTATACTTTTGCTCCCCGTTATTAAATGTAATTGTGTTTTCTGCAAGCATGTGAAGACTACCCTGTAAGTTTTCTTTAGTTATCACTTTGTCTCTCTCTGACTGCCCCCATCTCCTGTACCCGCCCTTGCCACTGCCAGATGCTGCTCCCCCCTCCTCCCCCACACACCCCTCCGGTTCAACTTCTGGTTCAGTTTTGTAACTTTTTAACAGTTGCTGATTGCACGGTGATGCACTGCCAGAGAGTGGAAGTGGCGTCATATGGCATGCCATTCAGGAAAAAGTCCTGAGAGCACAGACGCGAGACGTGCTTATGAGGTGCAATGTACTTGGGCTCATTTTCGGCATGTGTGTTTGCTCAGGAAAGCGATGGAAATTAAAAATACTAATTAAATTCAGCTCTTTTATAGATCCCACTTGGCTTGCCATTAAAACCAGGTTAAATAACAACACCTGAAGGAATTCTTTCTCTGTCTTTAACTTTAGCAAAAGTGAAAGAAAACTGTATAGTTGAAAGTAGGTTATTCACAACGATATTAACCATCAAAGGCTTTAATGTCAAATGAATCCCAAACGGATGAAAAATGTGGCCAAAAAAGACTCTCATTTGTTTGTGGCTATTGTGTAGATTGCCTAAGACCAAGGCTCTCAAACTGTGGTACAAATACCAATGTTTCACATAAGGGTGTATATATAGTCAAAATTCTTATTTCAATGATGAGGCAATAGGCATAATTGAGTAGTTCACTCATTTTGAGAAAACAGGAAACCTACTGGTATGCATGTGTACTTTAAAATGGTAAATGGGCTGAACTTATATAGTGTTTTTCCAGTCATACTGATAGGGTGACCACCCGTCCCGCGTAGCGCGTGCGCGCACAGCGTTTGAAGCCCAATTCATGCGTCCCGCAAATTGAGACCGTGTCACGCATAATCAATGTTTTCTCAAAAAAAGTTGGTCGCTCTATCCACCTTATTTTCGAACGCGGAAGTAACTATGGCCACAGCTTCAAACTATTCATGACTGAGAGGATGACATGAAGAAGTGGCCTCATAACGTACGAGGACATTTTAACCTGTTTCGTGTCGTCACTTGGTGCGGGCAGTGCGACTTTACCGAAGTGAACCTCCGCAGTGAAAGAGTTGGATCGGTGTTAATAAATATCAACAAGGATAACCTGGTATTCATGGAGGCTGTTGGCCGTTCAAGTCAAAACTAGTCCGACGTTCACGCTGCTGGATCCTGACTGCATCAACCGGCTCTACCGAGACGACCGGAGCGCTCTGGTGCTGCGGCTCCAGGAGAAGCCTTCAGTCATGCAGCTGCGACCTTATGGAAGGTAGGCTAATGAATGGTCTGATTCAGAAACATCCTGGCTGTTGGCTCGTTGTGATTAGATTGCTGGTCAGTTAATTTTGTAATGTTTTGGATTAAACTGATGTTATAAGTGGACATCTAAACATTCTGCCCACTTCATGTTTTGGCTTGAAAAGGTTTGAGTAAAGGTGACCCCAAAGTCCTAAAGGTGTCCCCAGAACACTGAACAGTTTTTTGTTGTTTTTTTCCTGCGCCTGCCTTTACCAACATCCAAGTTCACCATCCTTCCTCCCCCTTCTCGTTCTGTGAACCTCTGGAGTCGTGAGTTAAGACTTTTTTACAGTTCCTGTGGTGTAGAGCAACTACTGTTAATCCTTTAATTTTAAATTATAATTTATTTAAAGTGAATAAATTGTAATGAAAAATAAATAAAATTAAATAGCTTAAGTAAATCAGAATTGGAAGTGCATCTGTTCATTGAATGTTCAAAGTATTATGAATCTTTATTTAGAAAGAAATACACATTGGTTGGCCTATTCATGAGCATACATCAGCAATTACACATGTTTATGGGAATAGGGCATTATTAATATACCATGTAAGGTGGTATGTGCTAGAAATGTGTAAACCACTATCAGTGAGTCTGCCCGTGAGGTGGGGGCACCGCCGCGCCAAGCAGTGTCCCACTTTGTCCCTCAGAAACATACCCCTTGTCCCCCCTTGGGCTTATTAGCAGGTGGTCACCCTACATACTGATCACTTAAAGCGTGTGTGTATGCATGTGTACTTAAGATATAAGTAGCACACTATTCAGTCAGTGAAAGTTAATTTCATTTTGCTGAGCTATGTCTACATGTCTACATTGGTGGGTTGCCTGTTCGATCCCCTGCCTGGATCATTTTAGTTGTTGTGTCCTTGGGCAAGACACTTCACCAGAATTCCCTGCTGGCGGTGGTCAGGGGTCCCAGTGGCACCAATGTATGGCAGCCTCGCTTCTGTCAGTCTGGCCCAGGGCAACTGTGGCTACTAACATAGCTCACCACCGTCAGGGTGTGAATGTGTGAATGACTGACTGTAGTGTAAAGCACTTTGGGGTCATCAGACTAGTTAAAGTTCTATACAAGTAATAGCCATTTACCATTTAATAAATGAAGTAAATAGTGTTGAGCAATAATGACAAAACAATGTTCAACCAGGAGATTTGAATCTTTTTTTGAAAGTGAATGGTACTTGGATATTTACAGCTCTCCTAAGGATTAAACAGACCAATTTCCCATCATGGCATTGTTATTCCCTTGAAAGCTGTTTCCAAGAGCGTTTTCATTTCATCCGTCTAAAACAGCCCTTGATAGATTCACTCACCATTAATCCTTATAAAATATGTTCAATTCCAAAGGTTTGCCACTGAACCCAACTGATAACCAAATTTATCATTGTGTGCTTTATCAGGGATTATTCAATTTATCATTACATAGAATTCACATCTCTGAGTCAAGAGGTTTTGAGCCCCTAATTATTCATACCCCTGGCAAATTAAGATTTCAATTATATTTATTCAACCAAGAATGATGTTTCTGATTGATAAGATGATTAGCAATGTAAAAAGAGTTTCAGTTTTGAAAACAATATATATGTTTACTTTTTACCGTTTTTCTTTTTCCTCTTATTTTCATGAAAAAATGTCATAAAATAATATGTATATCCTTCTCAATAATCACTGTAAAAAAATGTTTTGGCATTACAGCAGTCCCTTTCTTATAATTGCTGATCAATTTTGTATGTGTTTCCATCGCTATTTTGAAGATTTATCTTTGCTGATGAACTCCATGTCTTTGAGATTGGAATGCCTCCTTACCATCATCTTAATCTTTAGCTTCCAACACAGATTCTCTATGAAATTCAGTTTGGGTTACTGGGCCACTCCTAAACATATATATAACAATTTACCAAGAAGAAAAAGGTTGGTGAAAGGATCACTTTAAACCTAAATCATATTTTGGGGGGTAACTGTATATATGTGAAAAAACTACTTTATTCAATAAAACACCATGCCACAAAACATTCAGGAGTCAAAGTCCTTTAACAAGTGGCACTTCTCATGAATGGCACGCTAAATGATGTTACTGCCAACGCCCGGCCAATGAAAATGCAGGAAATAATCGAAATCCTGGGGCAGGAAAAATTTGGTGCTTTCCCACACCAGGCTCGTTACAGTTTTCCTATTCTCAGTAGCTATGAGGGGTTGGAAACTACCCCTTTACTGTACCTGCAATGAAGCAAAAGAAAACTTCTTCAAGGCACAAGGAGGTAAGCTAATAACTGCTTGTGGTGTTCTCCACAATCATTTTTTGATCCCACCCTGTGCAGCCACCCTTATGGGTCATATCAAATACCATCATGCACAGTCTGTTACTAAATACTGAAAAACTGTTGCAGTATGACTGTTTAGATCTCTATCCATCAAGACTCCAATGTTTATTATTCACTCGTCCTGATGACGAACTGATACTGTAACGACAGACCCATTACTGCTTGAGAGGGGTTTGGACAGACATTAAAGACTTGGCCACTGATAGTTCAGACATATTTCCACCAGCATTTTCCGTTTGCTTCGGACAGTACAGGCTGAAAAACATATAAACATTCCTTTTCACTGACTGCCTACACCCACTCACACATGTGCACACTCACCAAGCATTAGTGCATTAGTATGCTGAAGAAGCTCCTAAGCTTTGTATAAATACACATTACCTCAGCCATAAACAGCACAGCAGCCCCAGTCTCACTTGCCCTCATCGAAAGCTGCAGCACTAACCTCCATACAGACAGGCCTTCTTCTTCAGATGATTATAGGCCGATCTCACCTGTTTACAGCTTCTATTAACAAACCAAATCCAGTTGGGAGCAAGTAAGTAATGTAACCATATGACCTCTTTCAAAGAAGCCCAACTTTAATTGTTGCAATATGTTTTTTTTATATATACGGTGACAGTGGCGGAGCCAAGCTTTTTTATTTTGGCGGGCACCAGGGGGGCAGGCTTTCCATCTTCAGTCCAAACTTTTATATATTCCAAGTCAATAGGCCTACCTGTGAAAACCTGTCCAAACGTATGCTGGCTTATTATTTCAACCCTCTTCATTGTCTCTGCATAGCTTATCTTATTGATTGTTTTAATTTGTTGAATTTCTACTTTTTCCTGACTTCACATTCCCTATATGTCACTCTGTGCTGGCCACCACAGTTACAGTATTTTTCCTGCACATCATCTTCACATTCTTCAAATTTGTGATCAGCGCCACATTTGGGACACCTCTGGCTTCCTTTTCAGGCGGCAGCTATGTGCCCATATCTTTGACGTCTTCAATTCTAGAAACGCAGCATAATCATTCTTCTTATTCAGATAAACAATTAGTGGTGCATGCCGCCACCTACTGTAAAATAATGTGTAACTATAGCCTTCACCTACTATATTCTATGTATTAGGTTTGTACTGTAAAAATCAGAACAATGCTTGATTTATAATCCTGATTTCTTCCCTATCCATCTCGGTTCCTAATATCCCTTTTAGACTATTTGTTTTGGCTCCTCTTCTTCATCCCTTAATTCTTAGATGTTGGCAAAAAACTGGAGGTGTGCATTACCGCCACCATCTGGTTGGAGTGTGCATCTTGATGGCTTTGTATCTCAAGTTGAAAAGTAATTTCAATCAAAACGTGTGATCAAAACAAAAATATATATATTTGATCAAAATAAATATAAATAATGAATACAATATTTTATGAAAATAGATATTTGTGATCCAAACAAATTTCTCTCAATAATCATGTATATACACACACTAGAAAAATCGAATTACTGTATATTATTCCTATTTATATAAATTTATATGTTTGCTCTATAAGTTAATTTATAATGTGCCTATTCTGTTAGGTTTTTCAAATCAAATCTTCAAATCTTCAAGTTTTTAGAATCTTTTCAAATTCTAGCCTAAATCCTCTTTCATACTTATATTTCAGACATACCAATATAACAAGTTATATTGTTTCATCCACCCCACAGTGGTCAAACTCCCTTATACATTTAAATTTAAAAAGTATAAAGAATGCTCAAATCTTTCCTCTGTTTCCTGCCTTTTTAATCCTGTAAAACCGTCTTCCTGTTCTTCCAAATGTCATCTTTTCGGCAACTCTTTCTTCAGTTTTTGATTGTTTATTCTCTAATTTACTTTTATGTAGTGTAAAGTTCTTCCTCTAGTTGGTTGGATTGCAACCATTTGTGTTACATTGTGCCAACTACTGTACAGGAGTGACCTGCCGTGATTCAAGTGTACGAAAGCAAATTACTTGAATATCTGATTACTTCAATGAACAAATGCTTGTGTTGCTCTGTAGTCACGTCCCCACATGGGGAAGGGAGAGCAATCTAATTGAAGACTTACCATGTATCATAAAATAATTTACACCACCTAAACATTTTCACACTTTGTTACATCAAAATCACACACTTCAATATATGTTATTGAGGGTTTTGTGATAGACCAACACAAAATGCTGCATAATTGCTGAGTGGTGGAAAAATTATCAAAATTTCCAAAACTGTATACAAATAAAAATCTGAAATGGACAGCAAGCATTTTATTTTTGGCCTTTTTTACCATTACACCCCTTAATCTATGAGTAACTCGAAATGTTCTGTTTAGATTCAAACAGGATTAGGTTCCAAAGCAATATTGCAAGCTTTGAACATCTCACAGAGCACTATTTGATCTATCAGCCTAAAACAGAAGGATTGTGGCCCAGTAACAAACCAAACAAGGTATGATTAAACACCTAGAGGCTTTGATCAAAGCATTTTCATGATTTTTACATCTAATGGCCTGGACCTAGTAAGTCAAATTAAGGGTTTTTGGCTAAATTTTAAATTGTTGTTCACAGTCTAGCTGAAGCTTTAAAACATATCTCTAGCTTTGGGGCGTACTCACAGCTACTGTTACGTTTTAGAGTTTTATTTGCGAAAAAAAAGGACTGCCTTATATTAGTCTCTCAGGATGACTAAAGATAAAATTTAGCTTGTTGTAGGTATCATTTAAAGGTACTGTATAAACATTAAACATAATTTGGAATCACGTTTCCAAATACCTTGCCAATTAAAGTTAAATATTGCCATCATTTACTTCTGTTTTTAGTTTCTACCTTCAGCTTTGAAAAAAAAAAAGACAAGTGCATCTTGAATCATTGTCGGTGTTAGTAATAGTAAAAAAATAAAAATTCAAAAAAAAATACCAGAGAGCTTACACTTCCTGAAACTGCACAATTTTTTTAATGGTCAACAAGAAATATCTGAACATTTTGTAAAAGCAAAGGCAATAAGTCAAAGAATGAAATGGCAAGTTTTAAAATAAACGATGAACAATAAAAAAAAACACAAAAAATATTTATTTAAAATGCCAACCTACACCACGTTATTTTAGCAGCACACTCAGGGAAAAAGGTCCACAGAACGTATATGTGAGAACATAAAAGCTTAGGTTTTTAGAAAAGAAAATCCAGTGACTATGATGATAGAAAACTTTTTTTTTTCATTGCTTATTCTGGAAATTAGAAAACAGTGTTCTGCTACAGCTTTTACACATCGACTGACAGCAAACGCCTCCTGCCATTTCCTAAACAGACGTGACTCAAAGCCATGGGTCTAAGTATCATCCTTTTACGGTAGCGCAACAACACATTTGGTTAATGTGCATTTTGGATCTAAACAACCGAGATGTTAACATTAAATTACAGTAACAACCTATAAAATGCAACCAAGGAAAGAGTGGTCACACCAACTCTTGTGTTTACATGTGTTACAGTTCCAGGAGACAGTCCGTGCCAGCGTAGTCTGGGAGATTAAGCTCATACTTTTTCTGAATGTCATAGGGCAGGAAGCGTCCAGCCAAGAAATGCTTCCCAGAGAAGTTTTGTGCACACTTCTTTGGTGCCATGAGTGAAATGAGAACTTCTGGGTTTATTCCATCCTGACTTGGTTCATCTGCATCCCAACCTGGGAAAAAGAAAAAGGGAGCTTTATGTATAAATGTTCTTCAACCAGTGCTGAAGATGAAGTATGATGAACTCAGACTAAACTGACAGTACATCCAAGATTTATTCTCCATGTCTGAAACCAGACCTGGAAACTCCTTTCTCTAAGCCAGAGCTCATACGTAGGTGCCTTGCTTCTCATTTATACTGCCTTGTTTGTTGGCCTCAAGTTAGATACACTCTATTTAAAGCTTACCTGAGGGCACATCCACACTGACTATAGGAATCTTGATTTGCTTCAGGGTGACCAGAATGCCAGAAAATGGCTCCTTGATGTTGGATGAGTCTGTCTCAAGGCCCAGCATGGCATCAATCACTAGGTTGTAGGCATCATTTATAAGCTGCACCTGAACAAAGCACATGTTAGCATAAATAATATAGTTTTCCCGTGCATACATTTGAAACAGATCATTTGCCAAAGTCAAACATTAAACTCTAACCTTAAAAAGTGAGGCTGTTTGTTGGAGTTTAACACAGAAACGTGGAAGATAAATGTAATGTTGAGTCATATGAAAATGTATTCTGTTCCTTCTGGGGAAATTTTTGTATCTATTCCTAAACTTTTCTTTGTTGTGTAGACATTTGGAATTAACAGTTTCTAAATATCTACACAACTGTATTCTAATAAATCATTTAAAATACATTTAGCTAAACAATTTTCACAGTCACATTTATTTAGCACACTTTCTTCACATTTAGTAAATCCACATACATACATACACATATACACACACACACATATATATATAAATATATATATATATATATATATATATATATATATATATATATATATATATATATATATATACATACACATATACATATATATATATATATATATATATATATATATATATATACACACACACACACACACACATAGGCAAGGCAAGGCAAGGCAAATTTATTTGTATAGCACATTTCAGTACAGTGACAATGCAAAGTGCTTTACATGATTAAAATACAGGGAAGAAAAAAAAGACAGAATAACAGCATGTAGGAATAAAATGTAGAAACAAAATAGAACATGGAAAAATAGAAACTAAGATCAAACATTAAAAACAGTTGGACTACAAAGTTGAACTAATGATGTTTCAGTAAAACAGTTTAACTAGAACAGTCGAAGGCAATCCTAAACAAATGTGTTTTTAATCTTGATTTAAAGGAACTCAGGCTTTCCGCAGTTTTCTGGAAGTTTGTTCCAGATAAGCGGAGCATAGGAACTAAATGCTGCTTCTCCTTGTTTGGTTCTGGTTCTAGGTACGCAGAGTAGACTGAAGCCAGAAGACCTGAGTGGTCTGGAGGGTTGATACACTGATAACAAGTCTGTGATGTATTTAGGTGCTAAGCCATTCAGTGATTTATAGACTAACAGAAGTATTTTAAAGTCTATTCTCTGAGATACAGGGAGCCAGTGTAAGGACTTTAGAACTGGGGTGATGTGCTCTACTTTCTTAGTCTTAGTGAGGACACGGGCAGCAGCGTTCTGGATCAGCTGCAGCTGTCTGATCTACTTTTTAGGCTGACCTGTGAAAACACCGTTGCAGTAATCAATTCGACTAAAAATAAACGCATGGATTAGTTTTTCCAGATCCTGATGAGACATTAGTCCTTTAATCCTGGAAATGTTCCTCAGGTGATAAAAAGCCGACCTTGTAATTGTCTTTAGATGCTTTTGGAGGTTCAGGTCTGAGTCCATCCACTCCTAGATTTCGGGACTGATCAGTGGTTCCTAGCTGAAGCAACTGAAGCTGTATGCTAACTTTTGATCTCTTCTCTATTGGTCCAAAGATTATTACTTCAGTTTTGTTTTTATTCAATTGAAGAAGATTTTGGCACATCCATGCATTGATTTCTTCTAGGCATTTACTCAGTGCTTGAACTGGTCCATAGTCACCTGGTGACATGGTGATGTAAAGCTGTGTGTCGTCTGCGTAGTTATTGTAGCTGATGTTGTTGTTTTTTATGATCTGAGCTATAGGGAGCATGTAGATATTGAACTGGGGGGACCCAGGATGGACCCTTGGGGAACCCCACATGTATTTTTTGTCGTCTGGGATGTAAAGTTACCTACTGACACAAAAAAGTCCCTGTCCTTTAAGTAGGATTTAAACCAGTGGAGAGCTGCACAAGAAAGGCCGACCCAGTTTTCCAGGCGTTCTAACAGAATGGAGTGATCGACAGTATCAAATGCTGCACTGAGGTCCAATAGTACCAGCACTGTGGTTCTTCCACAGTCTGCATTTATATGGATGTCATTAATCACCTTGATAAGGGCTGCCTCTGTACTGTGGTGAGCATAGCTAGATAGATAGATAGATAGATAGATAGATAGATAGATAGATAGATAGATAGATAGATAGATAGATAGATAGATAGATAGATAGATAGATAGATAGATAGATAGATAGATAGATAGATAGATAGATAGATAGATAGATAGATAGATAGATAGATAGATAGATAGATAGATAGATAGATAGATAGATAGATAGATAGATAGATAGATAGATAGATAGATAGATAGATAGATAGATAGATAGATAGATAGATAGATTCTACATTCTATATCTATGTACAAATATTTATATATAAATCTTAAATTCATAACTATATCTTAAATCTGCAAATATATCTGAATTAAATTATCTCATACTTCGATCTTCAGAAAATATGCTAGTTACCCACGCCCCTTCAACATCTTATGTCATGGCCTCACCACCATCACGTGGGAGCGTGATTGAAAAGGAGAGAGACTCCCTGGGGAAACTGCCATGTTGGCTTTGACCTTTCTGTCCTTACTGATGTTCCTAGGCGCTGGGAAACTTTTTGGATGTATTGTTATCACAACTAGTTGTAGTAGCAGTTGTAGTACTAGCAGCAAAAGTAGAAGTGGCAGTAGCGGCAGCTGTAGTTATAGAAGTTGTAGCCACAATAGTAATATAATTATTTTTGCCATTCTACAGTTGCACAGCCATGTTTGACTGCATGTTGCAGTAGCTATGTTAGTTTCATTCTTTTTTTTTTTTACTTTTGGACATTTGTTATTATGGGTATCGTAGCAATAAGGTGTTTTTTCTACAACCAGGGGCAGCAGATTAGCATCTCAAAGGCTCAAATAATGTCTCAACTAAAGCCCAAATCCCAGATGAGTTGAAAACCATGCACTGTGGATGCAGATCAGAGCGAAGAAGAGAGAGATCATATGCTCAGAGTATAAACACCTTGTTTAGAGGCTGAGCAACAAAATGGAAAAAGCAGGAAGAAGCTGGAGCAAAGATTGAGCTCCAGCAAAACAACAACACAAGGATGAAGAAGACCGCAGGCTTTGAGCAGACAGAACATCAGACAGATGGAAGTCTGGACAGAGCCAATGAGCTGAACACGTTCTTCAATAGGGTCAGTTCACGAAAAAGCTCAGTGTCATTTTCTCCTGCCCACAGCCAAACAGACATCCCACCCTCCTTTGACCCAAAGCTTTCCTGTCCCACCGATGTTCTATCTTCCTTGGCCATGGACCTTTCAGTTAATCTTCACATCAGAATCAGAATCAGAATCAACTTTAATCCTAAGATGCTGATGCTCCCTTTGCCTCTCCCTTCCACCTGTGTGCCTCTAAAAATCAGGTAAAGAGAAAGCTGGAGAGAGAAGGAAGAATACTGCAAGTCCAGATGGTGTCATGGAGGCCTGTTCTCAGCAGCACTGTGGGATTCTGCATCACCTCTTCAATCTTAGCCTGACCGAGGAGATGGTTCCAGTGTTTTGTGAGACCTTCTGCTATGTTCAAGTACCAAAGAAAACTCACCAATCAGTCCTCAATGACCATAGACCTGTTGCCCTTACATCCCTCATCATGAAGGTCCAGGAGAGACTCCTGTTGGCCAAACCAAGTAAGCAAACAAACAACTATCAGAAGGCCCTGCAGGTGGACAGCTGTTTGGCCTGGTGTGGAGACAACCATCTCATCTTGAATAAATAAATAAAGGAGATGATTGCAGATTTCAGGAGAAATGGGAATATGTCAATGATTATTTAACATCATAGGAGAAGAAGTGGAGTTGGTGGAGGAACATAAATACGACAGTTTTCAACTGGACAAGAGACTGGACTGGAGATACAACTTTGAAGCCACCTACACCAAGAAGGGACAGAACTGACTGCACTTCTTGAGGACGCTCAGGTCCTTCAGTGTTTGCAGCAAGAAGGGATTAGAAACGTATTTTTGAAATTAACTGAATTAAACTAGTTGTAATAGTAGCTGTGGCAGTGGTAGTAGTTGTAGAATTTGTTGTAGTAGCAGTAGTAGTAACAATTACAGGAGCTGAAACAGTAGTAGTAGTAGTAGTAGTAGTAGTAGTAGTAGTAGTAGTAGTAGTAGTAGTAGTAGCAGTAGTAGTGGTGGTGGAAGATGTAGCAGATGTAATAACAGTAGTAGTTTTTATTACTGGACCATGGCATCAGTACAGATACATCAGTACCATCCATGCAGACGTGGGAGAGAAAAATCTGTAAAACTAAAGCAACTCTGATCAGACTTAGAATAACGTTTGTCATGACATGGCTGAGGAGCTTATAAAATGTACTCTGTTAAAAGTTACTGACCTCTGTAGGGAGATATGAGAGGAAAGGGATATCCATCTTCTCACACTGAATTGTGAAATCCTGATGCAAACTGTAAGAGGAGCGTTTTGGGTGATAGATGGTGGGCTCATAATCCTGCATCAGAAACAGAAAAAACATGAAAATGGAGAGAGAGAGAGAGACAGAGAGAGAGAGAGAGAGAGAGAGAGAGAGAGAGAGAGAGAGAGAGAGAGAGAGAGAGAGAGAGAGAGAGAGAGAGAGAGAGAGAGAAGGTTGTTTTCAGACACTCGCCAACGGTTTCAGTAAATGCTGACAGGATTTAGTGTGGAAAATGCTTCAGTGCACATCTGACCAATAGTTCACGACGGGTGAAAATACTATTGCACACTGATGAGACGTTGTGGTCTCTACAGTCTGTTTCCTGTATGAAAATTCCTGTTGTAACACTGGAAGCTTAAAAGAGTAGAAATCCAGACACCTCCTGTCTGAAAGGTGTGTGATGCTCAGCAGGAAGCACCTGTGATCCAGGAAATTTTCACAGTCACAAAGATCGATCTTAAGGAGTCAGCAGTCTGAGTAAGTTAAACTAATAGGTTCATGCTTGAATTTCTGTTTTCCCTTCCTATTTTTTTTTTTACGAAGGGTTTATTTTCTGACATGTTACTTTCACTGTGCATCAAATGAAGTTTCTGGGGTGAATGCTAAAAATGCATGTTTTAGAATTAGTTCTGAGGATATGCAGAGTGTGAAAAGTATTGTAAGGCCTTTTTCTTTAGGCCTTACAGAACATCTTATATTTGGGGGGGAAATGGTATGCCAATCTCCCAAGACGCGGAAAATATATGCTATTCCCATTATTCTACAGAATGCTGTAAGACTTGAAGGGCATTTCCAGTATCAGAATCAACATCAGTGGTTTTGGCACAGAATTGAGGAGTTTGGCCATGGATTCACTTGCTTACAACACATGGACATTTAACGTAAATATACTAAAGTCAGAAGAGATAAATAATAATAATAATAATAATAATAATAATAATAATAATAATAATAATAATAATAATAATAACAATAATAATAATAATAATAATAATAATAATAATAATAATAATAATAATAAACATGGGCATATAGGTGTATGTACACCCAATACTTCTTGTTTAGTGCAAATTTACATTTGTTTTCTTTCAATGTAGAGTAGCTGACTACTCTGACTGTAACGTGTTTATTGTGTTCACTGGAGACAAAGCTTGGAGGAAGAAGCTCTCCCTGTGGCAGCTGGTTTTTGAAAATGGTGTTTTATAAAGTTTTTTTACTGTATGTATGGGGTCTGCAGAGATGTATAACTTGTATAACTTGTATAACTTCAAATGAATACCGAATATTGAATAATTGAATATTGGTATAAAAACTTCAATTTGGGCGTGAGTTACCCTTTAAGGTTTCATCAATGTTAGTCAGTGGACCTGGCATTTCTTTAACCTCAACAGAAGTTTTGGCTGAAAACTGTTAGAAATGAAAGAAGAACTAATTGACTGTTTGTAACATCTTTAAGCTCACAGCCCGGAAAAGGGTTACAGAAAAGCTCTTCTTCCAGTAAATGTTCACATCTAAAAGGACCGAGCTTCCAAGCCTTGGGAGATCACAGCACCTTGTAGAGTTTACTTTTCAAACACATGACATTAAGATAGTTTGCAACACCTAGTTAGTCATTTCCCTGGAAAAAAACAATTGAAATTTCCACATGCAATGATGTTCTCTTTAAAAACTGCATGTGATTTTTCTGTTTTCTGTCATTTCTATTGCCAACCATTAAACTGCAATTTGTGCATTAAACAGTGGTTTAAATGATTTATTATGTGATTAATATTATGAAATTTCAGTGCAGTAATATATTGTAGTTAGCCAAAAAGCTAACTCCACAATGACTTATTTTACAGAACTAATGAATGTCTGCTTTTTGTATTAATACAGAATTAGCTTTAGTAAAGACATATGTTTTTCTCCATTGTGCTGCGTAGTGTTTTCTTTCATATTTGATAGCTCAGAAGCATAATGATGCACAAGAGGGCAACAGTAGATGTGCACCATGTTGGACAGTTCACTTTCAGCCAACCGTTCATTCCCATGCTTTGTCTAATCACATTTGCAGCTCTGTGTCAGGGCTTCAGACTGTGTGTGGGTGTGGATGCATGTCTGTCTCATTCTGTTGCTTATGCATTATCTTGTTGACAGGTATCTCATTATACGCTAAACACGTACTCTTCTATATAAAGAGTGATTTGCTGTTAAAAGCAGGACCATTTCTCAACTCAGACAAGTATGATTCCTGTTGTGTTGGTGTGTGTTGCGTTCTCTTTTGGAAATAAAAATGTATTTATGTAGCACATGGTAAAATAAAACTAATATATCACATTACTGTGCCTTGCAAACAGAAACCAGGAATAATGCACATGTAAATATATGTCACGTTGTTCTTCCTCTGCAAATAGTTGTGTTATTCCTATCTTCTCTTCTATGATTCTTATACAACTTCCATTAGTTTTTGTTTATTCAACATTATATAAATATTTCTACATTTACTTGTGTCATATGTAAGTTTATCTATGTGCAGCACTGTATCACCACAGCAAATTACTCGTATGTACAAAATACTACTTGCCAATAAAGGTCATTGTGATTTACTCATGCCCTTGAACCTCTTTACAGTTTTGTCAGGTTATAGTAACAGTCTTTGATGTGTTTCTTTTTTGCTTTTAAGTTATTGCCCAACACAAAGTAGTTTATTATGAAGTGGAAATAAGCTGATAAATGGTTTTACAAAAGAAACAAAATCGGAAAGGTGTGCCATGCATTTGTTTTCAGCCACTGTAAGTCAATACTTGGTCTGAACTTGAATGGGCCATTCTAACAGAAGAAGAAATCTTTATTTGTCATTGCAATTGTACATTCCAATGAAATTAGTCTTATGCATTTAACCCATCCCTTAGGGAGCAGTGGGCAGCTACCACAGCGTCCGGGGAGCAATCTGGGGCAAAGGGTCTTGCTCAGGGAGCCACACTGGCAGTCTGCAGGGATCAAACCAGGTACTTGCAGCCTCCTCAGAGCACAAACACGCTGCTCTAACCGCTAGGCCACCCCTCTAAACACATGAATGTGCTTTGATCTAAACCTTGAATGCATGTATCTAAACCTTGCACATTAAGAGTTGTTTTCATGCTGGAAGGTGAACCAGTCTCAAGCATTTTGGAGCTTCATAACAGACTTCCTTCCAGGACTTCCTTGTATTTAGCTCCACCCACTGTCCCATCAACTTCGACCATTTTCTCTGTCCCTGCTGAAGAGCTCCATCCCCACAGCATGATGCTGCCACCACCATGATTCATGATGGGTCATGTGTTTCTAAAGCCGTGTGTCTGTTTTCCACCATGGACGTTTTCTTCCAAATGTTTGCCGTGTTTCTGATTGGACTTGTGGTTAGCATAATGCAGAACCGATTATGCCTTTCTTTCAGAAATTAGTTTCTCCTTGGTACTCCATAAAGTTAAAGAATCCAAGTGAGCTTCACGCGTTTCAGATTTTACAGGGAAAAGATTTTGAAAACTGGGTGTCATTTGTCTTTACAATTACATGATATTTTGTGTTGGTCTAACACATAAAATTCAATAAAATACATTGAAATGTCTGGTTGTAATGTAACAAAATGTGAAAAAGTTACAAGAAAATGACCGCCAAATTATAGCTGTGAAAGGTAAAAATAATAAATGTGGAAAAAGCTCCAAAAAGCAGACCAGACTGTTAATGCCCAAAAAAAATTCAAAATAAAGTTATGAAAATCTTTTAATTAATATGTGTAATTTGACAGTATGCATATGTTTCTCAACGCTACAGAAAACAGGCTTAAATCGGAGGCAACTGGACTTTCTCTCAGTTCTTTCTGAAAACATTATGACACATACAGGGGTCTAATACAGGCTTAAAGTGGTTGTCTCCCATTTAAGCCTGTTTGCTGTTGCAGTGACCCGGGTAACTGAGAATTTGCACAGGCATATCTCAAAGCTGACCATTGACCTTGTTCATAGTCTTATTATTGTACCATGAGAGAGGGTTTGGAGGAGAGGAAGACTATAAAGACGCACCTGCCTGCTTGAATCATAATCTCACAAACATGGTTGTAATTTGAAATATCTATGCACAATAAATCTAGCATGTCTCACACTTATGTTAAAGTGTAGACATTAATTCCAGTCTAACCTAAAGATCTTCAAAACTCATAGCTGATGTTTCCCCTCTGATAAAGCCAGGGACTAAAACAGGATATCTTTCTGCTGTAAGTACAAAAGATGCTAAAGTCTTCAGTGAGTTTTGGAAGCGATAGATCAATGCTCTTAAAATAAATTGTCTAGACATATCAGGCAGTATGCAGCCTGACCTGCAGAGATAAGTCCAACATCTCATTGAGGGGGTGTAGCAAACCTTCAAGACAGCTTTAATGGGAGTAACAATGGCATGATATCATCATGACTGTCTGAGTGCCCTTGCAGAGAGGGTAATGGGATAACTGCTCCAAGCCGTTTACAGGAGCCGAATGAAATTCTGTAAAGCACTCAGGGCCTGTATACTAAATCCCCTGTTAGTCATGATATAAGTAAAACTTAGAGTTTTTTTTTTTTTTTTTTTCATTTGTCTGAATGACTCACCGGGGTGTTTTAAAACAGTTTTACCATACATTTTCTCAGACCCATATGATTCACTTTGATGTTTTTACTTTGTATTTTACTTACGAATATGCGAAGATGTCGGGCACACACCAGGCCAATGGAGCCATTTTGATCTGGACCACAGATCACCAGCACCGTAGGCTGCTTCTTTGATAGAGAACTCAGTGGATAGGCCTTTAGTGGAGATATGAAAGTGAAAGATGAGTAAAGTGAGTGAGTACAATTTTATTTTTATTGCACGTTTCCAGAAATCAATCACAGTGTGATACAAAAAAAGACAAAAACATTAACCATTAATACATATAGACAGTTAAGCAAAGGGAAATTGAAAACATTTTTGTTTTTAGAAACCTCTGAAATCCTTAAACTTAACGGGAGTGAGTTCCAGAGTCTTCATCCTACTATTAAAATGGCTTTACCCCTAGCTATTAGCGCTCATGGGGCAACAGTGCCACAGGAGTTAGGGAGTACAGAGTCCACAAAAATGGACTCTGTACCACATTCGTATATTTGCACATTGGCATCATTGCCTCCTTATCTAGCATTACAAATGCTGCCGAACTAAAATGCATTCTTGCACAAATGCCCTTTGCACAATCATTTCTGCACATACAATCGGTTTTTAATAATACTCACCTGTACACTGTGATCGCACACTGTCTATTTCTCCTGCATTGTTTACATTGTTTACATTTAAACTGTTTACTATAAATCACTGCTGCACCTTATCCTGTAATTTACTGCAATTTACTGTAAATTTTCAAGCTGTATGCAAACGAAATTTCGTTCTGTATGCACTCTGTGCATACAAAATGACAAATAAAGTTGTCTAAGTCTAAGTCTAAGAGTTCATCCTGCAATTGCCGGGTTGCCAGTTCAATCCACTGCTCCAACTGTCTCAGACGTTGTGTCCTTGGGCAAGACACTTCACCCGAATTACCTGCTGGCAGTGGTCAGCGGGCCCGGTTGCACCGATGTATGGCAGCCTTGCCTCTGTCAGTCGCCCCAGGGCTGATGTGGCTACTAACAGCTCACCACCGTCAGGGTGTGAATGTGTGTGTGAACGGGTGAATGACTGACTGGGTGTAAAGCACTGTGGGGTCGTTGGACTAGTTAAAGTGGTATACAAGTACAAGTCATTTACCATTTATGATCTCATTGATCTGTACACAGCGCAAAGCTGAATGGGGGGCTCAGATATTCTACTCCTCTCTGTAAGTTTTTTATTAACCACTTTTTATTAATCTCTATTTATATCATTTTTAACGGAAATCTTCTCCTCTGGGGGCAGTAATTTATTTCCTTTAATCAACAATCGACATAATGCAACTTTTTCGGGGGGATTTTACAAGAATAAAGTTATAATATTGGGTGTACAAGAATAAAGAACATTATTAGAATAAACAATTTTGTATATATCAAGCAGAGCACTATGCCGGAAGCAGTAATGCTCTGTTGGGCTCTTTTTTCCATTAAGACATCAATTCTTAATGCTATCCTGCCAGACAGGACACGTAAAAAAAGAAAGAGTAAACATAGAGGTAAGATTGCACTTTTTTATAAGCGTTTCCCTAAAATTACTACTATACCCCCCCCCCCCCCACTGGTCTTTGGCATTGTTATTGTAGGGCTCCCAGGCTGATAAGTTTGGTATCCCCTGTCCTAGTGTATAGCAGTGCTTTTTCTATTAAGAGCCTTTTCAATAACAACCAAGATCTTGAGATGTAGTTTGAAGTGAATAGGGAGCCAGTGTATCTGTGCTAGGATCAGTGCAGCACGGGAAAACCTCTGCAGCTTGGTCAGAAACCCGGCAACAGCATTTGTTACAACATGTGGGGAGTTCAAGGGTGATTAGATATTTGAGTGACAATATTCCTATTTCAAAGACATAAACAATGTAATAACAATTTCATTTCCTGACCATAAAACAATACATCTTAACTTTTAAATGTTTCTCACGTGATAAAAAACATGACCGAACCAAAGATTAACACAAACGTCTGATGTAAAACCAATAAATGTTTATCCTAAGATTCCTTTCAATATAGTATGAGGGGTTAATTTTTTTTATTAAGCCAGAGAACGTTCTCAGCCATCCAACATTTTATACATTCTAAGTCCTTTTTTTAAGCTGTGTAGCTTAGAGACCTATTAATGCTTGGAAGAGATTTATAACTGCATATCATCTGTGTAGCAGTGAAACATCTATGAAAGGGCTTCAAATGGAAGAGGAAGTATGTAGACCAGAAATTACAATGGCCCCAAAACAAAACCCTGTGGAACACCATGAAGAAGTGGACTTGAAGAGGACCCATAATTTTAAGGAGCTCACAGAATGAATGATTTGATAGATATGAAGAAAACCACTATGAGGTACACCGGCCCAATACCTCAGCCGAGCTCAAGCAAGATGTGGTGGTCTTCTGTATCAAAGGATGAGGTAAACACACCAATTCAATTCCACGTGTCACTTTCCACCAGAACATCAGCTGAGACTCTAAGAGAATTTTTATTTTATTTTTTTATAAATGACTACTAGGAGCCCTGACTGAAATTAATCAAGAATGGCATATTTTTCCAACGCGGCAATTAGCTTCTCAGACATCCTCTTCTCAAGCATCTTGGTGATAAATGGTAAAACTATAGCATCAGCTTACTTCTGGCACTGCAACTTATGGTTCTTATTCAGCACAGGTTATCCGATCTCTACCTCAGCCTTCATCATTCTTCAAATACTAGGCCACAGAATGCTGCTACTGCCAGAGGAGGCTGAAAATGGCACGAGTTGCACTGTGTCTTTGAGAGACAGTCTGTTATCATTAAAATAACCCTGGCTACAGTGGAAAAAATACCATTACCCTCTTCACGGGATGCCTCTGTATATATAACACACTTTCCGTCTCCGTCCCGACTGCTTTGGGCTGCTGGCTACTGTCTTGTTTAGTGGCCTCACTCTCCCTTGTAAATCAGCCTGCACCTTCTTAAAGTAGACAGCTATTCACCTGTGGGGCTGTCTTCCTGACTGACTAATCTTCCGTCTCTATCTAAAAAATAAATAAATACACACTGAGGTGCCATGTTAGTGAGAGTGTGTTTTAATGTGCGCACTTACAACAAAACTTACAACAAAACGGTCTCTGATTTTCCACAGATTCTTCATGGTACCCAAAACAAAACGTTGGGTTAATTGCATTATAGGAAATACAGTGCTTTGTTATTAATATCTCTTAAATCTTTTCCCATTTTGCCACGTCACAACCGCAAACAAAATGTATTTTGTTTGTATATATCATTGAACGGAGCAATAAAAAGACCATAAGATAGAAGGAAAATTATATATTGTTTTCATCTTTACGTTACAAATAATCTTGCAGCAATGTTACAAACTGGTTTGAGCTTAGTGTAAGTAGATGGATCCATTTCAAGTCATGCCACAGATCTTCCGTGTGAAGAAGTCTCTTTTTCCCATCAGTTCTGCTCAGCTTCCTTGTCCCTGCTGAAGTAAAGCGTCCCCACAGGCATGATGCTGCCACCACCATGAGTCATATTGGCGAAGTTTTGGACAGGTTCATGTGTGGTCTTGTTTTTATCTTCCATACATAGACTTTTAGAAGTGGGGTTAGGCTGTACACTTTCATTTTGGTCTGAGGTGACCAGAGCACCTTCTTTTAAATATTTGCTGTTGTCGTGTTCTATGTGACAGGAAACTTGAAACTTTACCTTACTTTACATCATGTTGGTTTCTTCTAGCCACTTTGCAGAGTACTAAATCAGTAATGGTTCTTTTGACAGATTCTCACACCACATTTGTAGACCTCTGCAGTCCCCCCAGAATTACTACAGTCCTCTTGGCTGCTTGTCTGATTAATGCACTCCTTGCCCGGCCTGTCAGCTTAGGTGAACTGTGCCGTCTTGGTTGGCTTGCTGTTGTGCCTTACACTTTCCAGTTGTTGGATGATAGATTGAACAGCGCTCTTGAGATGTGCAAAGCTGGGCATTTTTGTTTTTTACATAACCCTGCTTTAAATATCTCCACACCTTTGTTTCTGAACTGTCTGGTGTGTTTCCTTGGTCCTCATGTTGTTGTATGTTTAGAGATGGTCTCCAACAAACCTCTGAGGATTTTACAGAACAGTTGTGAGGTTTATTTTGAGATTTCAGTGCATGCAAGTGGATTATATCTACTAATTATGTTACTTCTGAAGGAAACTGGTTCTATGGCATTTTTTAGGAGTATCAGATTAAAAGGGGTTTTAATACAAACACACAAATAGAAGACTGAAAACGACGTATAACTTTCTGTTTATGTGCACCAGAATATACATATAAATGTATGGCTCTAAAATGAGAAAATGCACACACAAAAAAGTTTAGGCAGTGTAAATATGTTTGCAAGACCTCTATGTATCACATCTGTATTATTATGGCTGTGAAATTTTGTCTTACTGTCTTAATGGAAAATAGCTATTCAACATTGTGTAATCCATAGCAATTCAACCATATGAACCAAAACGAGACTGAAAAACTAATTAAGCATCAAGTTTGCACAGAAGTCTCATCTAAATAGAAGCCAACAAATTTGTGTCAGAACAGGAACAATTATCCCATTATTATCCCAGTTTTGGCTCTTATTAAAACTAGGTTACTGTGTGTGACACAGTCACATTCTCAAAACCAAATCACAAATAGGACATAATAAATTGAATAACCTCACCATAGTAGTTAAACCTTTATTCACAGGTTGTTATCCGTGTTCTGATGTTGTTCTTTTTCAACAATAACAATATGTGTATCGTGCAAAAATGTCATCCGTAGCCTAGTTAAAACTGCCCATAAATCAAAAACAATAACACGTAGGCTGAAATTCCTCCACTGTGTATAAAACTCATCTACCTCCACTTTTAATTCAGTTTTCACCACAGCAGAAAGTTCATGTGGGGAAATAAGCCATTGTCCACGTCGGATAATTGGATGGATAACAAGACTCTGAGCGCATTAACTAGAGCGATGAACCCAGAATAGGAGAGACCGGCTGTTATCTCCATTATAACAGCTCAGCTGAGAAATAATCACAGAAATTCAATGAGAAGAAAGGGAGATTGTTTCCGCTGCCATGGGACATGGAGGATTGGTGGTTGGTTTAGACTGAGCACCGGGCTGACAACTAAAATTAATATGCAATTTAAAAAGAAAGTATTTTTCATTTAGGAGCAGAAACAAAGCAGTATTATTGTTTGTTTGTTTGTTTGGCAGTGAATTCATTAGAAGGTACCACTATTAATCAAACTTGGACAAAAGATCTGTTTTGGGTCAGGTAAGGTCTCAATAAATACAGTTGTCGGTCGTCGTTGTGCAAGTAGGTTTATAGGATTGTGTATAAATACTTTCTGAATGTCTCATTTCAGATGAAATGAGATTCAAGCTGGTATATAAAGTTTCACATTTCAATAGCTGGGCCCTGTACAAACCTTGTAAAAGCATTATTAACTCTTAAACATCACTTTTGGTCAGAAACTTGTTTTTTTTTTTTATTTATTAAAACAAATTATCTGAAAGGTTTGGTCTGCATTTTGTTTTCAACACTTTGTAGAATCACTTTTCGCTTAAGCGTATGTCTCCACCCGCTGTATACGTCTAGATACTGAAATTTTGCCTGTTTTTCTTTGCAAAAAAGCTAGACCTCTGGCAGATTTAAAAAGCGATGGTGGGCATCAATTTTGACTGGGCCATGCTTACACATGTATATACTTTAAGCTAACCTGTTTGACTGTGGCTCTGGAATCTAAGTTTAGATTCATTCTGCTTCATTCTGACCCAGCCTTGAGTCTTTTTAGCTTCTCAGATGTTTTCTTCTAGAATCGCCCTGTGTTTTGCCCCATCTTATATTTCCTACCAATATCCCTGTCCCTGTTGTGACAAAGCATCTCCGCTGCATGATGCTGCCATCACCAAGTTTCACAATGTCGATTGCCTGTTCAGGGTGATGTGCGGTGTTGGTTCTCCAAGCAGATTGTTTTTTACACAAAGGCAAAAAAAATAATTAAAAAACACTTTCTTCCACTTGTATCAGTTTCTTTCCACTTCACAATTGTTGGCTTCTTTGTGTTGATCTATTACATAAAATGATAATTAAATGCTAACTTTGTGTTTCCAATGTGAAAAATATGGAAAGATTTAAGTGCAATTAATACATTTGCCAAACAGCACATGCTATGTAAACAAAGCATGTTTTCCACTGTTGTTTTCCGCCATATTTTATTTATCGGCAGGCCGCTTTTATCTGCAAGTTTCCTTCCAATAAACAACAAATTGCTCAGGGGCAACTGTCAGAAAGACAAGTTTAACAACTGGCACATGGGCACATTTGTGAGGAATAACATCATCTTTTTCTTCTCAGAAGCATGTCTGAAACACAGCTGAGTAATACATTATTAGTCACAAAAGCAGCTCACCCCTCCAAGCATAATTTGTCTGAGCACAAAATATTCTTTTAACTGTTTTGTCTCACAAGAAGGTCAGCATTTGGATAAAACAGCAATCTGCTTTTTCTCAAAATTGCACGATCTAAAACAGCTGTCTTAGTTCTGCAACTTTTAGACGTGTTTCTGGTCAAACACACCTGAATAGCAGCTCCACCTTCCAGAACTGGAGTTTGAGACCCGTTTGAGGTTAAAATGGAGACGCTAAACGCATGGATTTTACAGTAATAACATAGAAGATGACTCATTGTGTTTGTATTTGTTCATAATGGCCCTTTATGACTGCAAGTTCTATAAAGAGCCAGAACTTTAGTAATAATAATAGATGCACTGATTTATGAGGAATAAAATACCCCCTCTGCCTTAGCCTGCCTGGTTTAAATAAGCATATTATTTACATATGCACTCACCACATTTTATGTTAGTAAAAGAAAGTTCATAGAGTGTTTCTGTGAATGTTGAGAGCCATCATGACGATCACTGCTGGAGTCCTTTCAGCTGCTGCAGAACCCATTAGGGTAAAGCGCTGTTTGAAATCCCTGCTCACTCCAGGCGAAGTTGTAATGCATTATGAAGCGTCTCTGTAATTTCATCTGCCAACCAAAGCTTGAGAATTCTGATATAAATCTGTTGAAATTAGTCATTAATTCTGATTTAGGGCTTTCAGATCACTGAATAAATGAGGGCAATTATCAAAAGAGGAGATAAATGGCATGTTTAATAGGGTCTTGGAGGCCAACGCTTTTGTTGACGCACTTCTTTTTGTTCCTTTTAATGAGAAATGAGAGACTACCAGGGTTATCTTTACATAAATGTTGAATTCCCCAGCTTTTTTGATCATCATGTGAAATACAGCTTGAAAGTATGACCCAGTTTTTCCCTGTTCTTTAATGTATTTTGCATAAATTCCTATTCAGGAGTAATGGAAATTTGCTTCCTGTATCGGGTGAAATATGTTGGACAGCTTTATTCCAAAATACTTTCTAGCAACTCAAACCACCTCAGCAACAGTTTCCTCTGACATTTCTGGTATATTTCCTTTATGCCTTTGGTTTATGTATGGTTAGACGGATGTATCCTTCAATCTTCCTTCATGTCACTGGGCTAAACCATAGGCTTTACACTTTACAATGTAAAAACCACCACCTACATTGTATTTTATCTTGTGTTACATCTTGTGTTACGGACCAACACAAAGTAGTGAAAATTGTGAAGTGGAAGGAGACGCAAACATGCTGTTCTAAAATATTACAGGTTTATTTATTACAAATAAACCTGAAAATTTGTATTCAGCCCCTTGAGTCCATAATTTTTAGAACTACTTTTAATTGCATATACAGTTGCAATTCTTTGTGGGTAAATCTTTCGAGTTTTGCACACCTCAGCTTTCTTGGACAGAGAGCAGTTGTGAGTATAAATATAAGTCTTCTCACAATTCTTTAATTGCATTAAGGCCTGCCCTTTTGACTTGACACATTCGTTGCAGCCTTTAACAGCTTGTCTCTCCAGATTGCCCTGAATGTAGCTCTATAAATAATCCCAGCTTCTTTGTCCCAGTTGCAAAAAAAATAAAGTTTCAGTATCCCACTGGAAGTTGAACCTTGACCACAATTTCAAGGGACAGCTTTTCTTCCATCGCTGTTCTAATTTTAGCTTAGTTCCTCTACGTATCACTCTGATCAGCTCCCATGCCTGTGTTGAGGAAAAGCGTCCTCACAGCATGATGCTGCCCCCACAATAGGTCACAGTGGGAAGTGTGTGTGCAGTGTTAGTTTTGCAACAAATGTAGTGTCGTACATGTAGGCCAGAAATATCCATTGTTTTATATAATCAAAACACACATGCCTGCTGTGTCCACTTATGGTAAACTTTAAATGGGACCTTTTACAGCTTTATTTGAACAATGGCTTTCCTCTTGCTACTCTTACCTAAAAGACAGGGGTTGTGAATCTCTGCAGCTCCTCCAGAGTTACCATGGGCCTGTCTGTTTAGGTGAACAGCCATGTCTTGGTAGGTTTGCAGTTGTGTCATATCCTTTCCATTTTCAGGACTGAACAGTGCTCTATGAGCTGTCCAATGTTCAGAATATTGTTTTATAACCTGACCCTGCTTTATACTTCTCAACAGATTCATCCCTGATCGGTCTGTTGTTTTTCTCGATCTTCATGATGCTGCTTGTGCCCTAATAAACCTCTCAGGCCTTCAAAGAACGACTGGATTTATACTCAGATTAAATTACAGGTGGACTTTGTTTCCTAGTAAGTATATTTCAATTATAAAGCAATTTTAACAGACACAAGTTTAAAAGGGTTACACAAATACAGAACATAAAAAAATGTAAATATTGTAATGACAGTAGAACGTATTGAATTAGCAGACTCTGGAAGGTAGTTGGTTGCACCTGATTGTATTTAGGGGTACCTGGCTACACTTTTTCAGGGTTTTCTAAGGAAAGAGTATGGAAAACCATTTATAAATTTCCTTCCAATCCACTTTAGCAAAGGTTTGTGTTGGTCCTTCGCACAAATTCCCCCTCAAAGTAATGAGTCGAAGTCTGTGGTTGTTTGGGATCCAGCCATGTGAAAAAGGACTGGTAAAAGTCTAAATCTCAGAATGAACTGTATTAATTTGTTTCCATGTCAGCTTCCAGGAAGGAGAGGTTTCACAGCTGGAATCCCCATGATGTCAAAGAGGTATAATAGCATCAGCAAAGCAGAGTTCTTCCTCTTTTCCCGCCGACCCATAAGACTGCATTGGGGGGACACGCATGTGAATGTCTTGATCTTGCTGACAGAGTAGAAAAATGCATCGTCAAAGAAACCTTGGATGCTAAATAAGTATGGTCTGCTGTCAAAGTAACTGCTGACCATATCCCGGCTAAAAATTAGACTAACCACTTGAACCTGGCTAGTTCTGAGCTCCTGCAGTAAACAATCTGAAACAATTACATATTCCCCAGAAGAGACAGTGTCCTTGAGCACGTTAATGGAGCTGGTACACCTGTCCTTCCTTTCATCTGCCCTGAGAAGAGACAGCTTTTAAATCGCAGCTCTGCACACCTGCCGTGTGTGCCAATACGAGCAGATGCTTTTCCTAGCAACTACCTTTTGGCTATCAGGCAGGCCCTTTGCATGGGGCAGTGCGGGCTCGGGCATGAGTGGGCCTAGATTCCTCAGTTGACGCATACTTGGGTGACCGGGGCCCAGCGAGGTTGGTAGGCTGTCGCCCCTGACCTGATGGAGGCTTCTGCTCCATGGCTGCAGTCCTGGGCTCTCCTTTGCTGTCCTCTGGGTGGACGCACGGTGTCCCAGTGAGCTGCCTGTCCTTTGTGTTTATGGGGCTGCTGGATTTCTGGGTCTTGTGGGTCCTCTCTGCTCACTTCTGGTCCTCTGCACCCATCACTGAGCACAATTCATGTAAGACCAACACCCCATATTTTGCATCCTCATACTCACAGTTATGCACTCGTAATACAGCAGCTGTGACGCCCTGTAGTTCTCTCCATCAAATGCAACAGTTTTGTCTCGTATTCTTCCCGCTGGTGTTGAAACTGCCTGGGTTACTTTATCTGTCAGTTTTGTCTGTTTGCAGGTGTTCTTGATTGTCTTTCCCCCGTGGAGGCCATAGGAGGATTTTTTGTTTTGTTTATGTAGCAGGTGGTGTCGGGTTTTGTAATTAATTTTGTCTAAATATTTTCTTTGTGTCTCTGTTTTTTCTTACTCTATCTTTGTTATCCCTCTCTACCCCTGATTACTGATTTCTAATGTAAATCCTTTTTTTCACAATAATATTTAACTTTCCCTTCTGTTTGCATTGTGACTGGGTTGTTAGAACACAGACCAGTTGTTGTTCTTAATTAGTTTTAAAGCTAATTTGATCTCAATTCAATGCCTCAAATACAAATCTCGGTTCTTAAACATACATAATCACACTGAATAGTTAAATCCCTGCATCATTTATTGGTTTCAATCTCATAATCTGAAGGTTGTGAGGCAACATTTATTGGCTAAAAATTAAAACTTTACATTTTCCTTTTTGTCCATACTTTATTACGCAGTTTTGTCTTTTTAGTTTTCCTTAGTATTTAGTCTAAGGTTACTAGCTTGGATAAATAAATGTTGACTAAAGTAAATTAACTGGACATTGAAGTATTTTGTGCATAAATTCTTGCATTTTGGAAAGAAGTTGTTTGTGTTTATTCTGTATATGTGTGCAACACTTGATGTTTGAAAATGCCAGTGGGTGAATTTACTCCTTCAGCTATTGTTGTATAATAGCACACCTCACCAGGCCGGTATTCATAAAATGTTAACTGACAGACACTTAGAGCTATTTGGCTTTAATTTCCTGGAAATAAGTTTGGTGCCCAAACTTGGTCATTTTGATTAAAATGACCAACTTTGTAATAAGTATCTTTTGTACCTATTAATAATTATTAATAGACAAACCAAACTGGTTGTTGCACAACATAGTCGCAATGTGACAAAATCTGAAAATGTTAAAGATGTATAAAAACCTATTTCACATAGCTGAGAAAAGCAATGTTTTATGTCAAAATTGTTCAGACAAGAAGAAGCAGTTCATTTAAAAAAAATGTCAATCGTATTAAACTTTTTATTAAGTTTTAGTACAAGATTGGAAACCAGAACGGGTCTTTAGATGACTGAAAGGACGAGAAAGTGCACAAGTAAGACCAACGGCATCAAGGCTGTCCTCCTACGCTCCCCATGTTCAAATTATGTTAGTCTTGATTATAATAGTGTCTCAAAGCAAACACTCAAGAACTAAAAGAAAGCGCTCCCCAACTGTCCCCTAGATAATTCTGAAACACATATCAAACCCCCTAAAAAAACCTACCAAAGGCCTAAAAACACAAATATTATCACCAAGAAACAGAATCTTATAGAATTTTCACTAAAACACCAAACTGTAGCCCAGGGGCTCCTGTGAACTAAGACTAATTTATTGCTGCAATGGCAACACAAATGTCTCCTGTCTCCATTCAGGTGTTGAAAACCCTCAGACTGATACAGAATCACACAGTCTGGAGCTGGTGGTTGTGGCCACTGCTGTTAGAACACTAAAGGGATTACTTACAGAAAACTTATAATCTATCTGGCAACCAGGCGGCACGCGCGCATGTGTGTGTGTGTGTATGTGGGGGTGGGGGGGGTGGGGGGGGAGGGGGGGTGGCATCCAGCAGCAGCAGCAGTGGAACAGGGCCAAGAATGAAATCAGTGAAATCAGTCTGTCTGCTGCTCCTTCTACTGTAATTTACCTTAAATAGCAGTGATGTCATGTTCAGCAGCAGCGCGCTGCTGGCGGCTGTGGGCAGCCGTGATCTGCCGCATCCAGGCCTTGTTTGTCTAGTAACACTAAGCTGTAGGGTCTGCTGGTGGAGGGCCAGGCACGAGGCCAATGGTGGCTGATGATAATGGAGGGGAAGTGGATGTGGTTGGTTAAATCACACACTATGAGGGGATAATATAAAGCCTCTGCTTCTGACTTGATGCCGCCACACGGCCCGGTTTCACTCTCATCTCCAAGATGCCTGACGAGGTTGCTGTTACCAACCCTTTTGACTTAAGTTGCCCTTAAACTAAAAAAATTGTGTTTCTGCTTGTCTTTTTTTCCTCCCTTCCTAATAAAGCAGGGTTTTATGTGTCCTGTAGTTTGGGCTCTCATTCATCACGGCCCGCTGAGAAAGCCCACAGTGGAAACCAGCGTGGCGTTCAACCAAGCCAGCGGTCCGGTCAAAGGCAACCACATGTGTTCCTACCAGCTCTCCCTGACACACACACACCTCATCCTGAAAAAGTCCAGATCACAGCGCAATGAAAGCGCAGCCACACCAGAGAAGAAGAGCGCCGTTTCAGCGGCGGTGTGGTTTCGTCGTAGAGAGGCGCTGCCAAAGAGTTAGCTCAGGTGTTCTGTCCTGAGGTGAACCGCACAAATGTTTAGAAGTAAATGTCACTGAAATTTCAGACCACTCGCTCTACATAATAATAAGACATTTGTGTGGATTTGGATGCAAATTAGGGGAGTGTAAGTAGCAGCAGCTGTGACTTTTTACCCTGTTCTACACTCACATGGGCACACAGGGGGATTAACTGAGAAATGTGTTGATTTCGGAGTCTCAAACTGGCAGGCTGAGGAGCTGTATCACAAACTTATGACCTTTAGTGACGGTCTGCAAGAAATGCAGAGTGGAGCATTTTTATATAGATGTGGTTAAGACTGCGTTTGACAAGCCAGCAGTCTCGGGTTAGCTTGAACGTTTAATCTAGCTTTAGATTTTTTTTTTTCACAAATGTTCAACAAGGCCAACCAACAAAATTGCAGATTTTTTTGCAAAAATACGTTCGTTTTTTTTCTTTCTTGCTGACAAATAGAAGTGAGTTTATGTTTCGTATTACAGGAGAAGGAACATGAGTGAAAAAGTCATGAATTTCACCAAGCTGTTTTTATGTACAGACGGTGGGTAGCAGGACAGGAAAGGAATGATGCAGGAAATAAGAAATGACATGATCATAATTAAATAAACAATGGTATTTTATTTTAAATGTATATTAGTTAAGAAACATGGATGTCAGATCTTCTTTCAGTAAGGGCCTGTTGGTGAGGACGGAAAATTTCCCTCCACTAGCAAAAAGACAAGACAAAAGTTGACTATTACTGTTAAGAGTTTAGTGCCTCAGTAGTTTAACGATCCAATGTAGCAAGTCTTAGAAAACAGAGCAGAAAAGTCTGTTAAAAATATTTTTATGTAAAAAGAGCAAAACTCTGCAGTAAAAGCATGGTGGAAAGATGTTATTTGTCTTGTCTGTCATTTGTAACACCGCATGGCCCACATCCATGAGCAAACAGATGGTTAGATGGATAGCGTCAATGGTTCGGTTTTTTTTTCCTGCTGTCTTTTACGTCATTTCAAGTTTGCCTGCTACAAAAGTAAGAAGGGAAGAAAAAGAAGAAAAACAAGGCAATAAAATAAAATCTTTGTTTATACCTTAGTGATGGCAATAGCAGATGCTTGTCCCCAAAGCTCTATCAGCTGCTGTTGTCCAAACCTGTAGTCTCTCAATAGTTCTGTCTCGATTGCTGTTGCATCCCCTTTGCTGAAAGAAGAAAGAAGATAGAATATATTGTTTAGAATCCTACATATAAAATAATATATCCACCATACCTATAATTTGTGTCTGAACAGACAATAGCAACACAAAAACCTCCTGATTGGCAACATGTTCTTGCTGCGGCTACGGCGGTTCGCTCCAGGTGCTCGGGCTGAGTGGTACTGATATAGGTGCGTGTTTGCACATTTAGATACCTGGTTAAATACATGTATCTGAACATGCAGACATGCATACATGCATACATGATATATTCGGAGATGAGAGCTTCCAGAAGGTTCTCAAGATTTACTCCATCTGTTCTGTGCCTGAAGATGCTTTTGTTCTGCGTCTTCTAGCGTCTTCTGATGCCGGTGTTGCTCTGAAAAACAGCTGCTGTTGCTGATGCAGCCTGTTTGTTGGGTTTGTTGGAACCCATCCAGCCACATATCAGCAGTACAGCACCGCCATCTAATATTCATAGTGCGCAGAACAGGAATGAGAGGCCCCTACCCTCCATTCCCGAGCTACTGTGAACAGGATGTATCCCCTCGACTCTACAGACACCTGGTGGCCCTTCTCTGTACTGCATCTCAAAAACAAACCCTAATGAAGCAATCATTTTCAGGACACAGCCGTATGTGTATTTTACGCTTTTTCGGGAAGTGTGATAAAGGCTTACATTGCTTGCAGCTGCATTGAGGATTAATGTGTCATTACTGCAACCATTATGTGGCCGCTCCAAACTAATATGAACAGGCAAGAGGGGAATCAATGCACAAAATCAATAATATGCATCTAATCAGCACTTACTCAGCAAGTTACCCCACTAGGCTTCAGAGCTTTGCCTCTCAGCGGCAGCTGAAAGGAGATCAAGAGCTCATTGTGTGAGTATTTCTGGACGTGCTGCATGTGTGTCGCGTTTCTTTGTGTTACATCATTTATGTTCATTTCTGTTACATCATCCCTTCATCACAGAGGGAACCCAAAATGGGCTTACAAGAGCAACAGTAGCACTTCAGACGTTTATGGCAGGTTAAAGCGGCAGATACAATGGGTTCCAGCTATCAGGCACTGAAACGTGAAATCAAATGAAGAGAACATCCCAGCAATGCAGAACAACAAAGTCGGTGTTTATTTAAATGGAATCACAGAAATCAAGTGAGATTTGCAATTTTTAAAACGCAAACTGCTCAATCATATTTGTTGCTGTAAGGAAACATTTTGCATTGCTGTGATCATGTTTTGTCATATTTCGCCATTGCGAAATGTAGGACACATAGATGAAGCAGGTCAAACTGTATTTATTTTTTGCGGGGGCTGTGCTGAATAATTAATTTAAATAGCTAGATTTATGTATTTCCATTTGCTCTTCTTTTATAGTGTCTTGCAACACTAGCCATACCTAATAAAATTATTTGTTACAATGTAAGAGCAAACTTTAGTAGAAGAGGCTTCAAACATGATGCAGTCACCATGTGTCTTTATGGGGATTTCATCCACAGCTTTGCTCTATTCCCTATATGGCTTGAAGCAAACTTTAAATGTGACTTCTCATTTCATTCAGCAACAACCTTCTTTTTGTCAGTCCTCCCTACGGGCCAGATTCATGGACTGCATGACTAATAGTTGGTGGGAGAATCTGTGTTGACAGATTCTCCCACCTGAGCTCTGGGTCGCCACAACTTCTCCAGAAATACCACGGGCCTCTTGGCTGCATCTGTGATTGATGCTTTCCTGCACAGGCTTGCAGTAGTTGCTATTTTTGAATGATGGATTCGACGATCCTCTGTGAGGGGTTCATTCCAGTGGAATATTGTTTTGTGATCTAATGCTACTTTCTATTTGTTAATGTCTTCGTCCGTGATCTCTTTGCTGTGTTCCTTGGTCTGGAGGATGCTGTTTGTTCACTGAAGTTCCCTAACAATGCTCTGAGGCCTTCACAGAACAGTTGCATTTACATCAGGATTAAATTATAAAAAGGTAGACTTGGTTTATGGATTAGATAACCTTTTAATTCATCGTGTTGGACTTTGGATTTCAGGGTAAAGAGGGTTTAATACATGTGCCTGCCACAAGTTTAATGTCTTTTAGTAAATAAAAACAGTACTTTCGCAAGACTCCTCATGCTGGTGGTGGGGCAAATCCTAGCCCTGGCTTAGGCTCCTTCTAGGTTTGTATAACACACAGCAGCGTGTCTTTAGCAGTGGTGTTTGTGTGGTCCTGTGTGCGCTGTGTGTGTCAGCACGCCATGCATCCAAGTAGGGCTCCTGGCATTTACCTGTGCCAGTGGAGCGGCAGCAGCTGTCACCCACGGCTCACTTCAGGGATGTTTCCTGAGCCGCTGTGACAAGCTGATCTTTGGAAAGTTCACCTCAGTCCACAGGGTTTGCTCCGTTTTGCTGTACTCAGCGGCGGCATCCTGCCTTGCTGTTTTTTATTAAGTTACACAGTTAGGCATCGTGATGCGTTATCTTATTTGTTAGAAGCCTGTAAAATCAAAGAGCGTAATAGCCGGTTTGGGTTAGTGTGGGACGGGGGAATTCTGAACTCGGCGGATCATAGAACAAGTACCGCTGGTCGACTCGCAAATACTATTGATCTATTGATCTTATGCATTATTGACAGAACAAAGTGTTGTGGGTTTACTTTTCTGGAGCTGCCAGTTTTAGCAGGGTCTACCACAGGGGAGCAGCACATAGTGTTCAGGACAGATGGCTGCTTCGTGCCATAAACTGTGTGTCTTTTCAATTAGCAGCTCAGATTCTGCTAATCAACCCTGGAAACAAAGTGTTTTACAGTGGCTGTATTAGAAAGCTGAACACATCTTTGAAAGATTTTGCACCAAAATCGCTTGCCAGTAAAGGTTGTTGCTGAAATATAAGCCATCATGTGCAAATAAGCATACTGTAGCTAAAGAAAAAGAAATAAATAACAACAGTCCCTCATGAGCATTCGCTTCTGTTGCACCTGTAGCCAAACTGCTACCTCAGCCAGTCGTCCCTCCCTGGAGGGAAAGCTAATTTCCCCATGCTGCGCGCAAAGTGCTCCTGTTATGTGCCACCTTTGGTCATTCCACTCAACTATGATCACCACCTGCCTAATGAGTCTGTTTACCTTACACATGAGATGAGGTAAAATGAAACTTTAATGACCACATTGGGGATTTTAGGCCCGTGTAGCAACAAATGGCAGCGATTGCAGCAAAGACAAAAACATTTTTTGATCATGATGAAAAAAGCAGCAATTACAAAGCACTCAAAATGAAAGCAACACGTTTTTGAGGTGTTCCTACAGCAGAAAACAACACAGTGTGAATAAGGTTGTCTATCATGCAGCAGTTTCTTTTTGGCTCATACCAAGCAAATTTTGCAAAGCGAGCCAAACAATACTCAGAAACAGCATTTGTTTCTGTGCACGGTCTCCACCTGTGAAGCATCCGCACCTGATGAGAGATAAATCCACCCCTGAATGTCAGAGGGGCTTCTGTTTTTCTAGGCCTTGTTACTGGAAGACTGAAATAGCCTCATTTCACCACCCCCACTCTCGCTCTGACTGATTTTCACTTTTCCAGAGAGACGGAAATTATCAGCACACGCTTTTTCTCTCCTGGCAGAGCCCTGTTATTTATCACACAGGCAGATTGTTTGCAGCAGAATTACAAAAACTGACATCAATTGAATTAAGACAACGAACATTGCGTTTGCTTAGGAGCGTTGCAAGCTCACACTGATGCATTATTATGTTTTTAACTGCCCAATCCCATACTAAGTTTATTGCCATTTTTATATTTTCCGGCAATGTAACCTCATTAAAACATGGCAACAACGATTTGTCTTTACCCACATGATACAAAAATGTTTGTAAAAACTGATGAAGAATTTTTATCCATTTATTGGTTTATTAGTCCCTGAAAATCATTCCCTTTCATTCTAACACCCCAAAATAACACCCAGTGCAACCCCTTGAAGTCATGTAATCAGTAGCTAGAGTCTACCTGCGAGTTATTTATTCTCAGTATGAATACAGCTGTTCTGCAGGGGGCTCAGAGGTGATTATGAAGACCAAGGAACACACCAAACAGGTCAAACATTTAAAGTTTAGAAAACGTTCAAACCACAGTTAGGTTACAAAATTATTTTCCAAGCTGTGAACATCTCACAGAACACAGAGATGAACCAATCGTCCAAAAATCAGACGACCATGGCGAAGCTGCAAGCCTGCTTAGATACGTACCTAATCTGACAAGCCCAACAAGTAGGCCATTCCTCACAAAACCAGCCAAGAGACCCATTATACCTCTGGAGAAGCTCCAAAGCTCAGGTAAGAGAACATGTTAACGAGGCAACAATTGGTCATGCAATGCACAAATTTGGCCTTTTTGAAGTTTGTCACAGGCCACGAAGGGGACCTGGCAAACATGTTGAAAAAGGTGCACGGCTAATATGAAACAAAAATTGTACTTTTTTGGGCTGCATGGAAAACGTGTTTTTCAGTCGGTCAGCTCCTGTGTAAATGTTTTAATGAATCCTTATTCACAAATAGATGCGAGTTTGGCAACTAGGCTCTGATATGAAATCGCATGGCCATGGAGAGATGAGGTCATCTCTACTCCCTGAGGATGTCTGACCTCGGAGGGGCTGAACAGAACCAAGCAGAAGGTGGCAGCAGAAGAAGATGGGAAGCAGCACATGTAATGCAGAGTGCAGCAGGCCGTTTTGCAGCTTCAACAGACCGTCCGAATTGTTATGGCATTCTTGTTGAATTCTGCAGAGTGTCGGAAAACCTGCAGCTGTAATGTAGCAAAACCAGGTTGTCCAGAGTATAGAGGCAGAGGAGGGAATATAAGTGCTTGCCCCACTTGTCAGACTTTTATTTGCAAAGCAATTTGAAAGCTGTGTGATTTTTCTTCCATTTTGCAACCGAGCAATTACTTTGTGCTGTTCACATCAAATAAGATAAATTAAGGTTTGTGGTTGTATCATTAAAAAGCAGAAAATGTTAAATGGTTATTAGTACTTTTAAAAGGTACAATACATAATAGATAACTTTTTGGAGTGTGTCCCTAGTAATACTTGGGTGCCTATAAGGTTTGCAACAGCCTCAAAGGTTACAGGTTTAAAACTCTGCTGTCTGAAGTCCAGATCCGTTACCCACCAACATCATCCTCTTCATCTTGAAACAAAAGACGAAGCAAAGAAGGCCTGAAACTGTTGAACTCCCTGAACCCGGAACACGAGCAAAACCTGATATACAGCCCGCTTTATCTCTCCTTTCTGCTTGTTCTCAAGCACAGTTTTGGTACAAGGAGAGGCGATGCAACAGAGAGGCAAACAAACACCTGAATCCAGCTTATTCTAAACTTGTTGCTGCCATTATGTATTTTTATGCAGCGTATATAAATATCTGGTTTCAGCTGTAGGTTTAAGAGAAACATTCAAGAATTCACTAAGTAAAACATTTCCAATTTATTCATTTCAATTTTTGCTTCATGTATCGAAAGTTACTCAGTTAAAATCTTTGAAGGGAAGTACGATTCTAAAATGCTCTTTAGCTCCTCAGCATGATTTACAAAAGTCAACGTACAGCCTCGGTTCTCTTAAATTTACAGTTTGTAATTAAGTGAAGTGTACCCAGATGCCTGAAGCCATGAGTGCGAAGGGAACTACTGTGGTGTTTTAAAAGGGCATGTAGTAATTAGTCAGAGAGGACAGAGGGAATAAAAAGGCACAGTTCATCAGTTCCATGGCTCCTTTTCTCAGCTCCTACACGTTTTCTTGCTAATTATCCTGTCCACCTCCTGCCCTTTCTAATACTCCACACATCCTAATGACACTGTGGTCCTTAAAATAAAAGAAGCTCAACATAAAGGGACATGTTGGTAAAAAGGAATCATACCTTTCATTTTAATGTCCTCATACTAGTTTACAACATCACCTTTTTTATATTGATGTCTACCCCTGAATAAAGCACAGTCATGATTCAGCCTACAGAGTTCATTTAAGGGTTTTGAATTTATTTATTTTTTATGTATGAACCCGCCCGGTTGGGCTCCACAGGCCTCTTTTGCTTAAAAAGCATTTTCTGCATTATGGAGTGTGAAAACCGATGTAGTAAAAGATGTTTTATGCGTTAGACCAACACAAAGAGGTACATCATTTGGAAGTGGAAGAAAAAGGGTGGGTGTTGATTTTTTTTTTTTCTTGTATTTATTATTCGGTTTTGTTGATGCCTTGAAAAAACAATAGCAACAAAGAAAATTCCAACGGACACAGGTATACACATTACCTTCAGTGCCACAAATGGCAGCAAAAGACTTAGAATTTTCTCCAACGTTCATTTTTCTTCATATCTGTCTCCTTTTTCATCTCTCTACCCACCTTCCCTCCACAGCTCCCTCCTTTGATCTCCAACTCTGCCGATCCAACCTTATCAGCTCCCCCAGTTTACCCTTTTCCATTTCCTTTCCCTGGATTATCTGCCTCACCAGTGTGGCCCTCCCACTCTCCCTACGCCTCTGTCTCTTTTTGTCTCCTTCGGTCCTCTGATGAAGATTTGCACATCCAGTCAGAGGGACCACAGCGTGACAGTAAAGCGTACATTTAATGTAAAATCCTTACTTCTATCAACTCTAGAAAGACTACCTTGCAAGAGAATAAAAAGAAATCTGACAGGGTATTAAGTATGTATTGCATCAAAACCTTTTGAACTTTTTATACAGCTAAGTCTGCCTATTTGATACGGGGGACTCAGGTTCAAATCCCGGTTGTGTTAGGAAGGGCATCAGCAATACGAAACTTTGCCATTTGACCTGCTTCCAAATTCCTTTAAACAAACATTGGTCCTTAAACATTTCAGTGATATCACATTAAACTGTGATATCACTTTAACTTTTTATTGATTATTGGTTTTAGTTTGTTTTGGATTACTGGTCTGTTTAAAGAGTTTGTTGATTGAAGCATTTGATCTTGAAACTGAAGTATTCTGTTAATAAATTCTTATTTTTGGAGAGAAGCTGTTTGTGTTTATTCTGTGTGCTGAGTGTGTGCAGTGCAGTGCTGTTTGAGAACAGCACTCCTTCATCTATTGCTCTATAATACCACCCCTCACCAGGTAGGTATTACTAAAACATTAACTGAAGGAGACTGAGACCTATTTGAGAGTTGTTTCCTGATGTGGTAATTCCAGTCAAAATTACTAATTTATTCAGTGATTGCCTTTTGCATTGCTGGATAATTTTTCATAGCCAACCAAACTATTATTGCACAACACACCTATTTTATAGAGCTAAAGGATTTAGGTCCTTATTCTTGTGTCCTGTTGGCAATTAAATAGCTTGTACAGTGTTGTGATACACGTGAGCTCTTTGCTATAATTATTTCCCTAATTAAATATGGGCTTTCCCGGGAGTATGTTGGTAAGTTTGCATCTAGTGTAGCATCTGTCAGATCATGACACCTTTCATCTTCTCATGCATCCCCTGGAGTGTGTCTCCAGGAAGTCCTGCAGGATCCAGCCAGGAGATGATGTAAACGGAGCAAAACGACGAGGTAGGGAGAGCAACAGAGAGGCAGCGTGATTCAGAATGAAATTACCAAAAAACTATAAGCATTGAGATATATTTATCTTGACATAAACGAAAAGAAAATTGAGGCTGCTTGAAAAATCAGACACGAAATATCAGCAGAGGTGATGCACCAGTGAGCAAAGGTGTAATTCATATTACATACAGGAAAATAATGTAGTTGCAGCAGAGGCACATCAAAAATAAAAACCTATTACCTTGCAGACAATAATATGTTTTGTCTGTAGTTTGATAGGTTCCTGTGTGTGTGTGTACACCCAGGATGAGCTCAACATCAAGATTTTGTGTCCCACGCTTCACAGTCTTTGAACGCTAATCACATCCCAGCGAGCCAAAAAAAAACACGAACGTGCACCACTCATTACATGTGCAGTTTGATTGCATTCAAACTCACCTTGGTGAAGCGCACAGACACATAAAATGTTTCCCTGCACGTAATTGGAGGGTTAAGGGGATCAGGTGCCAATGGATGGGAGATGGCTCATAAACAGCCTCAGCTGGCAGATAGGGATGCGACCCGGTGCCTCCATATGGTCTCGTTCTAACAGCCCAGCATGAGCGCCGTCATGCTGCTCAGTTCTTATCAAATCAGGATGCCGTGATTTAGTTTTGTCCAAGTCTTCTAGGGGCAATCGTTTAGGAGTCGCTCCATGTAGCGTGTGTATGTGTGTGAAATCTATACAACTGTCTCCAGCGCTGTCGTTCTTTTCAATCAGGCTTAATCAGTTTATCTGCCTGCTGATGGTTCCTCATATCCGCTACAAGAAGGTAGACATTCTTTTGATAATCCCTATCAGAGGCTCCTCTATTTGAATCTCACAACTCATACAATCATCCCCCAGTCCCTGGTATGGGTCATGCAGATTCTTGTCAGGTGATAGTGCTCTTTACGTGCCATCTTGCAACCACAGACTTAAACCCATCCTTTGGGAATCATAGCTACAATTTTTTTTATAATTTTTTTTCTTTAGGATGTGTCTTATGCATACCCACCATTCATATCTAGAGATGACTGTTTTGCCCTTTCTGCTTTGCAAAATGGTTTAAGCTCTATAAATGGATGCTATAAAACTGGATGAAAAGCATCTGTGAACATCAAATTTTGTCTTGCTACAGATTCTGAATTGGATTTAGTTCTGGACCGGATTTAGGACTCAAACACGTGAAGTTACTTTGATCCAAACTATGTCATGGCAAGTTTTTTCTTTTCTTTTCTTTTTTTTTTTGCATTATACCACAGACTGCCCTGTGCTGTGTTTATCTTCATTAATCCTCTCCTGCTGCTTGACTGTCCTGGGTGAGAAAAGGTGTAGCCTAGCTTTTTTTGGTGTCTGTTTGTGTGCCTCTCTCACCTCTCCCATGCACGGTGTGACTTGCAGACATTGGCCCTGGAGCTGCAGCGTGTCAGGACTAACCAGGAGGAGCATAAAGAGCAATAGATCCCATGAGGTAGATTCCAGATTGTTAGCTCACACAGCGTGGTAATCAGGCTTGTTCATTATTTCCTAATCTTGTAGTTTGTTCCTTCCTCCAGGAATCAGTTTAATGCTCACTTCCCACAATTTGGTTCTCTATTTCCTTGCTCCTTGAAACAAAGGAGGAATTGTTCTGAGATGTCCACCATCAATCTCCTCACTGCTCCTCAGACCATCCTCCTGAAACTAGCCATTCTCACTGGTCATCCACTGACCACACACTGACCTGCCTGCTTACCCTCCAACGCCATCCACTCCACCAGACACAACCAGTTGTCAATCTCTGGGTTTGCTCACTTCCTCCAGCACTTCCTAATTCACTGCTAACAGTAATATCTTGTCTTTCTCTCTTCATTCATTGAACGCCATCTCCCACCAAGGAAATAACTCCTTACCTTTCCTCCTAAGAGTCCAGTCCGAACCTTACCAGGAACCAACCCAGAAGATCTGCATTCTTTCACATCATTTTCAATAAACCTTCATGCTGGGTCCATAATTGTTGCCTGCACTAGAGTGAAACTTAAAACAAATGCGATGGAACAATCCAGCCACTTCAACTCTGTGGTGCAATTATGGACTGTCCTCCATCTCCTAGTACAACAAAAGACAACCGTGGCTCCCACTCAGGATAACCTCATCCATTAATTTCAGGATCTGCATTCAAAACTTTCTCTAACTAACCCGACTCATCTGCTTTTCCTTCAGTTCTCCGGTCCATCTGATTCTGCTCCTCGCACTTTTCGGGTCGTCGTCTCCCCAACGCTAGAACCATTTTCGGGGGAGCTCAATAAATGTTGGATTTTCCTCCTGAAGTGCTCCTTGATCTCCCCCAATCTCCTTGCTCCTTTCCTGATTATTTAAGTAAGATCTCCAATGTCACTGAGCCTCTTAGACATAAAGCTCTCAGGTGGGCAGAAGCTATAATAAACGTGACCACTACTCATCGTTTTGCCTTGGTTGAAGCAGACGTTTGCCTTTAGGAATAGTCATGAGAAGACTCACTAAGGTAAAGAAATTATGGAACCTGAAACAAGGAAAAAGGTCTGTCAGAGAATTGGCCTTACACGTTCGCACGCTAGAGGCTGAATTCTGCTGAATTCTGCACGAAAAGGGAACATTTTTGAATACTCTTAAAGAGAAATTAAAAGACAAACTGTGATGAACTGAGATAAGCTACAAACGTTAGAGGATATCATTAAGCTGTCCGTTCACATTCATGAGCTCCTCAGGGGAAGGGCAAGAGAACAAAAATAAGTCAAAATTCTAAAGTGTCTAGGCAGACTTTTTTTGAACTGTCAGAATAAGCTGGCCAGCCAGATTAATAATGTGTAGCACTCTAGTTCTGCACATTAACAATCTGGGTCTGCTCCCATTGAATCTGTTCGGGGAAAGGAGGGACATTCAGATGAAAGTTCTCTTTTTCTGGCCATTTTGAGCGTTTAATTGACCCCACAAATGTGATGCTCCAGAAACTCAATCTGCTCAAAGGAAGGTCAGTTTTGTAGCTTCTGTAACGAGCTAAACTGTTTTCAGATGTGTGAACATGATTGCACAAGGGTTTTCTAATCATCAATTAGCCTTCTGAGCCAATGAGCAAACACATTGTACCATTAGAACACTGGAGTGAT
Organism: Fundulus diaphanus; assembly: GCA_037039145.1. NCBI lineage: Eukaryota > Metazoa > Chordata > Actinopteri > Cyprinodontiformes > Fundulidae > Fundulus > Fundulus diaphanus. Next base: position 35,132,053 of record CM073128.1, read on the forward strand.
AGTTGCTGGAAATGGGCCTCTATACACCTATGTAGATATTGCACCAAAAACTAGACATTTGCAGCTAGAATAGTCATTTACCACATTAGCAATGTATAGCAGTGTATTTCTTTAAAGTTAAGACTAGTTTAAAGTTATCTTCATTGAAAAGTACAATGCTTTTCCTTAAAAAATAAGGACATTTCAATGTGACCCCAAACTTTTGAACGGTAGTGTGTGTATATATATATATATATATATATATATATATATATATATATATTTAGCCTAGAATTGTGATCATTTAACTAACAGGCTTCATATCTGTGTTAAACTGTGTGAGTGAGCTAGAGCATATTGAGGAGCTAAAAATGTTCATCGGGGTGTTTTATGGCCAAAGGACGGATCCTTTTGCAGTCTTTTGTTACCTGCAGTGATGTTTTTGCAAGAAATAAACAATGTGCATACCATCACAACAAGGTCTGTGATGGGTCCAACACCAGAGGGCACACTGACAGCATAAATGCGTTACAGCTCACTCATTGTTTTCTAGTACAAAATAATGACAGTTGTCAAAAAGTGAGCCATAGCATTTTGTAGGAAAAGGTGGAAATACTTTTCTTATCCTTTTTAAACTAATAAAGCACATTCAACAGCGACCCGGAAGTTTTTCTGTTTGCGCATGGGCAAAGGAGCTGATGGTATGGATCATGCTACCGGTACAGATCGGGTGGTGACAGATGCAACTGTGTTTTCTAATTCTACGTGTTGCTGGGTGTAGTACACTTGGCGTAGGACCGCAACACTTCCCTCTAGAGTCTAGGAGAATACTGCTACTTTGGAGGAAGAGCCGCATGGAGCATAAAAGCTTCAGACGTTATGTCCGCGTGTCTCATTCTACGCGGAATCTACGTGTGTCAAGCATAAAGCAACCTTAACTCAGCCTTTAGTTGGTTTTTCCTCCTTTTTAGATTTTATGCGACAACAAAACAATAAGGGTTGTTATCTAGATGCACCAAGAGCCTCCCACATGCACACACACACACGTTGAGCAGATCCAGCGAAGCACAACCTGACATTAAGCACAAGGGACATACATAAACTACTGCACAACCACATGCCCACAGGACACATCATTCTGTATTACCTCAACGGACGTTAATCCGCTCCCTTGTTTACGCATAATGTATCCATTTAAAACCTCTGCCTTAGCTTTAAACCCGGATTACCTCAGTTTGAGCCTGGAGGCCATCAACAACATAAACTGCATCTGTTGTCACATTCCATTTGTTTCAGCTAGTGAAAGGGTTGTTTTGTCCTCCAGGTAGTGTAAACAGAGCAGAATGACTAAGATGTTATATTAGGCCCATAGCTGAGATATGACAGATTGATGACCTCTCTGTTACTTAGTGACCCAAAGTTGAATAACAACAAAGTATCTGTGGCCGTGCACTTTTTGCGGCTATTCAGCCCCACTATGGTACATATTCTAACAAAATCTATACATTACTTCATCTCACACTATGTTTTCTGCACCATACAGGAGAAATTTTAATCTAGACAAAAAAATATACATATTTATTTTTTATCTCTGCATAACAAGGTCCTGGTGTTATAGCAACAGATCTACCAGAAACATGCAACATATAAACAGCACACTAATAAAAGGAAAAGGTTGTTGCATACTAGTGGGAACACAGTGGCATGCTTTATTTGTCTTTAATTAGTTTCAAAAGCTGCACAAATAAAAACCCAGCATGGGAATGCTGAACAATAACCACATGAGGAATCTTTTTTGCCCAATGACAAAACAGATCTGGATTCATAAGAAGAAAATATAATCATGCTGCGACTAGAACCACACATTTATATCAACTCTTATATGATACAAAACTAAATATGGCTGGATCTTTAAAAAAAATCTTCTAAGAAAAAGGAAAGCAGGCGACAAACTCTCCTACCTATAAAACCTGGTAGCCAAAACCCATGGTTCCAGACAAGATCCAAGGAAACTAATATTGTCCTTAACTTTTACATAAGTTTGAACTGATTTTCATCTATGTGTACATCCATTGTGTTCGCTTTTCCGAGGTTGGGTCGCGGGGTAACAGTCCCAGGACGGGATCCTCTCACCAGAGATAAACTCCAGCTTATTCTGGAGAATCCGACTCCAGAATAAGCTGGAGTTCCCAGCCCAGTCACAATCTATATTTCCCTGCCCCTTCTGGGTCTTCTCTGGGGTCTCGTCCCATAGTGACATAGCTGGAGAAGCCATGGTTGCCATGTCCTAAGGTTTAGAGGAGCTGACCCTCATCTAGGCCACTACGGACTCAGCTAACTGCTCAACTCAATCAGTTGTGTACCCATATACTTAGACATTGCTTATAAATGTATTTCTCCTGGTATTTCAGTATTTGTGTCAAATTGTAAAGAAAAATAAGACAAAAATTCTGAAATCTCTTATAAAAACAAATTGAATTTTACATTATTTTTTAGATTTCATGTCTTTCTGTATTTCTGACAATTGTCATTCTCATCCCCTTTTGGGGCCACTGACTCTTCTGAAATATGATGGATGTTAAGCCCTGATTAGATCAAAAGGAATGTAAGCAACCTACAGCTAAAATATATTATCTACTGAAATAATATAATCACAGTCCCTTACAGTACACATAAGTAGAAAATAAAAAAAATATTTTGACTGATAACATTTTTCATTCAATATTCACAAATATTAAATTAGCACATCAGGTGAGTTCCAAACCATTTATATCAGTAAAGGAACGGTGACTGTTGAACTTTTTATTATTATTTCACTGGAGCCCAATAAGAATTTTCACAATAAAGTAAACTCATGGTTATGAGAGACTGTAACCAAAGAGAAAAAAAATAATAATACTTTTCAGATAGAGAGTTCAGGAAAATAAAATAATCAAATGTGAAATAGAAGAAGCAGGAAATAACAGAGGAATAGAAATAGCCACAGCATAATTAGAGCAGCAGTGAGACATAGAAACAAGCAAGGCTAATAAAACCCTGCCACGAAGAGGACAATCTAGCCTGCTGTGTGTGGACTAATAAATCCTTTTCTCCCACGGCTGCAAATTAAGACAGTAGGTAAGGATGGAACCAGTGACACTGCTAAAAAGGGAAAACACAATGTTCACAATACAATTTCAGCCCATCCTTTAATGCTGTCTGGCTATGAAATTCACATAATAATAGGGAGGGATGCAATGGTAAAGATGGAGGGAACAGGAAGAAAAAATGAAAAGAGGTGAATTTAGAGAACAAATCTAAATATTTGAATGCGTGTGCATACAACCGACAGAAAAACTGCTCATTGGAAAAATACACAATCCCCTGTTCATAGTCCTACTGTAAGTAATAAAGAAAGATTACTGCTTACATTCAATACTCTCCTCATCAGGCAAAAGGTCTGCCTTATTGACTAGTTTCCAATAACCCTCATTATCCTTATCTGTGAGAGATGAAAGAACTCCCACTTTATTAGCATTGCATATGTGTTTTTTTTCTTTATTAAATGTCATCATTTGCTGCATCAGAGGGCTTTAATGGGATTCAATTTACAACTAGAGAAACAATCTTCCTTGCATTTTAATCTTCTTGGATTTAAGCATTTTGGATAAATGTTAAAGAAAAAACTTCAGCGGCCTCAAGTGTTTCAGGAAATACAACACCTTGTGAATGTATTCTTATCCCTTGAGCATTTTTACATCGTGTCACAATCACAAACTTCAATAAATTGGGTTGGGTGTTTCTGTGGCAAACAAACAAAAATAGTATATAACTGTAAAGTTGAAACAAAAATGGTATGTGCCTTTCAATGCTTTATTAAAAGTATTAAATGTTTGATTTAACAAATGACATGCATTGTGTGCAGACCCAGAGGAGAAAATCTTACAAAAATCACCTTTTGCTTCAATTCCAGATGCAAGTAACTTTGTCTACCTCCTTTGCAAATCTATATACCGAAATTTCAGCTCATTCTTTAGCTCAAACGTATTCAGATGTAATGGACGGCATGTGTAAACATCAATTTTTAAAGCTTGCCAGAGAGTCTTAATGGGATGAATTTTGACTCAGCCCTTCTGGTTCATAAATAATTGAAACAGATCCACCTCCTGGGAAATGAACCTCTTTCCTTGTCTTTTGCATCTTCTGACAAGTTTTCATCCATCTTCTCATCAGCTCTGACACATTTTCCTGTCTCTGTAGAAGATTAGCTTACCCACAGTATGATGCTGCCACCACAATGCTTCACCATAGAACACGATGTGCTCAAAGTGAAGCACAGTCGTAGTTTTATGACATTAATGGGCTTCTATGAAGTCTAAAATGCTCCGTTGGGGTCTCTCTCATCTGACCAGAGCACCTACTTCCACCAGTAGTTTGTGGCAAACTTCAAACAGGAGTTCACATGGCTTTCTTTTGGCAATAGCTGTCATCTTGTCACACAGTCAGAAAACACTAATTTGTGGAATGTAGAAATAATAATAATCCAGTGGATGAAATTTCCCCCTGAGCTGTGGAGTTCAGCAGCTCCTCCAAAGTTACCACGGGCCTTTCGCCTGCACTTACCCTCAGATTTTAGCGCAAAAATGTGAACTCAGTTTATAAATTAGTTGAGTTCTGAACCAATTGTTAGATTTTGTTTTGGGGTGTCAAGATAATGGGAACTAATTACAATTAAATGGAAAGTTTTGAAAATTCAAAAATCATGAAAGCTTGTCCTTCCACTGTTCATCAGTCAAAAAATACATAGAGGTTGTGGTTGTAACGTGAAAAAGGTGAAAATATGTCAAAGTAATTAATATTTTTGCAAAGCAATGTAATATTCTATATTTGGATTTGTAAAAACATCTTTGTGGATCAAGTTTAAACATTTCTAAACATTTCAAGTTCAAGTAGATTCAAGTGCATGCCATTTATGTGTATGATTGAAATCAGGAAATGTACTTGCTTCTATTGCATGAGTAAATAATTTATGAGGCCAAAGTATCAAATATTTGCAGCCTACTAAATCATACACACAGAACTATGGAACACTCATATATGGATCACTCATACGAGGTTATTAAGCTCTCTTGCAGGAGGAAAAGAGGAACTGTGGATAGAAAACAGCTTATAGGACAATTTATTGTATGTTGGTATGTGTCCACCCACTGTTGTAAAAATTATACAACTTTATTTTTGTAGGAAAAACACATTGCACAAAGAAAAACGTTTATTGTAAAGCAAAATGTTAAACAGAGATCTCTACAGTCTTCACAGAGGGCCTTTAAGAGCTTTAAAAGGCTGGCGGCACAGTTCTCTCTTTAAAAGTACGATTTCAAAATTTGGTCAGGAAGATCGTAGATAAACCATATGAGAGCTGCCTTTATCCTCATTTCTTGTATAGCCTGGAGATCAAAATCAGCAGCAAGGAAACAATTATCCAGTTGACTCGGGAGGGCTCAGTGTGACTGGTAGACATTAACTTTGAACAGATTAGTATTTATTAAGTCTTGCCTTTACGTAAGCAGCCATTGGTGTTCAAGTGAACAAGCTCCATTTAATTTGACATCTAGCGCAAAAATAGACATTTTGGGAGTTGAAAACACAGCAGCCTGAAGGTTGTGATTACTGTTGCTGCTCTGTCTAAATGGTTTTGTGTCTTATCTCCCTTTTTTCTCTCTCAATAGGGAAAACGGCAGAATGTGCCATCAAGTTACATATATATTAAAGCTATAGTTGGTAATCCTGTTCGGAAACACTTTTTGTTATATTGGGTGGAATGGTTCTTCCATCCTGACAGTAGTCAATACATTATTTATTCAGAAAAAGGAGGTTTAAAAGTTAGATCTCTGTGGGAGCTGCAGGCCTTTAAAAACTCTACTTGGTCCGAATGGCAGGGATTTGTCAGAGGTTTGGTCCTGCCCTCACCCCCCTCAGGTTCAGGGGGGAATCGCCTTATCTATTGGTTGTCCCACATGGCAATCTTTCTGACGCACTCACGTAACGCCAGTGTCTGTGAACATTCCTTGTTATTTTCCTCTTGCTGGCACACTTCTAGTGTTTATGTATCCAGTTAGCTTCGGTGTTAGCCGTTCATTGTAGCTCCGCTGCTCTCACCGTATACTTTCAACATGGCTGAGAGTCACAAGAAGCGAACCACGTACAAGTGGCCCACATGTGTCAGTATCAGGAAGTAAAAAGAAAGTTGAATTTGCTCTTCCATAATAAATAAAATGCAATACAGTTTTTTTGTTGTGGTTGCAAACATCACGAGCTAGCCCATTCTTTGCTATTTTTATACTAGAAGTGGTTTGACTTTGTAACCGCCAAAAAAGCTGCCATGTTATAACATTGAAATGTCTCTTCTTGTAATTTGTTCAATTCTGTCATGTTTGGCAAAGGATGACTCTGAATGAGCACAATCACGGAGGCAATCATCAGTTAAAGGGTTTTATTGAAAATAAATGGTAATAGTGGAGTTGAAGTCGGCTGGTTGGGTTTCCGGGTTCTGCTGAGAAAGGGGAGGTGAGAGGTGAGCAACTGGAAGGTGCGGGTCTGAATGATGAGAATTTGAGATGAGCACAGGAACTCACTGAGCAGGATTGTTTGAGCTTGGGAGGGTGATGTCCAGGGTCTTAGTGGATGGTGCAGGTCCGGTGGGCGTTCTCCAGGTGGGAAGTAAGAGGGTGGACAGGCAGGCGAGCTCTGGCAGGAGGGCTTACGCAGAGTGCGGGTCAGAGGCTTCACGGATTCCAGGAGGCTGTAGGTACGTCTCAGAGGAGTCTCCAGAGTTATGTGAGTCACAGAAGAATGGTCTCAGCTTGGGATCCAGGGTTCTAGGAGAAGGGAAACGAGAACAAGATTAGGCTCGGGTAACACAAGGATTCATTGCTTGGAAAGTGATCGGTCTGTACCAACGCAGGAGCATTAACGAACTGACGCCCTCCTCCTGGTTCCAGCTCCTTATGAAGGGTGGTAATCAGCTCAGATGTAGAGCACCTGCCTGTCCGGCCCTGCTGAGAAGGGAGAGAGAGAAAACCCGACCTGCACCTAGGCCTGGACTCTGACAAATTCAGAGTTTCTGAATGTACAAAGAGCAAGGGGAAAGGTAAATTAAAATGTATTATACGTCTTAGTGCCAGGAAATGCTAGAGTTTTGATTGATGTTGGCATGATTTCATTGGATGAAGCTGGTGTAAGCAATTTCCATAAGCCCACGGAAAGAGGGTGAATTCTTTTAGCTTGACGACCTGTTTCTATGTTTGAGGCAATTATTTTTGAAACAAGAAACAAAACAGTGATTGGCTAACCCAGTTATGTTGATGGAGTTGGCCTGACAATCTGGTTGGCTCTCAACCCTCGTTATAAAAACGTTGATGAAGCTTCCAACACATTTTGAATTGTCTGTGAGGCAGCATTCTGGGTACTCCATGATTTAAACATGGGGCTTTTTACACTTTAATTGGTTGTCAGTTTCCACGAGCCTGCCTCCAGCTACTGATCAAAGCAATTCTCTCCTCTGACCACAGTAGGAGTTTGTGTTTAGATGGCACCAATTCGTTTGTGCCAGAGACTCCTTGCGACTAAGCAAGCCGTGACATCAGCAATGGTGTAAAACACCCTCAATGCAACAACTTATCAACATTGGTGGAAAAACCCTGAAACCTGAAGAACCTATCAGAGCAACTTTTCTAATGTACTCTGAATCAACATCTTTTTTGCAGAAGATTGTACTTAGAATCTAATCCACAGGAACATAAAAACATCCAAAAGTATAGCTACAGAGGGAATTTAATGGTTTATCCCTAGAGAGGATTCAAGGGTGACAAAGATGGTATAAACTTGGCAGCTTTTTTAATTTTTTTTTTTTTAAATAAATGTCCTCGTTTGCAGAATTCTGAAAGCCTGGCAGGAAATTTCTGGGCCTCAGTTTGGCTGTTTCAAAAATGAAAGAGAAATCTCCCTCCTGCTTGTGTGTTTTACGGTTCCAGTTTGTAGCTCTGCCAGGAAAAGGCAAGAAGAGAGAATCCCCAGGCAGCCCGTGGTGAGGACATAAAAGAGAAGGGAGGGCGTCTGTTGCGGCGGCTGCTGAAAACTCTCCAGAGTTTCCTTTGAACTCCCCTCACATAAATTCTTCATTTTCTTCCCACCTGACCGTCCAGAATGAGTGTGCGCTTGCCATATGTACGTGGCTTGGCGCGCTCTTGAGTTTTTACCTCTTACGGTGCAAACTATGGCGACAGCTTCATGGTGAAAAGGCCGGGGAATCAGTTGAAGGGACTAAGGCAGAGAATATGAGCAAACATATCAATAAAAATAAATAAAATCCTTAAACACACTTGCAGCAATGTTTTGTTTCAAACAGAACTGCTTCATCACACAACTACGCTACACACACAGATGCACACAATGTGGAGGCTGTTCATAATTAATGAGCGCAGCAGCAGGGAGAAGCATGAGAGGGACCGAAGAGCCATCGCATTTCAATTGGCATTCGGCCGACCTTTCGCAGCTTCACCCGGCGTGTCTTTGTGAGGGTGTGTATCCGCGAGTGTGAGCGTGGGTGTGTGTTTACAATGCTTCGGCGGCAGGTGGTGGAGGGAAATGTGCAGGAAGAACGGGAGCTGGTGGCAGAGATGATTATAGGAGGAATCTGTGGAGCTTTGATTAAGAACAGGAATGGCGATGATGAGAGAGGGGAGATGGGCGAGACGGCACTCCAGTGAGTTGCATCTAATAAGAACATGTGTTAACATCACCGCAGAGAAAGTGGCTGACAAAAATTAAACAGATGGGAGTCAGTTTTGCAAGTGTGAAACATTTAGACAAGGACTGTCCGTTGTGAGGGCTTTTTTTATTTATTTCACGACATTCAGGTCTGATTAGTAGTTTACACAGAGGCATTAAATCATGTATATTTGGGGTTTTAATGATCAATTGTACTGTGCGTTTTTCAAATTGGCTGGTAGTACAGTAAGATACAATTTCCATGATTGTTAAAACTGGTGCACCCGGCTGTTATTTAGTTTAATGTGGATTTTCTCCAAATCACAAATGATCAAAAGAAAACATACAGATACATACCTATCTACTATTTATTTTCTATTTAATAAATGTTCATTAGCATGCTGCAGAGAAACCCCATGCTTTTTGTACCTATAAACACACACCATAAATCTGGCTTGATATTTGACCAGTCTTCTTCAACTCTATCATCTGAACAGAATTGCTACAATGCATGCAGCCAATATTTATGATTTAATTTTTTTTAAGACTGTAAATGTTCTGATCCCGGGGGATCATCTTATCTACTGGTTCTCCTACATGCCAATCATTGTGACGAGATCACATAACGCCAGTGTGCCGGCTCGCTACTTGTTAGTTCCCACTTGCTGGCTGCACATGTGCACTTCTAGTGTTTATATATCCAGTTAGCTAAGTTAGCTTCGGTGTTAGCCATTCATTGTACCTCCACCGCTCTCACCGTATACTTTAAAAATGGCTCAGAGTCGCAACAAGCGAACTGTCTTACAAGTTTATGGAAAGAGGAGGATGGCCTCAAAAGAAAGAAATAAGACCAGAGTGTATTTTTTTACGCGGTCCCCCTGAGGAGCAAAAGAGCAGGTAGAATGGTTAGGATGGTTATTCAAAAAAGGACTTGGGCGTTTCCTATCTACATTTCTGGAAAGAAAATTGTCCACTCTACCTTTAAGTATTAGATAAAATATGGATCATTATTATATCCACTTTGTGCAATGCACCGGAATAACTGGCTCCAAAACAGTCCCCATCATGTTGCAATCCCCACCAGGCCTGACAGTTGGAAACATGTTCTTAGGATTGATGGTCTGACCTTGACTTCTTATTCTTCTTATCATTGTGGCCACATGACTCAATATTTGTCTCATCTGATCATAAACCACTTCTTTATGAGAGTATTTAGTTTGTCCATGTGGGTAGCTGCAAATTTCAGTTGAGCTTCAAGGTGCTTATTTGGGAGCTGTAGCTTCTTTCTTGATTGTTCCCCTCTCTACACATTTAAAGCTTGCTTCACTGAGGAGAGTGACACTGATATTCAGTATCGTGCAATTTATGATCAGCTTAAGCATCCATCGGTTGTTCCTGAACACCTTAACTCATTATCACTCATCTAAGAGTTGCAGTTTGAGTTAGATGGGGAGCACTGATCTTCAAACATGACTACGATACCAAACACATTTGGTTGAAGCTAATAACAATAAGTCTTTTAAATATCAACATGAAAAAGCCCTGATTACAACTGTATTGACTGTATCATGGACTATGCTTAAAAGTGGCGCCTGTGCCGGTAAACCAACAAGCTTACACGGTTTCCCAACCGGATTATGCCAGAAGCTAGTTGGTAGCTCCAAAATGTATGAGGCTCAGGGGCAATTGTCTAATGGATTTCCATTCATCAGTTAGCAGGGGTGTATGTATAAATTTCTGCTTTTGCTCAATCATAAATCCAAGCTTGTGCACCCAATTCTTGTTTTTAAGTTTTGTTAAGTTTTTCCTCATATCGTCTTCACAGCCTGGCAAAAGAATGGTTCAAAAGCATCATCAAAAGGCTCCAAGTTCATCATGGCAGATCAGCGTGTGTAAACTTCTGACAAGAACAATATAAGTCACCGTAAATTTAATACTCTACCTCACAGTAAGAGTTGTATGTTAATGTATGCAGCTGTAACCGCTGGCAACTAAAGGCTTTTGCACTGATACTCCTATCTGCATAATGTAAGCACATGCTGCATTTCCCCATACATTAGCAACAGAACGACTGCACACAAGCTGTGCAGCCCGAGGAGCCCAGCAGGGTGGTGGCCCATTTCTAGAAGCAGCCTGAGCCCTCATTACTTTGGACATCTACACATGGAGTTGCTATTCTCTACTATAAGGAGGTAAAATATAGCTCCATACTTGAGTTGCAAGCTGTGGAAATGTGGAGGTGTGGAGGAGGAGCCATCACGCAAAGCCTGCTTCATTGCTGCCCACACAAACATCAGCCCAATTTTTATTCCTCTGAGTTGTAACAGTGCAGCCTTTTGTCATCAAACTGTATTCATGTTTGTGTGAACCTAAAAAAGTCAAACTTTTACATCTAATTGTTGATAAAGCTGTCAGCTGTGTTTGTCAAGAAAGATACAGAGCTTCCATTTCATCTCTTAATTAAAAGGAGCTACGGTACGTAGCGTCAACAGAACCCTTATCTACCTTCCGGTAGCCACTGCCGGTCGACACAATTATCCAGCGTCTCAACTTACCGACCCTAAGAGCAGCATTTTTTACAGTTATGTGCATAACCAATTAGAGGAACATTATTCAATCTCCTCAAGGATGACTAATCGCATTACCTTGAAACTTGACAGTACTCAGCGGCTACTGCTTTTACGTGACCTATTTTTCCACCACTAGCTCCCCTCATTGCCATCCTTACTTACAGTCTTCCATTTACAAATTGTACCGATTTTTAGTTGTTTATTTCTTGTCTTCATGTATGTTAGATCCCAAATTATTCCTAAAATAAAGCTGCTGATAATAATTTTGCTTGGTAACCTGTGATGGTTCAGGCCAAAGAAGCTGATTAAATCCACCAGTGCATGAATTAATCCTTGAGAAAGTTGATAAATCATTGCATATACATATATTTAGCTAATTATCCAGTTTGTAAATAACTATATAGAAAAAGACACATGACCTTGTGGGTCTCAAGCAGAGGTGGGTAGTAACTAATTACATTTACTCAGTTACATTTACTTGAGTAACTTTTTGAACAAAATTTACTTATAGGAGTAGTTTTACTGCACTGTACTTTATACTTTTACTTGAGTCATATTATTACTCAAGTATCGCTACTCTTAGTTGAGTAAAATCTCTGGCTACTCTACCTACTGCGAGTAACTTCATGAATAAAAAACAGACTTGTTTTAACAAAAAATGCACCAGAAAGACAAAAACGTAAAGTTTATGTTAAAGTGAAACCTCTTTTTTGTACACAAGCTTTACTATTTTAATGTTGTTTTCTATCTGCTGAGCTCATTAAGCCATTTGGAGGTCCAATGAATGTACAGTAAACAGTGGATATTGTCCTGGGAAGTACTTTGCACTGTTCTACCATACTGTATATATATTAACTGCTGTAAGTATTGCTTTCAAGTTTAATGTAAAAGAAAATGTGTTAGAAAAGTGTTTTGTTATTATGCTATTCTTTGTATATTTTTTAGCCTATTTTTGTCCTTAGAATACCAGAATTTGCACAAAACTTTATACTTTTATCCGTCTGATTACATAATTTTTAAATATTGAATAATTAGTTGTTATGTTTAGTTACTCAGTACTTGAGTAGCCTTCCAACTGAATATGTTTTTATTTTTACTTGAGTCATTTCTTGGCTGACTACTTTTTACTTTTACTTGAGTAAAAATGTGTTGAAGTAGTGCTACTCTTACTTTTAGTAAATTATTTTGGCTACTCTACCCACCTCTGGTCTCAAGATACAGGGTTCATCCCCTGGAGGTTTCTGGTCTCATGACAGGGGGATCTTTCCTGATATCTTTTTAGCTATGATTATCATTTGTAATGCAGACTGTCATGGTTCAGTTTTGGCCTGGCTATCTCCCTTTGTTATTTTTCAGCACCTCCTCCTCTCACACAGCTCAGCCTCCACTCCCTCAGCAATCAGTCACACCTGTTAGGCACCAATCAGTCAAGACTCACTCCACCTGCCAGCCTCTCTATATAAGCTCACTTCTGTTTGCTCCTCGTCGCTGGCTCGTCTTCAGTCTCTACCAACACCACGCCTGTCAAGTCATGTTCTCATCAGTCTCCACTCTCTCCACGTCTGTCAGCCAAGTTTGCTCCCTGCTTTGTTGCTGGATCTCCTGCTACTTCTGTGCTCCAAGTAAGGTCTCTGCTTGTTGCTGGATTTCCTGCTGCCTCAGTGCTAGTGATGGGTCGATGAGGCGTCATGAAGCGTTTCGACACATTGCCAAACTGTACTGATACTGTGCCGATACTGTGTCACTGAATACTGACACCTGCTGGACCTTAAAAATCACTACAGACAACCTAGTTGACAGAGTTAACTGACACTGATTTGATGACCCAGTATACACAATAATACAATTTAAGTCTTTATCTGTTGCATTGTATTATTTTATATTTTCATTTGAATTTGAAATATCTTATATTTTTTTAGATACAGCCAATAAATAATGTGAACCTGTATCATAAAGTAATAACCTCTAAGTAAACCTGTTGTGAATTAGGATGATTGTGGACTGGCATTTTATTTGTTTACAAATTTTTATTCAGAAAAAGAAGCTGTTTCAACGTTTTGATATTGAGTCTGTTACGCTTTTTTGATATCAGTTCTCCAGCTGTAGAAAACAGCCGCTCACACGGCACAGATGATGCTGGAGTGCAGAGAAATTGTAATGAAAGATGGAAGAGGTTTGGACAGACTCTTTTGGTTTTTCCAGTATATCATAGGATCCTGGGACCCTCTGCCAAGTATCTGTGCACCTCCTGGATGGCATCATCTGTGGCACAACGAGGGAACGCTCTCAGTTCTGAACAATTTCTTTGTGCTGCTCTTCATTTTTATGCCAACGGCAGCTTTTTAATAACGTAGGAGATGCAGAAAATCTTTCAGAGGCAACTGTATGTTGTGCTGTCAGAAATGTTACTCAGTTATAGTTTAAAGGTGTTCCAGAATGAAAGCAATAATTTATTCTGTATCAAATGTTGGCACTTCCAGCTCTAATTTTCCATTCTATATAGCCTATGTGGTTAATATAAAGTGAGGTAGGCACAAATTAAACACCTACAAGACAATCAGTGTCAACTCATTTTTAGAAGGATTGGTGAACAATGGCAAAAAGATGAACATATCAGTTATTTCAATAACACACACCATCCCATCATTAATTGCATGTGTTGAATATAGCCAATTAATGCTTTAGTTGACTGCACTTCATCATGATTTGCTGCCATGTCCTTTCAATGCTTTTAGTAATCAATGCCCCCCCCCACACACACACACATATTCCCCCTTTTGTGTTGAACGAGTGAAGTGTGAGAAAACAGCTTTAATTCTCCATCACATAACTTTCATATTGCGCATGCATTGACTTTTTCAACAATTCTCTCTTGCGGTTTTCAGCGGCAACGGCATTGTTTCTTATGGTTTAATATTGTCCATATGCCTTCTTTAAAGATTTCTAATTCTTCTCGTAGGACATGCACACTTCCAAGCTTATTTCCTGCCGTTGCCATGGTGAATCACGTTATTTGCGTTCCATTGATCTGACTTTTTTTCATGCCCCTGCTCACGTTCAACTCATGGTTGATCGGACGCTCTTGTGTTTAGTTACCTGACTTATATCATCTGTTCTGAAACCAGAAACGCTGAGCATGACAGAGTGATGTAGAACTTTCTACTCCGTGTAGATCAGCTGTTTGAAACGAGGCTCAGAACAAAGACGCACAGAGCAACCTGCCCAACCATAAAGGCGTCTGCCCAACCCATCAATCAGTGGTGCTCTCCGATCAGCACCTGGCGTTCGCAGAGCCGGGCCGTGGTATACAATCTCACCAGAGTTGCAAAATGGTAAAAAAAATAACTTGGTTTATTATTATTTTGTTTACAGATCTGGGGTCCGTTCTTCGTACGTTGCTTAAAACATCCAAGATCAAATGAGACATCCAAGATGATTTCATCCGGCTAATCATGATCCGGCTAATTGGGTTCTTCGAACACACCTGTTGTTTACGATTAGTATGGCTGGATTGACTTATCTGAGACAACTGCGCGTTCATGCGTTTGTTTAAAAGGGGAAATGTATCGATAGTAGAAACATTGATCAGCAACGCTGCTATTGGCTGTTCAGCATGGCCAAAGAACGCCCACAGTTTTTCTCCTAAGCAGAACAAGAGCTTGGAAGGTTATGCTGAATTTGAGTCATTAATTAAAACACCTCAAAATCTGTTAAAGCCAGGAGAGAGGGCTGGCAAAAAGCAGCAGACAAATTAATGCGTAAATACTGTCCATGGTAGATGTTTCTATCACTTTCTACAGTATAATAATCTCATATTTACTTTGTTCATTTATGTCAGAGCCTCCACGGGACCCACTAGAACATGGGGACAAGTAAAAGTGAAATACAAGAATATTCTACAAAATGGTAGCCTTTAATTATTATACTTTATTTTAAAAAGGCACTTGTTATGTCAAGAGATCCAAATTTCAGTGTCATTCCTTAGACACGGGAAGTAAAGGACATGTGCAAACTGGGAATTTTAACAAAAAAAAATCTTTATCCATAAAAAATGAACATTTTCCTTTTCCAAGTCATCCACAGTTTACACGGTAAAACTGTATTGCTCCGTGGCTAGATAATCCATCCATAGTTTTTTCTGATACAATATACGGCTCGACAGGAAGCAAGCCTTTCAAAGTAAACTAAACTTCACAATAAAATGGCCCGAACAAATCTTCTTACTGAATAGGATAAACATAAAAAGCAAACCATCATACAAATAACTTAAATATTTTAGATTTATGGCTCCAACACCACTTTTTCCTCTTTAAAAGCCACTGTTAAATGATGTGTTTGTTTATAACAGCCACCAAGAAAATCTCTCTACAATTACACTGTCGCGCTGCGCTAAAGGATCCTGTCTATTGCGCAATACGCGATTAATTCGAAAAAACTGCAAATTATTCTTGCACCTTCCGCAACAGGTTGCAGTCGTAAAAATGGACATGGCTACGGCAGACTTCCCTATCTCCTCCGCTTATACAGCCGTGATCTAATCTTGTTTACATGAAATAAGCCTGCTCTCGAGCAGGCTTAAACTGGCGCACATGTTGCTATGACAACAAGTGCAGGATGTCTTTCGAAGAACCAAACAATCCAAGATCATGCCAAATCGTCAACAATAAAATCCTGCTAACTGAGTTAGCGACGTACGAAGAACGGACCCCAGCTTGGATTTTATTTACTGCGTAGCATAGCTTTCCTGTGCGCGCTGAATCCAGTTGCTGTGCGCGAATGCACACGCGCGCAGCTTAGAGGGAACATTGCTTATAAACATAGTTTGGCGCGTCAGTTTGAAACAGTTCCTGTATCGGTCACGTGACTTTGCCGTTGCGATACGCGCTTCAACACGCATCGACACAGGTTTTGCTCTGTGAGCTCGACACATCGGTGTTGCCGGACCCATCACTACTCAGTGCTCCAAGTTTGCTCCCTGCTTTGTTGCTGGATCTCCTGCTACCTCTGTGCTCCAAGTAAGGTCTCTGCTAGCTGCTGGATTTCCTGCTGTCCCAGTGCTCCAAGTTTGCTCCCTGCTTGTTGCTGGATCACCTGCTACCTCTGTGTTCCAAGTAAGCTCTTCGCGTTGCTGCTGGTTCTCCTGCTTCCTCTGCACCTCCGGTTCGACAGCAGCCCTGCATCTCCAAGAACTCTCCGTCACTGCACCTCTGGTTCGTCAACAGCCCTGCGTCTCCAAGAACTCTCTCGCTCTGCATCTCTGATTCAACAATAGCCCTGCATCTCAAGAACTCTCTCATTGCATCTCTGGTTCGAAAGTTGTCCTAGCACCTCCAAGTACTCGTCACTAGATCCAGCTCTGTGTTCGCCAGTCTCTTCCAGTCAGTCTGCTCCTGCACCCATCATCTCCAGTCCGGTAACCAACTCTGGTCATCTCATCCACGACTCAGTACTTTCAATAAACTGCAAAAGAACAAGCTCTGTGTGCGCGTGCTCTGTCTGGGTTCATGAAGACAAATCATGACACAGACTTGTTTTGGCATTGCACAATCAATACCATGGTGACAGGACGTGTCACAAGGACAGTCTGTCCACCCCACTCCAAACTGGTCCACCAACATATGGCAAACAGTGCTTTCAGTTTATTTCCTACACTGAGAAAAGTGTTTTTTTTCTGACATGAGGGGGCGTTCCCTTAAATAAGAAGGGTGACAATGACATATGTATAATGACATGTAATATGAGGGCGGCATGTAAATGCATCAAAATGATTGGTGTTGTGTCATTTTGACTTAATAAAAACTTTAGTATAAAACTCTTAGACATTACTTTCTTTGAATTGAATTTGGGAGAAAGAAGAGATGAAAAAAGAAGTAGAGAAATATAAGAGGCACCTTGGAGTTAGGATGAATGATAATAAATAAACCATTTAGACCTTAACGCATCCAGCAGACAAAATCTGAGATGTATAGAAAAAATACTATTACCCCGTTTGTTGTTTGTTTTTGGACAAAAGCTGAAAAATATTTCACAAAACAGCAGCACTGTGTAATAAGGTACTGAGCCACTAAAAGCTGATAAAGTGACACTGTCACTGGCGATTGACTTGGATATTTCTAACTGATCTTTCTTCTTCAGCAAACTTGAGGTGATTATGGTTGTGGTGTGAGCATTGTGCATGGAGCCGATAACCAATGTGTGAAGAAATATTGTGATATAACTGAAGATTTGGAAAATCTTAGATAAAAAAAATTCTTGCTCCTTTATTTAGTTTGTAGTGGTAATATTTTAGCAAAATTGGAAGGCACAGAACCCTCAGGGATACTTCAGTTCTTATGGATGTCAAATATACTGTATTGATAGTTGACATCAGATAGTGTACGTTTACCAAGTAAGATGAAACAAAACAACCCATAACATTACAGCATTGTCTCCAGAGAAACTGATATTTGATGCTGAAATCCTATTCCCTTTCATAACCATGGCAAACTCCAGGGTTTTATATGTGCCGGTTACCGTGAGATGACAGACGCAAAAGATATAAAAGCTCGAGTCCCTTCCCTTGTGTCCAGCTCTTTGTCATCCCAGCAATTATCATAAAACTCATATGGTGCAATTGCAGAAATCTGATATATTTGAGCGTGCAGAAAAATTGGATACAGATACGTGTGAGCTCATAAAACCCAACAGATAGAGGAAATAATAAAACAAGCAGAGCGAGTGAACCAGCTGCTCGGGTCTATCTTCATCATGGCTTGTGTTTTTCTCATTTTTCTCTCACCTCTCTGGGATTTCAGTCTCCCATTTCTGTGTGCAGATTTACCTGTCTGGCTGTGTTCTTCTCCTCAGCTCTATAATGTCAACTTGCTTGCTCTCAGCTGTCCAACAAAAACAAGCAGGTGGAGAGAATGGCTCTGAACTTCGACTTATTGCATTAGAGGATGCAGATGTGTTGCTAGGCAAAGAAGAAGGCAAATCCTCCATATGATGCCTTTCGACAATAGAAATAATGTGAATAATTTATCTGAGAATGCACAAGAAGAATGTGAATGCAATTCTTCTCATGGGTATTTATGTGCCCTAATCAACACACAAGTAATGCTAATGCTAATTAAGTCTCAACATTGTTATATTCCAGCATTGTGTTATCTTGACAAAAGAAACTATAATTTGCATGAATGCACGAGGATCATTTAGTAAACAAAAACAGAGGGCATTCCATAAGACAAGTCATTTACATAATCAGAATCCAGTCCCAGCATTCCTCGGATGAGACACAAAACAGAGTCACAATCAAGACTTAGCAGAGCGAGCTGAATCTAATTACGGAAAATTGGGAAAGCCTTCAGCAGAGAGCTGAGGTGTTTATGCTGAAAAGCTCACATTTGGATGAACATAAAATGAACCCGAAGGCAAATAATTTGATGATAATATTTCAATAAACTCGTGGGCAAAAAGAGATGTATAGAAGAACAAGTCTATTGGTGAAAAAGCATAAATGTCCTCCATTATTTTCCGCTCTTTTCTGCTAAATGTATTTTGTTTTAATCCCGCCCTACTGAAACAGCAACCTCGAAAGAACTGTGGGGGCACAGAATCCACAGATTTACCCTTAAGCTACATGTCTGTAAATATCTCCAACAAACAGATGATAACAGCAAATATTAGAGTAGGCACCTTCCTTCAAGCTGTAGTAGAGATGAGTTTTTAATTACAACAGGCAAAACAAAAACAAAAAGCCTTTGATTGACTAACATTAATAGCTGAGAGAAGTCGGTGCAAATACAAAACCCCACCTCCCTCTGGAGACTATTACTAGATTTCTGGACCTCGATCACAATTTATTTCTGTCCTCCACATGTGTAAATGTTCTCCGTCCTTAAGTCCTATATCTTCTCTATTTAAATCTTTTCCTCCATCTCTACACCCTTATTTTCAGCAGAGGCAACATACGATGAGTTATTAGTAAGCATCGCTCCCATTCTGTCATCATGAGAGCATTGCTCTGTTACCCAGAACAACGCTGACACTTGTAAGCAAGATTCCAGTAGCATTCAGAGAGCAAATTATTAAAAACCGAGAGGGGCTTAAATAAAAACTGCTTTAATTGAAGTACAGATTCAATTTCAAAGGATATTTCACGTTAAATGCATGTTTAAGGGGATGTATGCTTTTCAGTTCTTCCTTTTCACACTGAAATCATTCAGTTGTGGTCTTTATAAAGTGGAACTGCAATTCTTTGCTCTGAATTCCTTATTAATTTAGCGCCACATTCCCCCATTTTTACCCTTGTTCTGAGGTGAGCAACTGGTTTTGGTGCTGTCTCTTTAAATCTAAAGGAGGTACTTCACAACCTGCCCTCCTCCAGGTCACAGAGCATTCCACTCTACCTCGTTGGGCCATTTTTGTAGGATGCTGGGGGACGGTGTAGTGAACAACCAATGACTTATGCACTTGTAGATTCAGCTTCCTGCAGCTTGGACTACAAAAACGCTCCAAGAAATAAAAATGGCGGATTCATGAGATTGGTATGTCGGAAGTCCATGAATTTTTTTATTAGTTCCACAGAAAATACTGTAACATAATTGTTAAAAAAAAAAAAAGAATTATAGAAAACAGAGAAAACTGAGTGGCTTGAAAAATATGTGCCAAAAAGGATACAAAGATATCTACTCAGCACCTGGAAAGACTACATTAAGATTTTCTGCACTCCTAGAGAAAACAAGTACTCAACAAAATGTATTCAAGGGCTAAAAAGTAGATTGTACATGATATGTCCCCTTTGAAATCAGTAGCTTTGCAGGTTTTAAACAACAATAATTAAGTTACTTGGCAAAGCTGCTGTCAAACAGCATAATACTATCTTGCCACATACTGTATAATGTTGCAGATGCTTTTTGCTTTGGTCTAATAATGAAAAAAAGTTAATTTTGTGAAACATCAAATACATCTATGAAGTGTATTGTTACATATACTACATGTGCATTGGAATGAAACATTTAAAGTGACCCTCTTCGTGTAGCAGGAGTACCTTAAAAACATCATCTTGATTTATTTTTTTCTTCCTACACTGCATGCTTCCCTGGCTATGTTGGACTGAAAGTTTATTAATCCATATTCTATGAGTGCTTCTAAAAGATTAAGTAATTAATAGCTAAATGTATTTCAAAAAGAAACTGGGTCTTTTCAACACTTTAGCAATCTTCAACAGTGTAGACAGAGAGTTTGCTTTGTAAGGCAAGACACATTTATTTGTACAGCACATTTCAGTACAAGGACAACAAAGTGCTTTACATGATTAAAACATAGGAAAATAAAAGTAAAAAACGGTTGGGATAAAATGTAGAAAAAATGTAAACAAAAAAATAGGAAAATGGAAACTTAAAGCAAATATTGATTTTAAAACAGTTGGACAACAAACTTATACTAATGATGTTTCAGTAAAACAGTTTAACTAGAATAGTTCAAAGCAATCCTAAACAAATTTGGTTTTATCTTGATTTAAAAGAACTCAGGCTTTCAGCACTTTTACAGTTTTCTGGGAGTTTGTTCCAGATAAGTGGAGCATAGGAACTAAATGCTGCTTCTCCTTGTTTAGTTCTGGTTCTGTGTAAGCAGAGCAGGCTGGAGCCAGAAGACCTGAGTGGTCTGGAGGGTTGATACACTGATAACAACTCTGTGATGTGTTTTGGTGCTAAGTCATTCAGTGATTTATAGACTAACAGAAGGATTTTAAAGTCAATTATCTGAGATACAGGGAGCCAGCATAAGGACTTTAGTACTGGAGTGATGTGGTCTACTTTCTTAGACACGGTTTGATAATTGCTGTTTTTAGAGACTGGGGGAAAACACGTGACAGAAGGGACGTGTTAATTATCTGAGTCAAATCAGACGTTATGAGAGGCAAAACTTTGTCAAAGAAAGCTGTGGGTAGAACATCGAGGCAGCAGCAGGAGGAGGAACTTAGCTGGTGAATGATTTCTTCTAAGCTTTTGTACAACTTGATACTAAACAATGTTATTATTGCTTCATCACAGCGACTTTTATATATCACTTAATTAAACTCTGTAGCAGTGATTTTACATTTGTAAAAAGTAGCCATTTGAAGGTTGCAAGGATTTGTTTGGCAGGTATACAATCGTAAAAACAAAGTAGATCCTTTTTCATTTTTGGAGATGGTTTTGTCTTTGTACAATAAATAATGACAGAGGGACATTCTAGTTGTGTGTGTGTGTCTTCTTTGCACTTGAGGGTTTTTTGGGTTTTTTTAGAACCTTGTAGAGACCTGACTTCTTTTCTAAAAACACAGAATTGAAAGAGGGAGCATTGACTAAACTTAGGCAGTGAAACCAAGATGGCTTTGTAGTTAAGTGTTTTCACCCTGACATTTCGCCTCGCTGTGTGGTAAGCATTTGGCATTAAGATGTATGTGCAACTACTAAGTGAAGATAATCATTGCTTGTCTTCAAAAGACCTATCGGGAGATACAAACTGAAGAACAAAAGCGGCTGAGACCATGGCAGCTCGCTTTGCAAATACCAATATGTAGCGTCGACCTGAAGTTAAAAGTCCAAAGAGTTTGTGTCCAGGATGTGTGGGTTCTGTAGAGATTGTAGCTGGCTGTTTCCTGACCCTAGACTTGTCAGAGTGGAGGGAAGGTCAGCCCCGCTGATCGTCTCTGCAGACCTAATTGTTCGGTACAGTCTGGACCTGTCCTTTTTTTGTGGATGAGCCAAACGGATGTGCACAAGGCAGACTAAATGGTAACAATGTTGAAGATAACCTTCCTATAGAAGGTTGTATGTCTGGAGTTGCCACAGGAAGTACATTTTCTGCATAATTACTTTCCTTTATTTTTCCAATTTACCACAAATCTACACTTTATGCAGGAAAAAAAATCTCAAAGCTTTTTTCTAGGACTTGTATACTGACTGATGTTTCAATCACAAATCAGAAACGCATGTACCGTATTTTTCGGACTATAAGTCGCACTTTTTTTGGCCGATCCTGCGACTTGTATTCAGGTGCAACTTATTTATCAAATGTAAATGGTAATTCATCTCGACCAGCATGAATCAAGGAGTAAACATTACTGTCTATAGTGTATATATATTCATTGAATCATGATGGAGGAAAAAAGCTTGGCGCATTGAGAGGTATTTACCCGGTCTTGCCGCTGTCCTGACGTAGTAGAAGAGCTGAGTTGAACGGGCCTTCCCCACCAAGTCTGCGTTGCAGATCATGCAAAACAAACCTACCCCCAGACAGAGCTTCTCAACAAAATCAGAGACATCCCCGGTTTTCGTTAGAGAAATCTGGTCACCTTAACTTAAAAAATTATTGAAACATTATCTTATAGACAGCAAAGACTGACATGTTTGTATGCTGTTTCACTGTTTCAGTCTGCATTCACGCAGGGGAGCATTGCATGGTGCAGCTCGAAGGACCCAGACCATGACAGAACCCTGTTATTGGGCTGTCTGTGAAGCTAATAACAGCTAACGCCAGTTTACAGGTCTGTTGTCTGGGTTAAGGTTACAACTTCGCTGATGCTGATGCGTATAGTCCGGTGCGACTTATATATGTTTTTTTCCTCTTTATGACGCATTTTTTGAGTGATGTGACTTATATTCCGGAGCGACTTATAGTCCAAAAAATACGGTACATACATTTATTTTCAAAACATTATGAATCATTTCCGCCAAGCTAAGCTTAAATGTACTATCAGATCTCAAAAGGACTGGCAGATTCTAGGTGCAGTGTCTCTTGAACTGTAGTTACATAATCCTACCTTGCACCATATGGATTAGATAACATCCTTTGTCAACCAGAGTGCTGTATTTCATAAAATTGCCAGTCTAGTGTTTCTGTTTCAGCTTGTTATGTGTTACAGTTTGGTCTACTGTGTGGGGTTGTATAAGATCCAAGAGTATTGGACAGCAGGCTCTCGCTGTAACGATCAGAGGCAGGGGACCCAGAATTCAGCCAGACCAGCAGAGGTTCAGATCAGGTTCTTGTTTTATTAACAGAAATCCAAAGCAAGAAATAAGCCAAATAGACCGTCAAACCAAAAGACGGCACAAAAAATAAACAAACTAGCAGGGCAGACAAGGCAGAAACAGACAGAACAGGATGGCTCAGGTTTCTGGAGACAAAGGGGGTCAAAAAATCCAAAAGCAAACCATAAACAGAACCTTGCAGGAGGAGACTCACCCATAACTCAACAAGACGACCTGGCACTGATGTCTGGCCTCAACAGTTTATATGGAGGTGGAAGCAGGTGAAACCGGTGAGAGGTGATTGCAGGAGGGGTGGAGTTAGGCAGGTGTGCAGAGTAAGTAATTAGACCAGACATCAGTGCTGATGCTCAAAACAAGACCAGATCAGAAACCAAACTTAAAACAATGACTGTAAAAGAAACCTCAAAACTCACACTAAGACACAAACCAAAACTAAGACAGAACTCCAACTATGAAAAAACCCCAGAACCTAAAACACAAATAAACCAAAAAGCAGTAAAAAGCTAACTTTAATCAAATCATAAACAGGAACCAGGACAGAATATTACACCCGCACAAGGTGATAATGTGTTTCAGGAGGTTAAGTACTCCCAGTTTCAAAAGTCAGAAGCTGCAATAAGAGGGGGAGGAGCAGAGTTAAGTGCCGCACTCAATGGCCCTATAAGTAGCTCACCTTGAACACACCAGGTGTGAACTGATGGTTTAAACTAAGGAGGATCAATTTCGGTTCACTGAGAATTGGTATCCAGCAAGTTTTCGATGTGTCCCTGATCCAACAGACCTCATTTAAATATTTGAATTGTCTCCTTAGCATGTCAGCAAGTTCTGCAGGAGTCTGACTATGACTCATTCGTTTCAATCTAAAGAAACGAACTCTGGGTCCGGAACTGTCCGGAACTGTCCATCTCTATATGTGGTTTCAAGGGAGAGTTTTCATTCAATTCAATTCAATTCAATTTTATTTATATAGCGCCAAATCCTGAAACATGTCATCTCAAGGCACTTTACAAAATCAAGTTCAATCATATTATACAGATTGGGTCAGATTATACAGATTGGTCAAAATGTCCTATATAAGGAAACCAGTTGATTGCATCAAAGTCCCGACAAGCAGCATTCACTCCTGGGGAACCGTAGAGCCACAGGGAGAGTCGTCTGCATTGTACATGGCTTTGCTGCAATCCCTCATACTGAGCAAGCATGAAGCGACAGTGGGAAGAAAAACCACCCATTAACGGGAAAAAAAAAACCTCCGGCAGAACCGGGCTCAGTATGAACGGTCATCTGCCTCGACCGACTGGGGTTACAGAAGACAGAGCAGAGACACAACAAGAGAGACAAAAAGCACAGAAGCACACATTGATCTAGTAATCTGTTCTACATTAGATGGTAGTAACGGGTGAGCCGTCTTCTCTGGATGATGTCAAAGTTAACAGAACGCCAGACCAGGTGTACCTACTCATGATTTCTTTGGTGTCTTGGCCAAAATGTCTAGCATATTTCCTGCTTTTGTTCAGGTGGATAGAGCCTTGAGCAAGTGTCCTTACACTTCGAAAGTTTTCAAAATTTCTAATGATACAATCACAAACTTCAATATATGTATGCCTGTGAACATTCATCTTCAAGTGTGCCACGACCTTTGATTTAAGTCTGGACTGTGGATGAATAAGTCTACTTTGATCAGAACCACTCCTCTATGTTTGACTCAATGTTTGAGGTTGTGTTCCTGCAAGAAGATGTAGCTCTCAGTTTGTCGCTGATGTGTATACTAAAAATAAATTACAATTATTGATAATCATGCATTATCTTACTTCCACTTTACCATTGTCAAGTCAAGTTTTTTTGTACAGCACATTTCAGCAACAAGGCAGTTCAAAGTGCTTTATATCATGAAAACATAAAAACATCATAAACACATTGCAACGGTCACCGGTTGTGAGACTAACAAACATTAAATTTTATCAAGTGAAAATATCAACACACAGAAATTGTGTATTGTTATTTTCACTACTTTGAAAGATACTGTGCTTCCTTAAAACTAAAAAAAAAAAAAAATGGAAATTGGAAGTCATTCTAAATTTATTTGACCATAAAATGAACTTTGTAAATTAGGACAAAAAAAACTCTTGTATCTGTCAGCTCCCTCAGGCTCTGCAGAAGGCAAGAGCTAAGGAGAACATCTTTTTTTAACCTTCAGACAGCACAGTGCTGTTGGTTCATTTAATCTGTTACTGTGGTATCTGACCCACAGTAATCCCTCTATTAACCCTGAAAAAGTTCTCAGCATGAGTTTAACACCACATTTGAGACAGCTTGTCACAAATGTGTAGTTACACATTTGTGTACTTCGTATATGTACTTACACATATGAAATATTTACTTCAGGACAACAGAAAGCAGGGGTGGCTGGTCAACTCGGGCAGCACCCCCCATCATAATCTCATGAAAAAAGTGTGAACACACTAAACATTGAGAAACTAAAAGTAATTATCACATCTGTTCACTGATAAAATGTGTCTGACTTTTGATTTTTTTGTTACTTAAAAATTCTCTTTGGAGAGCATCTCTCTGCGCACATGACCAATCAGCACTTTTTGTGTCATTCTTTATCCAATCAGATTAATTCATCATATCTGTCAATCCAAATCAACCATTTTAAACAGGGAGGCGCAAATGTCACTCACTCATGATGCAAATGGAAAAGTCTCAACGATAACAATGGCAAGAACAGAGAGAATGTCGCTTTGAAAGAAAAATCAGTCATTTATTTACAAAATAATAATTTCACGAGGCTATCACTGGAGGAAAAAAAAGCATATAAAAGGATTTGGGCCAGAATGACCAGACTTAAAAATCCAGCAGCATTGTTATGGTAATCACTAACCTCTAGTGCATGCACACTTGCCCGAAAGTGTAGATAGTTAATACCCACCTCATCAAAATCTTAAAACGTGGGAAAACTTTAAAGACCCTTTTTTTGTTTTCCTAGCCCTTCTCTTACAGATACCATCAAATGGTTGTGAACTGCAGTCAGCCTCTAAAAGTGCTTTATTATCAAGGCATGTGTCTTTATGGTCATACTGCTCATCGCAGGTAAAATTTCATTGGGTCTTCCACATGACTGGTTTAATAACCCTCTGGATCTTCTGGCTATCTTAGTGCCTCCAACCTTGGCAGCGATGGAGTGTTGCAAGAGGCCTTGCTTGAGCATCTCAACAATCTTGTCACGTTTAAAAGAGTCTTTGCCTTTGACATGTTAGTGCCTGCACAGAAAATCAGATGAAAGACAGATTTATGTATAGATTTTGGATTTTTTAGAGCTGTGTTCCTAAACTTTCTATCTGCACACAAACTGCCTGATTGGTTTTAAATACAGTTTGAATTAATTTGTCGACTCAATTGTTTTCATTTCTTGCGCGTTTTCGTGTTTTTAGTTAAGAACAGCTGGAAATAATTTTTTCTCTTTTTAAAAATATTTTAATAAGGAGTGTATCTGCTAAGTTATTGTTGTTTCTTGCTGAAATAAATACTTTTTGTTGAAATTATTTTAAAAAGATAAAAACAACAGAAATTATCAACCTGTTTGATTAGTTATCAGCCTCCCGCTGCTCCAAGAATTTCTTTATTTTCTATAAACTTACTGCAATATAACATCTTTCAACTACAGGTAAGGGAACTACTACTAACTTTACAGAACCTCCATTTAAAAAATCCACAATAAGTATTCTAATGATTAAGAGAATCGGTTTCTATCCATGTTGCCTGCAATGGAGATGCTGAAATCCTCTTGCCTGATTGATTTATGGATGCAGATTTAGAGGTGATATGAAGAATGACCATGTTCCTCAGACCCTCAAAATTAAAACATGGACACAGCTAGCAGGAGGTAGATTCAATTATACATCTCAAATGTCTAATGATTTGATTTTGTTTTTAATTTGCACACATTACCTGGGATAAGAAAGGGTACTGAAAAAAAGGACTTGATTAGTTTCCAAAAAGCGAAAAGCCAGGTTGGGAGTTATTATGAGACTCTTCCCAACCCTTGTTAAAAGAGAGCACATAACAGAAGGGAAACATATGCCTCTTCTGCCAAAAGCTTTACCCATTATACATTTTATGTTTGTTTGCCCTTGGTTATATCCCTCATCTCATTAAATGTTCCTGAGGTTTACCTGCTTTTTAATATGTGGTTTTTCTTGTTGGTTTTCCAAAAATCTATTTGTAGCCTTTTCTTTCAGCACTTCTATGTGTATTGTAGGTGTGAATATTTAACAAGAATTTAGCAGCGATATGACAAGAGGCATCTGGCTGAGAGTTTCCTGTCAGATGCTATATTTGAAGGCCACCCTGAGAAGCGGTCAAATCAATCTTACAAGAATAAACACTCACGCACGAACTCACACAAAACATTTTCATGAGCATTCACAGCTCTTCACTGTGGCTTTATGTGACTCCGGTGTGCAACCTTTCATTTCTTAATAAAGGTTTGATGCACAATCATGGCAGCATCAGCTGAATGAATAAAGCCTCTATCCCCGGCTCACGTTTCTGTGAGCGTGCCCTAGAGTACGGAGGTTGACCGCAGAGAGAGGAGAGGTACCAAGTTGTCTCTTATTTAGGAAAGAGTGTGACAGAAACTGACCATTAAAATTTCCTGCAGCGTCCACACTCGCATACAGCTCCAATCTGTCCGACTATCTGGGTCAGAACTATTACAAGTAGGAGGACAGACAGAAACTCATTACAGTGCCCCAGTGTATCTCTCAAATTCAAAACACCAGAGATGCATAAACAGATGGATAGCTCAACGACTGAAACAGACTGAGAAACTAGTAAGAATGAGTAGAAGAGGGTACATTTGGCATTATGTGCACTGCCAGTAAAACATATACATTCCCCATGTACAAGTATAAATGTCATATTATTTTTTTGGGGTGTGTGTGTGAGGGGGGTTGGTATGGTTAAAATACACATTTTCAGTGAACTTTACCAAAAGTTGGATTTTGTTGAAGAGTTTCTCTAAACAGGGTGAAAATGTTACACACAGGATCAAATTTGCAAATACACCCCACTCATGTTTGATTGAATGCCCCTTAGTCATTTGCAGACTGCTGGCTCTTTGCTGCCATTATTGAGGTTCTGATACAATTCTGACAGGGGTCTTTTCAAAATCTTAAGACTAGTCTGCTTTATCTATCGCAACGCTAGCGTCAATGTATGTTTGGGATTCTGTGTGCAGTTGGAAGTTTCAGTTTTGCCTAATTTCTACTGTCTAGCTGTTTATTTGAAAAGATATTCAGGAATTTCCATCCACCTTGTCCCAGTGCTAATGCAGTAAACCAGCTCAGTACGATACTGTCATGACCATTCTGAACAGTTAGTACAGTGTTTCATAGTTTGCAAGTCTTACCTTGATTCCTTCCATAATTGATTTATTTTGTAGTGTAACCATAAGACATTTTGGTCGTCCATGTGAGAAACTGCAAATTTCAATTAATCTTGATGGTGTAGGTTTTGAAGCAGGGCCTTCCTTTTTGGTTGGCACTCACCCAGTCCGTAGCAACGTGAAACGTGCTTCACAGTAAACAGTGACACTGGTTTTCCAGCATCTTCAACCATATGATCAGTTTGAGACTTAATCTTTATAGGATAGCTTTTGATCGTTCTAAATAATCTTCTTTTAATGGAGCATGACATTTTGGGTCAGATTTTAAGACTTGGACACAATTGGGTTTTTCAGCAGGACAAAAATATCCCAAACACGTTAAAACCGCTTTTTGGAATGTATAAGGTTGACTGACATTAGGCATTTGGAAAGTATTGTCCTTTAATACACTGAAATGGTGAAAATCCTGCTTAACATTCAGGGTCTGTGACAAGAAAACAATCCATTTTAAACATCTCTAATAGTCCATAACAGAGGAGTGGTCATTTATCCAGCCAGCATTACGCCTTAAGCTCATTGCAGACTTAAGATACCGTGCTGTTTCTCTGCAACTTTCTAAGGGGCATTTAACTAAATCTTAATGGGTATATATGTATGTATATTCCAACATGTATGTATAATTTTGACCATACACTGATAACAGAAAATTCCCCATATATTCAAATATCTGCACTAAATCCTGGTTGTTTAAATCTATCAAAGTAGTTCGTAAGTAATAATTAATCAATGCATCTAACCTTCTGACCAGCACCGTATATAAACAGAAAATATCCAGTCGTCACTATTAACAGCATATATAATTTGCTATTCCTCCTGCAAAGATGGAAATATTGGTGGTCTCCACAAAACATGGCCAATAGCCGCTGAAAGATGATATATTATATTTGGTTT
Organism: Fundulus diaphanus; assembly: GCA_037039145.1. Classification (NCBI taxonomy): domain Eukaryota; kingdom Metazoa; phylum Chordata; class Actinopteri; order Cyprinodontiformes; family Fundulidae; genus Fundulus; species Fundulus diaphanus. The sequence continues at coordinate 35,161,704 of CM073128.1, forward strand.
GTCAGAGCAAAGCCGGACTGAATATAAACAAGCTCAAACTCACTCCATCATTTCAGTCCGCTATGTCTGACCTTTTCTCAGTACTTTCTCCTCCAAGCAGAAGCTGATAAGGTATGAAGTTTTTTTTTTTCTCTTTTTTAATAAAACTGTCACTGTGTGTTTATAGAAGAAATGATGTTTCATTTGAGAATATATTGGTTTCTGCACTATAATGCCCACTGAAATCCCTTCAACGATTTCCAGACTCACACTCAGCCTTTTTCCAATGGTTCCCCAGTGTGCTTTGTTGCCAAAGGCTGCTGCTTGGAGACCAATTTAAACCTGGATTTGCAATGTTTTGGGCCTTTGTGATGTTCTGGCAAATGAACACATTTTCTATCAAACCTCCACTAAAACAGAACTCAACCACAGGAGAGATGCATTGTGTAGATTAATTAACATGAAAAAGCCGTTACTGCCTCTTTGCATTTTCTTTTATATCCTTATTTGCTAGCAGCTTGGAATTGGCTTGTACCATGATTGCTTTTGAGTTAAATGGCCTCTGAGTGCAACTTTTAGGAAAAGCTTGATTATGGCACCTGTTGCCCTCAAGTAAATTATCCTTGCCATTATTTTACAAAACTTCATCAAACAACTGCAGTTTGCAAGTAGGCAAGACCGAGGGCCCCTTGTGTTAAGCTTTATTTTGGTGGAACAAAACCTTTTCAAGTTAGTTGGTTCCTGGCAAGTCATACAAAACTGGATCATTATATTTAAACAATAACCTGGTTCCAAGTGAAAATATCCCTGTTTGTAGTTGTTCATTTACACATAAGATAGTTCTCAGTACTGTGTTGAAGTTCCACAAATACTGCCATGAATTTTGATCAAGATGCTGGTTGAAAAGAAGGTTATATCTACTTAATCACTGCAAGATTGCACAGGGGCTTGTGCCTGTAGCATCTACGGTGGTCAACAGATGAGATGCGGGGTTTACTGTGAGCAGAGCACCAGTCCATCAGACAAACTGAGCAAACAATTATGCAACTCTCCCAATAGCAAATTAAAATGACTAATTAAGTTAAGATGCTTGAAGAAAACCTACACCTGCAGATGCGTAGTTTTATAACATTAATAATAATTATAATAATAATAATAATAATAATAGAAATGTTGTCCAAATTCTCTCTTACGATGAGGCATTGACACAAACGTAATCATCAGTTGTGTTGCACTTTGATGTTAATTGCCTGCCAAAAATCCTGGAAGAAGGGGTATCACCCTTTAACAGAAAGAGAGAGAGAGATTCTTCATTTAACTTAAAGTACTACTCTTTTGTAGAAAATATTTGTTTTTTTGCCAATAAGCTGTACAGACTAAGTGTGCTATGTTAATGTTACTGTGCAATTTTTGTACATTTTCATGTGAACTTGTTTATAAGACTGAGGCTCCATCTGAATACCCTTAATTATAGCTCCTAGCTCCTGCTCCTGGACCTTTCATGGGGTCAACAGTAAGAACGCTATCGTGAGAAGGAAAGGGGCTTGCCGATTTCAGACAGCTTTTAACTTCGACAGCTTTATGTGAAGGAAACGACATAGATGATGCGAGTCAAATCTGGGCCTATAACCTTCCGAAAATTAACTACAAAGTGTGCGCTCTCTTCTCTCCGGACATTTTCGTTTATTTCCATGTGGTGGGCTGTGCTTATACGCCATGTCACACAAAGGATTGTGGGATTCCTTATAGCTCCTTAGCGCCCATAGGGGACATTGTGTGGTTCCTATGCTAAATTAGCCACGGGAGGAAGCGTACAGGCTCCTTTTCCTACCTCCTTCCTTACTGACTGCACTACGTACTTCCACTTTGGCTAAAGAGTCCTTACCCAATCAGAGTATTCAGATGGACCCTGAGTTTAACCGAAACTCCCCAGGCTTGGAGAACAGACGAAAGGTTTCAACAATAAAGAATCCGTCCAGCAGACCCAATCAACTTTTTTTTTTACTTAGTATAACTATTTCTATAAAGAATATAACATTGAGTGCATAATAGAGGAGTGAAAAAATTTGTTTGAATATTCCTTTTTTTCCCTCCTTGTTCTAATAGTGATTTCTGAATTAAGTAATTTATTTTTATTGTTGTTGAAACACCTTCAGGCAGTTTTACATCCCATCAAAAACTAAGCTGAAGAAAAAAAATTGTAATAGTAACATGTTAGAATGTTTGAAAGTTTGTCTACAACAACTTATGATAGAGTTAAATGAAAGCATGACAACCACACGGGTTTGGATGATTAACTCGGAGTGAAAACAGTAAAATAGGACTAATACTCTGTGAGTTATTTACAACCAGCTATGATCTGCATAGAATGTTTTCCCACTCAGATACAAGAAGCAGAAGTTGATAAACCAGCCTTAAATTACATCAACGTTAAGATAACCTGTAAGCCATGACGATTTTCCTTTCATCCCTCTCACTCTGTTGGGTGTTTGCCTTGTGTTTGAATGCTGTTGGAGGAAGATACGCTGCACCAATAGGGTGTTTTCACTGACGTCACTGGCCAACTTCCGGTCCGCCATATTGGGTGGTTCACTTCCTTATCTCTAGTTGTCCTACACGTATTTTTGTATCGAGAATGGATAAGTACGCCAGCACGCTAGAGCGACCAGATAAGGACGTCTATCTGAGGAAATGTTCCGTGATCGACCATATGGACCCCTATGCCTTCCACGGTGCCTTGTTTAGCCGTAATCCTGATGATTGGCCAAATGTAGAGCACGGCGACATAGTGCATTACCTGGTGTTCAGTGAAAACCCTCTGCACACTCTTGAGGAAATGAGAGCTTACAAGGGTCTAGAGGCTCACAACCAGTTCACATCTGGTTGGGTACGAGATGTCGAAGTTATGTACATCAAGGAAATCGCCATCATACGTGGACGGGTGAGTTTTAATAAGATGGTAAAAATGTAAACAATCCGACGCAAATGCGGCGCATGCTTCTGCGGTGGCTGACTGCCGGCGGTGCGCGAAGGCGCTTGGCTGCAGGGCTGATAATTAAATAATTAAAACCGCTCGCGGCTTTAATTATTTAATCAGAACAATGACCAGTGCAAAATTAAGTTGTATTTACCGTATTTACGCCGGCAAAAGCCTACCGGCGTAACCCGGAAGTAGCGCGGACGTCACTTTCCATATCGGACGTGTTCGGCTACCTTGTTTGTGGTGTGAGCGCCTATACTTCAGAACAGTTCTGAAGCTACAAGTCCTTGGAGTCTCATGTGCAGTTTACGAATGGATGGGTTCAGGAGCGGCAGATCATAAAGCCAGCAAACAGTGGGAACACAGTAACTCGTTCAAAGGTAAGCTGCGCTCAGACGGGCTCTGGCACATGCTAACTGTTAGTAGCTGCTAACTGTTAGTGCTAACAACCACTCACGCATGTAATGTACTTTTAACTAGCTGCTATGTGTTTCAAACGTTTAGAACACACTCTCATTGACATCGGGATACTGTGGAAAGTTATGTTAGGTCGTCTTACAGCCGCGATCCAAGCGAGCCGACGACTCTTTGTTATCTATAACAGTTGTTCTCCGTGGTTGCGCCTCCAGGCAGGAAAGCGGTGGAAAATTAACCCGTTTCTATGTTTTTCCCATGGTGATCATGTGTTGCGCTGTTACAGCCCACAATACAGCAACGGTTTACATGTTTTAAATACTTAACAGTTAATTACCTGTGACAAAGTGAGCACCGCAGACTCTGGCGTATTCCAGCTTAACACCGTCCAAATCGGACCTGGATATCCGTGTCAGCCATAGGTGACGGCGTTGTTCAGAGAGCTGTTTTGTTTTTTCACACTGATTCACTATCACGGCTGGTAGGCGATAGAGCGTTGATCTCCACCTCCACGGGCCGTGCAACCAACCATTAAACACGTTTTCACCATTGTTCACTTCCAATACTGCCTAAGGCGTAATACAATGCGGGTCAACGGTGCGAAACGACTGCCACCCAATACGGCGGACGCGCAGAGTAGTCACGTGAGCGTGACGTCAGCTGAAAACACCCTATTGGCTTGCAAAGCATTAAGCACTGCCCATAAATCATTTGGTCACCAGATAGGTGCATCACTGCTGCAGCATTTACACAACTCTCAAATAACGCAACAATGACCCAGTTATAACATTACTTATGCTCCATCCACACAGAGGAGGGAAAAAAATACCAGAGCCTAATACTGTATTCGCACAGAGAAATTTGTCTGAAAGGTTTCACTGCGCAAAGGGTGCTGTAATACCTATGCCACGCCAATGCGTGGTGCTGTAACGCTGCCACAGAAGTAAAGAAGGTAAGAGAGCAGGGCGAAAACGCAGGAGAGAGAGGAAACGTTTGTGTGGACTGACGACAAGACGATCCACGCAAGTGCAGTAGAGAAGCAAAATGTCTGTCTAAAATCCGCGATAAATTGAAAAGTGTCTAAAACACAACAACAACTACAAAGTCCACCACTGTTGTCCACCGTTGTTTTTGTGTGGATGGGCCCTTAATCTCATGCAACCCTATGCAACGTCTGCACTGACGGAGAGTCACTCAGCTCAGGATGTATCATGCTTAAAACTGAAAGTGATATTGATATAGCATTAAAATTTCATTCCAGATAGACAGTCAGTTAATACTTAAATAAGTAAAACACAACAAGTAGGTAATATCACAGCAAAAAGAACATATCTTGTACTTACACTGTTGAAAACTGTGATTTCCACAGGACTGTTCAAACTATGAGTACATCAAAAGACACACACATACATTAAACGTGACAGGACTCAATGCTCCACAAAATGCATCACATTTCCACATATTTAGATCAGCTGAGACCAACAGGGAGCCCTAAGCATTTGCAAAGATGGGTTATCTGTGGGGTCAGCTTCAGACACTGATTCTGCATGCAGATACTGGATCGCACTCCAGCTTTGGAGTGCATCCAAATCTCAGAATCCAGGCACAGCGAGAACGAAGGAAACTCTGCAGCCTCGCTGATTTTCACAATGCATTGTCTTGAACAAAAGTGACTGGTAGTTTTTTCCCAGATGCTGCTCAGGTTTTAAACATAGGGACAGAACATGAAGGGAGTCATTTACCAAAGCCCTTTTTTATTTCCTGATGTCAAAAAACAGATCATTCACTACGAGGAGCTTTTTAGACTATTGTCTGTAAAACAGTGCAATGTGAGTAATGTGAAAAAGAGCAGAATGTGATTACAATAAGATGAAAAAGTTTATTCGAAAGAATATCATCTGCCTACATCTATTACCTTTCATCTACAAATAATACCCCATTTAGGTCAAAACTTTCCAATCATCCAAAAGCAAAGCGAACAAAATCAGTTTTAGTCTGTGTGAATGAAACTTTTTTCACACTTCTTGTAAAATACAAATACACACAACATTGTGATCCAGATGAAAGTGTGTATTGCCACACTATATTTCTAAGCTGTCTGACTAATGCTATAGGGGAGCAGATAAGGATATTTACGTAAGGCACTCAGGAGGAGCCATAAAGCCGCCATACTTGTCATGTTCCCAGAACATCTGTTACAATTATATTACATGGAAATCTTCTCATGGGCTTTACTTATTTAACATAAAGCATGGAAACATGATTAAATCAAATATATTAGTTACGTTTCAACAAACACCACCTTTTTGTTGTTATTGTGACCTAAAGCAGGTATAACTAAGACAAAAAATGTCTTAGAAATGTGGGTACCATTTTACAATAAGGCTCCCGTTATAGATGGCTAATAAATAGTTTATAGATATGTTAATAATTAACCTATAAACCCTTTATAATGCATTCATACGTGTTTAACATGCATTATTTAAGGGTGAGCAAGAAACAAAACTGACCGGTTTGTGCTTACAAGGAAGCAACTTAGTCTGAAATGTTTAATCTACGCAACTCTACATGAAACACATAGTTGAACATATTAGGCTCAATGTTTGACAAGAAACTGGTCAGTTTTGTCTCTTGCTCGCCCTTAGTTAATACATATTAAACACTTATAAATGAGTTATAAAGTGTTTACAGATCAGTTAACATATCTATAAATGATTTAGTAGTGATCTATAAGGTGAGCCTTATTGTAAAGTGGTAAAGCACCATAAGCTTTGGAATAACTTTTTTTTTCAGTTGGAATACAATAGAAAGGAAACAATCCATTCAATTAATTAGTTTATTCATTTAATAGCAATATCTTGGTTTAATTTTTCTTTTAGATTCATGGCCTATTTTTATTTATTGCTGCTCTTGTTTACAGGTTTAGTAAGGTGACTTTACTAATCAAACTGTCCAATTGTGGCTCTGTCCTCATTTTGATATGTACTGCCGTCACATGATGCTTTGTGATGATAAAAGGTTACTACATTTCTGCTTTAAAAAAGCAAATATTTGGGTTGACAGTGCAGGTCTGCAGTCATAAGCCATCTTCCTGTGAAGATGAGTGCCCCTTGACATTTCAGCATGCTTAAAAAACACTAAAGCTGTTATCACACTGTTTCCTAAGTTAAGTAAAATTATTGCTGGGTCAGTGCCACAACAATTGTGTATTATTTGGGTAAGCTAAATATTAGCCGTGTAAATCACCCTCTTTATCACGATACAATGTTATGCTGATTTGTTTGGATGCTGATACGATATTTGCCAATATCTTAAAGTCTGTTACAATACAATTTCCAATAAATTAAATTCACAAGTTTGCGATCTATATGATGCGATATGACCTGCCCATCTAACACTATTATTTCCACTGATATCAACTCACAAAAAACGAATATGATTTTATTATTTTATTTCTAAGCTCTTATAGGTATCAGACTTTTAAATCAAAACAGCATCTTTCTAATTATAAAATATTAGAGGAAAACAACGCTAGAGCAGTATAGATTAAAAGAAAAGTATCTTTGCTTACTATCAAAAAACAAGGCAGATGTGAAATATTATGACAGTAGTAAAACAAAAATATTAAAAAGAGCGGACCTGTGATGAGTTGAGACCAAGAAGTGATTGTAACACATTGATACAAGTAGGCCTTGAGAAGACTTCCCAAAACAAACCAAGAAACAGAACTGAGATTCCATCTGTTTAGGGAAAATTTTACTCTTGGATAAACACAGAGTCCTAGAACAACCAAGCAAGCTTTAACATTTAGATCAATAATACTGTTGTTAGCTACAGTTCCTCAAAACAAAATCTAGTTTCTGGAGCTAATCTTTTTTTTTAAGACAGAAAAAAAATGACCAAATGCTACAATATTGCATTACACAAATATTTATGAAAATAAAAATGAAAAATTCGGAACCACACCAAATGCCAATCACCACTAATACTTCCACATTTTCATTAATGCATGCAAACCCACCCAAAAAAACCTGTTCTCTTTTATGGACTATATTTTTGTGGTTGTATATAATTGTTTTCTTCTTATTATTATCATTCTTTAGATGTGTTGTTCTCGTAATGTTAAAAATATTCAAAATAAACGTGTTTGTTCATTGCAACATAATAACATAATTCTCTTTTTAAGCATTTTAGCTTCTAAAATAAAGCATTAGATCATTAGTACAGCCCGAAATGCAAAAAGTAAAAGTTTGCTACTTATAGACATATTTGTTTATGGAAAACGAGCAAACACTGAAGCTCACCTTTCCCTCAATCTAGCTCTGTGTATCCCCATCCTTACTGACTTTTAAACTTGATAAATTGAGATAAAGTGAGCTTTCTTTACAGCTAATCTGACTTTAATGGAAGCGGAATAATGATTGGGAAACATTGCACTGGTTGCAAATCATAACTGTCCTGGGTTCTCCATTCCCCGAATCACCACCTCCATGCCCCAGTCATTACATTTGGACTATAAATAAATACAGAGGCTGTCACACAAGCAAATAGAGGCGCCTACCTGAGTATTGGTGGCAGGAAGCTGAGAGGAGGCAGATGGGCAGCAGGAATAACAATGAGGCCAAATCTTAATCTTTCCAAGAGTTTCAAGGTGATGAAGCAGGACAGTGGCAGCCATTTCAAAACCTATCGTTTATATGATTTTGTCACTCACCAGTTCTTTAGAAATGTAGAGTAAATCAGCGGAGGAAAAGCATCCAATTCCCGCACCATGAAAATATGCAGCAGTGGCACCAAAAACAAAAAAACTAAAGAAAGAAATGCAGACAAACAATGTAGGCTTTTCAGCTGAGATCTGTTCTTTTTTCCTAGGATAAAACACGTCACAGAAGCCTTCTATTTACCCATTGCCATTTGCTCATTTGAACTGTCAGAAGCTACCCGCAGCAACAAGCTGCTGATCCAGATCGGAGGGCGAGTCATCACCAGCTGCGAACAACATTTTCAGGCCTCACCGCATCACATCAGCTGAAGTGCCAGAGCAATGACTCCGCTTCTCCTGGAGGATTCATGGGGAGCGTTTTATTCCACATTTTAATCGGATTATCTGAATACACTGATGCATGCAACCCTTTTGTGTGTGGATGTCTGTGTATCTGTTTTGCTTACATTTGTATATTTTAATAAGAGATCAGTCCAGTACAGGGAAAATGCTGATCTTTTTGCCGTCACAGCTATCATCCTTGCTGTGCATTTCAGGCATTCATGTTACGGGCTTCTGCTTTCCTCCTGCACATACATTAGATGCAATTTCTATATGATTGAATCAGGCCACTGAACAGCTTCATCATCCCCAGGTTCTCGCAACAAGAAGTGGCAAAGAGGAATTATTACCAGCTAATTGTAATCTTTTTATAAATTCTCACTCGGACTTCACACATGTAGACATGAATGGCATCAGGCTGCAACGGTAACAGTCTATAATGAGGATCCCCTGCATTACTATGCATTAACTGAGTGCCAGCAGAGACTCATGGGTATAGTTTTGACAGCTTCAACTTCTCTAATGTTGACAAATTGTGGATAACACAAACGCAAGCACTGTGAAGACTGTAATTACAAATGTTTATGAGGAGTGTAAATTAAGCTCCTTGACAGTGCTCAATAATAAATCTAATAATAAAAACATGGAGCTTCCCTCTCAGTCAACAACTGTGACTTCCAACTGTGTTTTTCCAGGGTCACAGGAGCAACTTTGATTATGTCTATTAGGCAAGTGACCACATAATGTAAATTATGCAGTAGAGCAATCCATTCTTAACCCAGTTGCTTTTATTACACCTGAAGATGACAATACACTAAAATCTAACATGCTCTAAAATTTGGGAGATTTTGCATGTAGTCACTTATACTTATTACCTCCAACCAGTCTCAAGTCTTTGCAGCCTCTAACATTCGTTTTGTTTGTTTTAAGATAAACCTGTAGTCAGTTTCATCTTCCCATCAACTTTGACCAGTTTCTGATGAAGAAAAGCATCCCAAAAGCAGGATGCTTCCCCCACTGTGTTTTAAAATAGGGATGGTGTGTTCAGGGCAGGTCTAGTTTTTTGCCACATGCATTTCCAAGAGTTGAATTTTGATACGAGAATGCATCTTGTCCCGCAACTGACTCAGCCATTGGTGGAGCGACCAAGCACGAGTCGGCCAATCACGCTTTAGTATAATGGTTTAAGGCAGGACATACCAACTGTGATGAAAGCAAGAGCTGCCTGGCCCACAGCCAAACCAAAATAAACATGGCAGCGCAGGACGCATGTGTAGCTGCTGCTATCACATCTGTATTGTTATTATGTCTATTATGTATATGTCATTTTGTATGTACAGAGTGCATACAGAACGAAATTTCATTGCATACAGCTTGTAAATTACAGTATAAAGTGCAGCAGTGATTAAAAAGTAAACAATTGAAATGTAAACAATGCAGGAGAAAGAAACAGTGTGCGATCACAGTGTACAGGAGAATATTTAAACCATTTGTATGTGCAGAAATGATGGTGCAAAGAGGCATTTGTGCAAAAATGCATTTAGAAACTAAAAATTCGGCAGCATTTGTAATACTAGATAGAGATGCAGTGATGCAAATGTGCAAATGAGCAAATGTGGAAATGTGGTGCAGAGTCCAGTTTATAGTTCAGCAGTTCAACAGTCTGATGGCAACAGGGAAAATGCTTTTGCAGAACCTGGTGGACCTGCAGCGGATGCTCTGGAACCTCTTCCCAGAAGGCAGCAGGGAGAACAGTCCATGGTGGGGGTGTGAGGGGTCTCTGATGATGTTATGGGCTCGGGACACACAGCGCTGGGATGAAATGTCCTTAATGGAGGGGAGAGGAGCCCCGATTATCCCTTCTGCTGTCCTCACCACTCTCCTCACGTTCTTCCAGTCGGAGGCACTGCAGCCTCCACACCACACAGAGAGACAGCTGGTCAGAATGCTCTCTATGGTGCTTCTGTAGAAGGTCGTGAGGATGGGCGGGCTCTCCTCATCCTCCGCAGGAAGTACAATCGCTTCTGTGCCCTCTTCACCAGTGACGTGGTGTTCACAGACCAGGTGAAGTTGTCCGTGATGTGCACCCCCACAAACTTTGTGCTGCTGACCACCTCCACAGTTGAGCTGTTGATGAGCAGTGGAGCGTGGTGAGGCCGGTTCTTCCTGAAATCGACGATAATCTCCTTCGTCTTCTCCACGTTCAGGATCAGGCTGTTGTCTCTGCACCAGCCCACCAGCTGCTCCACCTCCTCTCTGTAGTCCTGGTCGTTGTCGTCTCTGATCAGGCCCACCACCGTTGTGTCATCTGCAAACTTCACGATGTGATTGGTGGTGAACCTGGGGACGCAGTCGTGTGTCATCAGAGTGAACAGCAGGGGGCTCAGGACGCAGCCCTGGGGGGAGCCCGTGCTGATGGTGATGACATCAGAGGTGTTCTGTCCGACCCGGACTGACTGAGGTCTGTTGGTGAGGAAGTCTAGCAGCCAGTTGCGAAGAGGTGTGCCGAAGCCCAGATGTTCATCACCAGATGATGGTGTTGAACTCTGAACTGAAGTCCAGGAACAGCATCCGCACGTGGGTGTTCTTCTCCTCCAGGTGTGCCAGGCTCAGGTGAAGAGCGGAGGAGATGGCGTCCTCGGTGGAGCGGTTCCGCCGGTAGGCAAATTGGAACGGGTCGAGTGTTGGGGGGAGACTGGAGACGATGTGTTCTTTCACCAGCCTTTCAAAGCACTTCATCATGATGGGAGTCAGTGCAACAGGCCCGTAGTCGTTGAAGCAGGTGACTTGAGGTTTCTTCGGCACCGGAATGATGGAGGCAGACTTAAAGCATGCTGGCACTGTGGCTTGGTCCAGCGAGGTGTTAAAAATGTTTGTGAGGACACCAGCCAGCTGACCTGCACACTCCTTGAGCACCCGCCCAGGTATGTTGTCAGGACCTGGGGCCTAATGTCTGGCTCTCCCACAGTCGACTGGGATTGTCTGCCTGCATCCTTTTCATTGAAATTATCCATTTCTTTCTTCTGTCTTCGTCCTTCGGTAAACGAAAGAAACGTACATCCGACGATTTGGAATGCCTCTGTGTGCAACCGGGAGCACAACAAGTCGTAGGCATTGTTTAGATCCCAAAAATAAACGAACTAAAAGCACACTCTAATTCACCCGTTTTGTCATGGTAGTAGACGAGAACAGTACTGTTTTTGCCTACCAGCGGGACCCGGATGTAGCTCGTGACGTCACGCGTGAATTGGTCTATAACCAATGACAGTGGAGTTAAACAGCACAGAGCACAGTCACGTGTGCTGTAGATTTAAAGGGGCAGGACAGACCGGGCAGAGGGAGGCAGCGCGAGGCAGCGCAAGGCAGCGCGAGCTGCAAGAGGAAAAGTAGGGCAGAGGGAGGGCACGTTATGTGGATCATGTAACTGGCCACGGTTACCGTGGCACGGTAGATCTAAATTATTATTATTTTGGACATGCACACACACACCAACAAATCCGCACACATAAAAAAAATAAATAAAAAAAAAACACTGACAAAAGGGCACTTTGGGTATCAAGGGGCAAAGGGGCAGGTGCTCAAGCCCCCTCCCCCCCCCCCCTCCTCTGCACGTCCCTGATGTGGAGCACTGAACCGAGTGCTACACATTATCAATCTGGCTTGCCAGGTCAGGCCAGAGCACTGTTTAACCCAATATCATGGCATGACTTGAAGAAAGCTCCAAATTAGTTATTTTGGCTTTTTCTTAACAATGGCCTTTTTCTTGGCTCTCTTCCACAAAGACCATTTTTTCAGACAGCACAACTAATAGTTGTCCCACCAAGAGCTAGCCCGCCTGAACTGGAGCTCTCCGTAGCTCCTCTAGAGTTCCTTGGCTGCTTTTCCGAAAAATGCTGTGTTTGCCCTGCCTGTCAGTTTAGGTGGTGGATCAGAGTAAAAGGTGATGAAAACAGTTCAAATGGTAAACATCATCTTCATGCTGCTGTATGTATTCTTTATTTGCTTTTTGTTGCCTTTTACAAACTGTCAGAATTTGTTCTGATGACCCAAACACACCACACACACAGAGCTTGGTTTATTGTGAGTTTTACTGAAGAAGGATGGTTTGTGGAGGATGAAACCGGAGAGGCAGGACTGAACTGGAACAGGGATGTAGATGTGAACAGGAGCTGACAGACCGGAGCGAGTTCTTAGGAGCAGGACTACTGGAGAACAGAGGCAGCAGGAGATCCAGGCGACAAGGCAGGTAAATCCAACAGAGGCTTGAAGCAGAGAGGTGGCAGAATAATCCTGTAGCTGAAGCACAGTTGAGGCAGGTAATTCCAACAGTTTAGCTGAGGCTTGAGGCAGAGAGGTGGCAGATAGTCCAGCAACAGGCAGAGACTTAACTTGAGACTCAGAGGTGAGACAGGAAGAATCCAGCAGCAGGCAGAGACTTAACTTGAGATTCAGAGGTGGCAGGATTTCAACAGCAAGCAGGGGCAAACCAGGTTGACAGGCGAGGAGTGAGTAGAGTCTGATGACGGACCGGCAGGGAAGTGAAGACTGAGGGAGGCTTAAGTAGGGAGGCTGGCAGGTGGAATGAGTTCTGACTAATTAATGTCCAACAGGTGTGACTGACTGCAGAGGGAGTGGAGGGTAAACTGAGTGAGAGGAGGAACTGAAAACCAACAAAAAAAGGCCACACTAAAACTAAACCATGACACAAACATTTGGGTTGTGTGGTAATCAGCAATACCAAATAAGGCTGAAGAGTTCTGCAGCAAGAGTTCTGATGAAAACCAACAAGAGGAATCATATTTCTCCTATTTCAGCTTCCCTTGATTGGCTTCCTGTTAAATCAAGAATATAATTTAAAATTCTCCTTCTCGTGTATAAAGCCCTTAATAATCGAGCTCCATCATATATCAGAGCTCTGATTACCCCGTATGTTCGTAACAGAGCACTTCGCTCTCAGACTGCAGGTCTGCTGGTGGTTCCCAGAGTCTCTAAAAGTAGAATGGGAGGCAGATCCTTTAGTTATCAGGCTCCTCTCCTAATAATAGTAATATAGTAATATCATCTTTATTGTCATTGAAACATACATTGAAACATACATTACAACGAAATTTGTTCTCTGCTTTTAACCCATCACCCTAGGGGAGCAGTGGGCTGCCATGTGCGGCGCCCGGGGAGCAATCTGGGGTTAAGGGTCTTGCTCAGGGACCCAGAGTGCAGGCGCTGGGGATCGAACCGGGTACTTGCATCCTTCTCTGAGTGCAAGCGCGCTGCTCTAACCACTAGGCCAACACTCCCCCTTGGTTCCTGTGGAACCAACTCCCAGTTTTGGTCCGTGAGGCAGACACCCTGTCTACCTTTAAGACTAGACTTAAAACTTTTTGACAAAGCTTATAGTTAGAGTGGCTCATGTTACCCTGAGCTACCTCTATAGTTATGCTGCTATAGGCTTAGGCTGGAGGACATCAGGGTCTATTTATCTCACTCTGCTGGGTTCTCCTATTGTTCTCCAATTTGTATTGTTTGTTGTTATTTCAACTTTTAACTTTATGTTCTTTTTGTCTTTTTTCTCTGCATAGCAGGTACACCTGGTCTTGCATTCTGTTAGCTGTGACATCATCCAGGTGAGACAGCTCATCCGCTATCACCCTATAACATAGAAAGGATTACTAGATCAATGTGTGCTTCTGTGCTTTTTTGTCTCTCTTGTTGTGTCTCTGCTCTGTCTTCTCTAACCCCCAGTCAGTCGAGGCAGATGACCGTTCACACTGAGCCTGGTTCTGCTGGAGGTCTTCCTCCCTGTTAAAGGGGAGTTCTCCTCTCCACTGTCACTTCATGCATGCTAAGTATGAGGGATTGCTGCAAAGCCATCAACAATGCAGACGACTCTCCCTGTGGCTCTATGCTCTTTCAGGAGGAGTGAATGCTGCTTGTCAAGACTTGATGCAATCTGCTGGGTTTCCTTAGCTAGGAAACTTTTTGACCAATCTGTCTGTATGATTTGGCTGAATTTGACTTCGTAAAGTGCTTTGACATGCGTTGTGAATTGGCAATATAGAAATGAAACTGAATTGATTTGAATTGAATAAAGAGCCACTGCTGTTTGTAGCTTTTTCATTATCCCTGTCAGAGGTTTTTGTTATTTATACAATGTTACTGGACTTCTCCTTTAACCCTCAAGAGTAAATATTCTTCACAAACATCTGCATCATTAAAATTACATTTAAAATAAACTCCTTGAGCAAAATTTCCTGTGGAAAAATAACTAAGTTGTGGTCTCTTCTGAAATTAACCACTGCCACAGAAAATCTTCATCTTAATCAGTGAAATGAAGCGATTAATGAGCCACACTCTCTATCTTATTACAGTTTCCTTTGGTTTTTCTGGAGAGCTCTTTATTTCAGTATTTTGCTGTGGACAGATTAGCTCTAAAATAATTTTCAACTACTACAAACTTAAGTACTAAGCACTTTGAGATTTTATTTGAAATGTAAAGTGCATCATAAATAAAAAGTATTATTATTATAAGTAGAAACAAACTGACAAACCCGCGAGTCCCCGTTTTTTGTGCGTACTGTACTTTAAGCCTCGTTAATGATTCAGACACCCAGAAGTAGGTGATGTTACCTACAGAATCCATTTGGAGAACAGCACAGTTTTCACATGCAGTCAAAAAAGATCTCACAGCTAAATTTCAAGAAAAATGTCACCACACCACCACCAAAAAAAAAATAAACAAGCTCAAGCTATATACTAAAAAATAAATGAAACCTCAAAAATCATTCAAGATCTACGTCACACACAAAACCTGGCATCCTATTCCAACTGAATCCATCTTTTCTTTTTTAGCAGCCCTTCTTTTGTCACATTCAGTTTTCACCTCAGGTCCTTATTGTGCTCTGCAGCCTAACAACTTTAATTACAAATCAGTTTTCCAATGCGTGGTAAGACATTTAGGTATAAAATGCTGATTATATTTTTGCGTTTCTATAAACACCAGACTCAGTCTCAACATTACATATCTGAGCCACTTTCCTTTCATTTTGTCATCCACAAGCACATTTCACTCTTCATCCCCAAAGAGCTTTACTTCCCCTGCCTGTTCAACATTCATTTAAAAAATACTGCTCTTAAAGAGATGAACCAACCAATTGGAATTGATCAATTGTCCATTGATTGCCACTGATAACCTATGAGCAGGTCAAAGATGGTAGAAATACACAGATAGATACACCGCACCCCCCCCCCCCCCAGTCACTACAATACAAGCATAAAAAGTAAAACCTGTAAACATGTCAACCAACAGGATGTTCTTTGAAGTGCTTTCAGTTAAATAAATATGAAGCAGATTAGAGACATATGTTTTGACGCATAAATGGAGACAATCTTGTAATTCCTTCCTTTGAATCAAATCTACTTACTCTATCAAAGAACTAACAGCAGGTTTTTTTCTCTTTTATGTGATCTGGTCCTCAGGGGGACAACATTCAGGATGGGTCACAAACAGATTCACACCTCGAAGAAAACCATAAATCGGTATCGGCCAGTAAAAGCCTGATCGGTGCAGCGCTATGTCACTTAATGCACCTTTTTCTGAATTTGGCATAATAGCATTCTCTTAATGTGGCATCCTGTGGAGAAGAAAGCTGTGTTCAGCTGGCTCTATTTAAAAGGAGCAAATTTGCTTTTAGTTGATTTAGGACACCTGTGGATTCCCAAAATGTTAACGATACACACCTTGCTTTAGACAACTGTACATTTTATATATTTTGTTCACTTCAGTTTGTAAAATCCTTTTTTTTTTGTCTTATAAAGATTTGACCACAATATACAGGGCAGATATTTTATTTAAAATGAATGCATGTCATTTATTCCAAATGAAAAACTTGGTACCACAAATACTCCTGTCACTTAGAGAGCAACAGGCAACCAGGAGAGCAACCTCACCTCAACAAACCTCCACAGCCTTCCTATCTTATTCTGAGATACCATTGAATCACAAGATGATTGGCTTAGTTGGTCATATGTGAATTGATGAGGCCAAATAACCCATGGACATCCTAATTTAATAATGGATCAGACTGGTAATTCAATTTGTGGCTTTAGTGGAGAGAAAGAGAGAAAGGAAAAAAGTTAGGGCGCAGGGCTACATAGCTACCCTGGAGGCATCAAAAGCATCGCTTTATTATATTGACCACTGGTGTTTTCAATATTTCATTTATTGCTATTGCCATTATTTTGATTATTTACCCAATCTCATTAGGTCTAAAATTATTTTTTTTTTCAAGACATATATCTAAGCTTTTAGGTTGATATAAAACCCCTGTAAGAAGATGGGGAGGTCTGTCTATGCCTCTCCTGTCTCCGTCTGTCTGCCAATCTCTATCAATTCTCCACACCGATCTGAGCAGTCATGAGAAGGGGCAACTGGTGCTCAGTGTGGAAGGAACCGCAACGATTCGAGACAGCGGGGAGTCAAAGTGGTGAAAGAAACAAATAGAATAGAATAGAATAGGTGCCTACCTGAGGTAACGCAGCAGCTCTATGGTTTCAGGCTCTGCCTCAGCTGAGCTGTGGTTCATCTTGTCCATCTGTCTTCTCCCACCACGAGTCGGTAAACAGGAGAAAGGATGAGCTGTGCTTCCCCCAAAGAAAACACTTTGGTTCCTTCTCCCTGACTCTGATTGAATAAACGGGCTCGGTGTGTGTTTGCCTGGGAATGGACTGTGAAATCTAAATAGGCTCTCTCTCTCTCTCTCTCTCTCTCTCTCTCTCTCTCTCTCTCTCTCCCTCTCCCTCTCCCTCTCTCTCTCTCTCTCCCTCTCTCTCTCTCTCTCTCTCCCTCTCTCCACAGCTCTTGATTGGTTCAGATGCTGGAAGGTAATTACTGGCTGCTTCAAAACACACACATACACCCACGTTCACACACAGACACGCACACACGCTCTGCCTCTTTTCTCGATAACCCTTCCTCTCCTCTCTGTATATTTCTTACCGGGTCCCCCCACCACCACCCCCGGCTCACTCTCTGATAAAAAAAAACGGTCTGTGCTTCAGCTGCTCTCACAAGTCAATCCAGCCAATTAAGAATCAGCAGCCCGGCTGCTCTCACAGCTGATTGGCTCACAGTCGTGGCTGTTTAGTCATCACCACTAGCCATCACATCTCTAAAATTTGCACAGACAGGTACATTAAAGGTGCCCCTTTGCCCCTTTAAACACGTTCTTCTCGTGGTTACTCCTTTTTTAGCAAAAATTATTCCTTGATGCAACATGTAGGAAACATTGAAGAAACGCTTGAGTCATGGATGATAAAGAGATAAAGTAGAAAAATAATTTTCATTTACATCATATTTTTTCTCAAGCTGTGACATAAGGACTGTGCAGCTTGATCCAAGTAAAGGTGGTATGAGCAAAGCTGCGCTGAAAGAAAAGGAACAGGGATGCCTTAAAAGTCACTGATCTATGACACATCAGGATGTGGGATTTTAAATGTTCTCACAAACACATACAGAGATTTTCATGTGATTTTTAAATTTGAAGTCTCACGTTAGCTTTTAAAACTACTGGACAGGAAATGACCCTGTGAGGAACAAGAAGTGAAGACATGAAGGTCAAGGTGGGAATCACCTCCCAATGTGGTGGAAATGAACCGAGCTAAGAAACCTGTGGGACTTCCAGATAACAAATTATAAAAGCCAAAGAACAACAAACCAGATATTGGGGCCATTGATAAACAACAGTTTTGTTTTTTTGTCATTTAAAGATCAAATAAAGAAATTTAAATATTTTAAAAAGATAAACCGAAGGAAACTTGTATGTGTCTGTGAGTGTTTATACCTAAACTCTAATTCCTAACTTATCATACAATAGTGACCATCAAGGCAAGTCAGTGTGGTTTTGGCCATACCACCTCTCATTGGATCACACTGACATGTCCTCAAATTTCATCCCTTTAGATCAATAGCCATCCATTATCAACCCTCTACTTATCCATAGAGGGATGCAAGGGGGCTGGTGCCCATCTCCAGTGGTCACTGGGCAAGAGGAGAGATACAACGTGGACAGGTCATCAGTCCATCACAGAGCAACATAGAGACACACAGGGCAAATAACTATGCACACGCACACACCTAAGGGCAAATTTGGAGAGACCAATCACCCAAACCATCATGTTTTCAGACTGTGGGAGGAAGCCAGAGTACCCGGAGAGAACCCAAGCATGCACAGGGAGAACATGGAAACGCCATGCTGATGGACCCTAGACCAGGGTTTGAATCCAGGACCTTCAGGCTGCAAAGCAACATTTCTACCAACTGCGTAGCCCTAGATAAGCATGCTAGTAACAATAATTTTCTTAGTGAAGCAATATGCTGCCATCTAGCGTCTACAGCGAGCAAACGCAAATCAAATGTAAAACAACTCCACATCTATGGTGGCGTATCTGTACAGCACCTCCCAACAACTTCTACAAAGTGATTTATTAGATATGAATATTTTCACTCAAGCCATCATATAGAGTTATGTTAAAGTTTGGTATGACTGTCATTTATTGCAGGAGCTGTAGGGGCAACTTCAGGCCAGGGTTTGACCACATCTTCCAGGTGTGTCAGATAAAGCTCCCCCTAATGTCCCTCGTTGCAAAGGGCAAAATCAAGACATGTTTGAAAAAAGTGGTAAAGGTATGATTCTTTTGTGTTTCCTGACTTTTTATTATCTATTTAATCTGGGAAAAGGGGAATCATTTCACACACACACACATATAAGTATATACATATATTAGGGCTGGGGAGATAATTCAATAACGATATCTATCGATCGATAGACGTAAATCGATGATAAAAAAGGGTCAGTAAAAAGTTCAACAGAATAACAGTTTTCTTTCCTTATGCATTTTTGTCACGTAGGTTAATATTATAGTCATTACATCCTCCCAACCAATCACAAACGGAGACACAGGAACGCTCCCTCACTAAGCTCCGCCCCATTTAAAGAGTTCAGAGAGCATGTGTTCTTTTTTCTTTTTTAAAAACTTGTAGTTTTGGTAAAAAGTTGGTTGAATAAAGGGTTGAGTTTCCATTCAGTGTTCTTGTGTTCTGTATCTAAAAATAGGTTGCTAAGCAACAGCATAAAATGGCCCGGGCTGCACTTAAAATATATGTTTTGAATTTATTGATAATTATCAGTATCATTCAATATGATTTCTATTTTATTGATATGCTTTTTTTCTATATTGTCCAGCCCTAATATATATATATATATATACAGTAGTCCCCGTGGTCATCTGAGCACTCGGGGCAGTAACCCCCACTCTGGAGAAGTGGCTCCAACAGATACCTGGAGAAACATCAGACATTTCAGTCCAGTAGAGCTCAATCTTAGGAACAGCTAAGATCCTAAGAAATGCCCTCAAGCTCCCAGCATGATGTGATAGCTGTTCCTGTGGCGATAGCCGTTTTGGGGTGATGGGCAGCGTTTTAGTTTTCCACCAAACATTTCACCTTTGGTCTGATGATCTGAAGGGTTGTATTTGTGCCAAACTGTATTTTTTGATGGACTGGACAGTCAAACATATGTGAGCTGAATCACAAAATTCTTAGGGGTCAGAGGGTGTGCACGGTGACAAATTCACTTAGTTTTATATATATACCATTAAAGTAGTCTTCAGAACATTAGTACAACTGTATGCAGTTTTGTTTTTTTGCTACATTTATGATCGTGCCACTGCATCTCAGCCGTATTAGACTGGACTTTGACTAGGCCTCTCCAAAACTTGAATTTGCTTTTATTTTTTGACCATTTAGAGGTGAACATCCTGGTGTCCCTCAGATCGCTTTCCTACTCCATAACCTAAGCGTGCCTGAGCTTCAGATCACAAACCAGACATTCTCATGACTCTGTCATCAGTCGTCCAGATCCTGAAGCTGCAAACGAATCCAGACCATCACATTGCCACCATCATCTTCGAATAGAGTGATTTGTTTTTTCTTTAATGCTGTGTTGGTTTCAAAACAAATGTAACAGGATAAACAGCACTTAGAAAGTCTCAGCTTTGTTTCATGAGTCTGCAGAATATTTTCCCCAAGTCTTGGGACTGACAGAAGCCAGCAACGTCTCCGATTTGGTTGTGACAAAGTGGTTGAGGATGTATTTATGCCCCACTTGACTTGTCCCAGTCACAGTTCATTGCTTCTTATTTTATAGTTATTCAGAATTGTTCAGTTTAACATGGCTGTTGTAACTTTGCTTATACTGTCCCGGGTTTATTTGTTACATTATAATAGTTTGTATGTATGTTTAAGATAAACATTATTGTTCCGTTAGTTATTTTTGGACTTTTCCTTCTGATAAAAGTATATTTATGGTGAATGATTTCTGCTCGTGTTTCTTTTGAATAAACTCACCATTGTTTGTCCCTTTTGTTCAGATCCTAAAGCCGGGACAGGTGCATGGGAGGAGCCGGCCCAGCACTTCCTGTTTGTTTGGTGATGTCATTGGTTGCGTCACCGGGTAAAACCAAATGAAGGGGTTTCTTTTTTAAAGCTAAGAAATCCCTTATTGTCTCACAATAGGGGAAATTCGGTTGACAGTAGCAAAGCAGCAGAGGAAGAGGTTTATCAGGAAAAATAAAATAAATGCTAGAGTAGATATTACCCAGTTATTGATAATACGGCAACCTCAGGTAAAATAAAAAAAAGATGAAATGTACAAGTTAAAAACAGCCTATTTGCAGAGCTATATGATATATTATACAACATGCGTGATAGTATGTAGGCATCACGCCATCAATTTTTTAATTCCCACAAAGTTGAGCTGCTCTGTATAGATTGCTGTAATTTGCAAACCATTTATTTCTGTAAATTAGATTAATAGTGGTATACCCATTTCTTTGTTTGATTTAACCTTTTTTTCCTCTGATGGTGCAGACTGGAGAGTTTCAGTACTCTATAAACGCAGTAAAGGTTTGGCAATCAACAGCTTAACATGGAGACATGTGCTAGTAAAGTTGTCCAAAGAGCCAAAATGACCTGCTGGTGCCGCCTGCCTACCACCTTCCTTGACCCTTGCTCTACTCTACCTGACACAGGTCACAACTTTCTTTAGATCAGTATGTGGATGTGCAGATTTTTTTTGCCAACTTCAAGAGTTCTTGACTCTACATTTATTTAAATAATCTTGCTGGGTGGAGCGAGTGGACATTGACTTTTTCAAACAGCACCATGTTGGTTCGGATTGCTTTTTCCCCCTCAAGAAATGAAATAATTAGAAAAATGCATACTATGCTAACTGGTTACCAAGTTTTCCACAACATGCATCAACGTTGTGTCTTTGCTTCCAGTAAAGCACGAGTGAAAAAAAAAAAAAAAAAAAAAAAAAAAAAAAGAGTCATGGAACAGGGGTTAAAATTAGTTTTATTATTTGACAGAGCAGAAAAAGAATCCAAAACAAACAAACAAAAAAAAAATCGTATACATTATTGTCCATTTGCGCTTCACTGCAGTCAGCAGCTCTCTGACCCCAAACAAACATACATAAGGGAATGGTGATAATGTTGCCGAACAGCAGCAGCAGCAGCAGGCAGGAGCCAGGACAGCACAGGGTTGCACTAAGTGGGCCATGAAAGAAGCAGGGGCTCATTCCAGGTTGCTTTGCGTTTCGTTTTTTTTTTTTTTTTTTGCTTGTCAGGAATGTACGCACACCCTGGAATATTTCCACTGCTGCTCGAGTGCAGAAAACATGAACTTCACAAGAGATCTGCTTTAACTCTTAGTAGGTTTGCATTACTACCAGGATGCTTATGGTAACTGATACATTGTTTTAATTTAAACACAAACACAAGGGATACATCTCAATTAATGCACCGTCACATAAAGCAGTGCAGCTGTTTGATTACATTATTGAAACATGATATCCGACGGGAGCACATCAGGCTGCAAGACGTGAAGAAAAGGTTCAAATTTAATTAAAAAAATGTAAAAATCCATCCAGGCCTGGCAGTCACTTAAATCTAGTTCTTTTTTTAAAACAAAATTTACCCCAATTGTCAGATTTTTTCTTTAAAGATTTGCAGCAATCACTTTTCTTTCCCATTCATTAATGCGTCGAAACTAGGATCGCCGACCATTTCCCTCCCGTCAACAGAGGGGGGGGGGGGGCTTTTTATAAAAATTGGGCGACATATGCTTTGATGCAGAAACGGGAATACTCTTGGCTATATTCAAAACTACTGCCTCTATCAAAGAACACACACCCCTCTCGTGTGTCATGGACCTTAGAATTAAGAAAACACGTGGATAAAAATCAGAATAAGCAGGTGAGAATGGAAAGAAAAACCGGAAGTGTGTGTCGGCCAGGAACGGCTGGGCCGGTGCATCCCAGTTTCTCTTTACTGAATGCGATTTCCCATTAAAACACAGAACAGAGCACTTTCTGATAAGCGGCACATGAGTAAAGTGGACGACCCTCGAGGCCGACGAGAGGAAAAAACGGCCGCTTCTGTCCGTGGCCGTAACAAAATCCTGTTATTCACCGTGAGGCTTTCCTTTTGTAGGTCTGCCTGTGCTGCTGCCATCGGATTAAAACGCACTATAGCTCCTGTAAAATGCAAGAATTAACTTTAGAGAAACCATACACACCTTCAAGACTAAGAAGTTCGTCGTGTGCTGCGGAAGGGCTCGCCTTTTGTTGTTGCACGACTACATTGTGAAAGCTGTGCAGCTTCGCTCGGGCCAGATGAAGTGGTGAAGGAGTTTCTTGACACGAAAGGAGGAAACAACTTTTAAACCAATATCCATTCAAACGTAGGGCATATGCATATGTCTTTACTAACCCTATAAATAAATTCAGACAGTTTGTCTATAGAAGGAAAATTTAACAAAATAATGCACCACAACCTATAACTAAAAAGCAAAAAAAACAACAAAAAAAACAAACAAACAGATGTCAAACCTTGACATTCCTTACACCCACTCAGTTTAGCATGAATTCATGTTTATATCCAGAGAGGGTTCAAATAAACTAGAAACCTTCTAGCTGAAGGGGTTCCATTTGGGCTCCACTAGTTCTTTGGAAGGTTTATTTTACAATATTCAATAAGAATAGTCCTCCAAACATGATCCATGTTTTTTTTTTCAGCTTTTTTTTTTTTTATCTTTTTACACGAGTCTGTGAAACCCTTAATCTTTATTCTTCCTCATCATCTTAGCAAAAACAAAGTATTTAAAACTAGGCCACAATAATGGAAACCAGCAGATGTAAAACCACCTCAACAGTAACATTAGCCTTTTTTTTTAATATTCGGACCTCGACAAGAGGCCGCTATCCAAAGTGTCAGGGAGCACAATATTCCAAACACAGCATAGGACTTACAGAAGAGAAGACAAAATCCTAACATTCAGCCATACAAAAACAGTCCAGACACATCCACTTCTCTAATATACACGCTGAAGGATGGTGAGAAGAGGCAGTCTGTGTGCAGATAGATCCGTTTTCTTTTTTTTTTTTTCCTTTTCACAGTCTTTTTTTTTTGTTTATCTTTTTCATTGTTGCAAAGCTAAAGCAGTTAATATTTTTTTTTTTTTTACGGATGGTCCTCGAAGCTCAACAATCCCCGTGATGAGGACCGCAGGAGGGTTGGGTTAGGCCCGCGCTCGGGGCTAGAGTCTGAGTGCCGCTGGCCGGAGAGGGCGGGGTGCGCGGCGATTCTTCCTGCGTATAACGGTGATCATTGCTAATCCCTGCAAGTCCATAAGCAGGAACGCTCAGCGATTTTTGCACCGCCTTCCTCCTGCTTTGAGCAATCGACAGACGGAAGAGGCGAAGTGGGACCTAAGTCGGCCCCAAGTCTTGCGAAAGGTACCCAAAAACGTTTGGGACATGTTCCTTGCATCCCTGAAGCTGTTGCAGCACAACTCCGTGAAGGAAATGATTCGGAAAAGGACCAAGGTAGCATAAGAAGGTGTAGAAAAGGTTTAAATCCACCTCTAACCAACAAGAAAAGGAGTTCTCATCCTGGCCGTCGGAGCCAGAGTCTATAGAAAACAATAGAATGATAATGAGCATGGCTGTTATTGATTTTAGGAGGGCTAAAAGCTGTGGCTTCAGTAGAAGAGAGTAAAAGATTGCATTATTTCCATGTGTTTGCTGCCTGGGAGATAGAACGGGAGGGAATCATGTCCAGCAGATATTCCCGCTGACGTTCCACGGCGGAGGAGGTCTTATGAGCAGACAAGCTGGGATTGACATAGGCCATCGTCACTCCTGTAAGCACACAGAGCGTCAGTGTTCAGTCACATTCCATACACCAGAATAATCATGAAGAATTTACTGAAACGCGCTATATGGTTAAATTACACGCGCTGATGTTTTCAAGCATTTACTTCTGTTAATTATGAGGATTTTCTGCTTGCAGCTGATGAAAATGCAACATTTAACAGTAGAAAACTCACATCAGACCAATGAAAATATATTTTTAACAGAAATGTGGGCTTAGTGAAACGTATGTTTAATACCTGCTTAATTTTAACCAGAGTAATGAGCTTTACTGGAACACATATTTTTGTTTACTGTAAACGGCTGTATATCAAAAATCCAAGAGTAAAAGAAACAAGATGAAAAAATGCTTCATTTATGATTACATCTCAAAGGCACGCAAACAAAAGCAACATCAGAATTATGTGCCTTGCTAATGTATTCACATAAACAACCACAGCTTTAATGTGTTTTATTAGGATTCAATGTGGCCAACACAAAGTGGTACGTAATTGTTAAGCGGAAAGAAATGGATCCAGAGTCATCCACTTTACAAACAGGAATCTGAATGGTGTGGCACCCATTTAGCTGCGTTCAGACCCTTTACCCTGATAATTAAATTATGCCGTCAAGACAGTCGCCATGCATGTAATCTGATATAAACACCGCATATCACCCTGAACACGTCATGCCCTGAATAACCTGAAACATGGTAGTGGCAGCATCATGCTGTGTTTTTAGCAGGGACAGAGAAGCTGCTCATAGGGGATTAGAACAAAGAGGAAGCTAAATAGAGGACAGACTGTTGCGGTGGAGGTTCACCTTGCAGCAGGTCAACGGCCCTGAAAATACAGCCAGATCCACAATGGAGCGCTTCAGGTAAACTCATTTTCATGAAAGGCCTAGTTCAGGGATTTGCAACTTTTGGCCTCTGTCTAGGAATCTAAAAGGCCCATTTCCACCGGCTCGGTTTGGCTGCACACCAAGCCGGGTTTCCCCGGGCCTGCACAACACCAGGGTCAAACCCAGCCGACTCGAGAGGAGTTTTGATATCAGCACACTGCTTTTCAGTGATTGGCCGAGCGGAGAAGACAAATGAGAAGGTTTTACTCTGAGGATAGCCAGAAAAAGAGCGATGACATTCATATTAAGGACCACTATGAACGGAGTGGGTCAAACCGGGATATAATTTTACTATTTACAAACCATGAATCACGCCTGAAAGGGGAAAAAAAAAAAAAGAAAAGAGAAAGGACACTTCAGCTTTCCATACGCAGACGCGCCGTTTCAGATCCATGGATTTATCGAGGCTTTCTCTCATTTTACACTGAAAGCTGTCATGTTTTGCTTCTGAAGTGTCCATCCATCCGCCTCATGCGGCAGAAGGCAGCGGCTGTCTACATACCATTCTTGAAAGCCATCGTGAAAGGTCCAAACAGCTGTTTGTGGCTCCACAGCTGCAGGTTGCAAACCTCTGACCTAGTCAAAGCCGACACCACCAATTATGTACAAATCTTTGGTGGGAATGGAAAAATGATGTTTCCAACATCTTCCATCAAACCTAGCTGAGCTTGAGCAACGAAGAATGGGGAATAAATGTCAGCCTCTAGATGGGCAAAGCGGGGGTAGACATATCCAAAAATATTTGCAGATGCAACTGCAGAGTTGGGTGCTCCTACAAACTCAGAGAGGCTGCAAACAAATGCACACTAAACTTTTCAGATTTCGATTTAGTTTTATACATAAAAAAAACCCCGAATAATTTCCTTTTCACAACCATGTATAATTTGAAATACGTTGAGTTTAGTTGATATTTCATGACAAAATGTGAACGTAACGTTGTCTCGTGCTCGTGTACCTGCATTCCCACTGCTCTGCTTCCTCCAGGCTCCCATGTTGCCCTGGTTACCGCTGCTGCTGGCGCTGACCTTTGCTCCCTGCTGCAGCGAGAGAGCTGCAGCGTGTTTCCCTGCTCTGCTGCCCAGCGCGGCTGCCGTCACCGCGTTCTGCAGCTGGGAGGTGGTAAAGGAGTGGGCCACTCCACGAGAGCTCACTGCAGACTGGATGCTGTGCGCCAGGTGACTCTGAGGAAGGTGGAGATCACACAGATATAATGCAGGAGCAAACAGAGGGAGGGTAGTGGTCCAGCAACATCGTGATTAAATGGAAAGCCAACCTGCTTGATGGAGTGGTGCGCAGACATTGATCTATGCTGCAAGTCAGACCTGATGTGCTTGTACTGCGGGGACACCAGCACCTCACTCTTCGACAGCGAGGAAGAGGAGGACGAGGTGGTTTTGGAGCCGGAGGAAGATGTGGAGGCTGCCTGCTGGAGGATCCGCTGTTCAATCTCCTGCTCCTGTTGGAGTGCCTTCACAAAGGCTGCCTTCAGACGATTTGTGTGCTCAGCCTTTAGGGCCTTCTTCTGATTGGAAGACATGCATTGGTCACAGAGGATGGTGCCAGCCTTCTCCTTCCTCCAGCGGGAGGTGAAATCCGTCTTGCACTGGGCACAGGTGTATGGGTCTTTGGGATTGGAGCTGGCCATGGCAGCAGCAGGACCTAGATTACCTAGATAGGGAATGATATTCCGATGATGTAGGTCGTTTAAACAGTTTTACATCCTGCTGTCCTTTTCAACAATTACCTACCCCGGCCATGCATCTCAAGGAGCTTTTGAACCACCTCCTCCAAACCCAACAAGTAGATGAACTCGTTATTAGCTGCGGATGGCAGGAAGTTGAACTCTGGAGCAGGAGGTTTGGGTGGAGGAATCTCTAGCAGCGTCTTCTCTAACTGCTTCCTCAGGGCTAGCTTAGCAGCCGCCTGCCTGCTGGCTGGAGAATCATTCACACTGGAGCCGGGGGACCCCGATGAGCCTTTAAGGCCGGCAGGAGAAGCCTATAAACACAAAGCCCAAATCTAAATTCCACACACAGAGTGAGGATATTATAGGAATCACCATAGGTGAGGCTTCGAGCTGAGCGATGCTGACCATAACGTTGTTGGCCACATTAGCCACTCGAATGAGTCCCTGCTGAATGATCCTCTGGCCCTGGATCTGGACGTTGGGCACAGAAGCCCTGGGTGCCAATAACAGCGGGGGAGGGCCCGAACCGCTGTGCTGCTGGTGCTGCCGCAGGCTAGCTATCTGCTGGGGGGTCACTGCAATAGGCTGACAGACGCACAGACACAGCAATTATAGGTGACAACCCTTGACAGATATAAACAAGAACCAAAAGTTTCAAAAGAACGACTTTGGGCAGTCATGGACAACAACCTGGGCTCCCCTGACCAGGGGTGGCATGACGATCTGAGAGTTGTGTTTGGACGGGATGTGCTGTCCTCCCCGCACTAAGGGTGGGGGGATCACGGTGCCTGAGCTACGACCTGTCACCTGCAAACACAAAAAGGATGACATTTATCAATAAACAGTTTCCACGTACTGCTACCCACTTTCAGAAAAACTAAGAAAAAAACCCCCGAAACTAGTATGAATATTGATGGTTAGGCTTAGAGGGTGAATTAATACCTGAAGGGGTCCTTTACTGGATGTCATGCTGCCTCTGACAAGTGGAGGAGGAGTGGCCACTGAGCCACTCGCCTAAACACAAAGTAGGGTTTTAAAAACAAGTTAAACAACCCTTTCACAATAAACACTGTGACTTGGTCTCAGTGGGGTAGCAGTAGGATTAAAAATATCATGACTTTAGAAGTGGGTTTAAATTGCAATAATACTTCTAACGCTTTCATTAATGATGTCCTGATCCAATCCAAAGTATCGAGTCAGAATCCCCATCCAGACTTTTTTTAAATGATGAGTATTTGAGTTTGTGACTAAACTCAACTCCTCATCCCTGGTACTGTGGGATTTAGTCTGCAACACCCCAGCAAGATGAGCGACTGATTTGTGCAGCCACTTCTCCAGTACGACAGTTTGCTGTCATTCCCGTAAAGTGAAAAGGGCCCAGAACGTTATAACCCAGACGTGGCCATTTTATGGGCCGCGGGCCCCATCTGGACCCTTTGGATCTCTTCAAGTGGTCTACATAAAAATTTAAATTAGCATGCAAATGCAGTTATTTTTAAAAACTGGCTTTTATTCCCTGATTTTGAAAATAAGCACAGCGCATCTTAGGTAGCATCTGCACGTGTAAATAGAGAGATGAAAGTCACCGTAAGAAATGCCAGCTCAGGCTAAACAAACAAAAACAAAAAAACTTTAAAAAACTACATTCCTTATTCTTTTTTTAAACACCTCTGACTATAACACTACGATGTTTAGCTTGTGGAAAAGTTTCAGACCTTTTCTCTTAGTAATTACTTAAACTAGAACTTAAATGATCAGACTAAGCATCATACGACCTGGCTATTTTTAACAAGAGCTTTGTTAAAGCTAAACACTTTTAAGTTAATACAAAGCTTCTGTTGTCAGTATGTGCAACTACAACATTTAATGTTTCCAGACCTGGATAGCAATTCTATTTTGTGTTTTATAATCAAATTTCTCTTACAAATGGTTTAACCAACTCAAATTTAAGATTTTTTAAGATTTATGAATTATGACACACAGAAACGTCCAAAAGGAATTGCAATCATAAAATTGTTTGCAAAATAGGTGAATTTATTTAAATTGACCAAAGGAGATGTACTAACTGGTTACATTTACTTGAGTACCCTAATGAAAAAAAAATATTTTAGAAGTAGTTTTTCTGCAATGTACTTTTTCCTTTGCCTTTAATAATTATAATATTAAGAAGCATTGCTAGCCTCTCGCCCGTTGAATGCTGGAGATAGGCACCAGCATCCCTCGCGACCCCATGAAGGATAAGCGTGCATAGATAATGGTTGGATGGAAGTAGTGCTACTCTTGAGTAAAACTTATGGCAACTCTACCCACCGTGAATAACTTCACTGAATGAAAAAATGCTTGTTTTAACCAAAAATGCACCATAGAGAAATGTGTCAGTAATCATGTTTGCTAAAAGACAACGTAGCTTCATTAAGTTGCTGGATTGCAGGTCTCTGGACTGACTAAAGTTACTTCTGAAGCCATGGACAAACACCATTCAGGAGCATTTTATTGTGCATCTAAGGTAGCGTTACACGGTCGTACGGAAATTAAGACATATTAAAAAAATTAAGACTTGAACACGATAATTCAGTGAATTTAAGGCCTTAAATTTAGATTTTCAAATGCAAGACTTTTTAAGACCCCATGGAAACCCTGTTACAAAAACAGTGTTTTAGACTCGACAACAATTACTGTTGCTTATGTGGCACATTGGGGAAATGAATTGCCCACCTCTAATCTAACAAATCTTTCCTTTTAGTGTTTTTCACCCTTAGCAATGACATCCACAGAGAAAGAGGGTCTGCATTGGCAGCTACAGCTTCCTCTCTTTCTCTGCATATATAATCTACTGTGTGCTGCACTCAGATACCCCTTATCTGTCCAGCAGAGCTGTACAGACAGCTGCTGAAACATTACTCATTAAATTGTGTTACAAGAATCTGAGAAAAACATTTTCTGTGAGTTTCATCTGCAGTTGAACAATCGCTGCATTATCAAGTCATTTGACAGCAAGGAGGAAACATGCTAGCATTAGCCTCGCATTTTAGCGAAGTGCTCTGCATAAAAAAAGTCAAAGGGGGGAAGATTAAAGCTTATTGAAGACGGTAGCTGTGTCGATTCAGAAGCATCTAGAGAAACAAAAACATGTGCTTCAGAGACCTCTATGGCAACAAACCATATGCTGTTGCCAAAACTGATACAGCAGCATCCAAAGCAAATAAGATGTAAACAACCACAATACTAATGTAGACCATGTAATACTAACACTCCGCATTGAAGTTACTGAGTTTATGAGCCTAGGGTGCATTCATTCTAAAAATCACCAAATGCCCTTCTTAATATAAGAAGAAATAAAATCCTGATCAGGACATCCCCAGCTTTCAACCCTTTACTAAAGGGTCAGAACAGGGGCAGAAACTCCTTAATGTTGGACCCTTTAATCTCTTCTGTGACGTTTACCTTCTGCACAGTGCTTTCCTTCTGGATCTGGCTTTGTCGCAGTTTCTTGAGGAGGACCAGTTTGGCTTCTTGGAGCCTCAGTTCCTCCTTCAGCTGTTTTATAATGCGCTCCCTCTCCTCGGGTGAGCTCTTCTGCATGCGCAACAACAAAAGGAAGACAATTTAGCGGAAACACATTGGCACCAGGTTATCTTCCAGTTGTAGTGATGTACGGATTTTAAATGAGTTTAACATAACGAATGCTTTCAAATTAAGAATTTGACAATTTTTTAACAATAAGGTGCATATCGTGTAATTATACTTCACAGCAATAAGCTATAACATCCAATTATTCGGTTTTCCTACCATGAGTTTATCGGTGTCTGTCTTGGTGAAGCAGTGGCCATTCATGACGGGACTGGAGGGCTCGTTGTCTGATAACACGATCACATCATCTGGCGAAGGTGGCTGTCGTTCTTTCTTAATGTCACTGAAGGGAGAAATAATGACACACGCTTGTTACTCAACAAATAAGTCAACTTTATTACACATAAACAACTTAAAGTTGAATTTGTTTTTTCTGTGAATGGGATAATAGACAACCTAAAACATAGGCATTTATTATGAGAGGTCATAACCAGGTAATAACTTCTATCTCTAACCTGGTAGTAAGTTGGAGTCAAACATGTTAAACACAACAAAATCAAATGCATACTTATAAAGCAGAGCTGCTAAATATATTACACAGCATCTGTTGTCGTAATATTAACCCGAGTAATATTGCAAACACCAAGAACGGCATGGGTGTGATATTCAGTGGGCTACCAAATGTCAGGATTGAAATTGTGCTTTCCAATAATACTTTGGGATATTTAGAGCCTTTGCCTCATGCGGAGGAGCTCATGTATCTTCTTTTTTTGTTCAAGGGTGA
The DNA here is from genome assembly GCA_037039145.1 of Fundulus diaphanus. Lineage (NCBI taxonomy): Eukaryota > Metazoa > Chordata > Actinopteri > Cyprinodontiformes > Fundulidae > Fundulus > Fundulus diaphanus. The sequence continues at coordinate 35,193,312 of CM073128.1, forward strand.
CGGTAGGATGGAGCGAGAGATGGATAAGACTGATTTGGGCTTCATCCGCAGCACTGTGGCTGCTGGCTCAGCACGACAGGAAGAAAGAGCCAAGCCAAGAGTCTACGTTCCAACCCTCAGCTACGGTCAGGAAATATGGATCATGACCAAGAGAGTGATGTCCTGAAAACAAGCAGCTAATGAGCGTCCTCTGAAAAAGGAGGCTGGGCGCACGGTCAGCATAGGGAGCGCCGTCAGAGTAGAGCCGCTGCTCTTCTGCATGGAAAGGAAGCAGCCGACGCCCACACTCACATCTAAGAGCAACTTAGTTTAACCAATTAAGTCAACCGTCATGTTTCTGGAATGTGGGAGAAAGTGAGAACCCCCGTATGCATGGGGAGAACAGGCAAACTCCACGCATGGAGACCGCAGGCCGGGAGAAGAACCCAGGACCTGTTTGCTGTAAAGAATCTAGATATTTTACAGCATTCTCCAATCTCAATCCCTGACATAAAGTATGCATCATCGATGGTCGATTAGCATTTTTATCCAGCACTTTTCTTCCCTTGCTGTCAGGAACAAAGTCGTCTGTCTTGAAGCTGTAGCTTTGTCTATCATCCAGTAGATGGCAGTACCTAACTATTATTCTGTGATCATTGCTGCGGCGCAAATGTGTGCAGGAACACACAAGACATGAACCAAGAGATCAATAATGGGGAAATGGCGGCAGAGGAAGAATGCAACAGCCGATTGTTTCTGGAAAAAGGTAACGCCAGCAGAGCGGCGCCGCTCTCCCGACCAGGAGAGAAAGGACGTAGGGAGCAGAGTCCTTCATGAACTGCAGTGGAGAGCAAACTGAAGTGAAAGCTGAACACCTTCGTTACATTCAGTCTTTCCTGACGACTAGGCAAAACAAAGATGATTTACGGCACGCTACACTCACCGTCCGAAGAGGGGTGGAGAACAACTGGTAGTAGCAGAAGAAGGTGGGGGGGGGGGGGGTCAGTACCGTTACAGCACATGAACAATCCCTGCCTTTGACCACTGTGGGGACCCTGTGGAGGCCGAGGTAGAGAAACTAGCTTTATGCGTGGTGTGCTAGTGTTCGGGAGACGATGCCATGTTTACATCATGCTGTGGAATTATGCTCTGTCAAGTTGGAGAAAAGTTCAGTCACTCCCAACGAGACGCTCCAGGGCTTGAGGCGAGACCCGCTTTATCGCCCAAAACAGGGCCTCACCCTGCTCTACCTCGATGGCGCGGCCTGTGGCCTAGCCGGATCGACGCAGCCTGGGCCTCAGCTCTCCCCTCCCTCCGAGCTGCCGACACCAGAGTCACAAGCGGAGGAGAGCAGAGGTCCGCCCGAGACGCTGGAGAGGGTGACAGTGAGGAGGGGGGAGGGGAGTACATGGCCAGGAGCCAACCTATTGTGTACACTCACTCTCACTCAGTCACCACTTCACGCACCCCTCCCCCAGCCTTACGTGTTCATCTTTTATACTCCAACTCACTGAGTCAGTTCTTCATTTTTTCCCCCTTTCTTTTGCTCCCCCCAGAGTCATGTCTCTGCTACCCTCTTAACTGCTCCCCTCAATAGACATCAATCTGTGGCCATTAAGGTTGTTCCAGGAAGGAAGGGGTATATATATATATATATATATATATATATATATATATATATATATATATATATATATATATATATATATATATATATATATATATATATATATATAGCAAAGGCAACACAGGCTATGAAAAGGTTTTTACAGTCCTACTAAAACCCTTTCAGCTTTTGCCTTGTAAAATAGACATATGACCTTGTAGTAAATTATATTACTTTGCTGTATAAAGCATTTTCCTTATGTGTTTAAGTTTAGTATAAAAAAGAAACACTGATCTTCATAAAATCCTGCTTTTCAAAGAAATATTACACCCTTGAGGAAAACTAAACCCTGAAAGGAGCAGTTCTTCCTCCTCCCTTCTGTTTACACTCTGCATAGGAGCTAAAACTGTAGTCAGAGAAATACTGTAAGCAGCGTTACTGAGGCGTCCTAATGTACCACAAAACCTTAATGGCCACCCTGCACGTTGACCGATGTGGCCTCATTACCGACATGACACAGACTAGCTGATGAAGGTTGCTACCATCTATTGAGAACAGCTTACACAAGCGTCACAACAACACATGCCAGCTTGGTTATGTAAGGTCCAGTGTCTCTGCATGCCTCAGCTTCCCTGATCATAGCTTTACACTGACCCCCATGGTAGGATTTGCTGATTCAGTCGCTTTGAGATGTAGACGATGGATCCTCAATTCAGAGTGCAACGCAATCCCGTCCAGAGCCAATTTCAGCTACGGGAGACTCTTTAAGGTAATGTAATAGCTGGGCTATAAAAAGACAACTGATTGAGCACAGAGTGGCTGAAATATTGTCAAAGTGCTGTAAAGCACACACACAAAAAAAAAAAAAAATACAGTATGATTGCCTGGAGTAGTTTGAAGCTGGCTTGAACTCTGCCATTCATACTTTTCACAACGCTGAGCTCTGAAGATAAAGGCCACCATATAAACAATCAAAATAATCACTTTGCAGAAACGAAGCACGTAAACACAGAGAGGATGAAAGCCGGGGCCAAAGGTGACACTTGTGTGTAATTATTCCGTAACGCAGCAAAGCCAAACGCGCTCACTGCTCAATCACCCCTCTGTTCCACTTAAACTGTTATCATATCCCTGTGTGTGTGTGTGTGTGTGTGTGTGTGCGTGTGTATTTATCGCTCTACCAAATACACATCACATGACATCAGGCATTTCTCTGCGTGGTCATGTGACACACCCACCACTCCTCCTGGCCCCTCCTTCCTCCAACTGCTCCTTCCAACGTGGAAACCATGGCAACGGCCAGTTGGAACCAGTTTGTGACACATAGCCTTCATTTTGTGAGAAGTGTGAGGCAGAGTTCAGGTGCTGCTGTGGGAGAAAATGGAGCCCGGGCCTTTAGGAGCCTCAAAACTTTTCAGAATGGGGGCAGGCTGCTGGCAACCACACAGCGACTTCCTGTATGACTCCTGTCAGACCACTCGCTCTACTGCAATTTCAGCGAGAAACTTGAAACGCCAAAAGGCTCGGCTCTATGCAAAACACCCCGCTGTGCATGCCTGCGTACAACCCGGGGTCTACGGTGACACGCCAGGGACGCGTACCTTCTAACACGCAACATAAAAATACATGTAATTACTTTGCCTCGGTTGTCCCTGTGATTCAAAACCACGATTCAACTGCAGTTAAACCTACCGGTCTGCAACTGTATGAGCAAGGCAGCGCAGGGTCAGGCGCAACCCGGAAGGTTTCTAACGTATGCTGGGAAGGAGTTGTGGACATAATTGACTGATAACGTTATATGGAGGCCCGGAGATCAGGAATAGACTGCAGCACGTTGCCTTCAGCTCCCTCACGTATTGATGATTACTCACTAAAAGTTTGGGACTAGAGCTGGACGGGTTCCTGGTATCAAAGTACACCAAGGCTTCAGAACCGCAAACATTTTTTGTTCCTTCGGTTATAGGCGCTCGTAACGAGATGTCAGCTTGTTATACTTTTAGAAATGGCAAAAAGCTAGAACTCTCTGAGCTTGAGTAGTACTACTACATAATGAACATAAACATACTGGAACACATTATACCTGTGATTTAAAATTGATGTAATTGAATCCGGTTTTCTTTGTTTGAAAGTTCTGTCTCAAAACATTGAAGTCATTATGCTTTTCATCAAGCTTGTGCCACAAGAACTTCGTGCCGGCCCATCCCCACTGGCAGAACAGTCACGTAAAGGGCCGACGCTGTATGTTGCGTTTACGTGACAATGAAATCAAGCCATGACGAAACCCAAACCCGCGGATTGTTATCCCTCGTCTCACCTTTTGGATGTGCTCATGTCCACAGGTTCATCCCCGGTCTTCACCTCCAACTTGATAGTAGCCTTCACCTCCCCGGCCTTAAGGATGCTGGCTGTTACCTTGGCAGCCTGCTCGCTCTTCAGCTTCATGCCTTCACCTCCCGGTCCCACCAGGGCCAGCGGGGCCTCAGCTGCATCACCTCTCTCCAGCTTTACCCGCTTGCCGTCCATGTCCCCCGGGGAACCACCGAGGGCTGCGTGGTCCCTCTCCAGAGCCCGCTTCTGGCTGCGCGTTTGACGCACCGCCTCTTCTGACATGGCTGCTCTCACCCTGGAGATACAGATTGAACAAACAGTTGCAGCACTGAGTTTGTGCTTTCAAGACGTCCACACAAGCACACAAAAGAGGGAGGTTGGATAGAAATAACGAAAAGAAAATGTTATAGTTGCAGAAGTCGAGACGCACCGTTACTGCCGGCAAAACAGCAGTAACGGTGGATTCCACACTAAACAGCTCGCCTTTTAAAGAATAATGTCGTTCACATTTGGCAAACACCACCAATATATGTATAAAAAAGCTGTCTACTGTAAGATTGCACAAAAGAGGCGATCTTGAGTCAGGTAAGGTACAGTTTGTGTAAATCTAACTTCACTGAAGTGCAATAACTTTCTGAAAGTCATTATTAATAAGTGTATTTGATAGGGACAGAACAAAAAACAAACAAAAAACATTGTTATAATTAGAAGTGCAACCAATGCCATGTTCATTGGTCATCTAGCTAATAGCCAATTTGCCGACCAGGTCCCTAAGACAAAACAAATACAAACAGTAAGATAGAAAGGTGAAAAACACACAGAACATGTAATACAGACTATATACAAAAGTTGCTCTAATGTTCACAGGTTTGAGTAGATTTGAGCCATTGTTTTACTTTGTTGTTGGACTGTTTTAGGTCTGTGAGGGTTTTTAGTTGGGCAGGTATGATGCTCCAGATCTGAGGCCCTTTTACTGTCAATGAGCTCTGTGCAAATGTGAGTCTATTAAAGTGCAAGAGAGCAGCGCCAGGCCTGAGCGTTGCACTGCCACTGAGCTAAGTGGCTGCCTTAGACCGAGAGACAACAACAGTCTTAAGCCCGACTGAAGATGCTAAACCAGATCAGCTAATCTCAAACTTGAAACAAAGTGCTCACAAGTAATCCCCTCAAATGTATTTGATACTAAATATTTCAATATTTGATACAAAATATTTCAACAAGCTGTAAAACAATAAAGGGGCATATCATATGCAAAAGATCTGATTTAATCAAACAACTCATCACTGAATAAACTTAACTTTATTATAACAGTTGATAAATCTACCTGCGATTTACTCAAGTCTATCAGATGTTGATAGACATTTGTGAAAAAGAGAAACAAACTTATTAAAGTAACTCCTAATCAATATTTGGAACTTTATTTTTTCTCCTAAAAACAAACATCTCTAGACAGTTTATTAGATGAGCTTAATTCACAGCTACCATCCTAAACGGGTACAGTGCCGAAAGAACAGAAATAATCGAATCAAAAATAATACAAAACCAATTTTGGTCCAGTCGACCTTCTCCGTTATTCCACCCACTTTATGACATTTCATAGAAACACAGATAGTGAAACAACCCCTGAGCAAGATACCGCCACCACTATGCTTGACAGCTGGGCGCAGTGTTCCTAGCTTAGGAACCTGAGAAGACTACCAACTATCAAGCACGGTGGTGATAGTGTCATGCTTAGGGTATCTTTTGCTGCCCGGGTATCGAGTGCTGCAGTGAGCTCCTTCCCACAGACAGCAGCCTTGTCTTTAAACCCGCCTGTAGTCAGACCAAAGTGTGAAGAGGCTGCAAATGTATCCCACCCCACAAAGCTGGATAAGACATAATATTTCTTTTACTTAGATTTTCTTTTCTCAGAAACTGTTGTACTAAAATAAATCCTTGAATTTGATTCACACACAGCTTCATTCCCGTGTTCACCTCGTCCACGTTGTGCCTCTGATGACTGCAGTAAATTAGTTCTAAATGCTGTGGATTCAGGCAACGTTTTAAAATCCATACATTATTTAACAAGGTTAATTTCTAGATCCAAACAAGTTTATATATTGAGAAATAATTATGTTAAATTGAAAAATTTACAGATTTTATTTATAAACTAAAATTTATCACTACATAAAGTAAAATAGGTACCGTTAGGCACCGGTATCGATTCCCAGGTACCGGGTATCGGTACTGTCTGGTTCTAATGTGAAAGATTCCCATCCCTACATCGTCATCATTAACATTCACAGTAACCCCCCCCTTATTGCACTTTTTTAAATAATATTTCAAAGTCTATGATGTGTTGTCAGTATATTTCATTTGTGATGATCATATGCAGCAACCCTTTGAGTTTTATTTGGAAAAGGTAGGGTTAGATAATAATAATAATAATAAATAATAATAATAATAATAATAATAATAATAATACACGTTTTTGATAATCCACTTTACGTGTGGTTTACATATCTCGAATTGCTACAATTAACAGGGTAAAAAAGCCAAAACTAAAATAGGATGAAAAAAATAAAACCAGAAGTGATTAAAATAAAGTTAGGGTAAAAGTGTTGGATAGCAGAGAAGTTTACCCTTTATGGAAATCTTTCAGGATTTCTTAAATACAGTCTATTTGAAACCTGCACAGTAGCACATTTGTTTTCAGGATGGGCTTTTTCCTGTTAAACGTTTCTCTGACTTCTTTTGTGAGTTTAAACCTAACAGTTGTATTTTGGGAAATACATGCTTACATTCATACATGTCATACTTGCCGGTAGAAAAGAGTTTACTACAGCCCGTTAAAAAAATAAATAATAAATAATAAATCAACAATACACTCCTGATCAAAATCTTAAGACCAGTCAAAGAATTGCAAGAATTTGCATTTTGCACTATTGGATCTTAAGAAGGTTCTAAGTAGAGCTTCACAATGTTAAAAGGACAAATCAGTGCAAGAGACAAGAACATTTGAGCAGGGAATTGTCTGAAAACTGCATTTACACTCAAACATGATTTTTTCAGCTGATCAAAAGTTTAAGACCATAGCTCAAAAAACCCCGAAAACCCCCCAAAACAGAAATCAAAATGTCAAAAAAAAAGGACTCAGTAATGAGTAGCTCCACCATTCTTGTTGATGACTTCAAACAATCGTTTAGGCGTGCTCGATGCCAGTGTTTCCAGGAGGCTAGTGGGAACGTTGCTCCAAGTGTTGAAGATGGCTTCACGAAGGGCATCCATTGTCTGGAACTGATGTCCATTTTTGTAAACTTCCCTTGCCATCCATCCCCAAATGTTCTCAATTGGGTTTAGATCCGGGGAACATGCAGGATGGTCCAAAAGAGTGATGTTATTCTCTTGGAAGAACTCCTTTGTCAGGCGGGCATTGTGAACTGCAGCATTGTCCTGTTGAAAAACCCAATCATTACCACACAGACGAGGGCCCTCAGTCATGAGGGATGCCCGCTGCAACATCTCCACATAGCCAGCTGCCGTTTGACGCCCCTGCACAACCTGAAGCTCCATTGTTCCATTGAAGGAAAACGCACCCCAAATCATGATGGCGCCCCCACCACTGTGCCGTGTAGAAAACATCTCAGGTGGGATCTCCCTGTCATGCCAGTAACGTTGGAAGCCATCAGGACCATCAAGGTTAAATTTTTTCTCATCAGAGAAGACAACTTTCTTCCACCTTTCAATGTCCCATGTTTGGTGCATCCTTGCAAAGTCCAAACGGGCAATTCTGTGGCGTTGAAGAAGACGTGGCCTTTGAAGACGTTTTTTGTTTCTGAAGCCCTTCTCTCGCAGATGCCGTCTGATGGTTATTGGGCTGCAGTCAGCACCAGTAATGGCCTTAATTTGGGTAGAGGATCGTCCCGTGTCTTGACGGACAGCCAATCGGATCCTGCGGCTCAGAGCTGGTGAAATTTTTTGGGGTCTACCACTTGACTTTTTTGTTCCATAACCCTCAGGATCATTTAAAAAATGCAAAATGACTGTCTTACTGCGTCCAACCTCAGCAGCGATGGCACGTTGTGAGAGGCCTTGCTTATGCAGCTCAACAATCCTACCACGTTCAAAGTCAGTGAGCTTTTTTGCTTTTGCCATCAGGAGGTCTTGACAGTGTAAAGACTTCACAGAAAATGACATGGAATCCAGATGTTTGCACAGCTTTTGGCTTTTAAAGACTATGGTCTTAAACTTTTGATCAGCTGAAAAAATCATGTTTGAGTGTAAATGCAGTTTTCAGACAATTCCTCAATTGCTCAAATGTTCTTGTCTCTTGCACTGATTTGTCCTTTTAACATTGTGAAGCTCTACTTAGAACCTTCTTAAGATCCAATAGTGCAAAATGCAAATTCTTGCAATTTTTTGACTGGTCTTAAGATTTTGATCAGGAGTGTATGATGAGAATAACATTAAAGCAAAAAGGGCTCTGGTACTGGAAAAGTCTTGGTGTCGGCAGATACCCAAATTCTGGTACAGGGATCGGGTCAGAAGTGAAAAAATGTGGATTGGTGCATCAGTAGCACAAAGTGGATGAAACAATGAAGAAGAAGCATTAACTCGAAATTCCTCAACTGCATACAAATCAACAGCCAGACAGCTGAAAGCTCAACACCAGGGCCTTCCAACAAAACGATGTTCTCAAACACACGTCTACGTAGATTTTTGAGTAGAAAATACAGGCTTACAATGAGCTTCTAAAGGCTCTGCTGAAAATGTATGGACCACGCGTTAAGTGCCATTAAACATCCCCAATTTAACTAAGTGCAAACATTTCTGATGGGGCAGTGTAAAGAAAATCGATTTTCCTATTCTGAATCCAAATTTAGTGTCCCTTTGGGATTAATAAAGTATTTTTTAATTCAATTGAATTGAAATAATAGCTGTAGATATCTCTGGCGTCCTGATTTTTTGAAAAGCTGAGCCATACATAATGGCAACATGCTAAAGAACATATGTCAAAACGTTAGCATGTCTGCTTTTTTATTTTAGAGTCTGCAGGTCCAATTGTGTCTTTAAAAGTCCCAATTTTTTAGGATATCGAAGATCATGACAGAGGTGTGTAAACCCAGAGGTGTAGAGAAATCTCCTGCTTCTTTGTACGGCCCAAATCGCACTGAGTAAAGCGACAGCGAAGTATAAGAGACCCACTAAGATGTCAGATAAAGTAGAAACTGAACATCTTCAGTGCAGGAACTCAGATCCTCACTTTAATAATTCCTGACGGTATATATATGCTGTTTGGAAACATTTCTGGGTGGTGATGAGTTCATTCATACAACTCCTGAACACATCATAAACTATTTATGAGAGGTAAATCACTTCCTTGACAAACCAGTTCCAACTGGTGGACGGAAAGCAGAGGCTGAACCCACCCAGACACAAAGTCGCAAAGGACAGAGGGAGAATACAGGAGAAACCATTTCAAATCAGTTACAGCATGTAACACGACCACATACTGTTATTTGTACCAATATGAACATTTGGGCTGATATTTCTGGCTTATAACCAGTATTTACCGATATTTAGATATTATATTAATTTCCCTACCCTTTCAATAACATGAATAATTGACCTCACTGCTGAGATTGCTTCCCTGCTTTAGTCAAACACCTGCAATCCAGACCTAAATCGGTAACACTGTCACAAGACCAAACAAATACTCCCCAAGAAAGACATACAAAAATGTCAACATGATAAAAAAAAAATAATAATAATAATAATAAATTGGTAAATACCCTCAGCTCAGTTTAAACAAGGGAACAATACCACATGTAAAAACTGTCTGATACCGATATCGGTGCCGAAATATCGTTTCTCTCCAATAGGGGAGCTGGTAGTGGATAATGTAATAGGAATGCTTTGATTTTATTTACCTAATAAACACCTTTATCCATCCTGTTGCAGCAGCAGAATTTTTATTTTCCCCACAGATCTGCAGAGAGGATTGGGACACAGGGTTTGAGGCATTTAGTTTTGTATTATACGTGGTAAAAATGACCACGTATAATAGACAAATCATCTAAAATCATAGGCCACACCCTCCCTTCCGTTGACACCCTGTACCATAGACGCATCACACTACGAGCAGTAAAATCCCCTCTCATCCAACATATCACCCCTTCACACTGTTGCCTTCTGGAAGGCGCTACAGGTCAACCAACTCAGTCAGATTCAAAAACAGCTTTCTCCCCCAACAACAGTACGGACATTAAATCAAGCCACTAACTGATGTTTCAGTGTGTACCTGTCTATTTAGTGTCGTATTGTGGTGTTTTGACACAGTGATGTGAGCAAGTCATGCTGTACCGGAAACAAATTTGTTGTGTGGTCATTAAAAAATTAATCAATGAATAAGCATAACACCATATCATTATTACAGCAATACCTCAGCAAGAGCTATTACGGTTCAAACAAACACTGTAGAAGCTAGGATAGAAGCAACTTACAATAGAAAATGGGGGTTTTAATCTAGAGGTGTTTAAAAACGTTTTAAAGACCAAAGACTATTAAGTTAAAGACCTGTTATGACTCTTTTGGGCCTTTCAGAAATCCTGTGTTTGTAGGGCCTGGGTTCAGTCTTTAGGAGTCAGGGTATTCCTAGCTGTACTTTTAAAACTATCATGGTGAAAAATAAATAAATACACATACACACATGTACGTACACCTACACTAACACCAAATATCTTTGTATACAGTTCCCCAATCTCTAAGTTCTCCGAGATTGGGGAAGGTATCAAACGTTTGTGTGCACTTTAATTTCAGTGACGCTAAAATCTGTGACGACACCGGAAGGTCAGCAAGACTTCATGGTTTAACACAAAAGCGCAGCACAGTCTACGGGAATCAAAAGCCGACGTTGAGCTGATAAAACAGACAAGGGCACCTTAGGTTTCAGGCACTGTGGAGTTAAACATGTCTGTCTGCATTTTTTTCCTTCAAAAAAAAAAAAAGTGTTTCAGGAAATGTTTAGACTAGAATCTGGACCCACTTTAGACTGATAAATGCTTTCCCTGCACACGTCTTTACATATTTGTTGTGGGACGCAATAAAAGCCAAATGTTTTTGTTATTAAAAAAAATACCCAACATTTCTTTTACATTTATTAAGTCATTGAGCAAAAATGATTAATTTGAAAATCCAAAAAAATGATAAAGTGTAATTAATGGGAGCCCTAGTCCAAGAACGATATTCAGGAATGTAGGCGCGTCTATCTTTAGAGACTGATATGAAGCTGCTAGTTGGAAAAATAAATCTCCAAATACTTTGACGGTCATCGTGTTGCTGATAGACATAATTAGCTAACGTATGGATGTTTGTGTCTGGGGGCAGACCATGGTAGTCTGCTGAAAAGATAGAGATGGTCAGGGTAAAGAAGAGTTACCAGAAACCACAGGACTCTATGAATTATGTCTCTTTAATACTAATTAGCTAAACACAGAAAATGCTTGATCTCCGTAGCCGACATTGCGCCGTGTTATTATGCCGAGTCATTCCCAAAAAACAATCAAAACAAAGGCAACTTAATTTAGCCAACATTCAGACCTTGCTGGCAAAAACAACATTAGTAGCATTTAGAGCGGACCCAGCTCTGTAACGCAGGCAGCAAGGGCAGATGTGCCCCTCTGTACCATGGCAGAATACAAAGAGCGTCTATCTACCAGACATGACAGCTTGTGTGTGGGAGTGGGTTGCACACGGGACTTCAGAAATCAAACTTAAACCGAGGCAGAACTTAGTAATGGCTTTCACAGTCAATTTGCACCGTGGTGAACTATATCAGAAAGAAGAAGAGTATTAACCGTCTGCAGCAGTTAGTTTCATGTTGAGACACGTGGCTAGCTTTGTCTTGCAAAAAAACGGACAGATTGTGAAGCTCAAAAGAATTGGATGCCATGACGCGGCACGTTTGCTGTGATGCATATGTTGCAGTGTGGCGATTACACTTCAAGATCAACGAGAGGCCCTTGTGTGGCTGAGGTTACGCTGCTGGTTTACCTGTTTAAATAAGTTGTCCAGAGAGACAGCATCGGTCGCTCATTCACACAATAAGCGGACAATATCCACAGCACCATTATTCTAGCTGAAATCCACCGGTGATCAGGACTGGCTCATTTTCAGTTTCATCTGCCACACACTAGATGGAAACTCAAAGGTCAAAGGTATTTCCTGATCAATGAATGCGCCATAGTGAAGCACTGCCAGGTCCTGGATCCATAAACCCTCTTCGGTGTGGAGACTGTTACTAGGTGAAAAAAACTCAAAATCTGCCACTTTCCCAATCACTGAAATGTTTTAATAAAAAGGTTTATTCAGGATGTCAGACAGTGAGAGAGAGTTGATAAAAACCCAACAGCCTTAGGGTAAGAATCTACATACTGTAAACAATTAGTGGCGTCAAGCACACTAACTGCTAAGATGCTAAAGACAGTTTAAAACATCAGCTACATAACCGTATCTCTCTTTTACAATATTAACAAAACACCGTCTCACAGTTATTGCTCTTTCACTTCACGCCCGGTTAGGGTGACCAGATCGCAAAGAACCAAAGGTGGGACGGCGGGATGCTTGTGAGGGACAATATAGGACACATAACCACCACTATGATGATGTCATACATTTGAATTTATTACAGTAATCAGTGTCTGCCTTCCCTGTAATTGCAAAATAATGCATTTTTCACCATTCATGACTTTATAAAAAGCATTATTTAATTTCTTTGAAGTTTAACAAAACTGTTAATCTTTAACCCTGTGACAGACTGGCGACCTGGTCAGGGTCGACCCCGCCTCTCGCCCGTTGCTTCACGTTGTGCTCCCCTTCGTGTAAAGTTGAAAAATAACTTTGGCAAACTTCACAAAAAGCTCTTTGAGGATCACATTTTTCTGGCCTCGCCCAGTTAGAAACCGTTCCCCAGCAGCATTTTCTTTACTTTTGATGTAGTTTGCTAAATATTCCTTTTATTTTTTATTTTACAAGCATCCTGGTGCCAAGCTGCTCGGGACGCTGCTGCATATTTTGACTGACAGCTGACTCAACTCTCATTGACGATGACCACAGCTCTGCCTTCTTTATTTCAGAAAAGCACCTCATAAATAATTTTTTGACTTCTCAGAATTTGACCCAATCAAATGTGGGACACTGTTTCAGTTTGTGGGACACCGGGACAAGAGTGAAAAAAGGCGGCACAGTCCCGCGTAAATCGGGACATCTGGTCACCCTACTTACGGTCGCAGCAGATGTCCTCTCCGTTTCCCACATAAATATTCTAATCTCTAAAAGGAAGGCTAAAACAAATATTTTGATTGCTGTTCTTATACGTTTTAATGTCATGGTTCTTAAAGAGAAACTGGAATCAGCTAAACTCAATATCTGCAGGTCAAATCTTAGCCACATAACCGTGATCGACGCGTCTGCCTGTATTATAACGGATTTAATTACACTCTCTCCTGGGTGAAAAATGTTAAACTCAAACGTCGGAAAACATCCGTGTTTGGCAATGAACTACAATAAAATTTGAAAGCAACCAAGCAGCAGCAGTAGTCTTCTCCTTCAACGTGGCATAAAGTAAACAACAACTGTCCCTATGATCACACCAAGAGCTCTGACCTGTCTGCTGTATAGTCCAGAAGAGCTAAAGGGAAACTGAAACCTGCAACCAGGAGAGGCAGATTTTTTCAGGGACACAGATTTCCTATTATGTCAGAAACACTTGAAACCAGAGGGAATTGGTGTCTGCCTACCTTAGTGATCGAGCTAAAATAAATAAATAAATAAATAAATAGAAAGGAGACGAAGCAAATGCAGAAGCAAAAGTTCATAAGAGGGGGGAAACAACATCCCGTTGGCCACTTTGTCACCAGCTTTGTATGAACTGGTCTGTTTCCTCATTTTTGCTGATTGTCTGAGATGGCGCCATTTTTCACAAGATTAATGACACCCAACTGTCCTAAATTTAGGACCAACACCTGGGAACAGTCGCTGACCTTGTGTGGAAAAAAAAACAAAGAGACAGTATGGGTTGCAAAATACTTGACATATAACTTTTTGAGAAGCGCAACGCTTTAGGGGGAAACGGGTTTGTTCAGTTACCTAAACACTTTAAGAACACATATTGTACTTAATACAACAGGATAGAAACGGACCATATCGGGACATTTATGTGTGACGCTACAGCTCGTGCCAGCAGTACGTTGAAAGCAGAGAAGAAAAACAATCTACTAATCAGTCTTCAGACAATGTAGAAATCACAGGTTAAAGGTCGCATTTAGCTGTCGGCAAACAAATACATCTTAGGTGAATCCTTCCGCATTGACAGCTTTGCATGCTTTAGCCATAACACACAAAGTTTTCTTTAGTTAAAGAATACAATAAGAACATCACAGGAGAGGAAAAAATTATACCTAAAAGAGTTTCTTTTAAAAGATACTTATTGATCGAGTGTTTAACCGTCTGACTTGGCAAAAGTCTCAAACTGCGGTTTGAGGTAAACTATTGAGACACATAATGCTCCAAATATTACTCAGTAAACCTAATTTAAATAGAGAAATATCTTAATGGCGTGTTAGCTTAACTATGTGTTAAGGCTGGGTGATAAATTAGGGCTGGGCAATATATCAAGATTTTAAAAATATTGATTTATTTTAAAGCAATACGGGATGAGACTATATTGTTTATATCGAGGTGGTCTATGATGCGTTATAATTATCCGGCAGGTTATTTTTCAGTGGTTTCTCATATTTATCTACAGCTGTTTGTTAAAAAATGTGCCTGTGAGACATTTGTGATAAACTTTGATTCAGAGATGCCTTTTTAGAATTACTTCATGGAAAGGAAGATATATCGAGATTAATATTGTACATCGGAATTCAACCTAAAAATACTGAGATTTTATTTTTGGTCCATATCGTCCAGCCCTAAGATAGATCAATTAATTTGAATGTTTAGGAATCAATTTTTTTTTTCTTTTGCCAAAGTACTTCTTGGGCTTCCATGAAACTTCACGCTACATTAATCCTGAAGGAGGCAATTGTCTTGGTAATAGCATGCAATGCTGCAAAAGGAAAATAAGCTTAAAAAAAATAGATAAGATAGATTCTTCTAAAGAAGAAACTTTGTTTTACCCTAAGAGGCACTTTATTCCTTTGCTTCTTTTTTTTTTTTAATTAGTTTGAAGTTACACTAGTGAAGTGAAACCAGTTCTTTGATACATACTCAAAACAAGCAGTTTCCACAAGCAGCAAAAAGTTTGTTATATTTTAAACTTTTCTTTTTTTTTTTTTACAAAGCCAGGGCCACCATCTTGTTTTACAAGCATGTTTCCCAGCTTGTATTTAGTTGCACTTCGAATTCAGGTCAACACCCAGACAAAATGATTATAATAAAATAAAGTTTTTAAACATAATTTCTGTAATTTGTTTTTATGAAATAAAAGGGGGAAAATCTGAGCTCAATCTGAGATTTTATTTTCAAACAATATTTCCCAGCCCTACTGTGAGCAAAAAGGTAAGGTTCACAAACTCCAACTTTAATTAAAGTGCATTTGTTTGGTGAGGGAAAATTATTTGAAGCTTTTTTTGTTTGCAATTTGCTAGAAATTACCACCACTATAAGTGTAACCCTTACCATTCCTATAAAATTGATGTAATTGAAGCATTTTTTAAATTATACCAAAATTTTGAGGTATATTAGAATGTTTAAATTAGTAAAAGATAGTAATGCACGAGGTCTTCTTTTTAGCCCGGTAAATGTGTGACATTTCTATGAACCACTTTTCAAAATGGGAAAGACTCAAGTTCAACATTTAACTAAAGGAGGGAATACGTGTTAAAAGTCAGGAAACTTCTCTACCTCTACATTCAGAGTAATTTTAAGACGTGTAGAGGAGACCAAGCCTTTGTAACCTGTTACTATTTTTTTTTCTCTCGAGAATAAAATAGGGGTGTGAATAAGAAACATCAGCGAATTAAAGCTGAACAGAAACGTACGTACAAGGCATGAACCACATTGCTTTGTAAAATAGCCTCGCTTTAATCAACACACCAGACATTTCCATTTCTCTGAGCGGACCCTACGGCCTCTCCAACATCCCCGAGTACACTAGAGCGGGAATCTGCTAAGATACGTTCCCATAAAGGCAAACGGAAATCTGTGACCTGAACTCAAACTCCACGTTTTACCCTCAGTCGCCCTCCTTTTGTGTCCAGCGGCTCGCGGAAAACGGATCAATGGCGGAGGCCCAACCCCTCAGGTAGGCCGCTCATCTCCAACGCTGTAATGCCCCCCCCGCTGGGACCGGACACAGCCCGTGAACACATTAACAGCCATTTTAAGGCACACAAGCTCCTCAGCTGCGTCCTTAGGGTTCAATACAAGGAGAGACAACAATTATACCGTCCAATATAGATGCCACAAGAATGAATTATTACAGCCCACTAAAAAGACAACAGAGCACTAACTCATTTTTGGGTAGCTAAGCAGCACGGGCCTTTATTACATTGATTTTACCCGTCATACTGACCAGCTATCTTACAGGATAATGCGTCCGTGCGATGATCTTAAATTTAAGGCGGCAGCTAACAAATCATCGGCGCGGACGGTTTTTCTGGGCTGCTGGCTTTACTGATCCAGCATTCAAAGGCTCTATTCTCAATCGCACGTGTTCAAGGTGGCCAGAAAACAGGATTTGTTCTCTTACAGATATCATCTTTAAAAGAAAGATCAGCCTACGTCTGCTGGTTTGTGCACCAGGGTAGGAATGGGGGCAGGGACCCAGCTGAGGAGGTGCCATGGTTGGGGGAGGGAGAAGAACGCAGAGCGCATGTGGTTAGCTGAGCCATAATCTAACTGTACCCAAGTGAAGAAAAAAAAAAAAAAAAAAAAAAAAAAACTCTTCCTTGTCTTCTCTTTCTCACTGACAAGCTCACTCTCCATCTTACCCCTCCCTGTTTCACAAACGTACTGCTTGCTCGCTTGTTCTGTTCTAGGCTCGGCCAGCCCAGAAGTCTGAGTGTGTCTGTGTCTGTGTGTGTGTGTGTGTGTGTGTGTGTGTGTGTGTGTGTGTGTGTGTGCGTAAATGTGTGTGTGTGCCCCTACTGGTTGTGTCCCGTACGCCAAGGGTTAAGCCCCTGCCATTTTAACGCCACTGACAGATCAGACCATTAGGGTGTTACCTAACAAAATGGAAGCCTTTAACCCTGAATCTGCCAGACCGCCTCTTTGTGTGTGTGTGTGTGTGTGTGTGTGTGTGTTTGTGTGTAAATGAGAGCCAGAGCTACTCAGAGTGTATCTATGCGTGCGCATGTCTCCACCTGGATTCTCCCCCAGCAACATGATGACGACGCAGCACCAGCAAGACCAGGAAGTATGAAAGACACCAGACTTCTCTACATGATGGCAGAAAAACGCCGGTACACGTACGGCCACGTTTAACCACAACAGCTCGCTTGTTTGCGATCCGCAGACGCTCTCGCACTTAATATTGTAACCTCGGCACGTAAAGACCCAGCATCACAGTCGCATCTAATCTGGATTACAGCCGGCAGACATGGAACTTCAGTAATGTTGTGTGAGAGACCACCAACCAAACTGCATAAACATATCATGTAAACTCCAGGTATCGTTCTACTCTGTAATTGTCAAATCCCCAGAGGCATTTTCGAGCTCAAATATTTACGAGCCACAATCTGAAAGGACGGCTAAACGTTCTCAGAAACCTGAGGGATAATCTCAACTTTCAGCCCGATTGCTTCCAAACGTTTCCTCTGTAATCCTGTAAAACCAGAAGCGCATACCCTCATGCAGAGCGGAGGGCCAGGACACACGCACGCCGCTATCAGATTACATTTCTTAGAACTGGATCTTAGCAGGAAGTGACCGGAGTTAAAGGGGGACCTCAGGGAGTCCGACAAAACTGTATCAAAAAGCATCTGAAAATGCAGAACACCAACGCACAAAGGAGTTCCAAACAACGTCTGGGACCACTGCTGCATATTTCTGAGATGGGGCAGCACCTCGTTACTTCTCATCAGACGGTGTCAGTCTAGGTTAGACCTCCACATGAAACGGTTTGCAGAAGAGCAAAGACCTGAAAACAAGACGCAGGCTTTCCCGTACAGTGTTTCAGACGAAATTCACGGAAAGAAACATAAAAAAAAAAAAAAACAGAGCATTTATCATATATGCCACTAATAATTCCTATTTTACTGCAGTTATCTAAAGGGAATAGAGTGCTGTGACACTGACCACTATGGATTTACTAACGCAATAAAAACAGCAGCTGTTTTGATCAAGCGGGAAGCAGCCTGACAAAGGAAACCCAGATTTTTGATTGAGTTGAACGTTTGAACGTTCTGATCGACTGAGGAGTGTGAAAGTGAAATTAAACGGAGGTTGACTTGCCTGCTTAGTGTGCCACATTAAGCTTTAGTTGTAGGGACAAAAAAAAGAGTGTATAGTCGAAACTGCAAGCAACAAAGTAGATCCTAAATATGTACTGATAATCTTTGTTATGGTTGCTGCTTCTAAACAGAATATTCCTGCCCCCGTTTCATATTTACATCCGAACAACCATTAAGAAATGTGTTATTTTCTTAATTACCAAGGGAGCTCTCCTCCAAGCGGCAAACACCGGCTCTCTCTAAGCGGCCTTGCAATCTAAACTCCATGCAGTGTTTCTTGCTTCCACGTTGCAGCAAGGTTTTACTACTTTAATGCGGCGACACATCACAGCCTCCATACGTCCATCCTCCTCCGCTTATCAGAGAACGAGTGGCAGGGCTAACGGGTCCAGGAGGGAAAGCCAGACATCCATCCCCTCAGTGACATTCCCAAGCTCATTTTGGGGGGGGGGGGGGATCCCAAGACGTTCCCAGGCCAGAAAGGAGCGACATCCTAACCAGGCGAGGTCCCCCGGGGTCACAAATAAGGCTGCACAATATATTGCAAATATATCGTCATCGCATTATCAGTGTGTGCAATACTCATTCCCCAAAGGGCAGCTCGGAGTGCAATCGTTGTTGCCTAATAAACTCCATGTGTTATGAACTTGGGTTGCACGTGCCCATGTAATATTTAGCCAGTTGGACAGAGTCTCACGGCAGCAGATGCTCACACCGGACACAAATGACATTGGCCAAAATGCTTTAAGGTCACTGCGTGCAGGAAGCACAGATGAGAAAAAGAGGAGAGACAAAAATAGGCATATATTGCACTGATATCAGCGTTGCAAGATTTTCTGATATCACGCAGCCCTAGTCATAAGTCAGGTGGAAGGGCCCGACAGACCTCCAAACCAAACAGCGCCCAAGAGGCTTCTAATCAGATGCCCCGTGGTTGCATGAAACGATTCCTTTCGACGTGGAGGAGAGACTGCTCTCCATCCAGCTCCTCCAGGATGATCCTACTCAGCCCGCCTCGAAACGCGGAGCCCAGACCAAGCACCGATCACTACATTCATCTCTTGCTTTGTCCTACTCTCACTACTGAAAAAGACACCAACACAGAGAACAGTATGAACATGTCTCCAGTCATGAACCTCAGACTTGGAAACACTGACTTACATCCTTAACACCTGTTTTACAGCCACCATGACCTGGTAGAGCGGTTCGAGTAGCTCTACCATCCTGGAAGCTTTTTGCTAGTATATGCCCACATGTTTAACATTTCTTAACAGTCCATTTGTTCATCTTGATTCATCTTTTTTTATGCAAAATGTTGAAATGTGGCTTGCAGTTTTTTTTTCTCTCTCAAGATATTAGATTCCACCTCATCTCCAACTTGACTCCAATCTCCATTTGCATGACTTGACCCTTAAAACATGACAAAAAAAAAAAAAAATAACCAGAGCAGACTGAAGCAAATACAAATTTTCATCTAAAATGAATGGATAAGAGATTTGGATAAGAATGGATAAGAGATAAGAGATATTTTTTTTTAAATCATCAGCTGTGATGTCCTATTAACATACAAGTGTCAGACTGGATAAATGAACACTTTTAAGCGCAAAGAAGTGTTTTTTCACGGTACTCGTTTTTTTGTGAGAGCAAAGGCAGGTATATATATATATATATATATATATATATATATATATATATATATATATATATACACACACACACACACACATATACACACACACCAGAGGAGCTAGTGAGATTATCCAGCTAATATTAATTTGTTACAGTTGTTACTTGAAGATCAAAACAGCAGAAAGGCATGCCAAAATAATATTCTGCACAATAAAAAGTTTGATAGAGAACTACTATAAACATTTAGCTGTATTTATACAAAATGTTTGCTTAACTTGCGAAGCCCTCGAAAATCACTAGCAGCCCACAGTACAGGATCTGACCAATAGTTCGAGCAAAAAAAGTGAGGCATAGAAGTTCTAGACAGGTATTAATAATTGACACCTAAAAGTTAAAAAGACAGTTAGAAAGTGGTGCAGATTTGCTAAAAAGCTGTAAAAAGTACCACAAAATATTCACACCGTCATCAGTGCAGTTCACGAATTACCACTATTTCTATAAAAATCACTTAAAGAAAAGACAGGGTTACTGCTACATACTTATACTAACCATGATCAGAGTTTGAAATGAATTTAAATATCATGAAAGGTTAAAATGTACTTTGTTTTGAAAAACCAACACTGCCGTCTATATCCTGTCTGGCTGCGAAGCTGCTAGCCGCTACTGTGCTGCAATCAGGAGGGAAGGAAAACTAGAGACGGCATTCCAGTGTTGCCCATTTAGCGTCTTTGTTGCTATATTTTGTGACTTTTCAGACCCCTCATGCGACTTTCTTCCAAAAAGTGACTAGCAACGACTTTTTCTGTTAATGTGAACTTTCTGTGAAAGCATCAATCGAGAGCTACTATGAGCTCGTTCCTGTTTCCCTCAGTGCTGTCTCACAGGCACACCACAGCTGCTGTTGCCTCGTCCAGAAAGCTCCGCATGCAATCACAGCAAAGAGAGCAGAGAGGAGACCCACGTCAAAATGAATCATGCATGCACAAAAGTGCTGGTTATCCCGCCCTGGATTACAAAGCGGGAAATAAATATGACGTAAATATAGTTTTTTAGTCTAATTTGTCTCTGAAACTGTTAGTCCCAAACAGTTTTTAATTACTTTTCTGGGTAACAAATGTATGAACAAATATGCAAATCAGATGATGACGTCTAACGCTGAATAAATTCACACCCTCAACTCAGCAAAAAAGAAAAAAAAGAAAAAAAATAATTAATGATATTTAGGTAAAGAGGGTTCTCGTCAGCGCATTTCAGCATAACGGGCCGTTACGCTGTCTGTCAAGCTGCAAAATGGTGTCTTTGAACGCATTTACCTGCTTATTTTGCATGCATACATGAGAAACTTTTCTGTTCAAGGACCTTAAGTCGGCACTAGAAAAATGTGTCATTTTGACAGTTACAGGCACGTGCACTTGTTTAGGTTTGCGTATCTAGGTTAATTTATGTCACGAATGCAGCCGGCTTTTGCGCAATGCTTATTGGCTGACATCTGGGCACTCTTTCCGCAGGGTTTACCCTACTTTATTATACACCGCCGTGTATTTATTTTATGTTTATTTTAGGGTTTTTTTATACACTTGTAACAGGAATGCCAAAGATGGTATATAGTAGAGTTGTCAAAATAATTGATGCCTCAATATAACCAATAAATTATTCAAAAATACAGATTTGACTCAAAATAAACATGATCTGGCCCATTCACATCTGCCCAAATTGTCACACTTCTTCTGCCAGCAGAGCAGAGACTCCCGTCTCTTCTCTGCAGCCAAACACCTGACCCAAATAATAAACTCCTGCTGGAAGTCTTAAAGTTGGCTAACATGGAGAACAGCCAGAGGAAACATGTGACATGAAAACACAACAGGGTGTTTCAGAGAAACTTTTCCCAGACAAGAAAAACGAAATGCTGAACAATGCTACACGCTAAGCTAACGGTACAACACAGGTGTTTGAGAGCAACATAAAAAAAGTCAGTACAGCTCCTGTATCTGCTGCAGTGAAGGAGTAAACCTCCCAGACAACACGGGCTAACGCTAGCTGTTATTAGCTTGACAGAGAGCCCAATGACAGAGTTCTGTCAGTCTGGGTTCCCCCTTTGAGCTGCACAAAGCAATGCTCCACTGCGAGGTTGAAGAAATAAATACTGAAGCAAGGAAACAACAAACCAGTGCCCCCCATTTTAGCTGTTATGTCGAGGGGATATACTTGCGATTAACGTGTTAGTTGAAAGAGGTCTCCAAGTTACAATATTATGTTTTATGCCGTTAATTTTTAGGAAGATTTATTGTCCAGCAAAATTTGTTATCATGACAGGCCTGACCATCACTTTTACAAACAATCCTGGTGAGAATCCTGGTAAATATATTATGTATAACCTGATGGTGGAATTTCTAAATCAGGATCACTGGTATCCTAATCTGGATACAGTAAGACCTTGCAGATGCAGAGTGGACAAGACACAGACTGACTCCCCTATGAGCTGTCAGCATTGAAAACTTCTTGTTCTTACCTTCCATTTCTCTCACAAGTTGTAGAAGAGGGGGGGGGGGGGGGGGGGGGGGGGGGCAAGTACCGTGAGAAAAAAAACCCTCCTTGCGCTTAAAAGTGTTACGTTATCCAGTCTGACACTTGTATGTTAAGCAGAGCAGTTTCTCAGGGCCCCATTTGCCAATCTGGATGATTGGCACTCCTAGAGGTGGACAATAATTCAATATCAATATATATACTGTTATACAACTTTATTCAGTAAAGGTGATATCACATTTCCAATATTTCAATATACATTACAGTCTATGATTACAGCATTTGTCACTGACTGACATTCTGGGTTTTATGATGTTTTATTTCTTAATGCAAATATTTCTAAGATGATATTGGAGAAGTTTTATATACATGGCAAAACAATTGTCCCAAGTTTGTACAGGCATTTGTTGTGGGCATTATTTGGAGTCTTTCTGAGGCTTGTATTTTGTTTATATCAATATCGTAATTATATGGTATCGACCGAAATTAAGAAATATACCGTGACATAAGTTTGGGCCATATCGTCCAGCCCTAGTAGGCACACAAATCGAACTCACAAAGCCAGTTGAATCCGAGGGCGTTTAAAAATAAATAAATCACGCAGCCAACATCCTTCCCCAATTACAGCAAGGGTAATGTATTTGCCGTAAAGCGAGGGAATATAGCGTGGAAATATATGCTTTAATGTGGATTTTCACCATAAAATAGCAAGGGTAAGATTAATTTATTGACATAAGCCCCATTTTTCCTCTTCTGCTGCTGGTTCAGCGAGTTTTGCACAGTGTTGATACTTAAAACTGTTGGAAAGGGCGGAGTCTGGACTTATTTTCAAAGGTTGATTGTGTGGGTCGTTCCTGGGTGTTTTTCCGCCTCTTTTTACGTTTTATTTAGCTGCTTAGTGTCGGAATTTGGTAGAAAATGTTTTTGACATTTATATGAATTTCTCTCCATTAAGTGGATATGCACTAGGTATAAACCGGTTAATTTTAGCATTGGGGCTGGGCGATAACTCGATCTTATTGGATAATTTATTCTTTTAATTTTTTTTTACCAATACACTACCCTGGGCTTCCATTAAACTTTGCACTATATCAGTCCTGAAAGGAGAACTTTTTTTGGTAATAGTATGCAATGTTGAAAATATGTTTAGTAAAATATATTGTCAAAATACTCCAAAGAGTAAAACTTTTTACCCTAACACAAAGCACTTTAATTTATTAATTTACTTAATTTTTAAGTTGGTGTGAAGTTACACAAGTGAAGCCTGTTCTTAGATGCGTAATACAACAAGCAGCAAACATTTTGTGTTATATTTTAATATGCCGTGGCCTGCCATCTTGTTTTATAATCATGTTTTAAAGCTTGTAAGTTATAAGTTGCACTTTGAATTCAGGTCAACTCCCAGATGAGATTATTAAAATAAAAGTACATTTTTAAAAATAATTTCAGCAATTTGTCTTTATGAAACAAAATGGGAAGAAAATCAATTAAACGGAGGCGGTAAAAAAATCAGATTTTATTTTCAAGCCATATCGCCCAGCCCTAGTTACCAGGCGTTTGGATTGATTTTGTTGGTTGATGTGCTGCTGCATCCGGTGCTCTGGCTATATGGGTTAAGCTGATTTATGAAAATATGGAATTAAAAATATAATACTCATTAGCCGCATTCACAAAAACACTTGAAGGTGGAATTACGGCACCTAGTGTTACTTATTGGACTTAAAACAGGAAGCCATGTCTCCGGGAGTTCTGCCGCTGTTCGAGCGGTAGTGAGGTTTGTGAAGATAATAGTGTTGATCCTTGCATCGTTAGAAGGCTCCATAGGTCAGGCCATATAAACCAAAAATGTGGCAGGAATCACTCAACCCAATTATGGAGACTTTCTAGGATGTAATTTAGATCAGTCCAAGTGTTTTTCCTCTGTCTCTGTAGTGCTTTTGTTTCCTCTTTTTTGTTTTGTATTGTTCGTGTACAGCACTTTGAATCGTCTTATTACTGAAAATTGCTTTATAAATAAACTTGCCTTGGATGCACCGTGCACTTTAGAGCTCAAGAACTGTCATCCTAGTCCTGTACTGAATATTATGTCAATGTGTAGTAACTTCTGCTAACATTTATGGTTTCAGGCACTACCAGTAAATTCAGGGAATACCGGTCATGCAGGTTATTGCACCAAAACCTGAAGGCCAACAAAATAAAAGCTTGATACTTCATTTAGAGCTACACGATATTAGAAAATCTTGTGATTATGATATAAGTTGCAATATGCGTTTCTATTCTTCTTTCCTCCATTTCTCATCTATTCTCCATCACTTTATGACTTTAGCATTTTGGGCAAAATCATTTGTGTCCGGCATTAGCAACTGCTGTTGTAAGACTCTGTCCAACTGGCTGAATATTACACTGGCATGAAAAATGCAAGGACATAACCTTTAACAAAACAATTATTGCACTCCAAACAGTCCTTTGCGATTCATTTATTTATTGCACACTGATATTGCGATGACTATATATTCGCAATATATTGTGCAACTCTACTTTCATTACAATAAAGATCAACGCACTGCAGAGACACACGACTCATTTTAGTGAAGTTGCTGAATTGCAAAAATCATAAGCCACCAATACTACTATATCAAAAATGATGATATGTAGCTACAAAAGTAAAAAGGTTAAGACAGAAATAGCATCTCTGTCTGCAGATGGTTCTTTGAAATCACAGGGGCAAAAAACCCAATTACCATTTCTTTTGAAGGCATTTTTGTCAACTGATTAAAAAGGACAAGACAACACATGTCCAGAACAGGGCAAGGAGTATTTCACAACTAGCTTTCAGTTGGACTAATTTTAAAAGAAATGGTAAGTATATTTAAACAGCCACAAAAACCAAAGACCATTTAGTTCTAAATTCATGCGCATGTTCACCTTATGTCTGATTAAAAACACGGCTTACATGTCCAAAAAAGCTACAATGGTCATTTCTAAAGGTCAGGCCTACTATTACCTAATTATTAGCTTCAACACTTGAAAAATTTTAACTGCATAAAGACTTAATGTAAAGATCAGAAAATAAATTAATATTTTAATATGAGAAAATTGTTACGATTAATAAATATGTGACCTGGTGCCACTCGTTTAAAAACTAAACAGCATTACCTGTCTAAGAAATGGAAGGCTGGTCACACTACCAACGCCCATGCTTGACAAACCCCAATACGGTAAACAAGAAATAGTTAAGGCAGTTACAATCTTCTCGGCTTGTCTATAAAGAACCGCCCCAGGCCTTTGAGTGGTTATTCCTGTCCAATATGTCTGCTCCTGCCCTCTGGTATCTGGACGAACTGCCAGGACGGCAGATTCTCTGACACCATGAAAACATTCAAATCAACAAAGTTATCTTGAAATTTGCTTAGGAGATTTAAATAAACATCTGGTGTTGAAAAATGACACCAAGGTTTAGAAGTACCACCAATAAGCCTTTCGTAACCCGTCCATACTAGTAGAAACAGTGGCGTGACATGAAGCTGCAGAGTACTTTGTAAAATCCAACTATAACTAAAAATAATTTACCATTATGTAGTGCGGAAATAAACAACAACTATGCTCTTGCTTGGTAACCCTACACCATACCGAGACCCCCCACACACACAGCTCAAGAACTTTATATGATTTACAATATTTATAAAGCACATGACATGTTTCTCTGTGCTTGGTGAATGTAGTATTAAAGAAACTAAACTAAACAGTGACATCAAGTCCCAAGGAATATAAGAAAATACTATGAATGAGGGAGGAGAGGGGAGCAGTTGCACATTTAAGTGGAACATGTGCTTCCGTTTCGACCGTAGCGCATTAGGATTAAGTGCCGCATGTTATGATTGTGAAAAACTAAGAAACAAAAACATATATAAAGATGGATTAAAAATCTAGATTATATTCCAGAGGAAGAAAATTATTTCGACAGCATGCCGTATCTTCCAAAATGTAAGCTCTTAATTTTCTTCTCATTCCATCATGTTACAGCCTCAAACTGTAATGTCTTTTATTAGGATCTAATGTGACAGATCAACACAAAGTATCAGGTAACTGAAGCGAAAGCAACGTCAGACAATGTTTCTAATACATTTTATAGCTCAAAGGTGTGGCCTGCATTTCTATGTGGTCCCCCTAAGTCAATCCTTCACAGATCCAGCCGTTCCCGGTGATTGCAGGTGCAAATCTTTCTGGTAAATGTCTTCATACCAGCTTTGCACACGTTGAGACGGGAACCTTTTGTCCATTGTCGTTTGCAAAGCAGCTCAAGCTCACTTAGACTTCGATTTGGAAATGTTGCCACATGGTTTTAATTAGACTTAAGTCTGGACTTCGACCGCACCATCCTAACTGTACTTCGACCTAAACCAGACCCGGGCACTTCACGGTCCCTGCTCCACATCCGGCCCCTTTACACATCGAGAAGCCCAATTAAACATTTTAATAAGCGCGGCATGCTAAAAGTATCCCGCTTTTATTTTGAAAAATCTGTATTTATTTTACAGTTTCAACCATTTATCAACAAGACTTGATCTCGGGAATTACTGAATTTAATTTGTCAGACTAAACCTACAGCACGCACACAGTATTATAAAAACACTGTGCACTTGCATGAGAATTGCAAAAGATAATTGCTTGTGATAAAGTTTCACTTGTCAGAATGATGGGTCACTTTTTGTCAATCAGTTGCGATCTTTACTGTAGCCAGAAGAGCACAAAAAATATTAGCAGTTTATCAAACCCTGTTCAAAGTAATTAAAGGAACACTATTTAATCAGAGTTTATACTATCAAGTCAGTTTAACATCTGTAATATTGATCCGGTCAGTTCCGTTGTTAATCAGTGTCGGCTGTTTTGGTGTTAATGAAATTAATAACAGGGCAACAATGAGCAGAGTCCAAAAACAGGAACGGTGTTGCAGGTGGAGGCCACAGACATTTTTTTTTTATTTCTTACTGCTTTTCAGTAGTCCGCGTCACTACTGGTAGCATGAGGCCATGCCTGGACCCTAGAGAGGTTGCACAGGCAGTCCAACTCCACCAGGATGGCACATTAACACCTGTCTTTGTCAGAAGGTTTGCTGTGACTCCCAGCACAGTCTCAAGAGCATGGAGGAGACTCCAGGAGCTGGACAGGACCATTGGAGGCTGTTAACCCATCAGCAGGACCCGTATCTGCACTTTAGTGCAAGGAGGGTCGGGATAAGAACTGCCAGAGCCCTATTAAAGTGACCTCGCGCGGATGTGAATGTCCTGATCAAACCACTAGAAACTTCATGAGGGTCGTCGGAGGACCCGACCTCCTCCAGTAGGCCCTGTAGGCCCTGTGGTCACTGTCTGGCACCACAGAGGTCAACTGGCCTTTGCCAGAGAACACCAGACTTGGCAGGTTCTGGACTGACTCCCAGTTCTTTTCGCAGGTTCTCTCTGAGCTCATGTGACAGATGTGAAAGGCTCTACAGAAGCTGTGGTGAACGTTATGCTGCCTGCAACATCGTTCAGCATGATCAGCATGGTGGTGGGTCAGTGATGGTCTGTAGAGGCATATCCTCTCTGGGACATCATGTTTAGCTCCAGCAAACACCACCAGGCTGCATCTCAGACTTTCAGTACCATCTTGAGTTGCTGCGATTGGACTAGTTTTAGTTTCATTTTCACTGTGGCTTGGGTTTCGGCCTCTGTTGGCAGCTCCTTTTCATCCAATGATGTGGCATCCTTTTGTCCTCAACACATTACCTATGCCTTATCAGTGTGGATATCCAGCATGTCCCCACCCCCGATGGGACATTCAGTGTGTTGTCAAAGTATTCCTTAAAAATCTTGGCCAGCATTTATACTTAGAAAATGGACCAACCAGTGGTTGGCCTTCAACCGTAGTGACAGTTGAGTCTGTGGGCCTTGGGTAAAATAATCGGCCACCTCTGACTTAAATCCTTCGCTTGCAGCCCTGATTGCACATTTAGGGTTCCTGTCCCACTGGAAGGTGAACCTGCGCCTCTGTCTCCAACGGGTTTTCCTGCAGGACGGCCCCGTAGTAAGCTCCATCCCTCTTGTCATCAACTTTGACCTGCTGCCTTATTTGAGCTCAAGAGCATCCCCACAGCACCGCACTGCCACCACCGTGCTTTACAGTGGGGATAGAGCATTCATGGTGATTTGTAGTTCTATGTTTTAGTGTTTTTAAGCTGGTCATTTTCCACATCTTTGCCACAAGCCATGTGGGAGGAGCGGCAAACTCTAAATGGGACTACTTATGGCCTTCAACAATGATTTTACTGTTGCTCCTCTTCTTCTGTATTTATACACAGATTAAACAACACAGGCCGACTTCTGAAGGCAACTGATTCCACTGGATTTTATTAAGGAGAATCCGAGTAAAAAAAAGGGGAAATACAAACACATGCCACATTTTTCATTATTTTGCTAAACATAAAAAAAAATACATATCCACTTCAGTGACGTTCTATTTTTATGTTCCTCTGTCACATACAAACACACCAAAGATTCTGGCTGCAACATGAAAAAGCCCAATGGGTGTGAATACTTTATAGGGCCCCTTATAAGGCAAACAATAACAACGAGCTGGATAACCAGGGAAATAAATTGACAAATAATGATCAGTCAACAATATAAAACATATCTGTAGGTTTAACTTTTAATCGTGATGAATAACAGAAGGATCACAAGTCATGCCTGTCTAGTTGCATCACTCTAATGGGAGTTTGCCCCCCCCCCCCTCCTTTTTTTATAAGAGGCACCCCTCCTTGGGCAACTCCAAGGCACATCATAAAATGCAAAGCGACACATGTCCTCTTTCACCAGCCAAGGGTGCCAACTGTCTGCCTGATCTAAATAGAGGACACTTGCTCAGAAGAGAAAACGATAATCAGTCTACTGCCCCTCTTACGAAAAGTCTGACATAAAAAAATAAATAAAATAAAATGCCATAACCTCTTTAAGAGCAGGTAGGGACCTACGGCTTAAAGTCAACTAGAAATGAGGTGACTGGTTAAAGCACTCTAACAAAAAAAAACCCACTGAGTAACGATTATATAATGACAATAACGATGTTTATTACCAGGCATGTCTCCACTGGTATTAACGCTGACCTCAACACCTAACAGTGCTGCAACTTAAAAAAATGTCTTTAAACTTGACAGCAAGTCTTGAATTTGCATCCTCCTGCTACACAAACGTTGCTTCTCTAGTAAAACAAGAAGTGGACGTTTCGATGTCTCACTAAACACCTACTGAAGCGTGGGTGATCGCTACCGAGCTGCCGTGGACAGACAGACAGACATCGACCAAGGCACAATCGTCCACCATTATGCCTCCATAAAGTCTCTTCACGCTCGAGCTGATCTGACAAAAGTTATGGGCTCAGTGGATTCCGAAGGCACAAGTGCACACATCTCTACCTAAAAGGAGCTGCTGACCTATAAATACCCCGCTGACCACAATAGTAACGCTGTTTCTAAACTTAAGTGACGCTACTTTAACCCGAGGAGAGCGACTGCCTGCGTCCGACTGAACCCATCAACAACAACAAGCTATCGGATGCTAACGTTAACTTGGCTTCCCAACAACAACCTGTCCATCTGTCCGGCTAGAGAGAAAAAAAAACCCAGTGGCTACATAAATCTAGCTACCAGCCCACAATGGTCATCGGCGTTTAGACGCGTTACTAGCTGGAAACCAGGCGCCCGTGTCCCTTTAAGACGCGATGTTACATATCATACAATTTAGTCTGGGTGCCCCCGAATAGCGATACACGAAAGAGACAATGAAAGCGACCCCGTCTCGGAGAGCCGCGGGGTGGTACGCGACGAGCTAACGTGCGAGCTAAGTTAGCCCGCTAACGCTAATTCTCCGGTCTGCACAAACAGTCCCTGGACGTGTTCACGAATAATTGAGCGTTAATTACGTGGAGAAATGGCATTTTGGGCCGAATGATTTGTGGCTTTAAATTAGCAAATGCAGCGACGGGCAGTCGTTGGGCACCAGTGCCGGTACGGGAGGAGACAAGTTTGATGGGAAAAGTTTGTTTTATTTTTTGCTCCACTTTTGAGGCTTTGCTGCTGGCAGCCCGGGCTAGGGTAGGTGTATGTGTGTGTCGCTGGGGCTCCACACACATACACACATACACACACACACAGACACACACACACTGTTACCTTGCGCGTTAGCTGAGATCGAGCTATGCTAGCTAGCTTAACTTGCGTTAGCCGAGCTAACGCCGACAGAGAGGGAGAGAAAAAAAACTTCCGTCATCGTCACGTTTTAATTGGAAATTTTGATCTCGGATAAGATTACAGGACAGCGAAATAAAGTTTGGCGAACTTACGGAGTATCTAGGAGGAGCCGGGTCGAGTTCCCCCGCGGTTTTCACTTGTTTGGCGTCAGTATTTAGCTGGCTTTGGCGTAAAAAAATCCCGGGGATCCCCTCTCTTCTGTCCGCTGCCACTCCGGTTGCCAGATAATGTAATGAGCCACCACAGGCGGCGTCATGCTGCGTTCATACACACCTCGGAAATAATAAGTGCTGCGATGGAAGGAGAAAAGATGTGTTCTGGACCCACATCGCGGAAGTGACCAAGGAGTGGAACTAAATGCATGTTTACGAATACTTTCACTTTGGAGTTTGATGAATATTACGAAGATGTCCGCTTATAATGTGCATCTTAGATGCATTAAATAAAATGATGTGTTCAGTTGTGGTGGTTTACGGGCTCCCTGGATCTGTCAGTGGATTCAAAAATTCACACAGAATAATCCGTCCCAGACAACAGGTAGCCCATCAAAATGTAACGCCTCTGTATTGCATTTTAACAAGAACTCAGTCAATCCAGTTCACGCCTTTTTTTAGCAATATGTTCACATTTAGACATCACTGGGTGCAAAGAAAACTTTCCATGTTTATCCTCTTCACAAGAGTTTAAAAGTTTTTTTTGCTTATGGTCCTGTAATATGATGCAGATGGTACATACTAGGTTTTCAGAACTCATTCTGTATGATGGGAGCTAAAAACCAAAGGTATAAATGTGGGGCAGGCATCTGACTGTATAATAATCCCATTTTCACATAACTTTCTGAGATCCAGTTCCAGTCAAAAGCATTCTCACCCCTTAAACAGTCAGATTTTGTAGTATTGCAATTGTAAGCGTCAGTCTGTTCTAACTAGTTGATAGACAAATATGCCAAGTGTATGTGTATTAAAAAAAATTATATATATATATATATATATATATATATATATATATATATATATATATATATATATATATATATATATATTCCAAAGCCTATAACTGCAAAATGGATTAAACGTGATGCATGGTTTTCATTTTTTTCCTCACAGGAATTTAAAGAGTATGCCCTGCACTTGTATTCAGCCCCCCTGAGTCAGCACTTCTAAGTCTTTGGAGGGTATATCGACCAGCTTTGTACACGTAAAGGTTGATATTTTTGCCCATTCCTCTTTGCAAATAGGTCAACCTCAGCCTGACTGAATAGGGTCAGGGTTAAAGAGCACCTGTTAAGGGCAAATTTCAAGTTTTGCCACAGATTTGCACTTTGACTTGGTCAATATAAAAACACGAATACACTTTTGGCTATATGCTCCTTGTTCTCGTCTTTTCTTTTTTGTCTTCTAAAGCCACTTTTCCACCATTACCTAATCAGCCCAACTCTTCATTATCAAAGAGGTCCGGGAGTCGGCGAGCGTTGGAGATGTGAGCAGCCAATCATATTGACTGGACACGTGCAGCTTTTTAATGAGGCAGCAAAGTTAATCATTTGTAAGATCGCACCTGTAATGCATTTTGCTTTTTCAGTATAAGCTGAAAGAGCAGGTTAGAACCTCCATCTGCTGAATGTGGCAAAAGATTTTTTTCATTGAATTCACAAGCTGCGTTACCAGGGAACAGACCAGACAGGTCAGGGACAAAGTCGTCAGTTTCATGTAGGACTGCGTTATACAAGGAGCCAATCTCTGACTGTCTCACAGAGCGCTGTTCAGTCCATCATCTGAAATGGGACGAGGACGCCACAGCTGCAGTCCTGCCGAGACATAGCGACCCACCTGAGCTTACAGGCAGGCATTTATGGGTAAGGCAGTCAGGAGGCCTTTGGTTCCCCCTTCAAAAGGTTCAGAGATCTTCAGCTTTGGCTGAAGAATCTGTCAGATGTGCACTCAACAAACCTTGGCTTTATGGGCCGGTGAAAAGAAGGAAGCCAAAAGAATTGCTGTTTTAAGTTTACATGTGGAAGAAGGTGCCCTGGCCAGATGAAATCAAAATTAAAACGGATTGATTGAATACTACACACTTCCTTGAAGACACCATACCTAAGGAGAAACTAGACGGTGGCATCATGCTCTGGACACGCTGTGGTTCAACAATACTGGTAGAAAGAGCCCCTATTTTGTCTTTTGGTGTTCCCATTTTCCTTAAAGCTCAGAATAGCCAAGTTGCTGCTAAGAGTTAAAAAGAAAAAGCAGTTCTTTTTACTTTTGTAACAGTTGCTGTCATGACGCCACCCACTAACCAAACAGGAACCAACAAACTTGTGATGTTGCATTTTCAGCTTGCCTTGGAGGACAGAAAAGGATCTGGTACCATGTACCGGTACCTAAAATGGAATCCCCTAAAACAGGGGCCTGCAACCATTACAAGTCTAAAGAGCCATTTTACCTACAGTCCACTTGAATTAAACTCGTTCAGAGCCGCAAATGTTGCCTGGCCTTCTGAAAAAAGACAAGTTATAATTTTTGATAAAGATCTACTGTAGGAAATATGTTGTCATCGTTAAAGAAACACCCTTTTAGATCTATTTTGAGTTTAAAAAAAAAAAAAGAGGATGATTGGGATGTTGATATTTGTGGATAATGATGTAAAAAAAAATCTGTTTCTAACATAATGAAAAAATATGGATTTAAAATTAAATATTACTGGCACTTTTAGCATCATTCTGTTGTGAAAATTAAAAGCAAATATGCCAAGAAAAAAACAGCTAAAACCTGCATTTATTATCATTACATTTAAATACCATAATAAAAATATAATTTGTAGCTAAAGTTATTAAGAGCCACTGTGGAAGGTCCAAAGAGCCACAGGTTGCAGACCCCTGCCCTAAAACAACGAAGGAAGCGCAATCTAGTAAAAAATAAATTAACATGACAGTAGAGGAAAAAGGTCAATCATCAAACTGACACATTTCAATTATATTTTTATTGGAAAAAATATTGAAAACAATGTAAGAATTAAAAACAGAGGCATTGGATAAAATATGGCTAGTACTGAAAGCTGAAACTGTGTGTCCACCTCTTACCAGTGCTTAAAATACCAGGCATTGAGATACCTACATAGGGTAGCTAAAATAATACATATCACACTTTACTAAATTGAATTTATAAAATGTCACTGTACAATAAAAGGTTCGACAAGTGGCAACTTTATACAAACATACTGTGAAAAGATCATTTAGTAGGACTATCCAGACAAATTAGAGTAGAATAAATTTTCTTTTCAATGTCTAAAAAAAAAAAAAAAAAAAAAAAAAAAAACTGATTTGTGAAAAGCATGAACCAGAAATATTCTATGGTGGAAATTAAACACATGGGAGAAATGTGTCTTTTTTTAAGGGTATTAGTGATAATATAATAAATTCTACTAATATTTAGAACGCATCTCTTAAACACGGTAAAGTGTGCCTCAAAACAACCAATGCAGCTATTTTATTTTGTTTTGACAATGAAACTTTTCAAATCAATGGATCGTGAAGATAAGTTACAGGTCTATATTTCCTACCGCGGATGTTGTGCAAAAAGAAAAATTATTAAAAACCTATGGTTAGCGACCCAGCTGGAAAACTATAGTACAGGGAGTTGCATTAGTAACTTCCACACATGGGAGAGAGAGAGAGAGAGAGAGAGAGAGAGAGAGAGAGAGAGAGAGAGAAACAGCATCCATACAAAAAAGGCAAGATGTAAAATATTTATCAACAGTTACAAAAATAGCAACATGAATAAATTAATTTCTTCTACATATTTTTATTGTCCATATCTAACTGGATCGTTTCCAAGAAATGGAAATAGAAAATAATCCTGGCAAACTCAAATCCCTTGATCTGAGGCAATGAGACCCTTTTATACATTGCCATGTGTCCTTCCTCCTAAACCGACAGTCCTACCCGGATCTTGTGCCCCGAGTCCGTGCCATCAGAGTGTTATTGTTTGATAACTTTAGAAAAAAATTTTTTTATAGCAGACAATCAGGAAGTAATCTTCAAAACGCAAAGAAAGTGAACGTCCGACTTGTTAAAAATCCTTTTTCAGCTACAGAGGTGAGGAAAGCAGGTTTTTAGGCATCAAACTGCTGCTTGTGGTAATTTACCAGCTACAATCGCATGCATCAGGGGGTTTCTCATAGCAGGCTGGCGAGGCTTGTGGTTGGACCATTCTGGGCTTGGATCTGGACAGGAGGGGGGCCGTCCGTCCACTGCAAAACAGAGACATTGTGTAACCGCAGCACGAAAAAGTGCGGAAAGCCGTGCCGACATGTATTTACAAGCTAAATACGCATATTTTAATGAAGGGGACAAGCGAAAAGGAGACAACTGAGGATTATGAATGGAAAGAATGACTGAAATCTGCTTTCCGTACACTGATGAGGTTATGCTCAGGGAGGCTGCAGGCGGCGATGTGGTCCTGCAGCAGCTGCTGGGAGAAATTCTGGTGCATCTGTGCCGCCTCGTGGGCATCCATGTTGTTTCCGAGGGCCTTGTTCAGGTCTGCAAACACAACACAGGGGAGTCTGAGCCTTTCATTTGGAATGGGCGAGGCGTGTGCTCGCTCTCTGGAAAAGCTCCGGAAGAACGTCGGAGAGCGGAGCATGTACCTTTCAGCAGCGCTGAAGACCAGAGCTGAACAGACATATCAGGGATCTTGCTGGCCAGCTGCATGGCGGGGACAACCATGTTGTTGCTTTCCTAACGGGGGAAAATCAAAACTTTTTCTTTAAATTGCTCCAGGTTATAACAAAGACGAACATCCAAGAACATGTTAAACAAGAAAACAAAAACATAATACTTTTGAATATATCCCGTTTTTACAGATTCAAGTCTCTGCTGCTACAATCACGACTGGGGGAAGAGCTTGTAATCATGTTTAGCGAGAAGATGCCTGCAAATACTGAATGATTTATTAGATGTATTAATATATTCATATTGTGTCCAAGGCCTCAAGCAATTAAAATTTCATTGCCTGGAAAAGAAGGATTTTTTAGGGGGAGGGGTCTTTTTCTAAGGATCATTAGATAACTGACCACTGCCTCCAGGAGTTTTTTTTTTTTTTCTTCGCTCGCTCTCTCGAATGAACAGTTTTAGTAATTTGGGTCAACTGGAACTTAATCCCGTTTGATTGCAAGCCTACAGTAAAAACGAGAGCCGCTTTACAACCCTGTGGAGTAACTTTTTACATTTAAATCTCATCAAACAGTTTGATCAAATTATGGGTCATGTTAAAGGTTTTTCCATAAGCACATTTAAGTGGATCTGGAAAACCAGCGCTGCACAGTTCAGAGATGAATCTTTTGCCAAGTATTTGATTTCTTTTTGTCTCCAGATTAAAGATTTATAATTGTTGTGCCCAAGGTAATTATCAGAAACGCAAAAAACAAAACCCTGAATGAGTCAAAAACTGCTTTTTTTTCTGCAATAAATATAATTCCCAGCAGATCTAACCAGATACTTGAGAGAAAGCGTGTAAACAGCATTCATTGAGCTCGTTTACTGCTGTCCTAAGAGTTATTCCTGGCAGAGGAGAGGCACACGCTCTCTTGCAACAGGGCGTTTCATTGGCTCCTGTATAGAGACGCACAGAGAAATCGGCTGGGAAAAGGAAACGATTGCAAAGCATGTTTATGACCAGTGAAGTTACTAAGGCTGGCAACAACAGCCCTTCATCCGTGTGGACGCTGTTACCGAGTGAAAAAGTAAACAGGCTTAAAGGCAACCAGACCTTTGCTCAAGTTTTTATCAATACCTTTTCCACACGTATCCAGGAGACTTTGTCAACTCTGGAGCCTCGCAGTTGAGCAACCTGGAGCTTGGGAGCTGCTGTTTTAGGGTTTTTATAGCGCATGGAGGTCTATCCTCCTAGCAGCGTTCAGGTCAGAGGCGAATCAACGAGCCGCCCTCCCCTTCCTTGGGTGCGAGCAGTTTACCTGGCACCCCGGAACGAAGGTCTGGGGTCCTTCGATTTAAGCCTGCTGTAGTCACCCTGACTGATGGCTGAGAATTTGCACAGGCAAGTCTCAAGAGTGGCTGTTTTCAGTTATCAGTGAGGTGTGATAAAGTATTAACAACAACCTTTATTGTGGGAGAAAGGGAAAAGTTGGCAGCCCTTCAGAAATGAAAGCGTTTTGAAGAAATGCACAAACGGATCTTGAGTAATGATAGCTGAGCTAATAGCTAATAGGAGATGTTGAGGAGACATTAAAATGTCAATGTTGCCATTCTCTCTTTGGTCGCATTGGTAAAACCCAGCTTTAGATCACGCAGATAATCTTTACCGCTCACAACAGGAAAGCAAGGAAGTTAATACCGACTACCGTTCCTGGATCGTCGTCTATCATGGAAATCAGAAGCAACTGAAACTGGGAATAGCAGGTCGAAACTTTAGAGAAACGTTCTAAAGTGTCAGATTGGTGCATCTCCACTGTTGGAGCTTGTAGACATGAGAGGATGTGTACCTGGAAGAGTATCCGTCAACCAACAATGTTTAAAATAACCACATGATATTATTCATTACAATCTTCAAAAGATATCAAAAGATAGCTCGTCTGCTTGGTTTTTGTCTTTACCTTCACCGTCAAAACTGAAGAGCTGCAACCTTATTATTCACGTACAAATATGGCATTAATCATTAGTAAGGGCTTGCGATGTTTAATTACTTTATTTTAGGTCTGGCTGCCCAGAATAAACGTTTGGTTTTCTGTTTCAGGGGAACATAATTGGACAAAAGGGACGGTCTGACTTTAAGAGAGAATAAAAAAAAAAAAAAAAAGAGGAAACCATAGTGTTCTGTCTGGGTGACCTTGTGCTCCAACCTTATTCACAGTCCAGTTGTTTTATACAAAAACCAAAAACAAAGCAGCTTCAGTGTGTATGAGCAATGTTTGTTAAGTGTTGGTCTTACCCTGTGGTTGCCCAGTACGTAGAAAATGTGGCCCAGCAGAACCAGAGAGCACGCTGTGAGTCTGTTCAGGTCCTCGGCGTTAGACATTTTCAGAGTTTCTCGTAGGAATCGCCTGCAACAACACAAAGACGCCGTGTCAGCGGGACGTAGAGCTTTCTGTGGGTTTTAGCTTTTGGAGCGCGGAGCTTTGGAGTTGCCGTACTTTGCCTCGTTGTAGCGTCCCTGAAAGAAGGACAGGAGTCCCCTTATGTAAAAGGCTGCAGCGCGGAGGCAGTGAGAGCTGCGTCGAAACAAAGGGAAATAGTTCACTTGTGTGTAGAGAACAGAAGCTTTATACAACATGGGCTTTTAATGCATGTGGAAAATAATGCGTGCAACAACTTCTACCTGACTGGGAAGTTATGATCAGGGTTTATTCTCTCCAAGAGGCCGTACAGCTGGAAAAGAAAGAGAAACACCAGTATATTAATTTGCTTTACGTTTTATCTTATTCATTCTGAAGATGTCTTCAGTTTTCATGCATTTACAGCTTTGTTGTTAGGGGTAATAACAAAGTTTGGTAAGCTGAATCCTGAGTGGGAAGTAGAACAGATCAGGAAAAAAAAAGTTTAATGGTGCCACCTGGTGGAATAAAACGGTAAAAGCAACTGTTTTTCAAATCATATCAAACATCTGAACTGGTCTAAAAACCAGCAATAAAACATTAGGCATCGAGGGATTTGAAGTGAACCAGAAGGCTTCACAAACGTACTTAGACGCTCCAATCTAAGAGCATAAAACGATTATTTTTTTTTTCCCTCACCTCCTGGTGTCTGTTTCCTTCCCTGATGTACACGCTGGCCAGGTTGGTTACGATGTACGTCCACAGCTCCTGGTGAGTGGTGAGCTACAACACAAACGGCAACGCGGTGACGACGGTGCAGGCCGACCGCAGCACAGAAAGGATCAGATCAAAACCGCTGCCGTGTCGATGTAAAAAAAAAAAATACACGAAATGAAATCACAGCGAGCTCACCCGCAGTGCCGTGGTAAACTGTGCTTCTGCGTTGTCCATACAGTTCACCGAGATGCAGTACAGACCCTGGGGGGAGAGAATAGCAGCTTCATTATTTTTGGGAATCTAAATAGTTTTTCACGGCAAGACTCCGGTTTTCTTCACTCAACTTTCCAGGTTGGCAACATTTTAATAAAAGTCTGGACATGCAAGTACAAAACCTTCACCCGTGTGGCTTTTATGATGTGTAGGTTACAGAATAATGAAACGAGACAATGCTTGCTGTGCAGCGATTTAAAAGGGGCTATTTCAGAGAGATCAGCTATATATTCAATTGTGCAATACATGGACTTGTCAAACATGGACTGGATTACTCTACCCTAGATTCTGATAATCTGTGGAGTATCAAGGCTTTGTTTTTGCATCACATAAGAGATTAAAAGCCACATAAAAGTTCAAATACCCAGCCTTAAGCCTGGTTCACACGACGTACTGCGCATGCGCAGCAGGGGGTAAAACAAGGAAGCAGCTAACGGCTATTAGCATCTGCCAGCGAAATAACGAAGAAAGGTCCAAGATCCAGTGAAAAATAAACGCAAAAATATGTGATTCCAACAGGGAAAAGACTGGGATGTCGCTGGGAATACAGGATGAACGTTGGTGCTCAC
Organism: Fundulus diaphanus; assembly: GCA_037039145.1. Taxonomy (NCBI): domain Eukaryota; kingdom Metazoa; phylum Chordata; class Actinopteri; order Cyprinodontiformes; family Fundulidae; genus Fundulus; species Fundulus diaphanus. Next base: position 35,232,699 of record CM073128.1, read on the forward strand.
TGAAGCGGACGCTAAACCTGCCGATTGCTCAGATGTGACTGCAGAGATGATTGATGTGAGTAAATGTTCTGATTTGAGGCTCCTAAGGTTGCTGTAGATTGGTGTATTTAATTAATAACGGTTGGTCTTTGATCACGGTAGATGGCGGCACATCAGTTTATATTTGCTCTAAAATTAATCCACAAACTACCACCATTGTTCTTCCTGGTCGTCCATGTTTATTTGCTCTGAACTCACGTTTGATCTTGAGAGGTTTTGCCAGATTTCCTGTCTGATACCCGAATGTTCCCGAGTGAAATCTGTCCGTGTGTGGTGTGTTGTGCCTGCTGTTGACCGGACACCACACACTGTACGAGGAAACCTGTTTTATCTACAATTTTTGCTTGTCACGCGTTGGGTGTCTCAGGCTTTGCAAACGGGCCGACTATTTTAAAATCTTGCCGTGTGAACCAGCCTTTGGAGGGTCTGGAGACACACACAGCAGTATAGTTGTTTATGCTTTATTCTTGAAGATGTGTGACTTTCTCGGTCATCCAGATCAAGTCAGCCTTGGAGAACTGCTACCACCATCTGCTATACCACCATTTTGTACCCGTGCACTGCCGTTGTGCATGCAGACATTTTTCATAGGTGATGGAGATAAATAATCCTAGGAATGTTCAGATCTCACGTGTAACTTAACGCAGTAATTGTAAATTAGTTTCTAAAGACTTTGTTTAGCATTATATTCCCATTCATTCTGGATTCTGGTCTCCATTTGGACATAAATGTCTCCCTTACTATACGGTCTCTTTAGGTCCCAACACCCCGGGGTCATCATCAGGTCGTATGATGTCCGTAGCAACTAGTAAATGGAGCCGCGCCGACCGCTGGCGATTACCCACGACTGTCCGACCAAGATAGACCAGGGCTCTATTTTTGACGGACCTACGCATCGATTTGAGGGGAAAGACGTGAGTCAGACAGAAAGTGAGACAGGGTGGCAAAGTAAAACACAACCGCTTTGGGGAACAGTCTCAACGTAAAATCTTCTACTCGCAGCAGATTTACCCGTGGCAGGAGGACTAAAGTACTGAATTAAAAGTAAAAAGGGAAACGGCGACTTTCTTGGAGCTTGTTCAGGCAGGAACTGCAGCTTTGTGATTGCCGTCACACCGGCTCGCGTTTATGCTGCCTGGATATTGTTCCGTTTGGGTCTGAACCTGAAACGGTGATGCACCTGTTCTGGCACTGTCGCAATACTGCCACCTGCTGGAAGGAAGTAATCTGGTTCATAAGACTCAAGATTGACTTATTTCTGTTTCATTTGGGACAATGTACTGTTTCCAGCCCATGATATCAAAGGCTAAAAAAACAAACTATATATTAAACATTTAATAATACTCTTAGGGAAATCCCATATTCAAAAATGTAACTTTCACACTTTCCATCGTTTCTGGTGCTTCAAAAGGAGTCAACACTACATTGTTAACATCTGACTCTAATAAGAAAGCTATAAAAACACTATGCACTTTTTGAATTTACGTGAATATTCACCCTGTGTTCTGGCCAATTGTATTTTAATTGTCTGGAATTGAATATAGAGCTTCCAACAAAGTTTTGGGGGGAAAAAGCTGTTGGCCTTTCCAGTATCATATCAATTCTCATGTGAATATTCAGAGGCATCCTGTGTGTTTTGGCCTTCCTTATTATTTTTTTTATATACATTTTCTTTTCCTTTGTGAGTCTTTGCATGCTTCCATGTACCTTTCACTTTGCTGCTGTTGCACCCAAACCTTCCCTATGTGGGACAATAACGGGAATTTCTATTTCTAAAACGTTCAGTAACTAGGATAACAAGTTAGTTGGGAAACTAAATAAATAAAGGACATACTCAATGGACAAAACAATATGGAAGCCCTTAATTCTTCTGAAATTCGTATTAAAATATACAAATATATTGTTTCCTATGTTTATCCATCCTTGGAAAATGATAAAAATCAAATTCTTTATTTTCTAGGAACTTTGTTACTTGATTGAAAATATGCAATTCTCCACGTTTATAAAAGATACCGTGTTAATGACGTTCTAAAGTCTATAACCTGTTAAAAACACCGCACTGTGTCTTACATTTCCCCTTAATTTGATAAAACCACTTAGACTTTCTTGCTCTAGCAAAATTAACTGATTCTGCACTTTTAATACTCAAAGGAACGCTTTTAAAAAAACGTGATTTTGTTTCTTTGCAGGTGATTATATTTTATAAAAGCTATAGGTCTTTAATTCTGTTTGTCCACAGTCCAACAACAACTCCTATAACTAGTCAATTGTTTTAACAGCATTAGTTGTTTGTTTTTCCAGCAAGAAGGATTTCTCTTGTAAGTCTGATAAGCACAACAGACGTATCAGAGACTCGGGTCTCTTTCAGACTTGAATCACTTTAAAAAAAAAAAAAAAAAACACACACCCGCCACGCAGAGACGGCTTTGCTTCTAAATACTCACTAATAGTGTGTGTAGTTGAGCAGCGTGGTTGTTGAATAACCTGGGGGACTGTTGGCACAGTTGACAAACCTGTGAAATCTGAACAGAACGACACAGACGTTCATCAGGCATGCAGATTCTGTGATGAAAAACAATGAAAAAGAAACGGGAGCGAGATGAACAGCTTCAGAACATTTTCTACCTTTAATGTGAAGCGCATCGGTGCAACCTCATGGAATAAAACACGCGGAAATCTCTTAAGGGGACAAATACAACAACTAAAACAATGTGGTTGGGTTTTAGTTTTTTTTTTTTTTGGTAGGAGTCAATCAGCTCGGCATGTCTGAACATTTCTCAACATTAATGGACAAAAACAAATAATCTACCTCGATCTTATCGGGGGGGGGGGGGGACTTTAAACGACGGCAGGACGAGTACCGACCCCCACAATATGAAGGTGTGCATACTTATATAACCACGTTATTTTACTTTCTCCATTTTTAATCAGCTCCTAAAATATTTCAGTGCGTTTATAAGGCGAGTTGGGCGGGCCGGGAGTCACATTAAAGGTGGGAAAAAAGTTCTGATTTTTTTTTTTTTTTTGGTGAAGCCTTTTTAAACCCACTGAGCGTCGACGTTCAACGTGAGCTCGTTACGACGGCACGTGTTCATGCGTGAAGCGGAGTTGTGGCCGCAGGAACAGAGACAACGTACCTCCTGTAACGCCGTGGCCTTGTGGCCCGTGACGAGTCGACACATGATGATGTGCTCCAGCAGAATGACTTGAAAGGTAGACAGGATGGGGCTGCAGTCCAACACTGAGAAGAGTTTAGGGGTGAAACGAGCAGGGTTCGGTTACTTCTGAACGGCGTACGGAGCAGAGCCGGCGCGGAGACGGTACAACTCACTTTTCAGTTTCTCCAGTTGCATGAGAGCCTTGTCCGTGTACTTCTGGGCCTTTTCCAGGTAGCCTGCCTGCATGGAGTGCATGACTGTCACCTAGAAAAAGAAAAAAAAAACAACTTCCATATCAGCGTGTTTCTGATCAAATGTGTTGGCCGGATCAAGGACTCGCACGGTAATCGTTTGTGCCGGTGGGATCGCGGCCTGTTCCTCAAGCTTTCCACTGTAGCTAATCAGACATCAAACTACGCGCTCCGCTTGTTAGGCGCAGAATACCACTTCTTCGTCATAAAGCTTTACAATTGATTTAGCGCAGAGAGTGAATGAAAAACTTGGGGATCATTTAGTGGCGAGCAGAAAAACTGGACGCGTACGACAGACGGAGAAGAGTAGTGAAAACATGATTACACGTCGATTGCTTATTGATCCAGCAGAGATGCACCGACACGGGCTTTTGCAAGCTGTCACTTTCCAGTTTTCTTTGAGGCCGGATCAGCTGATTCCCATCATCACCAGTCAGGATTTTTCATTGGGAGCCGAGCAACTGAAAACTGTCCGAAACCGGCTTAGAAATGCTCTCGCGAAATCATGCGGAATTGACCGTGACGAAGATAAAACGTATTTAAAAGGTGACCTATTAAACTTCCTTTTAAACATTTAGGATAAGTTTATGGGCAACACAAAACCTGTTTGTTACATTTTCTGCACAACATCTCTCAGACGATGAGGTTCCACCTATTGTGAGCTCCTCTCAGAATGAGCCGTTTTTAGGGTTCTGTCAATTTCATGCATATAAGCTGCAGCTGACCGCACCCCCCGACTCGATGTTTACGCTGGCACTTTATAGACGTGAGAATGGCTGCAAACAGATCGCCAACGGTGCAACGGCACATCTTTGACCCTGAGTCAGACCCGGAAGCAGAAGAAGTGGAGCTTCCTGCGCAACCAGCAAAGATGCAGCAGCAGTTGGTGAACGGTAAGGCGCCTGTTCCTGCAGGGCTGCGATGAAAGCCCCGTTTCTGCCGTGTTAAACTATCCTCTGACATCTTCTCAACTGCCTAGAAACATCTGCCTGTCTTTTTTTATAAAGTGTTGGTTTGTGAAAGAAAAACAACTCGTCTTTTTTCTGTTGTTGGCGACTTCAGGTGAAAGCGCCATTCCTCCTGCAGTTACTTGAGGGAGCCGTGATTCCCTTTCCTCTTCTGCAGTCAGTCTCACAGACAGCTGCAGCTGCCTCATCATGGCTGCAAATCCCACTATGAAGTTTCATAACCACCTGCAGTTGGAGCAATTTGAATAGATGGAAAATTATGTGGGTTTGAATTCTTATTTTGTTTTACAAGAAAGCAGCATCAATTCAGTGAGCAGCAGTAGTGCTGCAAAGAGCTCCTGCTGGCATGGAGGTGGTGAAAAGCTCTGCAGTAAGCAGTCATGACAGGGCAGAACGGAGCTCCCTCCATTTCTTGAAAACTACCTCGATATTGACTGTGGTCTTGATCTGTCGCCGATCAGACTCCAATTTTTCCCTTTTCATCGCACTAGACGTCTTTTAACTTGTGGTGGGGTCTAAGATGCGCTTGTTGCTGGTCTTCTGTGGTCCATCTTCTAAAACAGTCGCAGTTTTCTCTCCCTAATGCCTCAATTTTCACGGAGACTCAAAGTAACATTTGAACAACAGTTTGCACAGTTTGAACGAGAACGCGCAGAACATCACACCAACGCGCACACCTAGAGGATCCGCCCAGAATTACTCTCTCATAAACCGACTAATGGGGCCTTCAGAGGCAACCGTGGTAATTAGAGGATAACTCGTTTTGTAAGGGCATGTATGGGAAAGAAAATAAATAATATTTAACTTAAAAGCGCAATTCACGTTTAATGTTCTATTGTTATATAATGGCTGCAAAACGAGAACATTTCTCTACGTTGTGCTCTCATGTTTTGAACCAGGAAGGCATCAGTCCCGCCTATCCCCCAATGCTCTCCTGTCTCGTGTTAATATCAAAATACATCAAAATGCGTATGCATCTGAACAACTATCTGCTATGGAGGTTGCCTCTCTAAAGTGTAACCACAGGGAGCTTATTATTTTGGCTTTGTTCGAATACTGCTGGGTATTCCCGGCGTGCTTTAAACACTGCGGGGTTGAACGGTTCTGAGTTAGGAGTTTCGGTATTAAACTGTTGTTTTGTGTCAGTCACACAGAGAAACCAGGCCGTAAAAGCCAGGCTCCAAAATGATTGAAGAAATCAGCATTACCAAATATACGAGAACACACATGTGCTCCTTGGGCAGCCAGTGGAAGAGGTCAGCCGGGTTGGTGGGAAGGATCTCGTCGTCTTGGAGTGTAGAGATGGTCTGAATACACTGCTGCAGCTGCTTCAGACATGGCTTCACGCTTTTTACCTGAGACAATTAACACAATGTAAGCCCTCGTGTCAATTTTGACACTTATCTTCGTAAAGCTCCAGAAATGTAGAAAACATAGCTGCTGACCAACAGCTTTTGTGATCCTAATCATTCCAGGGTACGTCTCCTACCTGTCCGGCATCCAGGTAGTGTGTTACTTGTAGTACTAGGAAGAAGACTCTCAGCGACTCCTTCTGGATCGGGTTTCCCTGCCAGTTTTCGACTATGGTTCCGCACAGTGTGAGAAGAGGATGCACCTCACCGAGCTTCCTCTCCATCAGCAGCAACTGCAAGGTTGGAGATCAGTTTCAGGTCAAAACAAAAAATGCAAAAAACATGTAACACTGTAAAATACACTTCCTTGTGGCAGACGTAAATAATAATAATAATAATAAAACTCAGCACAGAGAAGAAACAGCACAAAGAGAAATGGAAAACTTACCATTCCTTTACTAAGAAGAAACAAAGCCCTAAAAAATGTAAAAAAAAAAAAGTAAAATTAAGTCAGATTTTTCCCCATTAAATTATAACACACACACACGAAATACTTTTTTAAAATCAATTATTGGCAGAAATTAGAATATCAAAAGTTTAAAGCACCGTAAAAAAAGCTTATCTGATAAGAAAACAAGAAGTTTGTAATTTTCATAGATTTAAAATTGAAATCAATTAAATAAATAGCTTACAGTGAAAATTTGCTCATAAATAACGATGATGAAAAAAGTGGTAGCTTCATTGTACATATAGGTTGATCGCGCCTTTCCGGTTTAAAAACTACATATGGTCTATTTACTACAAGATGTTCAGATTTAAATATGTTTTACCGTCTCTGTACGTTTATTCTTAGAACTATACCAAGTTTAACGGCATTAGTTTCACATACGTTAAAAATAAGTCCTTAAAACCTCTTAAAAAAAAGTTTCCATCTTTTAATCATCTAGTGTGCAACAGCCAATAGACAACGACTTCAGCTGAAGTGGATCACATCAGTCAGATGTAGACTGAAGAGTTACGCGCCGTCAAGCTGAGAAAAATGATCATTTTGATTTGGGCATCCCATAACAATGCCATCTTCTTCCCTGTCGAGCAGGTACAGCTTTAACCACGCAGTCTACAGCCATCAGAGAGGTTTACCTGGTATATTCTGAACCCACAACTCGGGCATACTCAGCACCAACACCCAGAAGGTCACAGGCTGACACCAAGTCCTTCTCCAGAGTGTGGAGTTGCTGAAAGAGAAAGGAAAATGTTGTCATCCAGAATCAGGCAACAGCAAATAAAAAAACAACTTCTAACTTTTTAACAACCGTAATGTAACTGTAGCATGTTAAAAAAAATAAAAATCTTTTCTCCAATCGTAGGTCCTGTTTGCACAGAAACGCTTTTTGGTTAAGACCGAAACGACTGCTTGTGTGCACCATAACGGTTCACTAAAAATGGCACAATTTGAAGACGGGTTCCAGAGGTTGCATATATCCTGGTCTCCACTGTGGAATAGACATGGGAAAAGAAGAAGAATCGTCTGTCTGTCTGGGGGACACCTGGCACACCCGCAGGAAGACTTAAGGCTGAGACACCAAACCATCCCATCCGACAGATCCATACAGATTTTTTTCCCTGACCTACTGGCTGCCTAAAGCCTCCTATGGAGCCCTGGACCCGCGAGATCATGTGTTCACGTGAGAGTATGTACCAGAAGGTCTGGCAGCATAGACTAGGCGGTAAAGGCTACGCTGCAGTTAGCTGCTCGAACAAAGCTCAAGAACAGAATTACCCACAATGCAGCAGCGCTCTCTGCTACCATAACAGTCAAGATACATATGGAAATTTTTGTTGCTCGGTGCCTTGGAAGATTATGAAAGTGCATACGAGTACAGCATTTTTTTTTTTTTTTTTTTTTTTTTTTTAGACAAAAGCAGCAAACAATTGTTCACCGGATAGTTTGCTCAATAGCATAACATGTTTCACGGGCTACAAATTGCACGTTGCTTAGAGTTTTGAGTAACATCTGTAGTTATCCGATTGGTTCTAACCTGATGACGCTGACCCTGTGAGTCCCGCCTTTGAAATCAGGCTCTACCTGCTCCTTACCAGACTCATACGCAGTGCGTACAGCGTAAGTCAGTCTGGCTGACTTCATATGCCGCGATTTTCCGTCGGATCGGACGGGTCGGTGTGTCTCGGGCCTTTAGTGGCAGCACCCTTTTTAAACAGGGAGTGATAGTGGAGCCCTGTGCGTGTTGTTAACTTTCAAAGGACAACGAGTGGTGTGGCAGGGAAATTACATCGTTTCTAGCGCTTCTGCCGGTGGCGTGTGGATGGAGATCGTAATCCACGCGTTTTCAAGTAGACGTGTTAACAGAAACTAAGCAACAATCCAATTGTCAATGAATCACAAACATGGTCCTAAATAAAAGGAGCAAAATCTCTCTATAAGGATTTAGAGTTGGAGGGAGGAAATGGATGATTTCTCGTGGCCCTGATCGGTTGTAGGCGGGTCAAATACAAAAATAGATAAATGAATAAAATCTTTTTCAATACATGAATGGACCAAAACATAAGTGTAGGGCTGAAGTTAAGGCTTGATAGAGTATTCTATCAATTATCCTGAGAATGAATCAAATAACTGGATCTAAAAAAAAAAAAAAACAAAAAAAAAAAACAAAAACAAAAAAAAACTGCCACAATTTACAGATATTTCATTTAACTACTTAAGCTTATATTATATACGTCATGTACCAGAAATACATGAAGAAAATGAACATTTTATTGCTTAAAATGAAATAACATAGCACGGCTTTCGTGTCCACTGGAACCTTAGTTAGCAAAGGATGCATCCACGTCTCAGCAGCGCATGCTATCATTAGCAGAAGTGAGAACGACGTGCAACAGAAAAACCCGCCGGGCCGGATCACAGCTCGCCGAATAAACCCAATTTAATGAAGCCTCGAGAAATCTTGGTAATTGAGTTACGTGAATCATTTGAGGAATAGTTTCAGTCCTACAGAAATGCTAACAGGTCACAGACAACTAAACTCTTTGTTGTGGAGGTTGCTGCTTTGTAAAGAAGAGTCAGCTAGTTTCAGTATCTGTGAGGTTCTTAATGTTGTTAGAAGAAGAACATGGTGGTAAGAATCCTCTAGAGAGAAAAAGGCATTTTCATTGCACGCTCCTTCAGGCTGCCACAACGGGGAGATAGAAGTCAGCAGATAATAGGACGCTTAACATATTAAAGCAAAGTTTCTCCATTTTACTCTTTGAAGAGTACGATTCTTTCTGTTATGGGACGTGTAGGGCAGGAAAATGTTAGCAACCTTTCGGAGATCTCACAATCAAGGTTGGGGTATACCTACTCTGCAGCAATGACAAACGGTTGATGGTAATAAAAGATGCTAAACGCGGTTTAAAAAGGTCAACTGAGTATGTTGTCTTTGTTTTAAAACGTTAAAACCTTGAGTAACTGCAGACGTGTGTATCACCCACTGTGTTGACCTTTGACATACCCACTGTGATGCTGCTTCTGGCGCTAATGTAAATAATTATTTAGCAAATCACTAAAGTTGCTCAAGGCTCTTTTACATTTACAATAAATGAAAATGCTGCATTTGTTGATTTTTTTATTTTGTGACGTGAAGTCAGACAGTTTGTTACCTTCCGGCATTTTTGGAGAATATCGCTGTTTTGGCAAACAAACGTTAAAGTACGTTACTGCCGCCTACTGGACTGGAGGGTGTACATCACTGGGCCAGAAATTAGGCTACTGGGAAAGATGCAACCAATTTTTTGGGGTTGTTTTTTGAAACAAGTTATTTTATTGCTACTTATTTAACTGATATTAATGCATTAAACTCCCAGCCATAATAAAAACACATTAATTTAAAGACAGCTCAATTGTCTATTCATAATAAAATGGGGGAGAGTACATTGTTACAGTTCTTAGAGATAAATCAGAACAGGCCAACATCTGTATCAACATGTCAGCGATTTAGAGGGGAAAAAAAGGTTGGTCAGAGATCTGCAACAAAATCTGTGATCGATGGTAAGAAAAGGTTGAAACCACTGAAGAAATACATACCGCTAACTGGAACAGCAGTCTGCAGTGCCAGTATGGCGTTTGCTGGGATATCTGGATAGCTTTACGCAGCAGGGGCTTTGCGGAGTCCACCAAATTCTGACAATATAATCACAAACACAAGCAGTTAGCAGTTTATAATCCCTCTGCGAGCTTTCAGGAAAACCCCATACATTAAGAAGGACGTGTTAATGTCTGTGGAAAGTAGAGAACTGACTCGGTTCTCTCTCATTTCTGCTACCCTGATAACATTCTCTTAAGTCTCCGTTTGCCTTACCTGTTGGCAGAATAGTTCCGACAGAATACTCGCAGCTTCAAATTTGACATCTTCGAATTGAGGAAGTTGTTGAGATATAAACCACTGCAAAAAAGAAAAAGAAAGAGAGCCAAAAGGTTTTCAGCTAGCATTTTGGACATCGGTGTTTCAACAGAGAGTAGCCGTAAAGTGGCTGAACCGAGGGTTTAAACGGCAACACGCATCGCACCGAGGGCATATAAAACACGCATTTGAGCCCCTTTACTAACGCAACCTGGTTGAGCGAACAGCATTTTAAACGCTTCCGCCGGACGGGACTCCCACTGCCCGCGGCCTACACGCCGTCCGCTTCTCCGCCGCATCCCCGCTCTTTCCCACATCGAACGCCCCTCACCGCTTTCTCTAGGTGGCTGCGGGCCAGCTCGCTGTTCTTGGTGTGATGGTAGAGAACCGAGCCCAGCTGGAGATGCGTCCGGGCCTCGATCCTCTGCGGGGGCTTGAACTGAAACACGGCCTGTAGACAGTGCACGCAGAGGCGGATTTTGGGTGGACTGGAGGTTCGAAAATGTTCGGCGAAGCCGAGGAGGGCGAGGTACCAGCGTTCCGGGGCCTCTACGTTTGACGCCATTTTCCCAGACAACAACAAGTTTTTCAGCGCTACGGCCAGAGCCGCGGGTTGCCAGGTCGGCCCAAACAGCTTTGTACAGCTGCAGGGAAAAGTTTAGCTGGAGCCTGTGTTGCCATTTTAGTGAGGGGATTAAATTATTGAAAACTAATAATTTAAAATGCTTCCTCCTATTATGCAACACACAGTCTAAATATTAGAAACGTTCCAATGTTTTTGTACCTACTAATAGAGGACAAAACCTGCACTAAAATGATATAGCTAAATAGGTTTTCCACGTGGATTCTGTTCATAAAAATAAACTAGTAGTCTTTTTTTGCGCAAAAATGTAACTGCACTAAATGAGGAAAACATTATACTGCAGTATTCCCCCCATCATTACAATGTGCTCAGTTATATATTTGAGGTTGTATTACATCCAACAATGGCAGTGGTGACTGGGATTCTGTATACTCCACACCTCTGATGTTCTCTGTGTGTGTATTTTGTAGGTCTTAAGAACAAATAAGAAATTATAGTTGGAAAAGTTTACATCGTTTGTCAAATCTGCCATATGCTTCATCTATAAAAGTCAGCTGTTTATATGTGGTGATTAACAACAACAACAGAACAAAAGTCCTTCTGATCTTTAAAAACTACTGTCTTGAAAAACATATAGACAGATTGTTTTGTTTCTCCCCCTTCATTTTCTTGGTGGGAGACAGGTACACTCAACCACTAAATTCGTTTACATTTTATTTAGTTTTAATTGGTGTAATTTTACTAATACTACTAATAATAATAAAATTAAATAAATAAATTGATTTTTTTTATTTTTTTATCAGTATTAGCTTTCTGTGACTTGTTGATTTCTATTGTGTGTGTTCTGTGATTTCTTTTTCTTCTTCAGTACTACATATGCTATTCTCTTCTAGAACCAAGCAACTATCTTGAGTGCAGGCCTGAAGTTATGACCGTCATTTCCTATTGATTGCCGATTTGGTCAGCTATTGTTGATTCTTTTCTTCATTACCCCTTCCCAAAAGGAATGTTGGGTGCTTTACACCCAAAGTTCAACAACAAACATGAAACTGCATGCAGTACATTTGCAGTCTAACTTTAAAAAAACATTAATTCAAGCAATAATAACAATGAACCCAATAGTTTGGCTCGGTTTATTTCAAACATGTCCATTCAAATAACAACTTTAATATGTTTAAGTCAACATTTAGGCAGATATGTCATTTTTTTGTATGTTCAAAAATAGGCGGGATGCCACTTACTAAAATTCACAACTCAAACTGTAGAAACTCGTATTTGCATAATATAATATAGTCAAACATTGATATTGTTCGAAAATTCAGAACTGAAAAGAAAGTTGATTAGACATAAATAAAACAAAGTTGTTTAGACATAAAAGGTCATGGAAAGATCGAAATATTTGTAATGTTCTGATTATATTTAAAATAAAAAAAATAGATGATGTAGAAAACGAAAGCACACGCACAACAATTAAAAAAAATGGCTACGATTGATTTAAACATACCTGGCAACCCAATGTTGCACATAAACTCGCGAGATTCTGCCCAGGCGACGCGATTAGCTTTGGGTATTGTAGTCCAAAACAGTGAAATCCACCGTGTCCCAGTTTGCTCAGGGCTCGAGAATCCAGAATAATCTTCTGTGCGCAGAGCAGGGACGATGAAGGGGAGGGAGCGCCTCCGTGCCGAGCGTTATCTGACTGACGCCCTTTGACCAACAGCCAGCACGCTTTATTGACACTCGTCTTCGGCAAAACTTCACCAGAGACGTCAACGTGCAACTTAAAACAGCGAGTGACGCCGTCTGGCAGCAATCAGGGGATGTGCGGGACGAGCTGCGGCACGGCAGACTGACTGCTGAGCGATTTCAACGCGTCGACTGTTTGTAAACACGGACTGCTTGGGCCGACCAAGGTAAGCGTTCATGCGGTTATTAATAACAACCAAACCAGAGTTCATTGCAGGAAGAAGAGCGTCTGGTTATTTGTTGATTATTTCTTTTTGCCCAACTGTGAATCGCAGTTCATTTCTATTAGACGCGCCTGTTTAGAGGTTGTATGAAATTTGATCGAGAACCCGCTGCGATATGTGCTATATTCTTTTTGCACCATCCACTGTATATTTGCTTTTATGTGGAAAATAATAATAAGAGCAGCGTCGGCCTGATCCTGTGCAACTCAACACTCCGTGTGTTTACAAGGCAGGCCATTGGTGGAGGGGCATGGGCATGAGAACATGCACGTACTCGTGTTCCGTTGCAGAGGAAATAGAACCAGCGAGGAGGATGTTGTTGTCTCAGTGCAGTAATTTTTAAGTGTTTTAACCGATTTTTTTTATTTTTATTTTCCATTTCCCCCCGCAGCTGTGTTTTATGTTTTGTCCTGAAAGCGCACAGCCAGTGTTTTGCGAGCCGTGGCAATCTTAGAAGGGGCACCGATGGCCCACCGTGTGCACGACCACCACCAGGGCCGCCTGCCTGTGGCCCCGACCACCGTGCTGACCCTCCCACCGTCCAGCCAAGCAAAGGTGAGTGCAGTGTGTTTCTCTCTGTCACTGGGAGTAGACAAAAAAAAAAGTTCAAACGTGTTCGGACAAGTTGCTGCAGATGGGAGGGGGTGGCATTTAAAATATTTCCTTTAAACAGGTGGAGATATTGGCACGTACTTCTAATTAGTCCTGTTCTGAAATGTTAAGCAGGAAAGTTGACTATGTCACACAAGTATATTTAAATGAGGCATACAAATGATAATAAAAGATAAGCTCGATTTTAAAGAGAGATAGAGAGAGAGAGAGAGAGAGAGAGAGTCACAATGAAATCAAGAGATTAACCTTGAAAATAGCCACTCTGTGTTGCCTCTCACACCCCGCTCCTGTTATTGTGTCATTGTGCCTTTCGGTGCCTCCTTGCTGGCTGTAAACATCCAGTCACTGGAAAGCATTGCTGCTGTAAATAGAAGTGAGATGCAAACTGATCCCCAGCAGGCCTGCATTTCTAAAGGAATACATCCACTGGCCTGACCAAGAAGAACACTGGAAATATTGATGGGACAGGAAAAGCATAATTGGTGCTTCTGTTCTCTTTATATATACAGAAGCACCCATTATTATTGTTGTCTCCCTGCCTCTCCACGCCCTTTTTCTCCCTCTGTCACCTTTGTGACTCTTATAATTCCTTTGATCCGTCTACTTTTCTGCCTGAACCAGATTGTTGTGTTGGTATGATGCGCCTTAATAAAACAGATTAGGAAGCAGGAGGTATACCAGATCCTGACCCACCGGACTGTTTTCCTTGGCTGCCAAAGCAGGACACACTTAAAAAGAAAGATAAGCCGTGTTATGGAATAATTACAAGCATCGGAATAAAAAATGTATAAAAGTTTTCTATTGTTGCTTCTGTAACGTGTTTGTCTGTCGTGCCAAATCCTTCCCTTATCAGTCAGCGGGAGTGTTTATCGGGTTCGGTTTTCCTATTATATGCTTCCATGATCACGCAGGACGGAGCTCATTTTCTAAGAAGCATGGGCCGGTCTCATCTCATGTGATTCTTAAGTGTCTGTGCACCTAATCCTAGTGCATGCTGTAGGTTTTCTTCTTTTTACTTGCCCTAACCTGAGCTGACCAATAAGGCGTGGGAGCATTTGTCCGCATTCCACAGAAAGCACAAACACAGATAAAATACACAACTTAGCTTTGTTGTTTCATATTTACTCGAAATTGTAGCTTTTGCGTGGTTATTATGTTGGATAAGACGGCGTCGCTGTCTCACTGACATGTGGATAAATGTCTCCAAACAGGACCTGAGGCCCACGTTGACCCCCGGGGACTCTCTGCTGTGTGGTGCGTTCGCTGGAGCTGTGGCCAAAACGGTCATTGCACCCCTGGACCGCACCAAGATCATTTTTCAAGGCAAGACCAAGCTCTCGGTCTACGGTTTCTTTTACCAGATATAGATGAGGAAAAATGTCTTGCTTGGCTGCGGTTAAGAGTTTTGCACTGAACAACGGTTTTGCGTCTGCAGCAGAGTTCACGCTGTAACCGTTCCCGACTAATCCTCTTAGTAGATGTTTAGCCTACATGAGACGTTGTGTGCATCGACTCCGTGGTTCACTGTCTCTCTCTTGTTGTTTTCGCAGTGTCCTCAAAGAGATTCTCAGCAAAGGTGAGCTTTTTTTATCTCTAACTACAGAAGAGGAACTGATAAAACACAGGTTTTCACCACTTTGTTTGTACCTGCGGTGATAAGCAGAGCAATTGACCGTACAAGTACAAAACACCCTGATAGTTATGGACTATGTCTCCACATTTTGTAATCATTTCAGCTTTATTTTTTAACAATATTTGCTGGAATGTTTTAGGGGAAGTTAGAAAAGAAGAAGCAATGCATAGCACATTGTGTTGCAAATGTATAAATATTCTTAACCCTTGTTTACCCTCTGTCAGTTTACCACCACAAACCTGAATGTATTTTAATTGGGGTTTACGTCAAAGACATACACAGGGTACTGCATAATTCACAAATGGAAGGAAAGGGATACATAGATTTAAAATGGTTTTACATATAGAAATTTGGAAACTACTGTTCACCCCAATTTCATCTCTTTACCAACTCTGTGCGTCTAGAAACTCAGATCTTTCCTTATTCTTTTTGCAAAACACCTCAAGCTCCTTCTGATTGGATGAAGCATGTCTGTAAACATCAATTTTTAAGTCTTGCCACTTGTTCTTAATATGATTTAGCTGTAGACTTTGCCTGAGCCATTTTATCACACACACATATATCTATATGGTTATTAAAATCATTCCATTCTGACTCTGGCTGCATCTTTAGAGTGATCGCCTCGCTTGAAAGGGGAATCCCATCCTTTGATCTCAAGTCTTTTGCAGCCTCTGAAAGGTTTTCTTCCAATCTCACCCTGTAGTGTGCTGCTTCTGCCCATCAACTCTGTGCCTGCTGAAGAAAAGCATTTCCACGGCGTGTCGCTGCCGCCACTGTGTTTGGCAGTGGGGACAGTGGTTTCTGGGAGACATTTTACACAGCATTTTGGATGCAGGCTAAGAAAGTTCCACTTTGGTGTCATCTGACCAGGCCACATTCAAAGTTTAAGCTGGACATGTTTATGGTTTCCTTTCCCCAAGGGTTTCTACCCATCACTTTGTGGTAAAGGGCAGATTTCTGGAGTGCACAGTTTAATTACCCTGTCAACAGATTCTCCCACCTGAGCTGTGGCTCGCTAAAGCTCCTCCAGAGTGCCTTTCTGGTTATTGCTCTCCTCGTCTCCTATGCCTTGGTAGGCTTGCAATTGTGCCGTACTCTCTCCATTTTCACAGGGCTCTATGAGATGTTCAAAGCTTGGGATGTTCTTTTACTACCCAACTCTGCTTTAAACTTCCTCACAGCCGTATCCCTGACCCGTCTTCTGTGTCCTTTGGTCTTTACGACGTTGTCTCTTAACTAATATTCTCTGACAGACCCCTGAGGCTTTTACTGGAGAGTTAGACTTAATACTTTTCAGATTTCTTTTTTCTAAAATCACTGCCGATTCAGAGCTATGCAGTGCTTTTTGATTGTTTTTCCACATAAAATAATAACAAAGTACACCAAAGTTTGTGGTTGGAGCATGACAGAATGTTACGACGTTTAACCATAGAATAGGAAATTGGTCAGGCGTCCATAACAATGAGGTTTTGTGTGTGTAAAAAAAAAAAAAAAAAAAAATCTTTGTGACCTCAAGTTAACAAAGGTTCTTTACAAACCTCATTATACAATGCGAAATTGTCAGACATAGTAAGAGGATAACACGTGGAACTTTGTGGTGTGCTGCAGGAGGCCTTCAGGGTGATCTACTGTACGTACATGAAGGATGGATTCCTCAGTCTGTGGAGGGGGAACTCTGCCACCATGGTGAGGGTCATGCCCTACGCTGCCATCCAGTTCTGTTCACATGAACAGTACAAGAAACTGCTGGGGGGCTACTATGGCTTCCAGGGCAAGTGAGTAAAGACTTTACGTGGACGTCTTGTTATGATATTTTCTTGTTTTTAGCCTTTGGAAAAAAAGCATGACTGCATGGCAAGCATTATGTTTACGTTTAGCTCACACTGGCATTGTTGCTTTCTCAGGCAGCTGGTTGGCGTTTACTTTTTGTCCTTCAGAATTCCTTACAGTCAATTGCTGTTTGTTTCAGAGCGCTGCCTCCTTTCCCACGGTTACTGGCGGGCTCTCTGGCTGGTACGACCGCCGCCATGCTGACTTACCCTTTGGACATGGTCCGAGCCAGGATGGCCGTCACCGCCAAAGAAATGTAAGGACCTCCAATGTTCAGATCATCTGGTAGGGGGTTAGAGTACAAATGACTGGATACAGACTGGAAATTATTCTGGCCATTTTAGACAGGTTTGGATGGGTCAAGGGTCAAAAATGGCCTCTCCTTTTTGGTGCATTTGCGTCTAAATGTTGGATGTTTAGGATGATTTGAGTTCTGCATCTTGTTCTCTGTTCTCTGATTAAGTCTGATTTGTTCGTTATTTTAGTTTCTTTATTTAAATTTCTTTCTTTTGCAATTAATTAATACCATTTTTTAACTTTTTGTTTAGATCCAAAAACTCTTTGTCTTCATGTACCCAACACTAGTAGAAACGCTAAATTGTGATTTCCCTACCACACCACTAGTAGGCAGTATATTCTTTACAGCATGGACATGCATACAGACACTCGGTGCTTAAAAAGGCATTACCATTATGGAGACTTTCAGAGTGGCAGGGACTCAAATGCTCATACGGATAGACAACGAGGTTCAGCTCTACCTTCAGTTCACTTGAACTGGTCCGTATCCGTTATGCTGTACGTGTGCACGTTAATTTCTACTGATTGCAGTCATGTTTCCTTTGTACTCAGCAACAGAGACCGAAATGCTTTTTAATTCTTCCTCTCTGGGGAGCGTTTTCAAATTGTGCTGTTGTCAGAGAAAACAAGCACCATTGTGGCGTGCACAAAAAGTAGAAATGCGACAAATCTTGTCCGTTTTAACAAAAAAACGAATGCACAGAGCCTGTGTATATCCCCTCTTTTAAGACTCACCATCTCTAAAATGTTAAAGAACATTTTGCAGTATTGATTTCCAATAAAACTGGGCAAAGCATAAAGTAAAAGGCAACCAAAGTTCAAAGAATAACTTTAAGATCTGCATATATCCTGTAAAACTACTGATAAATAATCTATTTAACTATTATAACAAGGTCTGAGAGCCAAGGCCTAAATTTAAAGGGGCAATAAGCTATTTTTTTTTTTTTTACAGTTTGTTGAGCAAAACATGATGTGTATCAAGCCACGCCTCTCTCTATCTCTGCTCTAGCACTCTGCACCCATTTCCCCTTCTCACCCATCGGCCCGTATGAGCCTATTTGCAAAAGATAAATACACAGCAGAACAGCATCACCTTTCAGCAGAACATGTCTAGTGAAGAAGTAATTAACTCATAACTGTATAATGCTGTTAGCAAGAGAAGTTTTTGATCCGATGGTCGTGCTCTCCGCCATTTTGTTCCTGATGGTGGCATTTTATGGGCAGGGAGGGGGCAGCTGTTCATGTGCACGCGCATGAGCGGCCGGCCTGGCTATGTAAACAAGAGGTTGGAGAACAACACAGAGAGACAGTGTGTGACGTATAATCATAGTCCTTCTAAAAAGATACCTTTAGTTCTTCACAAAGCCATTTTGCTTATTGCTCCTTTTAAGCAAAAAGAAACATTTTGTGATTGTCCTCAGTTATTTACATTAAGTACAATTAAGTTACAATTTTCCCCTTTTGAGTAAACCTTTTCAAAATACAGTAATGTTTTAGCCCACATTGGCTCATTGAAAATGTGCCAACCAGAGTACAATGACTGCCAGACTGGATGCAACTTTTAAGGCTCTTTCTTAAACTAATGTTAAAAATTTGAGTTTCATAAGTCATCCAGCTTTGACTTCCATTTTGGTGAAAACAGGAACAGGGCCATGGTGCATGTGTTCCCTCCAGAATTGTTATTAATAACTGGACTATATTTAGATTTTCATCTCAACTTCACTTAAGCTTAACTGTACAGCCTAACTTTGAATTTAGCTTATTTCATATCAGTTAATCTTGTGTGTAAGTCTGGTGTCTTCTTTCTACTTGTGTTTACCACTGTCACACCCAAATTTCCCCATTGTGGGACAATAAAGGTATTTCTATTCTATTCTAGTCAGCTGACGGCTTAGCCAGCTACTAAACAGTAACAACAAAACAAACCAGTACGCCCTCTTCCGTTACTCCTCCCTTTAGTCGTAACGCTATTGGAGGCTAACAGAGCTAATGATAATGCAGGTTATGTTGAAGCCAGAGTCAAGCTGATAATTAGAGCAGAAAAAGTAACAACCCTGCTGCTGCTGCTGCTGCTGCTGCTGCTGTTGTCGATTGCTAAGGGAAATACAATGCAAAATTAACAGAATTACAAATTCTACAGAGCTGCGGCTAAATACACATATGGACCAAATCTTTGTTTACACGGTAAATAAATATGTATTGTTTAGTGCCAAAGCCACGTTTGTTTTGTAACACATTTTATTGTCATATGGAATTATCATTGATTTCTCTCTCAGTAGTAATTGTATCAACATCAAATTGACAGGCAAATGAAAGTGCACAGTGGCCCACCAAAGATAAGCAATTACAATAAAACAATTGCACGGCTGATTGAAAGGTACACACTTCCATAAAAGGTTATTAACACCTATCCTAAGTGTTGTCTTGTCCACTGTGTTGCCTAACAGGGAAGTGACACATTACAATTGTAACCTTTCCTAAACAAGGGCTGAATTGGCCCCTACTTACTGCTTTTGCCCCAGTTAAGGAAGTTAAAATAATTGTCATATTGTAATTAATCGTATGTTTTCTCTCAATTAGAAGGAACCCTGTGCCTTTAAGAAAAAACTTTCCCTCGGTACTGAAAAATGGCATAGATTATCAAGTATTTTTCGTGGTACTGGTATGAATTTTGAAATTTTTAGTATCATGACAACTCTACCTCCCTAGGGCACTTTTGCAATTAAGCAATATTTTGATAATCTGAGCCGATAATTCGGGATTACGCAGCTACAGTCTTGCCTACATCATTTTGGGTTATAGGAAGTGTAATATACCAAAATTTAATCTCACTGTTAATTTCTGATCTTATTTTCTTGCACTAGTTTTAATATGACAAATTAATTCCTTTATTCATGGAAAATATGTTTCTTGTCAAATACCTACACCTTTTCAACATCAGAGAACATCCAAGTTTCTTCTTGTCAGATTTATGAAATGAATCCCAACATTTCTGAGTTTGTTTACTCCCCCGTGATCAACAATTTATTTTCTTTAATGTATGATGGCCCTGATACGATTTTCTTTTTTTTATTATGAGAATAAAGTCATAATGGTACCAGAATAAAGTCACACAGTCGTTTGCACAATTGTTTTAAAGTTCTGATACTAAAAATAATGTGATGCTAAAAAGATTTAACATTTCCTTATACCAATACCAAAGTATATACCTTTGCAAGATGCTCAACATTCCTAATTTTAACACTGGTGAAAGACTGCATTGTTTTGTAAGAGTTTTCATAAAATTACTACCTTATTGTCCTAATTTAGGGGACGTCAACAGTCTCTGGCACTGTGTTCTTGGGAGTTGCAGGCTGTAAAGTTTGGGAATCTCTGCTCTAGATTGATGCTCATGTCCTTCTCAAATCTAAAGAAAAAAACAGCCCTTGGCAGGTCACAGCAGTTGCTGGATGTTAGTGATATCACACTCAATGGAAAGCTGTTATTTCTAATAAATACTTCTTCTTTTTTTTTTCTTTAACAGGTACAGCAACATCATGCATGTCTTTGTACGAATCTCCCAAGAGGAAGGTGTGAAGACGCTGTACAAAGGTTTCACCCCCACCATCTTGGGTGTTATTCCATATGCAGGGATCACATTTTTCACCTATGAGACCCTCAAAAAGCTCCACGCAGGTACTCACCATGTTTCTGTCTTTTCACGTTTGGTTTCAATTCATTTAAACAAGATTGGTAGATGATGGCCATTTACACCCCTGCCGTCTCTCTTACTTTAGATAAGACAAAGAGATCTCACCCTTACCCTTACGAGCGCTTGGCATTTGGAGCCTGCGCGGGCCTGATTGGACAGTCGGCCTCGTACCCGCTGGACGTGGTGCGTCGGCGCATGCAGACGGCCGGAGTGATCGGCTCCTCCTACGCTACAATCCTGGGGACCATGCGGGAGATCGTGAAGCAGGAAGGCGTCAGGCGGGGACTGTACAAAGGCCTGAGCATGAACTGGGTGAAAGGGCCCGTCGCAGTGGGAATTAGCTTCACCACATTCGACATCACACACAACCTCCTGCTGAAGCTGCACCAGATGGGCTACTCCATCCACTGAGTCAGCTGGACGCTAAAAGAGCGCTAACGGAGGGAAAGTACAGATGATGCAGGCACAAGGAAAGGGAGCCAAGCCCGTTTTCGTGGCAGTGACGGGTATCTGCTCTCTGCAGGACCATCCAACAACACACTCCTGTTTCCTTTACAGAGGATGTCCGAGCCGTGAGTGAGCTGACAGGGGATCTGATTAGCAACAAACGCATTATCACAAACTTGGCTTAACGCAAGGTGATCACTAACTTTGCATAAGGGCACTCAAAACAATGTTTTTACCATCATCAGAGTGATCAAAACATGTCTGAGAAAACATGGTACCACTAGTATGATACATGGTAAAGGACAGCTTTGTAAATGACGAGTTAAAATGCACTTTATCAGAATTTTCCTGATGTTTATCTTACAGTATAAGCAAATTATTGTTTTACTAGCTTCTTTTTTTTTTAAAACAAAAACATATTTTAAAAGTTATTTTTGTCTTATTATGGCAAAGAGCGTGATGATGCTGGGTATCTGTGTGCAGCTAAAGGGTGATTAAGTAAGTTCAAGTTCTGTGATGGTGCAAGGGAGGATTTTTCCCATTGAAAGGACAATTGCAGCTCTGCTTCCCATTTTCACTTATCCATCCATCCACCCAGCATTGTGGTGGTTCATCTGTATCTCAAATAATCATTTTAGAGACGACTCTAATCAAACATATTACAAACTAAAATGTATGAATATGAAAGACTTTCGTCTGTATGCAATATTGTTTAGATCTCAGCATATCCTAAAATGTATTTGCCCACATTGTTTACAGTTCTTCTCAATGCCGTTACTTGATTGTACGGATTGTCCTTTTTCTTCTTTTTTTTTCTGCAATAATTTTCATGTGTCTGGAGGAGAAATCACACCTTTTTTGCCACATTTCAGAGGAGAAATTTCCCCAAAGATGTTTACAGTATGTTGACCGTGCAATAAATTGTTTATTCACAACATTGAGCAATGTGGTGTTTTGTCCACTAGAGGGAGATGTGCGATAAGAGAATTCCATTAGTGGCATAAATAGCGAGGGGCGTTTGAATTAAACATTAACAAAAAGGGCAGGGGTTACAATTTTTGGGTAAGTTTAAACAAATTTGAGTGAAATTGCCAGCTTATGGGAAACAAATTCCTGTACAAAAGCTGAAAAAGCCTTTTTTTTAAGTGTACCTATTTATTTTCCTTCACTGTTCTGTTTTAGCTCAATTTTACAGATTTTTAATTTCATGGCACTTAAAATATTCCGTCTTTATATGAAAAGATAATTTTTATTCCCTTGGATAATCGTAGAAAATTTAATTTTTTTGATTTAGAAATACGTTTTATTCCCCTAGCTTTTCCTCTGTCACTCACTAGATGGCAGCAGCGAACAGCTCCACCTACCTAAGCAGCACAACATCATTAACGATCTAATTTTCATGGCCTGAATTTGACCTTCTACCCACTTAATCCAGTTTAACAGTTATTTGTTTTATATAAATGATAACATTTTATTCAATATTACCTGCATTTTTAAATTTCTGCCTGTCTTGGTAAAGCAGGTTTAACCTTAACTCTGTACCACAATGAAACATGTTAAGACTAATACTTTGCAGGTTGAAAATGAAAAACAAAAACAGGGTTGAATACATAATAACACTTATACATATAACTGGATATATCATAGTTTTCTGCAACCAAGTCGTAACACAATACCAATAGCATTAAATTTAAACTAAATAAACAAAGTGTATTATGGGTATAATATTTAATGTCTGCACTACAAAGCATTTTATTAGTAAAACTTGAACCCAAAAGACTATTATTATCAAACTTGTATTTTCAACTATTTTCTTTCATCTATTAAGTCAAAAATACAAGTTTGATAACCTTAACAGCAAATACATGCCTTCATATTGTGTCCTAATTTTTAGATAGATCTGCATTTATTTGTCATTTTAGGAAAACATCCTTGAACAAAATCTTTGTCCTTTTTGCTGCACCAGTCAGTTTGTGTTAGCTGTGAGCACATTTGAACTGTGTGTCTGTTGTGTGTGTGTGTGTGCCCAGTCTGTTGCATCGTAGATTTTTATCCAACAAAACACCTTATGGTGGTTGAATGTTGTCTCCTGAACTTCAGAGCTCAGAACGAAGGGTGCATTCTCTCTTACACCTCAGTCTCGCCATCTTTCCTGCCGGTCGACCTTGACTGTGAATCATGGGATACTCCTGCCAACCTACCAGCCTGACTTTGCAACAATCGAAACAATGCGACCGACTGAATAATGTGGTTCAAAGCTGGGTGCTCGCTAAGGTGAGGATGAGGTGTTGGAGCAGGAGGATGGGGGGTATAAAAACGATGCTCCTTGAAGGCGCCGTTGCCATAGGTAACCTGGATCTGTGCCAACAGAAGGGGAGGGACCATTTGCATGTATTCAAATCTTGCATGAATAATTCACTTTGAAGCCTCTGCTGGAGTGTGAGCAGACAATGGCCGCTCACACGTACACACACAGACGCACAGAACAAAATGCTCACCAGAAAAAGAAAATTGCCTTTATATACACACAGAGACCCTGGCTGGAAGGGTGTGGGAAAGGTGATGAGGTTATTGTGGGAGGTGCACATGAATATAACCCGTCCTGGAGGTGTGTTTGAAATTTAAATGCTCAGATAGTAAAAATTGCACACAGCTTTTTTCTGCATGTATTTCACGACAATTGAAAGCACATAAGCCGAGGCCTTTTTCCGGTAGTGTGTAGAGACTTAAATTAAATGCTTGCTGTTATTTCTGCGTGAAAGAAAACTAATTTTAATAATAATTTTGTAATAATGTTTATCACTCATGGTAAATAAACAGTAAAATACAATAGTAATAACACAGAGTTTAGAGGTTATAAAGTCAAGTAAATTTAATAGTTTGATTTAAAATGCAATAATAACATAGTCAAAAATTGCAATAATACTGCAATTAAAAATACAATAATTTTTTGATATTAATAAATGTACTTCTCAGAGACCATTTCTGATATGGCTGGTATGGCTTTCTGCCCAGGGTGGCAGGGAAAGAGGGAACAACCATGGCAAAGAAAAAATAAAGATATAGTCAGTTGTGCCCAAATGAAATTGGCATCTGATTCATGTACTTTCAAATAGTCTTTAATATGTTTGACTGACTACTTCAAAACAATAATTACTCAGACTTGTTAGAGCTCCATTGCGTTATTCTGAGCTGAAAAGAATAAAGACTTAAGTGCTGTTATTTTAGGGAACAAAGGAGAAATACATTGTCAGTGCTTTCTTGGAATTAGGATCACCCACAGAGAACCGGAGGCATTCAGTAATAAGCCAAGGCCAGTGTCCCCACCCAAAAAAGTGCAGGGTAATAGTGTAGAGACAGTAAGCATAAATCACAAAATATAAAAATGATCACATCTGTTCTCTCATATGTGTCTGACATTTGATTTTCCAACATTTTCATTCCATTTTAGATTCATTCAGCATTATTTTTTGTGCGTAAGCCTGATTGCATATGCTTTAATGGCTAGGGGCGGTGGTCAGATGAGTGTGAGTGAGTCTTCTGGTGCATTCTTCTTTTTGGTAAGGACTCTTTAGCCAAAACAGAAGTGTGTTAGCGTTCACATGATACCTGCTGTTTGAATAGTTTAGTCAGTACAGAAGGAGGTAGGAAAAGGAGCCTGGATGCTTCCTTTCACAGTTCCTTTAGAATAGGAACCTCGCAATGTACCTTACTGGCACTAAGGAACTATAAGGAATTCCACAATCCTTTGCGTGACATGACGCATAAGCACAACCCACACCATGGAAATTACGCAAATCAGAGAAGAGAGAGAGAAGAGAGTTTTTATTTTTGGCCCTGCCACCCTGGGCAGAAGAGAATGTATCCTTGTAAGTAGCACCATGTCCTATTTCACTTATTACATGACTTGTTGGTCATTCATGTGGATAAGAGGCCATTGGCCATCACCGCCTTTGTTGTCTACAGCAAATAATATGTGATAGATAGTGTAACAGTGTAACAGCTAAGTTTTAAATCAAAGGAAGCAATGAAATCGCCAGCTGTGATGTGAAATAAAATGTGTGAGTATACAGATAGATAGATAGATAGATAGATAGATAGATAGATAGAT
The DNA here is from genome assembly GCA_037039145.1 of Fundulus diaphanus. NCBI lineage: Eukaryota > Metazoa > Chordata > Actinopteri > Cyprinodontiformes > Fundulidae > Fundulus > Fundulus diaphanus. Next base: position 35,258,038 of record CM073128.1, read on the forward strand.
AGATAGATAGATAGATAGATAGATAGATAGATAGATAGATAGATAGATAGATCCTCCCCACAATATAGTTCTTACTGTTGACCTAATGAAAGGTCAAGGAACAGGAAAAGGAGCTAGGGGCTATAATTAGACGTTTTTTCTTTTTTCAGCTTTTCCCTTTCCTCTTCTCTTTGAATTTCCTCTAGGCCTCCTTCAGATGAGTGTGTATGTATGTTCTTAAACCTTTGGCTTCCATGTGACCTCATGCTGGTCTCTGATTGGTTACAGGATTGAATCTTCCTCTGTGCAAATGGACAATCAGCACTTTTTGTGTCATTCTTCATCCAATCTTCGTGATACGTGTCACTCAAAGTCACACCCTTGGGAGCTCAGATGAATGTCACTCAAACCTACCAATTTTTTGTCACCCATCGTAACTGACTCAGGCCCTGTGCACAAAAGACAATATTTTGTGGTTAAAGCGGAAAAGTTTTGTTGTGTTTCCACTGTTCATTTACGCCACAATGGCACGATTTGAGAAGGGGCTCCGTTACACCGTTTTAACGTTTATGCTAGTGTGTTGAGTACGGAGATCGCAGTTAAAACCTTGTCATGTCGATGTGTTAACAAACGGAAAAAACAACCCCATTTTTCATGGATTGTTGCCATATAAACAGGGCCTAAGCTGCTTCTTTGAGTCCCGATTCTTGCAGGACCGAAAGTGGTTGGGAGACATCCAGGAGCACTTGACCCTTGGACGCACCAAGGGTCATCCTTCAAATTTGTTGTCATTTAAAAATATAATTCTAATAACTTAATATGCTAACAAAATGTCAGATTTGATTACAGGATTTCAAATATCGGACAAATGTACGAGTTCTAAACATACACAGGAAAATATTAATAGTTTGTTTTAATTGGTAATAGGTATAATGGAATTCTCACCAGTTTAACAATGTCTGTTGGTTTATTTATTGCTATTTATCAAATAAAAAAATGTGAACTGGTTTTAGGGCCACAAATCTAATTCTGCTCGGGGACCCCCCTAGATTAAGACAAATGCAAAACGCACAACAGGTGGACTTGTTAAATCTGGACCTAATCATTCTACAGTGATCACAGATGCTTTGAAACAGAGTTTAATTACTTATGATAAAGTACATGATCAAAATACATTTTTTGTCAATTTTTCTTGCTGTGTCAGGGAAGAAGCAGAAGGGTGCTCTCCCAGGGCACATTACATGCAAGAGCTGCCACTGACAGTACTGCCACTGTAAATATGTTTACCCTAACGCTACTGATAATTCATTTAGAGTAGCTTCCTGGCATCCAGCTGCCAAGGAAGGACAGTTAAATTTACAAAATAATTTTTAAAGATTAGCAAATGAGACATGTCTGTCATTTGACTTGTGGTAAATCCACTCGGATGAAAAGACATTCCAGCCTATTGTGGGCCACTGCAGAAGCCAAGCTGGCTGCTTGCCATGCACTCTGAAGGTCTGCTCTGCATCGGCCTCCCAAGCAGCAGCCTCAGAGGAAGCTTATCATAAATTCAGAGGTATTAAAATGCCTCTGAGGGCATTTTATCAAACACAAAGTGGACCTGTAAACGTTTCCCTGTAAAATTCCTCTTAAAAAAGCCACAAAACGGATGAATAAATTCCTAATTGCGCTTCTGTGACTGTAAACTCATAATCTGCAGTCTTTCTGTGCATACATGGTGATATTTACAAGTGCTGTAGGACGCTCACATGGTGACCCTCTGTCGCTCTCTCTCTCTCTTTCTCTCCTCCTCTGCTCGGTCTTGTTAATTTTATAAGATCCAGCATATTGCCACTTATCAGCTGGCAGCGTTGTAAAAGCTCTGAGGTCAGTGCATTACTGAGCTGCTGGGCTCCTCTCTTCCATTAGAGGGAGTGTTCAGGCTGCACTGGCCTTCACTCAATCAAACACTAGCTCCAAGTGCAAAAGAGAAAGCACACACACACACACACACACACACACACACACACACACACACACACACACACACACACACACACAAAAGGAGATTCCTTCTCTCCTTCTGTTGTGCAACAACAGGTACAATAATTTGGTCTGACTATGAATAACTAGCATTAAGTGCGGAGAGTAATTATTAACAAAGTTACGAATTTTGAAGTCGGGGAACCACCTGATTATCAGGAATTAGCAGCCAACAGCGTTCAGTCTCTGTCAGTTTTTGTTTTATGAACACCTGCCTGGTGAGGTGAGGTATTCTGGAACAACAGAATAAGGAGTGAATTTGCCTACTGGCGTTCTCAAACAGCAAGCCCTGCACACATATACAGAATAAACACAAACAACGTCTTTCCAAAACACAAGAATTTATTAACAAAATACTTTTACTTCAAGTTTAGAAGCTTCAGTCAACAAGTTCTTTAAAGAGGCCGGTACTGTTCAACTAAACTGCTAAGTAAAGTGAAAAGAATGAGGAAAAGGAATAAACTACAGAAAAAAAACTCAAAAGAATAAAACTAAAACCAATAATAGTAATGGATGAAGTGGTATCACAGTTCAGTGTGAATATGCATGTTTAAGAACCCTGGCTTGTTTTGAGGGATTGTGATTAAGGTCAAATTAGCTTTAAAACTGATCAAGGACAATTAGTGTGTGCAAAGAACCAGTTCACAAAGCAAAGCAGAAGGAAAAATAAAATATTACTTTATTAAAAAATATAAAAAAAAGTAAAAAAAATGGCTGAATTAGAACTCAAAAACCTTTGGAAAATTGATTCTTATTGTGTCAACTGGCCGTCACAGAAAGTGATGGATTACTAAAAGGGCTGCATCCTTCGAAGGTCGAATTTTTAGGCCGATTACATCACAGCGCGGCAACGAAGGCTGTCCAAGTTTGAAGGATCCAAAAAAAGTAAAAAATAACTAAATGCGGCTGACAAATATGTTCTCTACTTTTCCCCAGATTTAAAGGATGGGTCCGGTGGCCCACCCTATCCCATGATTCATTACAGGTCAAAATGAATTCTTCAAGTGGAAACTGCAATGGCGGCGGTGAGCAGCAAAAACTGATGAAAGTTGGGGATCTATAATTCTTTCAGATTCTTTCCTGCAGGAGCTCAGACAGCCAGGTTCAGGTGGCTAGTCTTATTTTGTAGCTCTTACGAGGTCACAGGATTCCAGCTGTGAAACTCCACCTTCCTGGGAGCCGTCAAGAACATGGCTTAATGCTGAGCATTCTGGGATTTGGAGTTTTTACCAGTGTCTTTTGTTCTCTGTGTGTAGTTCAGTCCTTGTTTGCTCTCATAGCTGAGGACCATACAAAGTGAGGACCGTGTCTTGACTTCCATAGACTTACTCTCATTTTCAAGCCTTTCTATGGCCTAACCCTGACCCTAACCCTGACCTTTACCAGTATATATACCTAATCCTGACCTAAACTTAACTGACACCTTAGTGGCAAACCTAAACTCTAGCCCAGAAAAAAAAGTGGACCTCATTTTACATCAAAGTCCTCACTTTGCTAGTAAAATGAGCAAAAATGTTCTGCTCAGCTGCAAGTACAAGAACACACACACACACACACACACACACACACACACACACACACACACACACACACACACACACACACACACATTGGTGTGAGATGTATGTATGTGCTTGCTGCCTTTTCTCTATTTTTCAAGCCTGAAGGCGGTTCATTTGCATTTGGTCTTGGTCTTTTTGCATTAAAAGAGGGTAAATGCATGGCTTGCTGTATGCTCAAGCTGCACCTGACATTTCCACCACTTGGCATTTTAAACAGATTTAACACCAAATGAGCTGCAGCGTCCTCCAGTCTCTCGATCGGGTGAATCAGATGATAGGTGCAGGCTACAGCATGCATAAAAAAAGAGATTCAGGGCAAATTGTTGATTTAATATATGTGTATAATATAATTTATTTGAGTGGAAGTGGATTTATTTATTTTGTTGAAACATGCAGTTGTGACATTATTCATCTCAATCTGGCAGAAAATGGGGTGAAATTACTGGTTTATTTGTCTGGGAGTGCAGAATCAGGGTGTTAAAACTTCATGTCAATGCAGACGGTGGTCTTTTATATGTGCAACTGGCTAAGTTTCCTTTGCTGTTCTTGTCTTTTCACAGCATTAAAACCTCATGCTTTGACTTTATATCAATAACAGACAACTTTACGGTGTTTAACACTATTTTTCTCTTGTAAATGTTTTTTCTGTATATTTTTTACAGTACAGGGACACCCTGTTCTGCCTTCTCACTGAGCGTGTTCCCATAACTAAACACGTCCCTGCATGATGGCTGGGAGTGCGGTGGGTGGACAGCCAAAGAGGAAGAGTTTGCATGAGAATAGCCGAGGTCCTGTGAACCTTCTGCTCCCTGTGTCCACATTCAATGGCATTACTGCAGTTAGCATGACAAACTAGACTCCAAGTTCTTGGACATTTAAATGCAGCCCCCCACCTCTCCATAAACCCCCATCGACCCCCACCCTCCCACATAACTAACCCTCATCTTGCTCCTCAGAAGAGAATGCACACACAAAGCTATTCAGCACAGAGAAACTATCAGAGTTACAGCATCCCTGATTTAAATCGTTTGTCTCTTTAATAAAATAAGCTGGGATACACATTCAGTAAAAGTAACATCTTGTAGTTTGACTAGAAGATTGTCTGACTAACTAATTGTTTGACTAACAATTAAATGTAGCTTCTGTTTATGATGGGACAGAAAACCAATGGACTGAAGCTGCCTCTGTTTAGAAAACGTTTATTTGAGTTCTTCTGCATTGGTGATGTTACGTGTTTTTTAGGTTTTCATTTGAAATGATAGTTTTTAAAAAGTGGTCCTTCCCATAAGACCTGTTAACCATCACATATTCATATCCTTTGATGCATAAATTGTTTTGTTCATCGAATTTAGTTCAGTTTTATTTTTAAAAATCAAATACAGGCACAACTCCGTAAATCTGAATGTTACGGAAAAGTTATTGTCAGTCCAGTCTAGTGAAACTGATTATAATGAGCTAGAATATGCACTCCAGTGAGGCTTGGTTGTCTGATTATTAGTACTTTTTTAAATGTTTAAGCAGGTGTTGAACCCACATTTCTCAATAACTCTTTTTTTTATTGGTCTGATGTGATATTTTTAATCTTGAGTGTCATATTCTCTTTAGCTGTAAACAGAGAATCGTCATGATTTACAGAAATAAAGGCTTGGAAAGATCAGTCTGAGTGTACTAATCTAACATGTTTGACTTAGTGAACTAAGTTATTGAAATAAACTTTTCAATAATAAATTATATAAAATAATATACATTTGTATTATATACAGATTAATTACACTCTTAAAGTGTTTATTTCTGATCATTTTAATGATTATAGCTAAAGGAAGCCCAACTTTCCATTTCTCCAAAATAAAATCGAAATTTACACAAACTTTTCTGATATAGATATGTTATGACATTGTAAGGAAATATAAAATTATGTGAAATGCTGCTGAATTGACAGTTTCTCCAGAAGACAGTCACTGATACCATCACCATACACTGAATAAAAATTATTTCCAGGGTTCAGCACAAGCCAAAAATGGCCACAGCTAAAGAAGCTGGCTGTTCAAAATCCAGTATGTAAACACATATATGGAAAGTTAAGTGGAAGGACAAAATGTGGTAGAAAAAGCAGAATGTGTTCAGGAATGTTGGTTTGACTCAAAAGGTGTAGACTGTGGTTCAAATCAGAGCTTTAAAAAGCCTCTTTGTATTAAGCCACTTGTGAACCTGAGATGACCCTTTTGCTCTGTGGCCCAAAGTCTTCTTTTCAGAAGAAATTAATTTTGCATTTCATTTGCAAAGGCAGGTCTCACAGTTGGGAGGAGGAGTGCAGCAGCACAAATTTCAAGTAGCTTGAGGTTGAGATAGATGTTTCCACAGTCAAAAGGTAAGTATGCATTTGTGCATTCAACAGTAGACTGATGACTGAAAAGACGGCATTGTATGCTTCTGGGAATAACACTCTAGTATTTACATTTTTACTTTTTTTATTATTATTTCTGCATCCATATCTCCTGAAGCCCCTGCTTGCACCACAGAAGAGTTTGACAGGACAACTTGAAGACTGGCATTGAGCAACATTTATGGAAAACATAAAACGTTTGACTGAGGTTTGGCTTTTTTTCAAGTTCCATCAGATTAAACAATACATCTGGCAGCAGTTTGAATATTAACATACTTATTGTACAGAAATGAAAAAAAGAAATTAAACTGATAAAATAGTTTATTGACTCTCATAGCACTTTACAATGCACACTGATCTAAATCAGTCTAAATTGAATTTAAATAAACCCAGTTCATTTCAATACCATCTAATAATATAGTAGTCATGCTCAGATCCAAGTACATATAGTCCGATATGATACAAAATATTGTACAGTCAAACAGAAATCACTCAAAGAAATAATGCTGAATGGTTAAAAAGTTATTCAACTTTAAAAATGAAGTATAACTACAGGTCGTTTAGCATTCAGCTAAGAATTATCTGCTGCTTGAAGCATGTCTCTGTGTTGTGTATCTCCTGTGCCTTGTGATGACAACCAACCAAAGACAATTACATTTCAAAAACTGATGTTAAAAATAATAATAGTATCATAGTATCATGTTTTCTTTATTCTGTATTTTCAAACTTGTTCCATTGTTATCATTATTAACCTTTATTTCAACCGGAAAATCCCACTGAGATTAAAAATGTCCTTTACAGGTGAATCCTGACCCAGGCTGGTGGCAGCACACACAGTTATGACAAAAGGAAGGAACAAAATCAACCTTAATTAAAATTCTAAATCAAAACAATGAGCTAACCTAATAATTTTGCTACTTTCTCTTGTCTTCAGATCTCTGCAAAATGATCCATCAATCCATTCTCTATACCCGTTTATCAATGCAGGGTCGCGCGGGAGCTGGCGGCTATCTTCAGCGGTCATTGGGTGAAAGGTGGGGTACACCGCAGGCAGTTTGCCAGCCTGGACAATCATGCACAACACACTCACACCTAAGCAAAATTTAGAAAGTCCAATTAATCTAGCAGTCGCGTTCTTGGACTGTTTGAGGAAACTGGAGTGTGCAGAGAGAACTCAAGTATGCACGGAGAGAACATGCAAACTCCATGAAGAAAGTCCCCAGGCTGGGATTTGAACCCCAGACCATGTTGCTGTAAGGCAACGGTGCTACCACCTGCACCCGTATGCACATCTGTAAAACACAACAAAACACACAGACACATGGAAGGCCGAAAGAGCCCCAAATCTAAGTATACCATTTTAATTTGTATTTATGTATATGAATATAAACATCATTTATTGTTGACTTATTTATTGGTCAGAGTTTGTCACTCTTGTCCCCCCCTCCAAGCAGGCCAGAACGCACGTGCACCATTAAACGGTCCCTAGTTGTTACACGACCAGCGAGCTTTGTTCGTCCTGCTGTTAGAGGCCTTTGTGTTGTTAACGGCCCAGGATGTGACTAGAGGCCCTCCTTTTACAAACAAACAGCTGAGCAATTACAAGACAATTAGCAGGCCCCTGAGAGTTTATTCAGGTCAATAATGGGCCGCTCTTACAACCACAGGATTTACCATAAATACACTGTGGCTGGCTCTTCATAAAACATGCTGAGGTTGTGTGGAAAAAGCCATTAGATTTAATTGTATAGGGATAAATAAATCTCAATGATTCTTGTATTATGATTTTAAAAAATGTCTTATTTTTCTAGTGATTTTTACACAAAAAATAAAAGTTTTGTGATTAAAAACAAACAAACGTGGAAATGATCTTTCAGCAAAGGCTACTTTTTTCCGCTTGTCTTCACACGTGCCATCAGGACGGAGCGGACCCTGCTGTCAGGCTTGTACACTGTATACAGACTTTATGTGACATGATCCGTAACTCTATCTATAGGTGTTATGCTATCATTCCCACCATTAAAGAGGTTTTCCACCTTCCCTGTGACCTCCGCCTCGCCTCACAGGACACAGAAAACGACCTGATAGCAAAGTCTTTTACTGTACAGAGGGGGAGCTGAGATGTGTGTGGGCTCATAGCAGGGCGTGTGTGGTTGGTCACTCTGTGGCGTTCTGGAGCGGCCAGCTACGGGGCTTTCCTCCAGTGAGAGTGGGGGAATCTGGCACGGCCAGTAAGCATGTATATCAGGCCATCTCACGGCTGGCTGGACGCTCCCTGGGTGGCCCGCTGTGGTCAATACTGCACTGGTGACTGGACACACAGAATGGGATAATCTGCTTTCTTTCAGGGGCCACGGTGCACACATACAGGTCTGCCTTTTATTCCGGGCTGACCATGGAGGCTATGGCTCGCCCGGTCCTATGATTTCAGGTCAGGACCAGTTGGGGGGGGGGGTGGAAAGCTTGGACTGAGAAAGGGGACAGTGTTGTTGCAAAGGGGAAGGGCTGGATGAGCCCATTTCAGCCAGAGCATTTGAGCTCACTGGGAGCACTGGGGCATCGCCTCCGCTGGCTGTTTGGAGGGGGGGGGGGGGGGTTATTCCCACAAAAGATAGAATTTGTGTATGGGTGGTAATGAATGTGCATCTTTGTTCAGAGGTTCCTTCAGCTCCAGCAACTCGTTTTAACAACCCTGCTGCTCTCGTACAAAGATGCATAATTGACACCACAGATTAAGGCCACTGTGGTTTGACTGTTCTCCCAACGCATCAGATGCTGCAAGAAAAATCAGGAATAAAATCATTTTAACACCCTCTTGCGCTAAAACTGGGACCTTTTCTCTAATACGTCACATTATACTGGTAATTAATCACTCTAGAGCAACAACAAAAATGTTTTTGGAGCAGGTCTGTGTGCTCGCTGCCTGCAGTTCTGGGCCGATGACCAACAAGTTCCCTCAGATCACATTAAGCAACACAAGTAGGTGGTTTTATGTGGAAAAAAGTGGTAAAAACCTGCTTCTATAACCGAAGCACAGACATTTTAAGGAACAAAAGCCACTAAAATGGAGGAATATTTGAGCTGCACATGAAAATGCATTTTGAACACGTGTAGCAGGAAGTATAAGAAAGTTAAATGTGTCTTGAAATGAAAAATCAGACAGAATCTCAATGAGATTAAGATTAAACATAAACTCAGACAAGTAGGGTTAAATTCTTCCTTCTTTTGTGTGAGATTATTTGACAAGATGCAATCTACAGAAAAATGATCCAATTCAACCTGTACTCAACCACCAATATTGCCCAGGTACAAACGGACATTAAAGGAAGAAAGAAGGAAAAAAAGCAGACGAGGCAGCGTTTTATTTCTCATTTATATCAGTTTTATTTGAAATTTCTGAATATTTTTACAGTAATCCCAGGATTAAGATAAATCTATTTCACAATGACGAATACACAGCACCCTCAACTATGAGCACCTTCTTTTTTTGGCAATATCATAATCTCAGACTGAAAAAAAGGACAAAATCAAACGTTTAATTTAAGAAAAATATTTTAAATTTTGAAAAAAGACTCACATCAATTCTTGGCACCATCATCTTAAAATAAACCCAACTGAAGTGTTGTTTTTATAAAAGTAGACATTACTTTTATCAATTGAGTTTTAAGGAACCTTTGCTGAAGTAAAAGGTAATTTTCTACACCCTTAGAAATGAGAAAGACAAGAAAACATCCCAAGTAAGGCAGAAAATGATTAGAAAAAAATTACCAGTTGGGTTAACATGTCATATCTGGATTGAGAGGAATAATACAAAATGCAAAAAAAACCTACCAGAACAACTACAAACCAGGCTGGACGAGGACCCGGTTTTATGTTGCAACCAGGCAAAGTGAAGAGGATGGTAAGGGAGGTGAATTAAAATCTCCAAAACTCACTGGGAATAAGAGCCATTTTTTTAGTGTGCGATTGTGCTACTGCAGAAAAAAATATGTCTTTTCTTTCAGGGAGGCTTTAAATGCGGAAGGTGCTGTATCTGTAAAGGCTGTTCTTAAGCGAAAAATAGAAAAGCGTCCTACTGAACAATTTTACACACAACAGACTATAAATTACAGACATGGCTGCTAAAAAAATGCCGATAAACCTGACACAGCAGATCTAATTTACACAACGTTTAAACTTACCTTTTCAAGCAGCTCCTTGCTGTCTGCCAAAAATGATCATGCAGCTGGGAATCTGGCCAAGGCTAAACATGTTTAAAGTAACTAGCTACAGGAAGTAGATACGCTTTCTTTTCCAAGGCCCGGTGTTGGCATGGCTCCTTTTTAATCCTCGTGGTGGCAATCCACAGACTGCGTCTATGAAGACATAAAATATGGGGGGGAAAAATCATGTTAATAAAGCAATGTTCTTTCAGGACGCAGAGAGGAAGACACTAATGATTTTTATTAAAGTGAGGCTGCATAATTTCTGCTTATATCACATCAGCTCTGCACGTGTGTCTAACAACCAGGACGCTGGGCGTGTCATCACCCCAGACACACGTAACTGTTAATGTTTACAGCGGGGGGAGGAGGAGGGGGTGCGCGTTTGTTTGGGCGTCTATCAGCTGTCTGTATCAGTGCTCTGCGAGACCCCTGAGCTAGCAGACAGCAAGGGGTTAAAGGTCAAAGCAGAGGCTGTCTGGGCTTCCTGGCTGACCCCATCGCCCGCGAGCACAAACATGCACATGCATGCAGGAACCGGGTGCTTTCGCGGAGGGAGGGTCGGCTCAACCGTCTACCAGACTAATATCACCTCTGGGACTAGAATCCAGACAAAAATACATTGACCCCAAATCCCACCCCCCACACAGATTTGCCCGGTCATAAAACTGAACCCGGTTGTGCGGCGTGACGCAGACAGACACAGCAGAGCCCCAGAGTCTGAGAGGAGCCATCTAATTATCTTTCAGGGCTGAGTTAGAGGGAAGCGTGGAGGACACCAAGGAGGTTCAACGAAGCCAATCACGTGCAAGCTAACAGCATTGGGCAGTCGCTTTAGCCAGGATGGAGAACAAACATCAAACTCTGTGAGGTCGTTCTTTTAAAAATGTGAATGCTGGATAATTACAATGCAAAAATGCATGACGTGATCTCTTTATCTTAATCCAAATTTTATTTAGCAGTGCAAAGAGCCTGAACGATAAATGTAGTATAAAAGCATGGCATATGCCGGTAGTACAGAAAAAAACAAAACACAAATCAAAGGGTTCTCCACTGAGTGATGCGAAGGGGAAAAGGGGTCAAAATCGCTGCCAAGCCATCGGGAAAACTCGCTAAATAAGCCTGAGTGTTAAGCCTGCTAATCCCCGTGCATTATTGCAACATCTGTGAGGCCTAAAGAGGCTCTGCTAGTGATTACCGAGACAGATGTGAACAATATCCTGCCTGAAAAAGGACAGGGTATGCTTAGGTGTCGAAACTGCCAACGGCACGAGAAAAGGAAGGTTGAAACGATGCGGAGAATGTAAAGCAGGTCACCTGGGAGAAGGGGCAAACAAGAAGAGGGACGGAAGTGAACGACTGACAAAAGCCGAAGCAGAAGAGGTAGCGACAATGGTTCTTGGAGTTGTAGGGATGCAGTTTCAAGGTGGTAGAAAAAAATTGGAGATGACAGCATCCCCGGAAAGATGGCAGACCTGTGGGCCAGGCCGACGAGATGCCAGGGAGACAAGGCTAATTTATGCAGAGTGTCTAGGACCCTGTGAATAGGCCAAAAAAACTGAGGGGGAGCTGCTGCGGGTGCTAGCAGTGTGAAAAGAAAAGGTGGGGGTGGCAGAGTGATTTTTTTTCCTAAACAAGGGGTTCAGAGGCTGCTCTTTCGGCTCGATTCAGCTGGAGCTGTCCATCTGACGTCCCATTAAGGTTTGGGACAGGCATGTGGACCTAGGCAATGAAGAGGAGAGGGAAGGGGGTGGGAGGATAGGCAGAGAGGTGAACGAAAGGCTCTTACCACCCTCTCCAGTCTACTTCTTCATTTTGGCCACATATTAGATCCACAGGGGTGTCTCTCTGCTGATCTGCATCCTAATTTCCTTCCTTTTATTACAGACCAGGACCTGGGAGGGGACCAAGGACGGGCATAAGCAGACACAAGCTACCCAGCTGAAGTCTGGCTGGAGAGAGGTCATGGGAGCACTTCAGCAGCCTGGCCGGCAAATCCAATAGTTACATTATCGCTCTCTGTTCTGGCAGCCTATATCTATCATTAATTATTTCCTTAAACATTATGCTTTCTGCAAATGTCCTGTTTCATAAAACACGTTGAGAGATTTGTTGTCTTTGATCCAAGAGCCAAAAAAGTATATTTTTTATTTTTTTTTTAGAAGCTAAGGTTTTATGAAATTGAGAGTTCCTTGCTAAAGTAATCACACTCCTGGAGCCTCTTTCCCAGTTTTTCACAAACTTTAATGTAATTTATTGAGATTTTAGGTGTCGGGCCAACACAAAGTAGTGCGTAGCTCTGACATGAAACAAAAATTATATACGGTGTTTAAAATTTTTTGTATTTCTGTTTAGCTCCCACCTAAGTCGATAGATTTTAGAACTTGTGTCTGGACCAGGTTCACCCATTCCTCTTTGTAAAATACCTCAAACATCAAGAGCATCCGTGAAGATCACTTTTCAAGTCAACGATTCTCACGTTGATCTAAGTCTGGGCATTGACTGGGGCATTCAAGTCCATAAATGCGTTGACCTACAGCATTCGCCAGGAGATCTAAGGGTCACCATCCTGCTGGAAGGTGAACTTCTCCACCAATCTGAATTCTTTTACGGTTTCTAAATCAGTTTTCCTTCTCGATTAACCAATATCCGTGCATTTTCTGATCAACTGGAACCAGTTTTCACAGCATCATGCCGCCACCACTGTGTTTCAAAGTGGGGATTTTGAGTTCAGGGTGATGTGCAGGGATGTTTTTCCACCACACACTTGTGAATGCATGCAGGCCTCTCTCTACGTGTTTGCTCCGTCCCCTGCGTGGCTTGTGCCAAACGGAAAACGGCTCCTCTTTTGGCTTTCTTTCAACAATGCCTCTGTTCCTGCAGCTCTTACATAAGCATAGTCACCTTGCAAACTAAAAAGTTATGGCTTCAGCTCCAGAGACCCGTTCCCATCCTCTTGGGCAAGGGATGGTATGTGGAAATAGGGTAAAAGCACTCTGAGTGGCCGTTATGAGTAGCACACTGCTGAATAATTTCTCTCCATTTAATAAACCTCGGAGGCCTTTACATAACAGCAGTATTTATATTGGCATTAAAGTACAAGCAGGTGTTATTACATGACTTCTGAATGCATTTGGCGGTAGTGGATGTTATTTGGATTCAAGTTGGTGTTTGTGACAAAATGTTTAAAGGTTCAAGGTGAATGAATGCTTCTGCAAGACTCTGAGCTGACAAATCTACCTGTACAATTCCTTTTCACTTCACTTCACTTCACTTTCAAAATGTCTACCCTAGTTTAACAACTTCGGAAACCACAGATTGAATGGAAATGAAAATGCCAACAGTGTGACTTTAGGAATATATTAGATAACACGATGAAAGGTTTAGCAATAAGCAGCAATTCTGGTATCGATGAATATTAGCAGAAGCCGACATCAACCTTCAAGATCAAGAATCTGTTTTGAGTTGAGCATGAGGAGACAGATTGTATGCTTTGTGCGTTTAAATCCTGGCCAATTGCCAAGTGAAACTGTGTGTGTGTGTGTGTGTGTGTGTGTGTGTGGGCCGAGCGAGAAGCAGAGAGAACAGGGTGATGGTTGAGTCCGGTGATGCAGGCGGACAGTTTAATGACAATCCTTGCCCCTGAAACATACAAACCAGTGAGCACCTGGCCCGCTCTGAGATGTACACACACCATATGACATGCGCACCTATACGTGTGATGTATGGTGTGGTGCTTTCTGCAAAAGACAGGCAGGCCTGGTGAAAATGAATGGGAAATGGAAAGAGTTTTGAGCTTCGCCTTCAACATGAAACACTGCCTAAATCTGTCCTTTGCAACCACTAATTGAAGTAATTGTGAGAATTGCCATGGGTGTTGGTTATGTTTCTTTAAAAAGCGGTGTGAAGTAAAGAGCCATTCACTGGCCAAGCAGACACTGAGCTCTTTGTGCTTTTTTTTGTGTGCCAAGTCGTGCCTGGCCATGGATCTGCATCTTATTCAGCAGCATTTCCTCAGGTCTGGACTTGAATTTGGTGTCCAAACAAAGACATAGAGCCACCTCATTAAAAAAACATGTCATTGGATCAGACCTAGGCTCAATTGTGTGATTTTTTTTTCTTCTCCCCCCCACCTACTATAAGCGACCGTGACTGTGCGCAGGGTTGAATGAGGGGCCGGGTAGAGGCCCGGCGGTGGAGCGCCACGCCGCATCCCTATGGGAACCTCCCCTTCACAGAGGGGGGGCCATTTAGAGCTTTGTTGGTGTGTTAACACTGCTTTTTAAAACACCTCTTTATGGACTCAGCTAAGCAAACTGCAGGGCCTGGTTTTCTTGTGACAGAAGGAAAATGTGGGGTGAAAAAAAAACGTGAGAATGAATCAAAGAAGAGACAAAAAAAAAAAGGTTTGATTTGCTATAAATTACAGTGCCTTGCAAAAGTATTCACGTATTTTCATATTTTGTCACAATACAACCACAAACCGTCGTACATGATTACGAAGCAGACGGAAACTTAAACAAACAAGGTTTCAATTTTGTTTTTACAAATAAAATATGAAGAGCGTAGCTTGCATTTATATTCATCTCTCCCGGAGTTGGTATACTTTGTAGAAACCTTGTGCCATTACAGCAGCAAGTCTTTTAGGGTAGGTCTACATAAGCTTTCATGATTTCGGCTCATCTAGATTCTCAGTTGGATTTAGGTCTGGACTTTGGATACATCAAGGATTTGCGACCTGCAACCTTTCGCTACTCTTAATAACTTTGGCGACAAATTATATAGAACTGAGTAGTGCTTTTAAATGTCTTTCCTGAAGTTAAGCATGCCCACAGCATGATACTGCCACCACCTGTGGGGAGGGTAGGTTTAGGGTGATTTATGGTGTAGCATTGTCAGCGTCACACATCGTTCTGCTTGTGGGCCGAAAAATTCAATTTTGCTCTCATCTGACCTTTTCCTTCCACTTCACAGCTATTGCACTACTTTGTGTTGGTCTTTTACCTAAAACACAAAACGAAATGCACCGAACCTTAGCGACACGACGAATCAAAACCTGAAAGACTTCAGAGGGTATGGGAAGTTTTGCTTGCCAGTGTAATAAAACCACATCACATTATTATTCAACCAAAATGACTTGCAAAAAAAAAAAAAAAAATTGATGCTGCTGAGTGCAGCACAACCAGGTCACTGACAAACTGCTCCTTGTCTCTGTGTCCTCTGACGCAGTCAGCACACACGTTTACCCAGAGGACCGCCGTCATCCTGCAGGTGAAGCTGCAGCTTTGTTGCAAGCATAAGTATTTGTGTTTGTGTACTTGCAGCTGAGGGAGAAAATGTTTTGCTCGTTTCCTTTTTTTGGGGGGGGTGGTGGCCTTGTAGTTAGAGCAGCGCGCTTGCACTCTCAGAAGGTTGCAAGTACCTGGTTCGATCCCCGCAGACTCCCACTGTTGGTCCCTGAGCAAGACCCTTAGTCCCAGATTGCTCCCCGGGCGCTGTGGTAGCTGCCCACTGCTCCCTAAGGGATGGGTTAAATGCAGAAGACACATTTTATTGGAATGTACAACTGCAATGACAAATAAAGATTTTTTTCTTCTTCTAGTAAAATTAGGACTTTGTTTTTGGTCCTCCCTTTTTTTCTGAGTTAGGGGTTAGGTTTAGGACTAAGGTGTCCATTAGGTTAAGGTCAGGGATGTACTGGTAAAGATTAGGTTTAGGGCTAGGGTCAGTGTTAGGCCATAGTAGGGCTTGAAAATGAATGGAAGTCAAGGCAAGGTCACTCTGTACTTAAACAAGGATGGACGTGTGTGTGTGTGTGTGTGTGTGTGTGTGTGTGTGTGTGTGTGTGTGTGTGTGTGTGTGTGTGTGTGTGTGTGAGAGAGTGACAAAGCCAGTCCTGCCTGGGAAACCTGTGCAGGAGACATCAGTCAGTCTCCCGGGGCTTCTGGGATAACAGTGAAACGAATGACAACGAACTTGAGGCAAGTTCACAACGCTAGAGAGGAACCAGAAGAGAGTGGCACAGATTCCCCTGCCCTTGTGTGCATAATGTGTGTGTGACTACGATATGCACGCACTCAGAGAATATCATAATATGTGCTGAGTGTCGAGCTGCAGTGAAGAGCCCCCACTAAGATGAAAATGTGCATGCTCGCCTCCCCTTTTCTCCCCTCCCCTTCCCTCTCGCCATGCACACGCAGGAAGGACCCCATTCTCGCACTTCTAATGCTGTCTGCAGTGTGCCTGACGAAAAAAAAGCTAAACGACAAAGGGGTCCACACGAGTAAATGCAGGAAAATGCACATTATTTAGACAAAAGCTTTAATAGGGGTTTCTCAGTCACATTGATAGGGGTTCCCCTTCACTATATGCTTCACTGGACCTGCTGATTTTTTTTGCTATCCGTGGCCAAAAAAATGGTGTGAAAATATGGTGACAGTTTATGCGCAAAGAGCGCATAAACTGCCACTTTCTCTCAATCTGTGTGTTTTATCTAATCTGCAGGAAACTCACTCACAAGTGTCCCTCGTTAAGGTTGAAATATAAATAAAGTATGTGAGATGCAAACATTCATAGTAAAGTAATGAACCTTGCAGCAAAATGTTGAGGCATGAGGTTAAAACCAAAATAATTGCACCAGAATAAATTCTAACAGCCTTCAAGATTTTGCCTTGTTAGGGATGAGATTATGTCTACTCCTGGAACGTTTTAGATATTTAAATAAATGTCTTTGCATAAAATCTTATAGTTAATATTGTATACATAAAAACAGTAAAACATTTGCTTCATAAAATGCAAATATGATCTTAAGCGGTATGAAAGTATTTTACAATTCTGAATGTTTAAGTTTACATGAAATTTTTTTAGCACGTTTCATTGGGAAGTCAAGTACGAGCAAAATGTTAAATAAGAACCTGAAATAATGTTATTAACTTATCGTTTTTTTTTACTGTTTTTACTTTTTCAGTGCCTTGCAAAACTGTTCAGACCTCTTGATCTTTGTCCACATTTATCATGTTTTAACTGACAAGTGGAGGGCATCAGTTCTACTCTTGCTGTACTTTGAACTGGAGACCTGGGCGTTACTTTGTGCAACACATCTGTTACCTCTGATCTCTGTTGTCATTGTAGCTCTGGCTGGGATGTTTTCCAACTGTCTGAAGCGTTTTCCAGTATGTAAAAGGTTTTCTTCCAGGATCGCCCTATTTTATTTATTTTTTTTAGCTCCATCCGACTTCCTGACAACTCAGAGCCGCTTTTTTGTATGCTGAGGAAAAACATCCTTATGGGATTTTGCTGCCACCTGTGGCATGGTGCGTTCAGGGTATTGTGTAGTTTTAGTTTCCTACAGCACATAGCATTTTGGATGTAGGTTTAAATGTTTAATTGTAGTTTCATCCAACCAAAGCACCATGTTCCACATGTTCGCCGTGTCGCTTATATCCTTTGTGGCAAACTACAAACGCTGATTTTTTATGGCTTTATTTCAACATTGGCTTTATTTTTGCCACACGTCCAGAAATGTCAGATAAAAGGGTCTGCATAAAAAAGGATACCACATTTTTTATGGGTTTGTATTTATCATTACCTAATTTATGTAATGCTATGGCATAAAAAAACGTATAAAGTATTTTTTTATTTTTTCAACAAATGAATCAAACGTATCAATGAGCACGACCCGAGGTGAAGAGCAGTTTTTAATTTTGGAAAGCAAAGCAGGAAGGATGCAGAAGGAGCTCTGTGATAAACCTCTTGCAGATATAGTCAGCTAACCAAACCATCCTGTCAGATCGTTGCCTGAGGAGAGCAGGAGGGGGAACGAGAGACGGCAAGAAGGGGAAGAGAGCAAAACAGGGGTGAAAAGGGTCAGCGGGGAGGAAGGCTGAAGCCCAGAAGCAAGCAAAAGATTGTGTGTGTAGTGCATTTATATTTTAGCATGTGTGTGAGAGTGTGTGGGTGTGCATGTGTGTCAACCCCAGCTGGGCAGACATTTACTTGACATGCTGATAGGGATTTAAGCAGTGGGTGGGAGGTGTATCTGACCAAGGTGAGTGAATGAGCAGAGAAGGGAGCCTGTGGGGATCGGAGGATGATAGGAGGAGGGGGCGGTGGAAGCGGCGGTGGAGGAAGCGGGAGGGTTAGGATTTTTTTTTTTTTTGATTTGGACCAGAGGGGCTCACAAAACTGCTGTTACTAAGCTTGTTTTCAGAGCAAGTTGAGACGATTAGAAGACGGGGGCAGAAACGTGCAGGGAACCGGGGATGAGGGAGCTGGGTTTTTGTAAGGGGGAAACCCTTCAGGCTGTCCAAGAAAAGGGAGACTGGTCTATTGAGGTGATGAGGGAAAGAGGGTCTTTCTTTCAGATGCTCTAATCAAGCATAAGTCCATGGTGGAGAATGAAAGGAGGCGACTGCTGCGTGTGTTAGCTTGGTGCCTGAGCTCCTCTATATTTCTGTCCTCTGTTACCGTCCACAATTTTCCACAAGCTGTCGGTCTCCTCTCCTCCCCTCCCCTTGAGCTGTGCGCCCCTCCTCTTAAAGGGCTGTTGATTTTGAAACACAAGTTGTTGGATGATGCTAGACCAGCTAGATTTCCCCAGCAAAGAAGTCACAGACTCGGTTTATCCAGAAAACGTGATATGTGAGCTACGAAATTAGTAAAAGCAGCGCCAGGGAAACATAACAGTGATCTGAATGGTAAAATGTGATACTTTATATAGATCCATAACATGCACAAAATAGAGGACACAGATCTTTCATTTCTGGAGGTCAAAATCTGAGCACGCTTCCCTCAGTATCAGCAACCGTGTCGATTTCCAAGCTCTGGTTTTAATAAAGCCTTGATCCGGCAGTTTTGAATTCTGTCTAAAAAACCCGATATGGCAGGATATAAAAGCAACGCTCGGAATACCTTTTAATACACCTTCTACTATAAAGGTTAAGTAATTATTTATATTAGGAGAAGAGGGAAGATCACATAATTTATGTAAGAAAGAAAAGTCGGCGTAAAAGCGGGTTTTAATATACTAATCCTTTCTTTTCAATGAGCTTCTCACATTTCTCCTCTTCCTCTAGGTTTATTTTTAAACATCACCGATACTGAAAATGCCTATCTTTGAGTCTTCTTTCCTCTGTAACAGCATCTGCACAGAAGAGAGTTATTGTCTTTGCTACCTGGGAGCACTTGTGAATGGTGCATTTACTGATTGGGAAAATAATCAATTTGGTAGTTTTCGCTGGTGCACGGTCCAGGCCAGTGTAAGATCCATGAGAGTACTCAACGCTGATGACATTATTTTGTCAAGGAACACCTTTATGATTGTGAAATAAACCCAAGAAGGAACACATTTTCTGGGGAGATTGACACAAGCATCACTTACAATCAGCTTCCTCACAACAGTCTGCAGAGCTGTGGTTAACCATCTCAACATGGCAGACAAGAAGACCCTGCAGGGGACAGCGAGGGGAGCTAATAAGGTCACTGGAGTAAATTTAGGCTCCTTCAATGAGAAGTTTCAGAGCCGTTGCAGGAAGAAAGTTATCACACCCTCTCCATTAACTTTCTGAACTGCTGCCATCAGGCAAACAATACTACAACACGAGAAGCAAAACCACCAAAAGAAACTTCTGCCTCCAAATATTACAATGCTAAAGTGCTGTTAAGATGATTAACATCACATTTTTGTAAATTTTTTTTGTTTCCATTATCTGTTATATTATGTTTCCCACTAACATGTAATATATCCCCTGCCTCATTTTGTTGTGTGCTAATTAGTATGCAAAAAAACAGCTACAAATACATATTTTTTATCAAAGAGCCAGTCAAAGTGTTTGAAATTGGTGCACGTAATGAAAGAGCTACATGTCTGATGGGGGCGTGTGCAGTCGATGAACCCTGAGCCGACATGTTAAATTACGGAAGGCAGCAGACTGAGACAGACAGGAGGGGCTGTCAAAGCGTCTGACTCGCTTTGACAGTGTTTGGTTCGGGGGTAGGAGGTGTTTGACCATGGGCTTGACTGGGCTGAAGGGACTGATTTCTGGGATGATTTGGCTCAGGGCCGACTGGAGGCTGGCCAAAGGCAGACTGAAGGGGGTTAGGTTCTCCTCTCACACCCCACTCTGCTCATCCCCAGAGCGAGGCAATAAGAAGCGGCTTATAAAATAAGCAAACACTGAACGCTAGTCTACGCTGCGATGATGACCCCCTTCCCCCAGCCTTCTCTAACCTTGACCCTTGAGGTCCTTCTTAACCTATTTCTGAATGGAAGTCGGTGCAGCTGGGGTGTCTAGCCGTGAACTAATCACAACCCCCTCCCTCATCATGGAGCTTGTTCCCACGGCTCATGACCAAGGTGCTGTCTCCTCATTTGAATGGCTGGGATTAATATTTATGTGGCCACCACAGTGTCATGCACCGTTTTCTGGGAGAAACACCATTGTGAGTGGTTTAAAATAAAATCCCAGTTTTTCAGTTCAATTAAATTCGGGAAGCTTTTTACTTATCCCAACACGGCAATGTTCTTTTCTGGTTGATGCCTCAGCTTCCATCTGCCAGTCTCTTTCCATGGCCCCAATAATCTATTCAGCCCGAGCACACAGGCGTGCTGTATAATGTACGTGCAACAATGTGAGCGTGAAGGCTCATACACGTCATTCAGCGGGGGGTTCAAACCCCACCACCTTCACATTTTCATTACGACCAAGTCTCGGGCCCGTGTCGCACAGCAGCGTGGCCTTTTGCTTGGCGAGCAGGCAGTTTAATCACACATACGGCACTACTCCATTTTCATTTCCTTTTCATACAGCCTCCATTCCACTCTGGCTTCATAATTCCCCCCCACCCCTCGAGCTGTCTAGCCCAAGTGAGTGTTTGCAGCCTGTTGAAATGACATAATCAGTGACTTGGATAAATGCCTGGCTGTTTTTCCCTGAGTCTATAATCAGACTTGGGGGCTGAGTGTTGAAGCTATGAGGAAAGCACAGCAGCAACACTTGGTTCAGGAATTACTTCCTAAGATGGGTAGTTTCACCTAAAGAATGTGCTCAAGCACCAGTGAAATGAAATAGGTTTGGTCTACTATGCATCATGTTGGTGCTAACAGACCCATAATACATTTTACAGGTTTTGTTTATTTTTTTATTAGTTTTATTTTCACAAAAACATTTGCAAGCAACTTTAAAAAAACAACAATGTATCATCTGAAAATGAAGCATTACATTTTGGTACAGAGATTTAAAGAGAAATTGGCTGGTGAACAGAATCTGACCATTTTTAGATGAATGCCCCCCCTCTTCCTTTTTCAAAATTCCAATCTTTTTTAAACTGTGAATGTAAAAACTTAAGCAGGTTGCACAAGCAACCAACCCTCTTCCATGTAAAGGTTGCAACAAAGTTAAAATAACTCCCAAAGTTAGCTTTTTTTGTCACAGGAAGGTGTTTACCAATCAACCAACCAACCAACCAACCAACCAACAAACCAACCAACAGATCAATCAATCAATCAACCAACAGATCAATCAATCAATCAATCAATCAATCAATCAATCAATCAATCAATCAATCAATCAATCAATCAATCAATCAATCAATCAACCAATCAACCAATCAATCAATCAATCAATCAATCAATCAATCAACTTTACAGTACTTTTCATACCAGCAATGGATAGGGCTTCACAGATTAAAAATCAAATAACACGAAAAAACCAAAACAAAGTATTGTCATAGTGGCGCAGTGGATAGCACTGTTGTCATGCAGCAAGAACGTCCTGGGTTCAAGTCCTAGCCTTGCCCTGGGTCTTTCTGCATGGAGTTTGTTCTCCCTGTGCATGCGTGGGTTCTCTCCAGGTACTCCGGCTTCCTCCCACAGTCCAAAAACATGACTGTTAGGTTAATTGGTCTCTAAATTGTCCTTAGGTGTGAGTGTGTGCGTGAATGGTTGTTTGTCCTGTTTGTCTCTGTGTTGCCCTGTGATAGACTGGTGACCTGTCCAGGATTTACCCCGCCTCTCGCCCATTGACAGCTGGAGATAGGCACCAGCACCCTTCGCGACCCCACAAGGGATAGACGTGTTTGAAAATGGATGGATGGCTAATTTGTAACCCAGATGAAACTAATATAAGGCAAGCTGAATGTAATAAATGAATATTTAATAAAACAAGTAAATAAATATTTTATTACCGTATAATGAACGATATCAGTAAAACTGAATCAAATTGTGCATTTTGATCATAAATGTAAGTTATATATTTAAAATGTGTAAGTTCCTTTAAATAAGAGCAGTTGAAAAACATTCTAACCACATTAAACGGATCACAGTCCGTCCACAATGGAAGTTGTCGATTGAGAAAAAGTGAAAATGCCTAATTGTCATACAGGGGATCTTGACTGGATGGAGTGGTGGCTGACTGCAGCTTCACACACCTGGATGTGATCTCCTCATCAGCTGCTGGGGATTTATGCTGCTGTTGTAGGACCATTATTTGGCTGATGCTTAGAGTCAAGCCAACACGTTTTTCTTTGACAAATTTCTGAAAGAAACTGCTGTTGTTGCTTACCTTATTTGATTTCATATCTTGTGCCTCTGTGCCTTCTAGGTGTGATCTCCTCCAGCGGTTTCCATACCAAGCTGCTTCTACAAACCCTGGCTTGACAAGTTTTCTTTGGCAAACCATTCAAGGTCCTCCACCACAGCTCAGAGTCCTCAGCCATCACCTGCCTTCCCTGTTCTCCACCCCTCCTCGTTAAAGTCACAAACCCCCCTCTGCCTTTCTCAAACTGGAACCTGTCCACGAACTCTACTTCCCCTTAAAATGTCTGCACTACCAGGCTACAATCAGCACCTCGACTTTCTTCCCCAAATCTTCCACTCACCAAAGCTTAGTAAGACTCTTTCTTGCATCTTAAGATCCACATTAACCCTTCTGTCTGGCTAAATCTGAATGCTTCTCTCTTTCCCCAGACACTGCTGATAGACGCTTCTGAGATTCCCCTTTTGCACCCATTTCCCTGGTTGGAATAAACACTTTCTTTAAGCTAAGTCTCTGATTCTCCATGTAGTACATTAATTGCCAAGAACCATGACTTTAACTCTGTTGTTGTAAGTGGACTTGACGAGTAGATGGCCCTGAAAGCCCATATCATAAAAGTGCTATTGAGTATGAGTTTCATTGCAGTCAAGACCCTTGAACCTGTATTGTATTTCCTTTTAGCTTTGAGAGCCTGGTTAAGTTTACCTGCCTGATCAGATCCTTGGGAATTGAATATTTTCACTGTATCTAGGAGTGGCACTCAGAGCGTTCTTGGTCAACTACAAAATATTTCTAAACTGAGTGGCATGTGTTTGGAAAAAAAATACTTCAATGCAATAATTTAGTAACTGCAGACGTTGAGGAAGCCGAATCTTATTATGGTGTGAGTGAAACCAGAATTAATGCAAACAATAAATACCTAGTTACTTGAAACCGAGCAGATTTTTCCAATAGTTTAAAAGTGAATGGGGAGGGGGGGGGATCTCCAGAGAGCATTTAAACAGACTGAAAAGAGACAAAGTTTATCTCATTGCAGCGCAGTATGGTACTCCAGAAGTGCAAAGGATGGTTGAAGAGCATGCGGTGGGAAATGACGAAATGAAATGATGGAGACAAGCTCTTTGCTGTTTTCCTCAACCCATTCCAGGATGCTTAAGAAAAACCTTCCCAGTATCTACATGGCCATGGTCCTGGTGGATGTGAGTTTGAATTTTTTGAATGTGTGAGAGCTTTGTCTAATAGAGAATCTTTGCTGGAGAGCACGAAGGCTGTGGGAACCCATCTACACACGATTAAGGTGCTCAACCTACCTGGCAGAGTCAAGCCATCCAAAAACTCATGTGAAATTTTGACTTCTTTGAGAAGATCCGTTTTTGCTTGTAACTATGTTCTCCCTTGTGTTCTCTTCCTGCTTTCCTGTGCTCCCCTTGCTGGTTCCCAGACTACAACTGAAAAGGCTCCTTGTTTCAAAGCCTCCAGAATCTCTCCCAGAGTAAACCTCTGCAGTCTCTCTACTGCCGTCAAGCCTTCTAGCCTCTGCCCGCCCGTTCTCTGTGGCTCATCGCTCAGCCTTCCTTAGGATCTCAAAACCTCAGATCACTGTCTATGCTGAAAACACTGTGGGGGAAAAAACACCTTTGAAGAAACCCTTCATCAACCACCAGAATCCTATTAACTCGTCTTGGCAGACCACCTTTCCCCAAAACAGTAGACTGTTACTTTCTCTCAGCAATCTGGAAAATTATTCCAGTCATCTTTCTCTACCTTATAATTTCTCCCAGATGCAGCTGAGTCCTGTCGTTGCAGTTTGATTTCTTCCCAGATTCATTTCTCCTGTCTAAATAAACCCGTTACCGTTTTGCAACCTGGTCTGCATGTCGGTCAAAAAACTAAACAAGGACATCACATATACAGATTGCAGAGAGCTCTTACTAAAGTATTGTGATGAGGTGCTGTAGCTCCTGATGAAACTGACGGACATTTTTTACACCAGTTTTGTGGGGGCTATTGGGAAAATACACTAATGGCTGACCCTCAGCTAGAAGCAAATGAGACAAGCCCACCTCCATTCCTTGATCTACTGTTTCAGCTGTAAGTAGAAGAAACACAAAGTGCCAGAGAAAACCAAATAAAAAGGCATAACGCCAGAAAGCTAGTGGAAATTTAGTGGCTGCTAGCTTCCATGAAGATGACACGTCATTAGCGAATGAGATTCATGAAATTCTCCACACAGAGTTTGCTGACCTCAGAAAAAAGGTTGCTGAGTTCTTACAAAATCCTTGTAGGTTAGTCTAATGCTACAAAGGATAGTCAAAATAGTGGAAAAATCCAAATACTAAAACATCAGGGACTACAAATAGCAAACCAAATACCTTTAAGCAGACCAAAGCCATGGTATTGCTTCCAGTTTGGTGAAGATGGCAATATTGCAGCCACCAGCTCTAATGAGCCAAATCCATTAATTCCATCAGCAAAGAAAGACAAAAGAAAAGTTGTCCATATACAATGGTCAAAAGGCCTCTGTAAACTGACTACAGCTGTCGTCACAGGACAATGAGTGCTAAAAGTCATAGTCACAGTCTCAGTCCTGAGGCAGAACAAAGAAACCCAAGAAGACAGTAAAGTGTTCAAGCCTAACCCAAGATCAATGGAAGACACTGCGATGTTTAATCGGAGGTAATCGTTAAGTTCATGTGCTTTTTAAATGTCTTCTTGACAGGTTACCACAATCATTGTATGGGAACTACCTCTTGGATTACAGAAATACATCCCTTGACTAATTTGTTCCAAGTTGAATCAGCAAATGGTCAAAGCATCACTCATTCAGACTTTATAAAAGCAAAATCACTTTGAGATCACAGTGCCTATCCTTGCATTGGTTGTATGAGAAACACTGTTAAAAACACAACCAACATTCATAATGAACACTAACACTTTAGGTCTAGTCTATGAAGATTGCTCCAGTTCAGACACAATTCTCCAGACAATCTCCTGTGGTTTGAATTGTTTTTTTTTAAATTGGTGCAGCAGAGAATCAAACAAAAGGGAAAGGAAAACTTAGGACTGGTAAGGTTAGCGGGAAAAGGCCCCACATTTGGGCCAGCTGGGCTAATCTGTGTTGCAGATAGATTCACTAATTCTTGCCCCCAAGTTTCAGACAGGTGGATTGTGACTGTCTTATTTTTACCGGTGGGCTTGTTAGTTTTAAGCTGTTTATCCAGGTTGCATCCAGATGAAGCAGGGTTTTACTGGGTGTTACTGCGTCACTCACTGGCATGGCAAAGGTATCACAACACCCATTACGGCTCTCCCGGCTTAATGCGGTTTCATCTTAATGCTCAAACTTCTGTCTGTGGATACAGTATTCGGCTCTGTGTGGATGCAAGCTCAGTTTTCCTGAAAATAAATCCCAGAAAATACCTGTAGTGCAACACAATGAAAGCTGACATGATACAACCATTCCCTCAAAAAGGAAAATTACAGGAGGTGACGCCAACTGACCAAAGACCACCTCAAGTTGCACACACAGATAATCTGCAAGTCTTCTACATTCACAAACTTGAATTTCAACTCTGATGACTCTCCACTTCCAGCTGAATAGAAAGTGACAACCGAGCAAAAGCTGTGCGTTAAGCCAAAAGTCCTTACTGTGCATGCGCAGACTTCGGTTGAACAAATAAGGGTGTTTTAACACCAGGAAAATCCTTTGGTATGCTTGTTTGATCCGGACCAAAAACTGACTTTTTTAAGTTATTTTCTGATGCGGTTTGCTTTCACATCGTACTTTTTGCTAGTGAACTATAACTTGTAACAGAGCCATGCGTGTGACGATTGTTGCTCCGATTGGAGAGAAACGACTAAGGTCCTTTCAGACCCGGAAAGGGATGAAAACAATTATAGAAATCCTGCACTCAGCACCTCTGCTCTGCGTATTTGTGCTGTTCTTAAATCTGCTGAACTATTGTGAGTGGTAAGAGCAGCTCATTCAAAGCCGGTTTCAAGACATTCTAAGTTTGGAGCGGTGTCGGAGAACGCGTCCTGCAAACCGAAGGAGTTACACAGCATGCTAGAAGCAGCGTTGCTAGGCAACAGGTATGATTTCAGTCTGCTATGGTGGCTTGTTAAGTCCAAAGAGATGTATGTTTTCTGCAGTTGGTTTGGATCAAGGCCATTTTCAATTCACACTAGAAGGAAACTGCACCAGATTCCATTTGGAAGCGAAACGAGGTCACCTCAAAAAGTGGGTCTCGTTCCGATTGTTTGGGCGGACTAGGGTTCGCTTGAGTGTATTCACACCTGCACAAAAGGTCCGGACCAAGGGGGGAGACAAACTCTGATTCGTTTAAAGCAGACCAAATGTGGCCTAAAGTTTAGCTCAAGATCAAGTTAAGTGATGAGACACCCTTTAGAAAATAGACAGAGGCCTATACGGCCACAAGATGTTGATGAAGTGTGGAGTAATGTCCAAGAGCTAAGTGAAGCATGAGTAATCTGTGAGTCAGAGTTACCATACTATTCACCCAGAGTGGTGCTTAGAAAGAAAAAAACCCAGATGTGAGGCTTTGTGTTGATTATAGGTAGCTAAATCTGTAGAGACTATCAAAGATGCATATGCAACACTCTCTGTACTCACAGGCTCGTCCTCGACTTGAAGTCAAGTTATTGCCAGATTGAGGTCAAAAAAGCTCATAAACCGAAAACTGCTTTTGTTCGTCGATTAGGATTTTGGAGTTTAACAGAAGGTTTAACAAATGCTCCCAGCACTTCTCAAAGGCTGATGAAGAAATGACTGGGAGACATCAACCTTTAAGAAATCTTAGTCTTCTTAGACAATCTCATTGTCTTTTTCAGAAATGAATGTCTGGTCCTACCTCACTATCATGTGTAGTGAGTGTTACCTATACTCCTTTTTTATTGTTTTATTATCTTTTGAGAAATTCCTGTCCCAACTGCTGTCAGAAACAAAGGAACTGGTTGAGTGAAAATAATAACGTTAGACCTAAATCTTCCAGGGAAATGCTGTAATATGAGTGCAATAAATGCAAAGTCTTCTTTTTAAAATGTGAATCTGACTCCGTGTGATTTGGGTGCACAACCAGATCCCCTTGGTCTAACCAGAGGGAAGAAAGATGTGCGAAACAGCCCAGGATGAATTGAGTGATGGCTGTAAATGCTTTCAGCAACTATTACTTCAGAGGGTGCACCACACTCAATCAATACCTAAGCAAATAAAAAGCAAAGGGGCAGACAGAATGAGAAAAGCTGCAGTGGACTGGATGACAATAATGTGCACAAATGAACACCCGACACTCAAGCTGATCTGTGAAAATAGGCTTTAATATTCTTGGTTATATACAACCTAAAAAGAAACCTTTTGACAGTTAATATTTAGGTGCTTCAGTTTTCCCCATTGCCTTTGAGGATTTATATTTTAAAATGGATCTATAAATCACATAGTGATGAAAAGATTAATTAAAATAAGTAAGAATACTATCTTAAAAAATGTGAGAAAAGGTAAGAGTTATGTAAAAATTAAATTAATTTAACAGTGTGGGATGCTTCCAGTGAACGCCTTCAGCATTTCAATCTTCAAAAATAAGTAAAAGGTATTTATTTAGAGTTTCCAACCCCAACTACCATCTATTATTGTACATTCAAGGTCCTGAAATGTGTCCACCTAATCCAAGGTGTGCTCGTTCTGCACGTGCTTTGTGTGTTGAATTATAAATAACTGCAGCAGCAACACACATACTGCCATTGTCATTAGCGTAAAAGCTTTCAGCAGGGTACAGCGTTTGGGGGGGGGGAGAGCCTTCTCTCTGTGTGTAAGTGTGAATGGGCAGGTGCATGTGTGTGAGCGTGTGTTCGTGCAGCATGCATGTGGTGGTCGCTGGAATTTATGAGAGTTTGGCAATAACCTTGAGTAAAAATACTAAGGTTTTTGTAGTATTTGCGTGATTCCAGTCCAAAATGTATTTTCTAATTGCATTAAATTTGGAGAAAATGTTATTATTTATAAAGCTCCAAAAACCGAACTTATTTGTTATCAGAGTTATGATAATGGCATCTAATGGATTAATATTGTTATTTTGGTTTCGATATGACATACAAAGATGCAAATGAAAATCCTAGAATAAACTAAAATTTCCTATTGCACAGTATATTCAGTGGCGGTTCTACACCAAATTTAGCATGGGGGCCAGGGCGGGGCCAGTGTTTTTTCATGGTGGCAGAGAACAAAAGATTGGGAAAAAAAACAACTAAACAGGTCAATATTTTATCGTTTAATA
Source organism: Fundulus diaphanus (assembly GCA_037039145.1). Classification (NCBI taxonomy): domain Eukaryota; kingdom Metazoa; phylum Chordata; class Actinopteri; order Cyprinodontiformes; family Fundulidae; genus Fundulus; species Fundulus diaphanus. The sequence goes on from CM073128.1 coordinate 35,287,012, forward strand.
TATTAAGTTAGCCAAAGAGCCAATTGTTGCTCTGGAACTGCAGGTTGCTGACCCCTGATCCTATCAATACGGCTGGAGCTAAAAGTGAAACAGCTTAATTTTTTAATCACTGTTAACGTGAAACTGTAAAGGCAAAAAATACAATTGGTCCAAGTGACCAAACAGTTACAGTATCTTTGTCAGCATATATCATTGTAAGAAATGTATTTAATATTGTGTCTTTAGTACAGGGGCCATAACTGGCCCCTGTTGGCCCCTGTCTAGAACCGCCCCTGAGTATATTATATATTTTTGCTATTCTGCTCTTTCTAGGGTGACATACGTAGAAGTTAGCTGATAATAGCTGATTAATTAGTTGGGTTGTCTTTCTGCAGTTGCCGGCTTAACAGACATGTCACCTATAGCTTGTTAGCTGTAGTGTTAAACCAGAGGGACATAAATACAAGGGATGGTCAGTGCTTCCTTTAATTTTCACACCATGACCGTCTGTATTTGTCGTAACCAGAAATATCTCCAAACAGATGACTTTCTCTTTTTTATGTGAGGGGTAAATGTAGTAGTATTCTTTCTGCCCGGTGGTTGACAGTGTGCAGCAATGGGTGGGGGAGGGGATGAGCTGGGTTACTTCTTGCATCATACAATACAAAAAATATTGGTGGCTTTCTCTGGCATCTAATAAAAAGGCGTTGAACCGTAGGAACCGTGCTATGAAGAATTTTGGCCATTTTGAATCCGTGGCACGTAATGTTCAGCTAATGTTTAAGATGAGGAGGTCATTTTTTAGCATGTACATAAGGTTGAATTAAACCATCACGGTGAAGCCCCTCAACATCCAGACCGACAAGCTCAGGGTCTCTTCTTTTATTTATCATCTGACTCTGTACTCTCAGAAACTTAGCAATATGTGCACAAAGTAACGCAATGTCTTCGCAAAACTATACGAATTGATAAAATTATCAGTAGAAGTGTTGATTCTATCCATCTCGTCTTCTTTACCGCCATTTCTTTTACCAACACAGAGGGCCTGAAGTTTCTCCAGGCAGACACACAGTTTAGTATGGGCTCTTTTTCACCGACCTGCTCAGATCAACCTCAGCTTAATCTGTGTCAGTGTGGGCTGATTAGACTGAGGGGGTTTATTAAAACGGCTCTAGTTCTGATAGAGAGGACGATAAAACGAGCGAGCAGTCGACTTGTGGGCAGGTTAGTGGTAGCTGATAAAGACAATTTGCTGCTTAATTTACAAGAAAATATTTCATAGAGTTGAACGTTTTAGTTCAAAATGCAAATTGAAGCATATTTTCATTTGTGCTGGAAAGAAAATACACCCACTGCCGCTTCTTGGGTTCTCATGTATGAAAGATTTGATCTTTACCAGGATGGTAAACCCATGCTATATCATAATGTTATTGTCAGTGGTTTGTGTTCATTTCTTCTGTTCATCCCAAAAATGAGTTATATGAAACTAGAAATAAATCACGCAGGAATGCTCAGTGGAACATTGATAACACTGTCTCACATCAAGAAGATTTTGGGGGTCTGAATCCCAGCCACAGCTTTTTCTGTGGCGGTTGCATGTCCTGACCTTGCATACATGGGTACTCTGGCTTCTTCCTACCATGCAAAAACATCATATTAAGTTAATTTGACACTCTAAACTTCTTTCGTATATCTATGTGTAATAGTTTTTTGGTCTCTGGGATCAACTGGTCAACTTTACGCTGCGTCTCAACAACTGATCACTAAATGTTGTCACCGACCCCATTGCAACGATGCAAATGGATAGATAATTCAACATGAATTTCAACTTAAATATTACTTGTTTTGTAAACCAGGTTGACTATTGTTTTTAACCCAGTCTTTGGTAGCCGTGGACATTTGCCCTTTTAATAAATTTTTTGAAGGGGTTGGAAACCAAGCCCAGTATGCTGAGTCATGCTCATAACCTAACCCTGCTGCATTAAATCAACCAAAACCTGGATCTGTTCATATTTCAACCAGTCTGGGTCTGCAGGCTAACCCACATTTGGGTTGATTTTAGATCAGCAGCTTTCCCTGAATGCTAAAAAAAACATAGATTGAATTTTGAAGACAAAAGGGAATCGTTTATGAAATGTAAGTACATACATACCCAAAACCCAAAATAAGTCGGAAATCCGTAAAACCCGGAATTTAAAGGCTGTGCACTTACTTTGTACTGTTCTCAATGTTCATTTAAATTTTAGAAGGACTGGTTAAACGATGTTCTGTCTCTTTTTGCAAAATATAATCGCTAGCGCCTGCCTATTGGCATACAAGGAAAAAAAAAGCAAGATCAACAAAAAGTGACAAAAAAGATCTAAATTATAAAATAGAAATTTATAAGAATGTGTCCTTCTCCATCCTCCTTATGTAAGGGCTGAAGCTACCCTGCATCAGGCTAACAGCAGATGCCAAACAGCAGGCCTTCAGCCTGGATGAGTAGCCTGGATTCAGGACATAGACAATTCCCCAAATCAGCCCTTTCCACTAATTAGCAGTGACAGGTGAAAGCAGCCAGAAATTCCACGGGAGCTGACAATGAAAAAGACAATTGCACAAACACACTCCACTATAAGCTACAGAGACACCCATACAAACATAAACACACATATGTCAGCGCACAGCAGCCGCTACAGAGGATCTACGAGCCCAGCCAACGCCACATTAAAACCCATTAAGCACCAAGGCGCCCCCTGCTCCACGTACACAGCCCGTACCCTGCTTCTCCGGCACTGATACCGCTGATCCCCCCGTGCTTTGACAAGGCGTAATAAAGCCTGTATGAAGTGCCGCATTGTGTGGGGAGAACACAATGTTGCATGCTGAGTGCTGTGAGAAGGGCGTACACCGGTGGGTCCCACGGCGCTGCGCAGCATCGGGGCCTATAGCAAGGAGTGCCGAGCATGCTAATGAGGTCATTATGTTATGCCTCACCCTCTGCTTGTGCTTTACAGTGTGGGCTTTTTGCCTGTCACAGGAGGCAGGGCACCCTTGTGATGCAGCCAACCCCAGATGTCACATATGGCACAATGAGGAGACACAGGAGCGTCGCTCAGACGGAGACGAGGTGCTGCTGTGTTTTTTCAAGCTAGCATCCAAAGCGATGGAGCAGCATCAGTGATTTGCATACACAATAAGGCGAGCTTGAAAGGAAAATAAAAAGCGGAGTAGCAACATTCATTTGCTAATTGTTCCCGCTGCGTATTTAATCAGAGATCGCCTAGGGTTGCGATTTCTTTTATTGCTTTTTACACTTGCACTATTATTTACAGCGGAGGGGGAGGGGTTAGGTATTGCGTACATGCAAAAGCAATTACAAGATATTTGCATAGCCGTTAACAGTCACGGGGCAGATGGCAAACAGCGGGCATTAGAAAGGCGACCGAGCGCCATCTTGGCTCAGGCAGACAGCTGGCAGACAAGAAATCGGCCATTTTGTAAGCAAGGGTCGCTGCCAGGCTGAGGCGTAGAGCGGCGCCAGGCTCTATCTGCGTGCCAGGAGATTGGCAGGAGAGAGGGAAATCGAGCTTTCATATCCTCTCTGGTACACATAACCAGAATGAGCTCCTCCGACAGGCTGTGTGACAGCGCGATCACAGCCCAGAGCTCACAGAGGAGATCAGCTACATTACGAGGTGTCTGCCTTTACTTTAAGAAGACACATTCTCCTTCAGGCAGGAATGATATTTCAGAATAACACATTCAGATAGGAGATAAACATAAATTTTTGTTCACAGCGTTCCTATGCATTTCGCAGTTCAAAATTTAATTTGTTTTCCTGGCTTAACTTTTAATATTTTGGACATCCAAGTTGAAAATATTTACCAGGTTGGGTTTTTAATATCTTTGTTCCACAAATGGTGAAAAAAAAAACACATGGTAAATTTTTTCTTTCAATTCAGCAGAGTGGTAAAGGGCCATTTCACAGCATTCTTTTTATTTTTATTTTCACACTGTTTTGAAAGCTATAACACCTCGACTTGTCTGGACTTGTCTACCGTACACTAAATACAGCTAATGTCTTTATTCTGTTGGTGAATGTAAAAACAGAGCAGTATAAAGCCTGTCTGGCATCTAGCAGGAGCCAGTTTATCTCTATAACGCCTAATGTGTAATTTTTGACACACATATCCCTCAGACTTACATCTGTTGAACAAAGTTGGAACATGTAACATTTTGTGTACTTGTTGTGTGGCCTACTGTAAACAATCTAAGTATTTCAGGCTGTAAGTGCCAATTTCATTCAGAAATCCAAGATGGTTTTCATGGAGTGCATAGTCTGTTTTTGGAATGATTACAGGAAGTACAGTACAGAAAGAAATAGAGTATTTAATAGAGTCATACAGCAAATAATAACCTAAGTGTCATAAAATGTTTTTTTGCTGACCTTTTTCTGGAACTGTAAAAGGACAGTGTGATAAAATGTTCTCTCCTAATGGTCATTTAGTGAATTATACCTTAAATCTAAGTGGGATTGTACTCTGCCATGTCTTTTATAAGCGTCAAACAAGATGCATTAAACAACTGCAAAGAACAGACATGATAGTGGTGGCCATTAAGGGTTTGAACGGGTACCTCTGGATTGGGGGTATGGTTGAGTGTACCCTGAGGTGTCTGTGTTGCACCCTCCACACCTTTGGTGGCTTGCTCCAGAGCTGACAGCCTCGAGTGGTCATAAACAAAACCTTAATTTTAATAACATCACCCTACCAATTTACTAATTTACTTATTTATCTGTTTAATCGCCTGTCAAGTATCCTTATCGAAACAAAACCCAAACTGCACTGTGCATAGTTATTTTATATATATATAGTAAATTTATTGGTTGAGTTTTAGAGAGTTTCTTGAATGAATCGGCACTTTAATTTTAATTTCAATTGTGTCTACTTGCAGAAATACATCTGGATAAAAAATTTACATCTATGTTTATTGTCAGTTTTCAATACAAACTATTTTGGTCATAAGAAAGTAAGAATATCAGTATGCTGCATAAATATTATCTTAAAAACATTTAATGAAAAAAATCTAATTTTAGTATTGAGTCTTATAATATTAGATTGCATAGAACTTTATTGATCTCACAATGGAGAGATTTACAGGTTTTAAATCGTTTGCAACTGGCTAGTCACCTAATAAGCTGTGAAATAGCCCTCGTAAAAATAAAGTTTTTGAATGAGCATTAATTTATCTGTGGGTTTCCAGTCATCCACCCCAAAATACCGTTATTGAGTTGGGCAAAGACCAGGCTGTGTTGTAGTAACTCAAAGCTAGAAAAACTCCCTTTATCTTTTTAATAACTGCATTTTTCATCTTTTTGATCAGTAAAAAAGGAATTCAGTCAGGAAACATTATTCAGAAAACTGAGTTTTCTATTTTTCCACATCTATCCAGATGAGGACAAATATATTTCCAGACTTTCCAAGCCAGCATAGGAACCCTGTGTACAATATGGCTTTGAAATATTACTTTAAATATATACTCACCAAAAATGTGAATGAGAAGGTTATATCTGTAAGTTTTTCGGGAAACTTTTATTTTGTCCAGGAATGTCCATCCAGGGCTCAAACATGTAAGGCATGGACTCTTTTGATGAATCTTCTTCCAGGCAACACGTGAAGGTTTTCCTCTGCTGTTATTTTCCTATAGGGATTAAAGATTTAGCTTCAAACTGTTCTGTATATGCAGAGGAGAAAAAAAGTCTGCCAAACTAGGGCTCCTTTTTCCTTGGACTCTCATTCAATTAACAGTCATTCACCTGCGCTGTCACTGGATCCTAGCTGCACAGCAGTAAGTGGTCCTCAGGTACCATCCCTCCTTCACCTCCCCACACACACACGGTGAGGGAAAGAGGTATGAAAGCCCAGATCTGCCTTTCTCTCTTCCACCTCACAGATCAATACTGCACTGCCATATCCTCTGATGGGAGCTGCTGTTGTGCGGGTAAGAAAATCTAAGGTGAAAAGACAGCTTCTGTCTGATACAGTAGATGAGAGGAAAAAGTTCAAATTGTCCTTTCATCCAGGCTCATGAGATCTTAGGAATACTGCGCGCTATACGTGCTTGGAAATAGCACTGATCTGTAACGTCCCGTGTAGCATCTTCATTCAGAAAAGGTAAAGGCGGAATGACTAATAGGAGCGTGGGAGCTGGTAGGAAAGGGGACCGTGGCTTTATGGCTCATTCTTCAATCATTTCTCAACCATTTGGCTGTGTGTCTTTGAAAAGTTTTATCAAGTAGAGTTGGGGATAAAAAAATAAAAAAAACATCCAGCTGAACCACACACAAGGATAGTTTCGTTCTCTTTCCGTTTCTCTCTCCTGCGCACACATGTGCATGTTCAGGCAAACACGCTGGGATTAGGGCGGCTGCAAGGTTAGGGCCCTGGCTGGTGCTGGGTCTCCAGGAGAGAGACAGAGGGAGAGCTGGAGATAGGAGCTGGGAGTAGTGGTGGTGGTGGTTGGTCCCTGAGCTCCGAGGCCTGCAGGCGGTGTTGGGCAACCTCTGGCCGCCTCTCTCCTCGGTATTGATTTCTGCTGCTCCGCGCTGCTCCATTCTGCCGAGGAGGCTCCTTGCCGACGGGAACGAGAGCTCGGCTCACCCGGCTCACCTGCTTCTCTCCTGGCTTGCCTGGCCTAGCCTGCCCACTTCGCTGCAGCTTTTGGCTGGCCCCTGCTGGGTGTGCGGGACCCCGGTACAGAGCAACCGGGCCCACAAGAGGAAGTAGACAGAAAGCCCATGGCGATCCGCAGCTGTGTTCACCTGCTCTGGGTTCACCCGCTTCGAACCACCTCCTCAAACTGCTTCCATCCTCCTCTTCTTCCATTCTTCCACCCACTCTGTTTCTCTTTTCCTCCTCCACTGCATCCTCCTCCTCCTCTTCTTTTTCTCAAGCTGTACACAAACAAGCACAGACAGTGATGGAGAAAGAAACAAGTTCATCTCAACTTTCAGGATTTTTTTTTCTTCCCCTCTCTAAGTGTCAATTCTGGTCTTTGATCAGGAACAAGTCAAGGGTGAGGATTTTGGCATCCTCTCCCAGCTGGTAATATGAACCTGCTAACCTTAGCGGGTGGAAGCTGCAGAGAGTTAAGTGTGGCAGGCAGTAACATACTGCCTGCCAATGTACTCTCAGCCATTAGGGTCGATGTGCTGCAGATAGCAGAATATAACGAGAGTGGGCCCATTATAAAAATCACTACTGCATCAATTGAATACATTAAACGTGCAGTATTCACGGGGAAAGTGTTTCTTCAACAGCCACACTCTTATGCGCTCTTGTTGCGCTACAAGCTAAAAAGTTACATAGCGCCTTGCAAAAGTAAAGAATTTGTTCACAATGTGTCACATTGCAACCGAAAACTCCAACATATTTCTGGAGGATGTGGGATTGCAAAATTGTGCACATAATCGTGAGGAGGATAAATCAATATACCGATAGAAATCTGGAAAGTGTAAGGCAGGGGTCACCAACATGGTGCCCGCAGGCACCAGGTAGCCCCCGAGGACCAAATGTGGTGCCCACAGGCCCCTCCAGTGAGCTGCATGTAAAATGTTTTTTTTATTGAGTTGCTCTTCCTTTTTAACCATAGTTGTATTTACATAGATTTAAAAAGACAATAACATTAAAAACATGTTTATGTTATATAAAGTTAAGGTGAGCTCTAATTCTTCCAGTTCAAAGGTCAGTACAGGTAGCCCTTCGTATCACACAGTACTGATGAAGTACGTAGCTCCCAGTGTCAAAAAGGTTGGTGGTCCCTGGTGTAAAGTGTATTCGTATTTAGCCCTCTGCAACTAATTGCCTTCAGAAATCAATTAGTAAACAGAGTTCAGCTTTCTGCAATTTAATCTTAGCATAAACGCAGCTGCTCTGTGAAAGCCTCAGAGGTTTGTGAGAGAACCTCAGTGAACAGACTGCTTCATGAAGACACAAAGCAGATAGGATTATGAAGAAGTTTAAAGCAGGGTTACCACGTGGTCTTTTGTGTACACTGACCGGAAAGACAAAGGCAAGGCAAGTTCATTTATGAAACGCTTTCAGTAAAAATATGATTCAAAGTGCTGTACATAACAAAAATTGAGGAAAGAAAAGCATTACAGAGACAGAGGGAAAACATGACAGAGGCTAGCACATTGCAGTGGAATACTACCAGCAGATCAGATACAGTATAAGATACGCTGGATTTCAAACTTCAACATTAACATTTAAAGGCAAAAACTAGGAAAGCATTAATCAGAGATCCAGCCCAGAGGCCCATGGTAGCTCTGGAGGAACTTCAGAGATTGACAGTTCAGGTGGGAGAATCTGCTGATGTGACAGATTAACAGAGTGACAGAGTGCAGTATCAACCGTGCACTCCAAAAATGTTTAACTTTTTGGAAGAGTGGAAACAAGAAAGGCATTGTTGAAATAAAGCCATAAAAAGTCCTTGCTGTGTGCTTGCTGGGTCAAACCATGGTTTGATGCAGCAAGCAAGTGGAAGAAGTTCCTCTGATCAGATGAGACCAAAGTGAAAGTTTTTCACTTAAATGTATTGTGCAACAATATGTTTGGTTCGGCTATGAATAACCAAAAGGCAATTCTTAACAATGTTCACAATTTTAATCATATTACTAAACTGGGGGCACCACCTGATTATCAGGAATTAAAACCCAAACAGCTGTCAGTCTCTGTCAGTTATTATTTTATGAACATCTGCATAGTGAGGTGAGGTTTTCTAGAACAACCGATGAAGGAGTGACTTCATGCATTGGCATTCACAACCAGCAAGCCTTGCTGCACACACATAGAGAATAAAAACAAACAACTTCTCTCCTAGTACAAAGATTTATTAAAACAATATCTCAACTTCCAGTTGAAATACTACAGTCAACAAGCTATTTAACTCAGTCAACTAAACCACTAAGTGAAAATGAAAGGAATAAGCCAAATAAGAAACGGTGTAAAAAAAAAAAAAGACTAAAACTGAATACAGTAACCAATAAAATGATGCTGAGATTATCAAGCATTTGCAGATAATGGTGACACAATGTAACATTTTCAATGACTATGCAGACATGTTTAATGCAGCAGTGAGAGCAGATGAATGGAAGACACAGAAAAAACCGAGGAAGTGGCTCATTGAAATTGAAATAAGGCTTGAATCACAGCTAAAAGACACACACACACACACACACATATATATATATACAAACATTTTAGAAGTCACTTTATTCATTATCAGTAATAAAAGCAGTGTTGAAAGTTGACAGGAAATTTCTTTCTTGGCCCTTTCTTGTTTGTGACACAGTGAGTGTGGAGGGATGGAAATGTTTTGGCCAGGCTAGTGGTGCGCTATAGAAACTTTGTAAAAAAGAAAACATCTCAGCTTTTGTATCATCTAGAGTTATTCAACAGGGTCCAGCAACCCTCTTCTTATGATAATAGCAGATGGAGGGGAACATTTCTTTGAGGATTCATGGCCCCATTGTGCTTCTCAGGAGAGAAAGGGCCATGGCCAAATTCAACCCCCACCATGCGGCACCGACTGCACAATCGGCGAAATACCCTCGCCGCTGTCGCGGCAGAGCTAAAAACGGAGACAGGCCTGTGATCCACATCTCTCCACGCCTCTGCGTGCCTTGAAAACAGACTCAAACCCACGGGCTCACGGCCAGAGGAGTAGAGAAGCAAAGTGCGAAGGTTTGGAGTCGGTGGGCTGGGGAGGCTTTGGAAGTTGGAGCTTTCTGTTAAGGAGTGGGCGGAGGGGTGAAGGGGTGGGGTGGTGTATGGGGGGGGGGTGTTACACTGTTGGGACAAGAGAAGCAAGTTTGGGAGGGGCGGAGGCCAGTTGAGTTTTGGGGGACATAGATGGGGACCTGGGGTGCGGTGTATGTCTCAGACACAATAATACTATTCATTGGGCTCAGACATGGGTGTTAACTCCCCTCTGACAGCGCACAATGGGACTCGGCGGCATTCAGGCAGCCTTGGTGATATTGTTAGTTCAGGGCTGCATTCTCCCTGCCGCAGGATAGAGCGCCCGCATTGTACCCGTCCAGGCAGGATGGATGGAGGGAGGTTTGAGAGGGTGAAAGGCGAAGAAAGAGAGAACAGTACGTCTGTCTATCTTTCAGTCCTGGAGGAGAGTGAGGGCAGAAGGAGCATGGGGGGGGGGGGGGTGATGGTGGTGGTGAAAGTGGGCGAGACTTGGTGAGGAGATGGGGTTAGGGCTGTTTTTTGCTCCTTGTCAATGAAGTTGTTTGTTGCAAGGTGAACAAATAAAAGTGAGGAAGTGAAGCTAGAAGAAAATGGGGCAGAAAGAATGACTCAAGCGACTGAGTGCAGTGGTAAACGGGCATTAAATAATGTGACGATGCAGATGGAGGCTTGAAGGCAGGGTGGCATTTTTATGGGTCTGAACGCTGCTCAAGAGTTTCCATACATTTTGTTCACATGCATTAAGAGGACAGCTTGAGAGATGCATTGTGACGGGAGGTTTGCTGCAGCTTTAGATTCAGGCAGGTTGACAGAACCTGATCCATACCCACCGTGCAGACAGAAGTCACTGCGAGCAGAAGGATCTTATCAGAGAACCTAGCTGGGGCTTCCACTTAGGCATACGTACATAAGTGAGGCTGTGTTAAATATTAGCCTCTTTTTTCTTTTCAAACAACTGCAACATTATTTAAACAAACTTGCAAAACTATGTTGCCATGACGGGCTGGTAATCAGCTTAGTGAATTCCTTTCAAAGATGAACGTATTGCCCAAAATCATATCGAACGGATAGGAAATGTAACGAGGATTCTCTACAGAGCGGCAGACCAACAGCGGCAGTGAAGACAGAACCCGAAAGGATCCAGAAAGTCCGGTTTCACCAACTAATCTAGTCCATTACTACACATGACACAACACCCACGCTGGCACACTCACACCGGGAGTATCAGTGCTCCTTCTGCCCAGAACAACCTGCTCTCATGAACAGTACTTTGTTTGTTTCCCCTCTGGTAAACTCTGACCAGTCGTTCCCATGGCAACCTTACTTCCTGTGTGAGTGTGTGTTTGTGCGGCCGGGAGAAATAAGAGGGAGGCAGAGAGAGTGAATGAGGTACAGGATGTAGGTTAGTGTGGAGGACTCATACTTGATCATCATACAGCAGGGGGGGGGGGTGTAGAGGGGGAGCAAGGCACAAACATGCACTTTCTTTTTTTTAAATAATAGAAGAAAATACTAGAATACAATATTTTTCGGAATAAATTTCTACATTTTTGATACAGCTGGAAAGTCAACGCAGATTTCAACGGCTCGTCGTCTAACGGCACTAAAAGGTGGCTGCTGTGACCCAAGAGTTAGCTGTCACACCTACTGCAATATTGCACGTGGTATTAAATGCAGCTCAACGAGTTGAACGCAAAATTAAGATTAATAGTTATCACATGTACTCATCTATTGACCCACCCACATATGATGGATATTTACGTTGTCATATTTGTGTATTTTAAATATGAAAACAAAAACTCCAATTAAAATGTTTGCAAAAACTCGACATATTAATTTGTAATTTTGGAAATCATTATTTAGCAATTAATTTACCCCTTACATGCCTCTCTCTCTCTCTCTCTCTCTCTCTCTCTCTCTCTCTCTCTCTCTCTCTCTCTCTCTCTATATATATATATATATATATATATATATATATATATATATATATATATATATATAGCGTTGCCTCATTCTGTTACAGAAAATGTGATGAATGGCATGATTATCTCATGATTATTACATACTATAAGCAGCTTAATCCTAGATAACCACAAGTCACTGTACAGTGAAAATGTCTTTTCAAGCTTAACTAACAGTTGCTATAAGAGGGCTACATGTTTCAAAACTATGTGTTTATTTTAAGAGAATAAAATATTATTTACAATAAGTCATTAAGACTAAGACTGGATTAAGTCGCTCAAATATGAAGTTCTTTATTTGAAAGACTGGTTCAATAAAAGCATGCATCTTAGCTATGCTGGCCTGAGGCATAAGAAAATGAAGCAGCTGCGTGGGGCCTCCAGATGTACAGGGGGAACCCAAGCACATTTCATTTCTCACACAGTACACTTCTCGTGGGATTTCTTATTGTAGTCAAGTGTAGTAACAGTAGGCCAACTTTTCAAATTTACTCCCCTATCGTCTAAAATTACAGATTTCATAAGGATTCAAATTTTTTATTTACTTCACTTAAATGGATAAATTTAAACATGTCATCCATTTAAATCCATTAACAATTCACACAATTAACAACACGACTGCAAGAACAAATGTGCCATTCGGAGAAATAACGCGATTTCAAGATTTTATTAAAATGTGACTTTTTAATCTAATAAATAATATAAACTGTTGCTTTTGTTAAACAGTCAATAAAGATGTGGAAAATGGTCCTCAGGTCAAACGAGACCAAAACTGAACTTTTTGGTCTGCATGCCAAAGATTATGTGTGGTGGAAAACGGTAAATCCTGGTGGTAGCAGCATTATGATGTAGCTATGCCTTTCCTCTGCCATGGCAGGGAAGCTGATCAGAGTTCATGGGAAGATGGACAGGGCTAAATCCAGGGCTATACAGGAAATTAACCTGTGAGTAGCTGCAAAATAGTTTGGGTGGAGATTCGCCTTCCAGTAGGACAACAACTCTAAAACTATTGCTATGATCTAAGAGTCTGAATCAAAGCACATTGATGTGTTAGAGTAGCCTAGACCTAAAACTAATTGAGAAGCTCCCCAACCAGTGTGACCGAGGTTTAGCTGAAATTTGCTAAAAAACTTTTGAAGACCTTATATCGTTTTCTTTCCACCTGTCAATTCTGAATTATTTTGTTTTTGGTTTATTCAACAAGATTCCCAACAAAACACATTCAGTTTTGTGGCTGTTACAGGACAAAGTGTGAAGAATTCCAGGGGTACTAATACTTTTGCAAGGAGCTGTGGGTGTAGGTTTAGTGTTTTATCCTTAAACAGCAAAGAAAACCGACCAAGGAGGAGAGAACTGATTTTATTGTATGTCTGTTTAGGTTTCAGTAATCTGGATTTAATCGCAGCAGCCCAAAGCTAGAAGCAAAAAGCTGAAGGTGTGATGCTGGGTTTCCTGGGAGGTTGGAGCAGGCTAGCCTTTGGCTCTCGTCAGGGGGCTAATGCCACTTCAAAGGTGGCTGAAATAGTGAAGGTGGTGCCCTTTGTCCCTGGTAGGAGGATTACACCAGTCAACCAGTACAGACAATGCACCCCCCTCCTGGGAGGGGAGGACCAACCTGTTCTCTATCAATGATGGGGGCAGTCAACTGATCACTAACTTAATTCAGGACAAGCAGAAGTAAGAGCAGAGAGGAAGGAAGATGCAGACATTACAGAGGAAGACTGAGAAAATGGAAAGGCAGGGGCGATAAAGGGGGATAAAGAGGAGGAAAAAAAGACAAGAAGAAGGACACGCTGAAATGAGAAGAGGCACGGAGTTAAAAAGAGCAGCGGAGGAGCGGAGGAGGGCTGAGGAGAAGGCTTCTCTAGACGCAGGATTAGGGAAGGAGAGATGAAAGGATCAGGCCTAACACAGGACAGCAGAGATGGCCAGGGGAGAGGAACCAGAAAGACTTAAACCCCAAGCAGGCAAATCAAGTAGAAGGGGGTGAAAGGAGAGAGGAGGAGAGCTCAGGTGTCCGTGACCTAAAGGCGCTGGCAGAGGAGTCACTGAAATGCTTTTTTACAACAGGTGCACAGCATGACAACTCCCTTTCTTTTTGCTGTTTTCACCCCAGAAGACACACATATCAAAAGCCAATGACAAACGTGGCCGATAAGTCTATTACTGAGGACTTTCAAAGAGCATATTTAGGAGACGGTCAGGGGACCCAGGTAGCATAGCTCAGGCTCACTGCAGACAGATATGACTCTGCAACACTTAACAACAGGGATTTGGCAGCACTGTTGATTGAACATGCCAAATCCCATTTGTCGGAGAGCAGTGCGCTTTTGTATCGACACTCTGTAACCTTGTGGCTCCGTAAAAGGAGACCTCGGCATGATGGTGTGTGTGTGCACGGGTGTGCGTTTTGCGAAGGCCGGTGGACGGCATGTTCGGAAGGGGAGCTACAAACCCGGCTCCTTTCCATCCTTCATCCGTGTTAGCCACCCTTCTTTGCAGCTCTATGTCCTCAATTCCCCCCTCATCGCAGAAGAATGGTGACAAGACAGAGATAGAGAGGCTTTTTCAGCACCCCTTTTTCTTGCTTTCTCTCCCTCCCCCCTCTCCCTCTGTTTTTTCCATCCCCTACGGTAGAGCTGCCAGACAGGAGTGCTCAGCAGCTCTCCGAACGTTATTGATCCTGAGAGCAAGTCGGACAGGGAGTTGGTGTCTCTCTCTCCCTCCCTATCTCGCCTCCCTCCATCAGAGCTTCATCTCCCAACACAGTCCGCAACTTTTTCTCTCCCGCCTAACCTCGCTCCCTTCCCGCCTGTACTTCATTTATCAAGGTTAAGGAACTCTTATAAAAAAGGGAAGAAGGGGTCGCCTGGATGCTATCTGACTTCATGAAAGAAATCCCCTCGGGCCACTCCACAACAGGAGAACGCTGCCTGCCAGACCCAACTCTACACAAATACACGCACACAGGAAGAAACATGAAACCACAGCAAACGGTGGCCCACTCACAGCCAGCCAGAAACGGGAAGCAGCGGGTCCAGTTAGGTACAAAGCAACAGAAGGACCAGAGATGGAAAGAAAGAATGGAAAACAGAGGAGCAAACCTTACATAACGAGGTTAGAGGTAAATCACTGAAGTCCTCCTCATTTAGTAATTATAAATATTAGAAAGAATTTCGCAAATATTTTACAGGACAGTGCTCGGATTACCTGCTTAATTGGTTGAAAACTGTTGAAGTGACTTTGGAAAGAGGGGGTGAGCAGACTTGAGATAAGCTTCGTCACTGAAGAGGCTTGTTGAATCTTCATGTTGAGGTGACACAGAACCCTTGTTTTTGGGATTTACCTGCAAAGACACGAAAAGGAGATTTCATTTAATTAGAGGGGAAAATATGTATTAATGTTCGCTGAATTGTTTGAAATCAGCCACAGCGGATGTATACAGCCTATAAAGCAGCCTGTATAGGCTCATGTCACGGCATTTCTATCGGATTTAAATTTGGACTTTGACTAGGCCACTCCAAAACATTGATTTCTGATTGTCCGACTGTGTAACCCAATTTCTCTTGAACTTGGGCTCACAAACAGATGGCCATAGATTCTTCTTCAGGATTTTCTACTGGGGAGCAGACTTCATGGTTCCATCGATTACGGTAGGTTGGCAAAGTCCAGAAGCAGCAAAGCAGCCCCAAACCATGACACTCCCGCCACCACCGTGTTTGAAAGCTGATGTTCTTTTTTTTTAAATGCTGTGTAGGTTTTATGCTAGATTTATCGTCCACAACCCTAAACACTGACCAAACTCAAGCAAGTTAAATGTTGTTTTGAGTTCTTTCGTGGCTTCCTGGATGAGCTGTCAGTCATCTTTTGGCAGTAGAGAGGACACTTCAGAGGTAGAGAGGTTCAGCGCTTCGCCATGTTTTCTCGCCCAACCCCTCAGAAAAGGTTTTGCAACCCAATTATGTTTGGGTAAATTGCGTTACTTTTTGGGATTTGGTAACCTATTTCTTGTCGGTAAGTGATTTCTTTGTACAGGACTGGTAGCAATCGGGACTGGGTGTACACTGTGAAGTTTAACTCAGCTACCATTTTAAAAAATTGTCAATCATAGTTAATTCATGTTTTAACAAGGAGGAGATTACTTTTTCACACAGCATGAAGTTTAAATAATTTCAACCTGACATCGTTTTAGTTCAATTAATTTCCTCAAGGAGAGTTTGGATGATGCAGGGCTGAATTTAGAGTGAAGTTAGAGAGACCCCTTTTTATTTTGAGTAAATGACTTTCTGTCAAGGATACTTGTCATGAAATACTTTGTGGTTTACTTTGCAAGACTACTTTCATTCTTTATTTGCTCTCTACTATTGAAAGTCCTCCTGGGATACCCCAAGGTACAAGGTGTCCTCTGCACTCTCTTAACTCTTGACTGTGCTGCCAAATGTCACCCTAAACCATCGGTGTGGTGAGGTAGAAAGGACCTGCAGTTCTAAGAGGAGAGTGTGAATAATTGACTTAATAAAAGAAAAGATCTCAACCCAATTCTACAGCTGCATTTGCATCGTGAAAAGCATCCTGACCAACTAAATCATTGTGTAGTACTGAGACAACACCACCAAACGTTACGACAGCCTGCAGAGAGACCAGGACCTCAACGGGCGTTGCCCAAGAACTGCAGTGTTACGAATGACCAATCATATACAGCAGTTTGGAGAAAGATGTGTCTTTGCTTTCACTCCAGGCACTTTCCTAAATTGGACTGAGATCTATCTGGACAGAGCGAGAGAGGGAGAAACAGAACAAATGCCAGGGTCTCACACCAGAAGACGGAGAGCTGGTTACCCTGATGTGGTAAACTTCCAATAAGATAACAAGTGGAGTCCTCGTTGCCGCGTTTATTTTTAAAACATCAGAAAATAGAGAAGCTTGTCCCCTCCCATGGCTGAGAGTGCTTCTTACTTATTTGAAACAGCCTAATACCTCCAACCAGCATTTCAAAATGCTCCAAACTTTTTTTTTTTTTACAATTGTATTTTTGGACTAAGCACTGGGATATATGTGTTCTTCTAAAAATACAAGCACTTATTATTTTTACCACATCATATTTCTTCCACACCAGGCAATGCAGATAACCCATAGGGTTTACCTCTCAAGACAGCTTATTTATGCTTTCCTTTTTACTTTTCAGCATGTCATTTTCAATATGTTCCTTCTTACATTGTTAATAAATGATACATATAATAATACGCATAAATGCCCCGTGCACACTATTCTGTCATCAAAACATTATGGTTGGCGATGTTATCTGAAAAGCCCTCACCCGAAGAGAACGTAACTCAGTATAACGTGCGCTGCAAAAAGGTGCATTTGGGAAGTTAGCGCCTTCGACAGTATAATTCAGTCCCATAAAATGTACCCAGACACGTGCATTTCCAGCCCATAATCCATCTGTTGACATCAGAGAGTTTCAACATCTCCAGTCTTTATAAGACCCCACCATCCATTGTCCCTGTTTGTAAAAGCACTGGAAATGGTACTACATGTGGAGTACATCCTGTCTTCCATTGTTATTGCCTTCACTCTTTCTATAAAGGGCCTACCTGCCTTCAGGGGCTACAACAGGCAGGCAAATGCACGCAGAAGCATTACAGAGCCATACCTTCCTGTCCCTTTGTGCTCAGTAATTGCCACAATGCATCTTCTCGTCCAGCTAATTAAGTGAGTCTTTCCCCATTGTCTCCCACCGCTATCGGCTTTTCACACAGCCAGGGAATGGGGAGAAATGGGGAAAGGGAGGATGTATGAAAAAAAGAAACAGGAGGAGTAAGTAGGCACTAGGTGGACTACATACTGAGAACGAAGTCCAAACAAAGACGGGAAGAAAGACAGAGTTTTGTGTCTGCATGCTAATAAATGTCTGCCAGTTGGAAAAGGTGCCTGCTGTCTGTGTTTGCTGCTGGGCTGAACTTTACGGCAGTCAGATGAATATTATACTCCATCAAATCTGTCTGTGAACTGAGAAAATTATCATTTTTTTACACAATCCTAAACATTTTACAAATTATGCCTTTTAACACTAAAAACTGGAGTATTAATACCTTTGAATGTGATGACTGTGATAGGGAGCTGTAACAGGATGTGCCTAAAATGAGGCAAAAGTGCCATTTTACCTGGGGTTTCATTATGCAGAGCACTACTGTATATGTGCATAGACATATACTGTATATGGGCTGTTCAACAATGTCAAGGTATATACAAAGTTAAAAAAATGATGAATTAAAATCTGCAAAAATGTACATTCACATAGTTCCTACGGTTGAAAGCCCTTTGAAACAGAAGCCAGAGGAACTGACCAGAAAGTAACCAGAGTTTTCACTGGCAGTGTCAACCCAATAGAGACTTTTAGATGCACCTCTGCAACACCACACCTGGATCAAATGAAAGGTTCATTAATGGATGCCTGCAGAACTTGATGATACTCTATGGAGGCGATTCAACTGTTTGATTCAGTCGTGTTAGAGCAGGAACGCATCCAAAAGTTCCAGATGAGTGGCTCTTGGAAAACTAGAGAGGGAGACCCCTGGTGTGGAGCAAAAAGCAACACAGCGCTGGCTCTCGCCCACCTGTTACTGCACACTGCTGCTCAGCTCGCTGAAGCAACTGTTTTCCCTCACTTACAAGAAAGACAAATGTTGGCATTAGGGAATGTAAATTAACACCCGTTAAATGTAAACAATACATTTAACGGGTGTTAATTTTGTTTTCATACTATTATAAGAGCTTTAATGACCAGGATGCTAGACAACTGTTGCAACTGTTGGAATAAATATTGCTAATTTGTGTTTACAATTTTTGAGTATATCCTGTGATACATGATTATTTTTTTCTCAAGGTTGTACCATGATAATTGTACACCAACCCACATCCAGTGCAGAGTTGATAATATCTTTAAGGCATTATAACCACATTTACATTACAAATCATTTTATTGTGCGTATCATGTCAAAACTCCAGACCTTTTTATGGCAACATGAAGCAATGTGAGGTAATTTATTTATAGATATTATGTCCAATAATTTTATTTTGTTCTATACATTTTGATCAGGCATTTCAAGCCCTTCTATAAGGCATCACAATGTGAAACTAATTTGATGTGATCGTTAAGTTCCCATAAATTTATGTTTGATTTAAATAAAAGGAAGATATAGCATAGCAGATTCAATGCAAGTTTTGAGGTAAATCGGCACACGCTTACATGGAAACTGGAGGCCGACTGTGCAGTTCTTTATGTTAAGAACTGGATGTCATAGTTGACCAGAAAATTAGCATGATGTCCTTGTCTCTATTAATATCCATAAAAAAAGACAGGTAAGGCTACTTATGAAAAAAAATAAAACAACATCCATAATAAGGATCACTAAAGCCTACTTTGAAGTATAAAGTTTTGGTACCTAAAACTGGAAAATGTTGGGAAAGCGAAATTGTGACATGATTGTTAAATGTTGTGATGATGATATTGGTTGCATTTAGACCGACAAGTTCCTTGCTGATCTCTCTTTTACCCCCTCATCATGACGTCTGCACCATGCTTCATGAACTTCTGCATCATGGTCAAGCCGTTGCCAGCATCAATGTGAGAGTTGATCCAACAGACCAAATACCTTTAAAATATTAGATCCTTCAAAATATTGCACCGATGCAGGCCTTTGCGATGGCAGTACTGCACACATTGATAATGCCACGACAATCACAGTTTTGTACATCGTATCGCTCTACCTCAGATGGGGCGTTTAATAGCTCTTTACTAGTGCACAATTTGACATTTGCTGTACAGAACTTATAAAAAAAAATGTGTATATCTTTCCCTAGCTTCTTTACAAGATCGCTGTTGAGACCTTTATGCGACCAGCTGTGGTGTTGGGAATCCAGACTGAGCTGCTAGAGGACAAAGGCCCGCAAACTCATCTAAATTCCTGTTTGCTAAAAAAGTCACTAAGGAGAACCAGAACCACCTAACACAAACACACGCTTATCATACACTCGTTTCCCAGTCAACGCTGTGACCTCTCTGAGGCTAGAGACGTCTTTTCCTTCACTTCAAATCTCTAAACCACTCCCCACCACCCAGAAAAAGAACCCTGAACCTCTCCTTGAACTTCCACTACCATCACCCCCCCACCCTTCCCATCCTGAATGTTTTTCCTTCCCACACTTGTCCTGACAGACAGACAACTAGGGTGACAACCTGGTGCAGAGAGACAGACAGAGGGAGAAGGGTGACTGCTTGCCTGTCTGCCCCCTCCACCTTCACCCCAGCACCAGCACAATGCAAGAGGGCATCTGGCACTGGAGTGCTGGTGCTGGGGGTTTGGGGGTTTGGGGGGGGGGGGGGGGTGGTTCAGAACAAAGCACTTACATCCCCCTCCCTGGAATATGATTATAATTTGTAAATAGCAGCTAAGACATGCTGTTGTGAAAAGAAGGAGGAATGTTAGTGTTACGATTCAAAGACGCCACCAATAAACGTATCATTACACCGAAGCGACTTTACAAATCCTGACGTATAAAAGGATAAGTGTGTTTATTGCGTGAGTAACAAACTATTATGTGAACTGAAAGGGGATCTGTATGTCTTTGTGGATGCAGTTGCAGCTTGTTAAATCTTAGGGTCCACGACGAAGCAACGCCGCCAACGGTCAAGAAATTGCTGCCTGCTATGAAGACGGGCCCCCCGCCTTCGTCTGTCACTGCCTGCCCCCCCCCCCCGTCCCGTGTGTACGACTGTGTGCTTCTGTCTGTGTGCATACATAAAATAAATGAGCTGCGTGTATGCATTGTGAGAGTCTGCAGGTCCGGTGTATGTATTAGAAATGTGACTTGACCCCGGCCGGCTGAAGCGAGGGCTCTGCATCGGACCGGGCGTGGGAAAAAGGGGAGACCTCTTTTCACAGCTGCCTCTGCCGTTGCATTGAACCAATGGTGCTCCACCACCCCCAACCTGCCTCCGCCGCTTATGCCCCCCTCCAACCCCTGCCTTGTGTCCACCCCCCGCCCCCTCGCTTTCCATTCACTCCGTAGCCCCGCTGCCTTTCAGAGAACCCCCGTCCCTCCCTCCTCTGTTCGCCACCCTTCTGCACCCCACGATCACGGTCACCACCAATCTTTAATGCAGCCACCATTCAGCATTGAGATGCCATAGGCCACTGTGCTTCAAGGGCAAAATAAAGAAACAAATAACAATGCAAAAAAAGTATGTAAAAGCTGCTTATGTAAATTCTACATATTAGATTAAAGACAAATTTCTTAATTTCTCAATAATAAGCTTTTTAATCGTACTTTTTTCTGGCTCTGTGATTTTTTTCCCCTCTGTCCCTCTTATATTCACCTTTCCTTTGTTCTTCTCTGAGTCTGGAGTTTAATTTATGTTAACATCACCACCACTCTACACTTGATTGGCTTCCCACACACAGCAATCGGAGGCCTCCTCCTTCGACCCAGCGTTTTTATTCAGAGGGATTAATCTCCTATCAGGCCACATAATGTGTAGGGTATCATTTAAATAAAGCAGTGAAATTTACTCATACAGTTACATGTCAGGAGCCCCCTAAAAAAAACAAAAAAAAACAGAGTTCAGCAAACAACAAGCTGCTTAAATCTGATTGGTACTTTGAGCAGTGATAGCTCATTTGGTTATCTTTAATTTATCCCATTTTAGGGGGTTTAAAAACATCACATAAGCTTCATTTGCTTATTTGTTTGACTGCGTGATTATACAATGACAAGCTCAGAGTGGAATAAGGGTGGCTCATCCATTTACCAATTTGTACCATACTTGTGTTTTATTCTCATGAAATGAACCATTATGTTTGAACTTATAATTATTATTATGTTTTGTAGTTATATATTTTCACAAATTAGTCAAGAAAAATCCCAAATCACGTATATTTTAATTGAATGTGACTTTAATGTTATTAGCCTTCACTTCCATTAAATTACGGGATCTCTGTTTGGACCAGTTGACGCTTAAAACAGATTAGGGCCACAGATTAAAGCATTTATAGTGACCTACAGCTGGTAGATATATTTTCCAGAATCATTTAGTCAAATGTCTTCTTGGTACTTTGTGAGTAGAATATAGAGAATAGTGTGTCAGAAACATCCCTCATTGACACAAGGTACCTACAACTATGGCCTGTGGTAATCAAATCTACACATGTAAGAAATGACAAAGGGGTAACCTGACCAGCACCCATAAATACACATGCACATTCACTGAAGGGATGAAATAAATACGTTTAGAGATTAAGTACAGATCTGTGCTAAACTAGATAACCAACATTCTATTGTCCTTCATGTTTCTTTAATGGGACAAGGAGAACGTGTTTTGGCTGAAAGCTGCCGTCAGCGCATTTGCAGATGAAAAACCAATAGAGATATTGTCATTAGGAGGCCGACTGGCCAGGCAGTCGCCTGCCTGTCAACAGAAGCAGCATCTTCTGGGCTGGGCCAAGCCCCAGCTGTATCCAATCGCAACCTTCCGTAAATGCCCGGCCTCTACATCCACTCATGGCCAGATTTTCTGCTACAGGGAAACAGTTAGTCCTGGCCTCTATGGTTGCTAACAGTAAAAGCATTTCTAACTTTCTTGTAATTATTTTAAATCTTGTATTGTCTGTCTACACATCCAGCCCCACCAGCTCTTAAGACCTCACCTGCTGTACCTGCATGCTTCATCTACCCCTACTTCTATTATCAACTTCTGCTCTTGCCATCCATTAAATCAAAGATTTTGCCATTGACTCTGAGTTTGCTTCTGGGTCCCTTTTATCTTCGTGGATGACAGATATATACACAAGCAAAAACACAACTCAGCCAATCAGAGGCACATCAGACAATCAACCCAAAATGGAAACATCTGTGTGAAAGATAATGGAGTGCTGCTCATCTATTATTGGAGGTTCTACTGAACTGTGTACCCATCTAGTTTTTTACTTTGAAGTTGTGCTCATTGGCCTTTTTTTTCCTAGTAGAGATGAACCAAGTAATTGGCTGGTGGCTGAAATCACATGCAATGATCAGTGATTCTATAAAATCCCCTATTTTCCAGGGTCAGTGAATGCTCCATATCTAAGGCCTGATTCCTACCTCCCAGTCCATTTTAGTGCCCATTTGACCATGGAGGCTCTGTTAAGATCCCTGGTACCCTTCTGTGTGCAGGCTCAAATATTTGTGACACAGTCACAGTGACACTCCCATTCACAGTGTGGTGTCAAACACACGGCAGACAAAGAAATCAGTTTGTCATAAAAGAAAAACATCAACAACAACAATACTTTTTTTTTTTAAGAATTACAGCATGGAGACATCTGCTGTGGTGACAATTGATCGCTCAGGAACCACAAAGTAAAAAAAGCTTCTTCAGTATTTTAATGAGAAATTGTTTATTCTTTGTTATCTATTATTTTCTACTTCTTTGACTACGAACACGTTATTGGCCTCTGTGAGGCTGTAGTGAAACCTTTATGACAGAGTGAAACGATGTGATTCAACTAAGCCAAAAGACGAATGAATATGAGTGCCTACGTGTCGATAGCGGTCCAAGTGGAATGTAAGGCAGTTTGGCATGACTTAAACATTGATGGGTAGCACTGATAACAACAATCTTCTGTGTAGAAGTTGTTACTGAGGGAAGAACACACTATTAGTTATCATCATTATCAATGAGACGTGGAAAAATGAACTCAGAGAAAGCAGAGAGATGTAAGAAGCTTCTGGAAACTGGATTTTCAGCACATTGGCTGTTGTCCTAAGACGCTCCTTAAACAAGGATGGAGACGTCAGCAGACAGCAGAAAGCTTCAATGTCTGACAGTAAAGTTGTGTTATCACTATCCCGTGATAGCATTTGTTATCTATAGTACCGAAAGAGAAATCAGAATCTGATAAACTTGGTATCAGCAGTTCAAATCAGATGTTGATATGTCTGTATTTCAAAGGTCACAGAATTTGCAGCATAACTCCAACAGATTTCTTTTTAGAAGTGGTCCGAATGCTGTCTGGCAACCCAGCTGGGACACCCGCCGTGTTGAGGAAATGTCGCGAGGCAGCATGAGGGGGCAGAGAGGGTGTGAGGAGGTTGTAGCCAAGAACCTGAAAGAACTCCATCTCCCTTGGCCAACATGCCATGACGGTGTGGAGCAGCAGCCTGAATTGGTTTTTCTGGGGTAGCGGCGATGGATAGATGAGCCCAAATGCAGGGAATGGAAGAGGACGTGAGGGGGGTCTGAGCTGGGGGGGTTGGAGATATGGTACACTGAGGTATGTGCCTGAGTGAGAGATGTCAGACTGGATCTGAGGTAATGTAAATGAGCGGATTACAGCTTCCCTCGTCTTTGAGTCTTTCCATATACATGAGAGTGCTCAGCTGTGGAAGCAACAGTGTAATGTGTGAAATCCCACATCCTGCTGTCTGCATTTCCTACAGAAACAAATGCATAACCTGCTCACAGGTCCTTGGGAGCGAGAAATGCAGTAGGAATGCAGACACCTGCATGAGAGCTCTTAATTTGCTCTTATGGATACAAAGAAGACGCAAAGAGTGTCACCTCTGGATCACTATATCTCTGTATCAAACATAGCCTGTAGCTGTGCTTCACTTCTAAAGCCCACGTCCAGCCAAAGTCTGTTTGCATCGATTTGACTAGTTTGTGGATATGATATTGACTAAGTAGACCGGCAGCCCTCATTGAGTTGAGGCAGAGCAAAAGGAGCTTTAAGAGGTGGTCGAACACTATGGAGGAGGATAGCCACAGGCGGTGAAATATCCTCTGATCTTCCCTTGTCTGATTCTCAAACGCAACCTCTTCTCTCAGGAGGTGGGTGCAAGCTGATATAGAACTAGGCCCAAGTCACAGAACGCTCATCTTCTAACCCTAAAGGGAAATAAAAAAAGAATAAAAATCACATCTTTTGTTTCTCTTCTATGGCAGCCCTACCTATATCTCAACGAGTTGGGCCCTCAAGTCCCGCTCTTGTCCAACCTCTGTCTCTCCCTCCACTTTGTTCTCCTCAGGAGGCAAAGCATGCATGAGGCGAGCAGCTTTGGCAGCCTGCTGCAGCAGTCAGGGAAGTGGAGGTAATCTTTAGTCCTGTCATTCAACTCTGAGAGGGAAACTGAGAAGAAAGCGAGCGAGGCGCATACTTTGGCCGTCCATCACCTCCACCATAATACGTACTTTGTAAAACACAAAGCATGAAAGGTTTTGTCGAGTAGAAGACTGAATCGGAGTGCTAGTTCATAAAACATATTTAACATTAATGGATAGAGAAAGAAAATGTATAATGTCTGAGAAATAAAAAAATAAATAAATGAAGAGATTCTTTAGATAGTAAGGAAGTTAAAAAGTGATTTTGTAAAACTGCAGGGGTTATTGAAGTCTGCATCAAGACTTGACAAAACAAAATAAGACCTTTTCTCTACTTGAACCAAGACAGAAAAGTGAAAATCAAAGGATAAAGATAGAGAGAATTAGTAAATGTATCACCATAGCCACCCTGTCAGTCGTTCCACATGAGCTCACCTCACACACATATCAGACTAAAGCCCATCACCCTTTTTAAAGGCTTAAAAAAATCTTGGACATGAAGTAAAAAGTGACTACCGGTGTCTTATCCTCCAACACTGAAGACCTAAAGGAATTGGATCAAACATTTTAACGATCAGGGTCAGAGGCGACTGAACAAAAAGGGGATGAGAGCAATCTAGTAAATATGCGCCTTAAACATGAGGGTGGAACAAATGGAGGTATGTCAAGTTTAACTCAAGTTATGGTTGCAAAACAGATTAAATTTGATCTCATTCTGTCCTTCCATTTTATATCAAGATTCCAAAATAGCACAAAACACCCTTTTCCTAATTGCTGCTGTGCACTGCCAGCCAGCTAGCTAAAAGGAGGCTTCCCTCGCTTGCAAGTCAGACAAATTTGTATATGAAATATCTCTAGTTACATTAAATAAGTAGATAAATAAACAAATAAAGAAATGCCGTCATTCTGTGGAAACTAAAGAAAGCCACCAATTACTGTAATTAATAAAGATGCTTTTTTTTAACACAATAGGTAGCCTCTATCCAAGCAGACAGCCCAACTAATAAGCTAATATCAATATATTCCAGTTGTTCTACTGTATAAAGAGCAGAATGACAAAAATAATGATCTGTGTAATGTGCCCATTTATTTGGAAATATAGTGAATCCATATTTATGTTTTTTTTGTCTTGGTATTAAGATCACAATAAAAGGTTCTGTTTTGTAATGGTAGATATTACAATGATACAATTGCAGTAATCAGTAAGTTACATCGTTTTAGTCATAAAAGAATATGGGAATAACTGGGAAGGAATGACTGTTCATTTTAACTTTTAAATAAAAGCATTTAGATACTGTGTTCCATTTTTTAATTACAATTGTTGTCCTAATAAGGTCATACCATGAGGGACACCTGAATGTCCCCACTGGGGGAATATGAAAGGATATTTCTATTCTATTTATGCTCAAGGTTATCATACAGGAATTTAATAAAGACCTGTGTGTGAGTTACGATACAAATAGTGCACTGTTGTGCAGGGGTACAAATGTAAAATAATTCAAACTTCTCTGTTCATGCTGTTTGAGCATGTGGCTAGTTCAAGTTCAAGTGGGTGGACAACGGCAGATTGGGTGCGGGACGTTGTCTCACCTCTGACGTCAGAGTGATGATCTGACCCCGTCGCTGACCTCTGCTCCTCAGACCCCAGCGATGGGCTGTCTGTCACTTACAGGCTTGCAGATGAGGTGCGAGTATTTCTGTACAACTTCACTTAACTCCTGTGAGACATGAAAACATTATTTTAACAAACGGTGGTCAAACAATGTTTAAATTTTCAAACAACAAAAATGTGTTAAATCTTATAGAAACACCTCCCCTTCAGTTCCACTATATGAAATTATGTATTAATTATTTGTAATTAAAAACTAGCATAAAATGCTTAGTCTTAAAGTGAAAGTGTTGGATTTAGAATTTCAACAACATACCGGTTGTAGACACGTGTTAAAGCAAGGCAACTATATTAATAAAGGTTTCAGTGATGAGACTGAAAAATTTGGAACTGGTGCTTATTTGCCGAATCTTAACAGAGAGGATTAAAGATCACGTTTAACTGTCTTTCAAAAATGTGCTAATTTCCCTTTTCAGACACACGTGGGAAGTTTCTCCTCATTTTCTCCTATAGCTGTCAAATCCAGACAATAGACACACGTACAGTAGGTGCACACGTTCACACACAGAGAAACACACCTCACAAGCGATTACACAAAATGCTCAAAGATTACATCCACTGAAATCTGACGTCCTCCGTGGGTTTAAAGCTTGCATGTCAGCCCTTTCAATTTTTCCCCCTCTTTCTCTCGCATGGGTCAGAGGCTGTTGCTAGGCTACCAAACCCAGAATACATAAATTCAGAGAAAAGGGTTTATATAGGGCACTGCAATCCAAGGTAAAATGATAACAGGAAGCCGATGACAAAATATGGATTTAGATTGCTGAGACTCAAGAATTGTCTTGAAAGGAAAAAAAATCCTCAGTCAACAATTTGACTGTTTCCAATGATATTAAGATAGGGCTCTGCAAAGGCTGCTTTTGCTAACATATAAGTCACATATTCTGAGTCTTAACATGGGAGCAAAGCACAACATTGAGTGTGTACTGTGTAGAAATAACCTGCTCTGCTATCCACTGTATTTACACATGTCTACTGCAGCCCTTGGTGACAAAAAAACATGCACTCCGGGTATAGTAGCAACGTGCTCGCTCATAAACCCTTCCACGGAAGCACACATGGTAATGCACACATGGTAATGCACGCATGAACGTACACCCACACTCGTGCACGCCACACTGGAATCTAGAGGCCAAGTGGGACACAATCAAGATAACATCTATGGAATAGTGAGCTTGTAGCCGGGCTCCAATGCTAAAACATTGGGTCTGTTGTGTGTAGGGTAGAACATAGGACAACTGATCTGTCCAAACTAATTACAGCAGTGAAACGTCTCTACGTAGCTTAAACCTTTCAAACAAGATGAACGGAAGAAGCAGTGGACGTGCTGGGACAAAACTTCCCAGAATTTACAGATTTAAACCTCTCTACCTGCTACAGCATCACTTTGTGTTTTTCGTTAATACTGCCACCTTAATGCATGCAGAATAAATCTAGACAGCCGAAACTATAAAAGGCATTCAAGCAGATGTACAAATGGAGACTTACAAATCACAGAGACAATGGAATGTTTAATGCAGCCTTATGGCAGGTGCTCAAGAGATGGAGCCCAGTCTAGACTGGGCTCCATCTGGTGCGCAGAGGCCTCCTCCTCACGGCAGAGAGGGCCCAGACAGACACATATTAATGTGGGAAAAAAACACACGTCTAGCCTGCCTCTGTGAACATTCACCAGACTGCATTTGAATCTCAAAGGGGCTCTCCACATATCCTCCATTTATTAGCCCTCAGCAATGCATTAATTTCTGCTGCAACAGGGCGAGCGTGGGGGGGGGGGGGGGGGGGGTTGTTCGTGTAGAACAATCGCAGCTAACGGATCATGCTGCGTTATAAATCCCTGGCTCAGTGTTAAAACTTAAGGGACATATGGATGTGCTTCTGAAATTCCATTTAAAAACCTATTTTTTTATATCCAATTTTAAAATACAGACTATATTGGCTGCAATTTATTTTTATTTTAGCACCAAAAATTATTTCCTTACGGGAAAATTTTGAATTAACAAGCCTAACAAGATGCCAGTAATCTCTTCCTCAATTAAATTTCACTGAATGCACCTGTACAGCACATTCTGAAAGCGGAAAATGACCATAAGTAACATAATTACTGTTGTCGAAAACTAAGATTTAAAACCTAAAGTGTCAATACACTGCAAGGTAGTGCCAGTGTATGAAAATAGGAGTGTGGCAACACAAAGACACAGCAACGCTAGCATCTTACCTGATCTATGACGCAGTAAAAACCGGGGCCTAGCACCACGCTGGCAGGCAGGATCTGTGCTGTTGCACACCTACACTGTTAGCACGTAGCTTTAGCAGCTGTAACACAGACCTGTCTTGTCTGAATTCAACAGGCTCCACCGCAGTGAGGCTGAACCTTTCATTCAGCTGGTCGCTCTTTGGCTTGGATAAAGGAGAAGAATCAAGTGATGGTGCAGCACAAACGGGGTTATAAAAACAGGCCAAGGAAACCAAGCTAACTGTCTCAGTACCAATAAGGACCAAATTTTAGAGGAAGTGAGCCTCTGAGCTAGAGTCACACCAGTTCACTGACTCCCTAACAAAGACTGACAGTGAGGTAAATATGTATTTGAAGGTTTATAGGCCTTGATAATGAGAAAATGTTGAGTTTCTGAAACTATTTTTTATGTGAAACAATCTTTTATTAATCCTTACAAACATGGGATCACTTCTTGAGATGTCCATACAAAAGAATGTTAGGGTACCTATATGGCCCCTGTATGTGGAGATGTAATGCAGTCACCAAAATATACTAAAAACAAAGACGGATGTGAGGAGCATGCTGTATAACAGTCTGTTAAGTTTGATCTGCCTTGAGTGATGACATTATCCTCCAAGCAGAAACTGCAGACAAATCAAACCTCACCTGATTTAGTAGATTTCTTTGGAAACTCTTAAAAGAAAGTGTAGGTTCTTTCTAAACTCCAGCCCAGCTACCAGTACAGCCTTCAAAACCGTTGGGACTGCTGTTGACGAGCCAGGGTGAGCATATACAGTCTGTTCACAGCTGCATTTTTAACCCTTAAAGTCAAGTAAACTGCATTATTTCAAAGCAATAAACTTTAAATAGGTACCTGATTTGGAATTTGTGTTTGAAACCACTGTTTTGCAGCAACCTTTCCAGGGAATCAGATCTAAAAGGCCTGTTAATTGCGACACAAATCAGGTTAAATCCAGGGATATGGGGTTATCTCTTTGACAAACATATAATGAATAGCAGAACTGTCTTATTTTCTCTTCTTAGCTTGCCACACTGGGACAGTTGGACCAGTTAGAGAGTATAACTTTGAGTAAAAAATCTGAGCTCTCATGGTATATCTTTTTCAAAAATGTAAAGTAAAATATGTACATGACTCATTGTTTTTATTTCAAACCAGCAAGTATTAAAAGCTGATTTTAGCCAATTTCAGAACCGTAACAGTTTCCAAACAGCCAAATTTGTCTTCTTTGAAGGTTCACAAGCCTTTGTTCAGCCAACAAACCAACAGTATTTAACAACATGTTGGGGAGGGGCAGTGCTGCAACATACATCTAGGCAAAACTCCATTATCTCCGGAACTTTTCCATTTAAATACTTTAAATTGATCGATAATTCAATAACGATATATATCGATCGATAGATGTATGGTTCAATAAAAAAAACTGGGGTCAATAAAAAGTTCAATAAAAGAACAGTGCATTCTAGCCTATCATGTAGGTTAATACTACAGTCGTTGCATCCTCCCAACCAATCACAAACCCAGGAAAGCTCCATCAGCCTTCAGAGAGCCCGTGTTCTTTTTTTCTTTTTTAACACTTACAGTTTTTGTAAAAAGTTGGTTGAATAAAGGGTTGTGTTTTAATCCATTTATCTAAAAATAGGTCATCAAGCAACAGCATAAAATGGTCAGGGCTGCACTTAAATGTATATTTTGAATTTTTTTTAATAATTATCGATATCGATCAATATGATTTCTGTTTTATCGATATGCTTTTTTTCTATATCGTCTAGCCCTACTTTAAACCATAGAAATATTTTGACCTTTTTTTGTGATTTTGAAGACTTAACTTTTTTAAAACCTATCTTGCCACCAGTATCTGTCTGTATCTGTCCCATGCCCAATTATACTGACGACCTAGTTGGAAATTAGCCCATGTTTTTTTCCAGGTCAAGCACTGGATCTTAAGAGCCCACATTTGTTGATTCATGACCCCAAATGGGGTCTGAACCTCAACTGTAGGAACGGCTGATCTAAGCCTTGCAGAGCAGTGTTATAACCCTGTAAGGCAACAATTTTTCTGTGGTTACAGATGACAAATTTAAGCTTAAAAAAATAGACAATACATACATTTGCAAATACACAGAGGCCTGATAACACAACATTGTAGTTACTTCTTGTTATCCTCCTATTCCATTTCAGAGATGCAAGGCATACTGGGGTTGCTGGTAGCCACGTGACTCCCAGAAGTCCTCCAATCAGGTGCAACTGATATCGTGTACGTCTCACCTTGTGTTTGCTGTTCCAAGTAAAAATGAATAAAACAGCACATGCAGCCATGTGCCTTGTGGTTACAAACTAGGAATATCCCTTTAGGACAAACACCAGCATCAGCGCCTTCCTCATCTTCATCGTTCCTCAGTGAACGGAACCCTTTATCCGGCTGCTAACTACTGTCACCCCAAGCATCCTTTCTGATTAAAAAAAACCCAAACAGATTTAATCCCATGAATCCATCTTTTGAAGGAGGGTCAGCTCTTTTTTTTACTGCAACGATGATCAACGGAAGACGGTGCTTCGTCGGTGCGATCCATCGCGGGGCTCTTCATCCTCCGTGCAAGCTGCATTCCTCCCTGCGTGCACGCATTCATCCATCGGTTCATCCGCTCAGGCAGGCAGCCTCCCTTTTAACTCCGCTTCCAGCTCGCTCCGCCGTGACGAATGCAGAATTAGTTTATACATTCGGTTCTCTAGCTTTATGATATTACATAAACTCATACAGCTAGATAACCAAAGAGAAAAACTAACCCACGTCTCTTAAAGGGGCCGCCGTCGGGAGCTGCGTGTGTTGTGGTCACATGGAGCCATTGCAATCCGACTTGCATGAACGCGCCTCTCTCGCTTCGTCTCCGGATCTGCCTTTCTAATATACGCGCCTAATTGCGCGCACCCAAGAAAGCAGGTTACACTCAGTTGGAAGGTTTTTTTTTGTTTACACGCACATGGGCTTCTTCTTGTGTCTTTTGACTCGCCAGATTGCTTTGAATAGCAATAACAATAATAAAAAAACATGCAAACAGCATCCATCTACACAAGAGAGAAGCAAAACCACTACACAAAGTACACCATCCCCCCCCCCCCCCTCTTTTCTAAAAACATCTTCAGCCAGTATAACAGCCCGGATCCCGACAAGCATCTGCAGGGTGAAGTCATGCCACTGCAGGATGATGATGACACATCTATCTATCATCGATAGGAAGCTTAACGACATCTAATAACCGTGCATTGCTCTGCTAATAATGACACAGGGTCTATTGGAGCTCCTTAAAGCCATACCACAACGTATGAGCTGGGATAAGACAATTACCCCAAAAGCACAGGCCCTCACAAACAACCGGCTCATTGTTACTTTTAAATGCCAGCTCACATCGACCCATTTCCAACCACAGGACCATAATTTTCGCTGCTGAGTGAATTAATCCGTGCATTGTTTGAAAGCATGACAAACTACCGCAGGCGTGTGCAACCATATACAGTATAGCATGGCTTCCAGCAAAATGTCAACAATATGTCCTCCAAGGAAAACCAGTCCTGCTGCACCGGAAGGGGCTATTTGTGTTTCAGTAAGTTAGTGATAGTGACAAGCTGAAGAAAGCCGAGGTGCTTCCAGGACAGTACCAGTCATCAGGCTTTTTGCAGTTCTCATTGGCATCACAGGGTGGGTTAACGTCTATAAACCACATATATATTGGTATATATATATATATATATATATATATATATATATATATATATATATATATATATATATATATATATATATCAATGGCATAAAGCTTATTAATTTATTTATTTATTTGATCTGTAACAATATAATTTTCATGCATTTATACGTTTCAGTTTTTCCTTACTTTGGAGTAGTTACCCCATTCATATATGGATAAAACAAAAGTCTAATTCTGTAATGACTTTTGTTTTAGCATGCTCACACCAAAGTTACCAGTGGATCTGCCCACCCCACTGAAAACTTTTTTTGCTAACCCCTCATTAGTTTCATGTGCTTTTCAGAACAGATTCCACTAAAGCAATGATAATAGGATATTCTTGATGTAAGTTGTTAAAATACCAGAACTGTAAGGGTGACAGTTATCCAGTAGCTCTTGCTCTTCCTATAAATGTACGGTAGAATTCATATAAACTATACAAAAGTGAGGCAACACTGCTGTGCGCTTAACAACAAAAAATATTGTTGAATCAAATACAGTGTAAGCTGGTGGAAACTATTCCTACAGTTCATGCTAGTCCAGTGCAAGGTTTCTAAAATAAGTTTAACTCATGTAAAAATCAAAGAATGGCAATCAAACAAATTACAACTTAAAGGTGCTCCTTTCCCAGTTACACTTTAATTGAAATTACAGCAGTTTATATAGATATTTTTATGAAATGTACAGTGATGTAAACAGATTACATACTGTACTTTGTGCCAACAGTAACTATTTCTTGCGAAAACAATAATTTTACTGCTAAAATAAGACAAAATATTTCATATTTTTTTTATAGTGTAGGTCCAGTTAGATGGGAACATCATCACTAAAGAGGAATTAAGGTCGCTTATTCAACTAGATGTTTTTTTTTTTTGCTTGCTTTTTTTTACTTAGTAGATTTGTTCCTGTGTATTTAACATTTACTATCCCACTGTCTGAAAAACAAGCCGTTTAAATGAGAAATCAAAGCGAAAATACTCACAAGATCCCTCTGTTTTGAACAGAATGGAAATGAGCTTCTATTATCGGACAGTCATTGTGCTTTTAGGAGCATCCCTGCCCAGTTCCCTGCAGCAATGACGCCGCGTGTCCTCTTAACCACGTGGGCTGCCGGTAAGTCGTTAAGACAAAGCCCCGGTTTACGGAGAGTAGCACCCCTGCCTGGGGTGCACCGTGAGATGGGGAAATATGACGCAAAGATCAAGCGTTGAGGAACTAAGAGGTTTTGAGGGTGTCAGATGTGGCGCAGGAGGCGGAGGGCCATTTGAGGGGGAGTCCCACTGTCAAGGGACAGGCACGGCGTTCAGCGAATTAGGCATGCTTATTGACGCACAAGCACGCGGATGGGCATGAAACAGGACAGCCAATTAGATACGAACAAGGAGCTTCCTTCCTCGCATCTTCATATGAGCTCCTTAAAAGTTCATTTAGTTGTAGCTTTGTGCATTACGCATCTGCCTATTCTAGTAAGAACTATCAGCAGCATCTGGTCCTCAGTGGCGAGTTACACCTGCATAATAGCCGCCAACTTGGTCCGTTTGTAACTGCTCTATGAAGTGCCCATGTTTATGGATATGATGGTCAAAAATGTGTTTACACTGATTCATATTATTACTATTGCTTAGTATAAATACTTTATTAAAATACTATTTGCTCACAAATAGATTTCTCAACTCTAGACAAAATGTTTGTCTGAACTGAAACGCCTTCTAAACTTTTTAAATGATTATTTTGAATAATCATTTAAAAATATACATTTGAATGTATATTTGAAGGCTTATGGACAACTGTGGAATAACTGCAGAGGTATGGATATGTTCACTCTCAGCCTTCCAAATCAGCAGACACATAATAGTTACTCTGACACTGTAGTAGTAATGAGAAAATCAAATGATTATAAAATATATTCAGGGGCAATCAAAATAACAACTTTACCTCAGCATTCGTCTTGGCTAAAATTCTGTGTTTAGTAAACTATCCAGGTGAATTTATTCTGCTCTGCTAGTCATTCTGCTTGTGGGAAATTGTCTTTATGAATAATAATAAAAAATTAAGCAGGTAAATTTAGGAAAATATTTTTAATTATTTAAAAGTAAAATGTCTCAAACGGTAAAAAGTGATTTTTCGCCCCACAAATTAATAATGTTATTATTTTGTCTTAAAGACAATGAAGATGAAATAAAA
Source organism: Fundulus diaphanus (assembly GCA_037039145.1). Lineage (NCBI taxonomy): Eukaryota > Metazoa > Chordata > Actinopteri > Cyprinodontiformes > Fundulidae > Fundulus > Fundulus diaphanus. Next base: position 35,321,669 of record CM073128.1, read on the forward strand.
ATTTTAATTTATCACTTGCATCTGAAATTATAGTATATGTATAATTTAAAAAATATGTTTTATTATTTTATTTTGTTGTTTAAGTAAAGCTCATATTTTAAAAGCTGATATCTAAGCTTGGTGCAAAGCTCATAACATAAACATTTCCTCTTTGTGGGACAATAAAGGCATTTCTATAAAGCCGCTGTAAGGGCTAAAGTAACCGTGTGAATGTGTGTGTGTGTGTGTGTGTGTGTGTGTGTGTGTGTGTGTGTGTGTGTGTGTGTGTGTGTGTGTTTGTGTGTGTGTGTGTGTGTGTGTGTGTGTGTGTGTGTGTGGTGTATTTTCCTTGCCTCTGGCGTAAAGGGAACGTACAGTACGTTAATGCAAATTGACTTTCAGTTCTTCCTCTCATCAACTGAACACGCCCCCTGGGTGCGTCACGTCCTACCGCATATAAATACAGTAAGGCGTCCAATCGAGGTAAGCCCTCACCTTGATTCTCTTCTATTCTATGCTAGTGTGCTAATGTTTATTTCTTCCTAGCCTTTTGATATTTCTTGAATGTTTGACAACATTTTAAAAACACCCACACACTTGTGTAGCTCATGCTGCTCCTGAAATAAGAGCAGATGCCGTGAATCGAATGTAATATCCTGAAAAATGAATAAATCTACAAAATATGAACACGTACAGATTTACAGTATGTAAAAATATAAATCTTTTAAATAAAATCAAACAGCATTTTCCCCGTGTAGGCGCGTCAAAGAATAAGAAAGGAGTGTATCTGTCCATGGTGCTGAAACGAACGCAATTTTATTTGCTGCATTTGGATGATGCATAACCAAGACATTCAAATGAAAAGCAACAGGGGAAAAGTTTAGAGTTTACTCAGGCAGCTGTAACGCAGTTGAACTCTTATTAGATAATTAGTAATAGTTTTTTTGGGAAAAAGGGGATACCATTATTGTATACTGTATAGAATTACTGTATTTTGCCTCTGAGTCCGAGGCAGTCTTTCATTTTCAATAATTTTTAGTCAGATAAAAAAACTTTAAGATAATTTTATAACGTATTCTTTTTAAGCCAAAATCTAGACTAAACATTTTGTTCACATTATGCTGGTTTTACTTGTGGATTTAAAAAGAAAAAAAAATAAACAAACGAATAAACTGCTATACATAAAGCAATCTCACTGGTTTTCATGAGGAAAAATGGCTGAATTGTTTTTAGTGTAAGTTGCTGCCCAGTAATTGAAATTAAATTGCAGCAGGCCTCCACTTGTTGGAGAGTGAAAGAAAGAAAGAGTATTTAATTTTTTTGTGTAATTTCATTCAAACAGGGATTTGTTTCTGAAACTGTTTAATTGTATTTCAATTGAGTAATATTTTAAGAACATTAGTCAAACTTTTAAAACTTTCAATTTCTCTTAACCTCTTAAGACCTGAGAATTTTAGTCTTAACATGGGCTGGTTGATACATAAAAATCATCAGTTTCTCTTCAAACATAGATTTTTCTTTCTCCTGACAGATTTGTAAATAAGATTTAAACCTGATCAAACATTTATGTTTGAAGAGAAACTATTTTATTAACTATAACTATTTGTTCAGCCCTTATTCAGGTGTCTAAAATCCTGTTTGGACCAAAAGTCTGAGGTCTTAAATTAAAGTTCAACTTTCAAAAACATGTAAATAATAATTCTAAATAGTATATCTGATTCTGATATAATAGAAATATTAATTTAAATTAGTATTATTATTTACACTATTATCAAATAAGGAAAGAACGGCATAAAAGGAAATATAGTGCTTTTAAAAGTTAGTGGCATTATATTTTTGTCAGCTTCAGAGGTCATAGCAATTAATTTCCCGCCGGTGCTCGGGAGAACATTTTCCCACAAACAAGTGACCCACAAAAACAAAGAAGGGGGGGGGGGGGAGAGAAAAGAATAAAATCGACCGATAATAGAAAAAAAAAAGTCAACATCAAGTTCAACAGCGTGCTGGTGCTCATTAGCATCACAATGCTGTCTGGGAGCACACACAAGTCTTCTTAACAAGGGGCTCTGGCGTCAAGTCCCTCCACCTCCCAGCCGAGGGGACATTTTCCCAGGCTCTGCTAACAATCACACAACTGTTTGCTTTCTAAACGCCGCGCAGCTCCGGGCCCACTCAGCCCGCCTCAGCTGCGCCCAGTGTGGGACGGAACAGCCGGGCTGCCACTCATCAGTCCGGCTCCCAACACCTGACAGCGCTACTTTCACACTTACTTTAACCAACGCATTCCCCCCCGTTATTATTATGATCGGATCGTAAGACTTAAAATAGTTTACAATAAAGAAAAATAATATGATAAATACTTACAAGCCATAAAAAGTGTATAAATCCCGCATCTCTGCTTGAGATCCTTTCAGAATTTGGACGCAAGTTTCTACCAGTGATCTCTCAGGAGGAGCCTTGTATGGCCAGAGCCCAAAGTCCAGGGATCGAACCCAGAGAAACGCGTCTTCAGTGCACAAGATTTTAAAATGAAAGAAAAAAATTGCAGCGAGCACTTCCCTGTCTAAGCATCTCCTCACTAGCGCCTTGGATGACAGTATAGAGGAAGCTGCGGTGTGGTGTCGTCGGTCCCCTCCTCTCTCTCTCTCTCTCTCTCTCTCTCTCTCTCTCTCTCTCTCTCTCTCTCTCTCTCTCTCTCTCTCTCTCTCTCTCAAAAACGCACTGAAAGCGGCCGCAGCTGCACGGATTTTGCACAGCAACGCAACAGTCTCCCAGGACCACTGTGGATCCCTACGGTCGGAGTTGCATCCCCTTGTCCTTACACGATCTCCAGCATCTGACAGACGCGCCGAGCCACGTGCAGCCCCCTTTGCGTGGTAGTGACGGGGCGCAGAGAGAGGTGTAGCAAGCCCCAAATGAACGCCAACTCATGACCATATAGTTTTTATCCTATGGTTGGGGAGGAGGGCATCAAAAAAAATCTCCACACTTAGATGAGGAGGCGCACTTTCCCAGGTAGTTTCATGTGCCACAAAATAATATTTACAAAAAACAACACACATCTTATCGTGTGTTTTCTTTGTTCACGATCAGCTGGACAAAAAAAAGGTCCAATCGTGGCACCACCGCAGAACATCACGGCACCTCAAATGGGGGGGGTCACTCGCCACACTTGCATGCATCTATCTCTTCTCTGAGGCGCTATGGTGCGAGCGTCGTAGGATAGAGAACAGAGAGCAAGCGAGACCGCCCTGTGTAGCGGCAAGCAGCTGCATATTCAAATTTTAGCTCCCATGTAGCCATGAGCGTACCGCAGGAAGAATACGTTATTATCAAGCGATCTGTGGTGGAGAGGGTTTTAGCGCGGAGCACGCAGCAGCGGTGTGCGCGGGGAAGATGCCGCAGCTGCAACCTCGGCAGCGGCCAGCAGATGCTGATGCCTGTGCCTCTCCTGGGCTCCCGTGGGTCACGTTGCTTTTACGCGGTGCGACGTCTTTCTGTGCGTAACTACAGGACGCGCGGTGGACACTCGTGTCTGAACCTCGAGTTCAGAGAGAGGCATTAAAAATACCCCGAATGGTAGATTTTGCCTCCAAAACGCAGCATTCAGACTGCAGCTGGAAGAAAGCAGAGAAAGCAGCTTGAACGCTTCATACAAAACAGAGGTGCCCCTAAAATTTGACGTGTTTAAGCTGCGTGCTGACGTAAGGCGCCGGGAAACATGTATATGTGTGTGGGATGTTTATAACACAAGATGCTGACACGTTGAATCCATTGGCAGTCCATACTATTTTATAGCCTTTTAATAGATATCTAAGAGGACAGATTTAATGATTTTTCTTTTTATTTCTCTCAATGGCAATTTGGATGTTGAAATTCAGAATTTACACAAGGACACTTCCAAAGATGTTGTCAAGGGGGTGCCAGAAAGGGACCACTTATAATTACAGTATCGCACACAAAAACCAAAAGCCTTACCAGAGTTGGGGTAGCACATCCAAAACTGACATGTCATGGAGGACAAATAAACCCCGTGTAAAAAATAAATACATTAATGAACGAATGAATAAATACATGCAGAAATGTCATCTCATTGGCTGATTCACAGCGAAAACATAAATAAATATAGGGTGGCTATGTCCTGCCCAACCTCTCTCTCTCTTTTCGGACAGCTCTCATAGTGTTTCAGCCTTATCTTGCTAGTGTTAGTAGTTCTCCCTTGAAATTTAGCTAAAATATATTATAATTTTCCAGATATTAAGACCTACTGTTCTTTAAATCTAATTTGGGGTGTTTTTATGTTTATGTTTTTATGTTTTCATTTACTGAAAAAACCGTAACTACTCATGCACATATACATTATGATGATGATTATTAATGTCAATATGAACGACTATACTCCTGGCTACGGGCCTTTCTGAAGAACACATCCTGAGAAGCAACATCAATCTGTATTGTGAAACTACGACCACCAGTGGCAGAAAGGCGGTACTGCAGCACACGTCCGGCCTGCACAGATAACACGCCCGGCCTGAATCTACCACACGTTCAAAATTACACTAAAGGCCGTAAAAGGCGATTAATAAAGATGCAATGTAAATACCGCATCCGATTTAAAACTGTTAAATGTTTCAAAACACGACAGCGCAGCAGAGGAAGTGTGAGTGTGTGTGGGTGAAACAAACGGGAAACGCGGCCTGACATCATGCACGCATTAATGTTGTTTTATACTGGAAGAACCGCATTACCAGCTGTCGATTGAACCCACACGATGAAGCCGTGCTCTATTTATTCTGCTCAGCTTTCGGGAAATCAACCTGATTTATCATCCTAAAATCCAACAATCTGCACGTTGAAGTAAACCTGTGCCAATCAGTCAGCGGGGTTTTCAGCAGCATGACTTGAAATAATGTATTCATATTAGTCTATAATAAAACCATAATAGCCGTTTGGGTTTTATGGAATGAGATTCGTTTGTTTCGTTCGTTTGTGTAATTTATTAATAAAATAATAAGAGTATTAATGCCACAAGATTACACACATTTGCTCCAAATAAAAATAATAAGCATATTGTGAGAGTTTACCCGGAGACGCCTCATTTAGCTGACTAAAGTTTGGCTTTTATTTATTTCCAGTTATGGTTAAGGAGAACAAATGCCTTAATAAAGTGTTTTTTGTTTCTACAGGTTTACACAAACTTATCTTACTGTAAATGAATTATTTCCATCTAGAATACATTCATTATTTCATCGTTCATTCATAACTTCATATTTTAAATGCGTACACATGAAAATAGAAACCATACAACCATACAAAATAGGTTTAAAAGGAACATATGTTTATTAATGCTGTGGCTTTCTTCTCTGAAAATGCCTTTCAAGCTCAAACCTAAATTTGCAAAGGCCTTAGTAGAAAGATAATTTTATATTAATAATTTGAATTATTTGAACAATATTGTTCCTCCCAATTTAATACAACAGGAAATTGCACTTTCATCAATTAGTATTTTTATTTTTTCTTATTATTATTGTTGTTATTATTCAAAAAATAATTTGTGTTGCCTATCAGCCCGCAGAGTACTAATTTAAAAATAAGTAATTTTTTATCTTGTTACCAAGTAGATGAACTTTCAAGGCATGACAAAAAAATAAATAAATCTTCCTGATAAAAAATGTATCCATTTTGTTTTTGAAAATAATTTATTTTTATCCAGTGAAAGTCGGCATCATCATGCATGACCAAAGTGAGCGCTGTTGGCTTCAATTGATAGTAATTGTCCAATTCAAGTCCACTTCTGGGAATTATAATGAGTGCCCTTCAAAGAGGTCTGACCTGGCACAGGGACGTAAAGATGTCAAAGGTCAGGCATGAAAAACCAACAGGGTGCCAATATTTTTCCATTTCTCTATCATGGGTTCAAATTAGGGCCCAATACTGCGGGTGCTGCTTTGCTGCAGCTCTTTCAGGTTGTTGGAGATGACCTCTCGAGTGCAATTACTGAAAATTTAAAGGCAGCAAATTAAATTGCTTAAAAGAATTATTACGCATGGATATGAACTTAGTGTGGAAGACATCTACCAATAAAATCTGAAATATTGCACAGCACCAGCAAGTCTGAGCTGTTTCAAAAGCATGGCAACTTGCACATTTTTTTCTTCTTAATCCTTTGGAGCTTACATAACATTACTTGTTATCAAATGACATCTGAATGATCACACGGCTCAACTATCTCCACAACATATGGAAACATTATTTTTTTTCTGTTTTAGATCTTTGTGTTTAGTGGGAACCAACGCTGCTGGCGGTCAAATCTTTCACCATGTGGAACATCCTTAACGCATTAAAGACTCTGTGGATCAGCTCAGTCCCTGACCATTGAAGCTTAGAAGAAAAGAGCATCTCTATGGAACTACATAACGTTGTTGTCAGTCAGATTCTTTAAATACACACAAGACGGAGCACATGTGTTGAAGCTTCGGTGGAGGTGGAAAGCAAGAAACAAACCACATCATGATGTTTCACACCTGCTAATAGATACATATCATATCAGTAGTATTGCTACTTTCACATCAAACAATAAAAATGAAGGAATCAAAACTCAAACATCATCACAAATGAGGTTAACCCATTCCCAAAGACCTACCCACAAGTTCAGCTGCACCTTCTGGCCCTTTGTTAGTCCGCCTGCAGAGGAGATGCTGGCTCATTCCCGGCCATGTGAAAACAGACTGATGGCCTCCCTGCTCTTCTGGTTTAATTGGGAACAGGCTGAAATTTATGCTAATGCGGTGACATCAGTCCCGCCAGCCTCCTCTCTCCATAAAAGAGCTGAGCTAAAAGGGCCAAAGTCGCCCCTCGTTTCCCAGCCAGTTCTGTCGGTCAAGTTCAAGCGCGCCACCGGTTGGGCCACTTTTGTCATTCAAATGTGGGAGTGAGCTCATCCAATTAACGCAGAGGAGAAAGTAGGCTTGCGAACGTATAAATGCATCAGGTTTGGTCATATCCTTGGTAAAACTGCTGTGTCAGTTAAATTTATTTCCATCTACAGTGGAGAAGGATCATGCACCTGTGTTTAGGTGTTGAAATGTCAACCTGACCAGATCGTTTTTACACGGGATCTAAAACTGTGACAACTTTACTGGTTTTCAAGTGCAAAAAAATCCACCCTTGCATAATTTTAGACAGTAATGTAAATCATCCACTCAGGCGCGTTAGATTTCACCCGAGAGTTACATGTGAGTGCTGGCAAATGGTCTACCTGTAGTAAGGGCTAAAACATTGCATTTATTGCAGAATTGCAGCACATGTATTTTTTTCCCATAAACCATAAACTATGTGAGGACTTAGTAACAGCTCAAAGAAACAGCAGAATCAAGCTGAGCTTGACAAAGATACACACAGTGGATATGAGACTACTTTATGGTGTATCATGAAAGGCTTTGCTTCCTGGGTAAACAAGTAAGATGCAGCTGGGGCCCACTACCGATCAAATAAGGAATGGAAAACTTGTTTGTGGTGCAACTGACAGACAACCACCAGACTTTTTATTTTATTTATATATTTTTTGTCTTGCCAAGGGTTCCCCTGCTGTTCACTCTGCTGCTGCCTTGTTGAGTCTCGGCCGTAATCGATGCATTAGCAGAGAACACGGGCTAACTTCAATATTTATAGTTTTCTTACCTTCGAAGACATTACACTTCTAAACAAAGGACCTGTGCAGTCGCAGCAGCAGATGCCTTTCCTTTTCTTCCATGCACGCGAAGAACACTGATGTCATTTCAACTTGTCACCAGAGGGGGCAGACATCTGCAAAAATCCTGGAAATTGCGCTATGCTCCTTTAACACTCTGAAAGGACCTGGACATAAAGTCATACATACAGTCAATATCTGATAAAGTGTTATATATTGAGTATGAATTCCACCGTCCAAATAAAATTGTCCTAGATGTTCATTTTGACATATATTTTTTGACATTTTGATATACAGTATATATGCAGCATGGTGGAGCAGATGTTAACATCGCTGCTTCACAGCAAGCAGGTCATGGGTTTAAATCTTGGTTCTTTGTTCAAATCGTTTTATGTGGAGTTTGTTTCTTCTGCATTTGTGCATGTGCATTTTTTAGGGTACCTTCCTCCCAAGGTCCAAACAGATGTTTACTAGTTGGTTGATCTCTCCAAACGTGTGCTCTCCTCAGGTGTGCCTTTGTTTCACTGTAACCTGACCACAATGTACCCCACCTCTTGTACACTAACCACTGAATGTAGGCACCAGACCCCACTGTGGACCCGATAGGTATAGGAAATGGATTGGTGCATAAGAATAATTGATTTTAAAAATATAAAACATTTCTAAATGTTACTCAAATTTTAATCCAGGTTGTGGGGGTAGGGTTTATATGACCAATTTAACTTCTATTTCAAAGGCAGTTTTTGTGCTTATTGGTTTTTTGCAACTTGTGTTGATAATATCGATCTCCTTTTCAACTAAAACAGTCTCAAGTGGTGGTTTCACAAAGGTTGATGATAATGATCATGATGCTATTTGCTTATTCACAGAAATAAACACAAGAATGCCACAGAATCTGACAGTATTTGTTATGTAGACAGTGCAGGGATAATGATAGCTCATGCTGAACAACAGTGTATCACCTTTCTCTTTCCATGCACTTCCTGGTTACCCTTATCCTTCCACAAGACCGCTAATTAACAGTCATGAGTTGGAGTCGTGTTTTATATAAATCCCTGTGACAAAGCAGATCTGGTCTGTTTTTTAACGGGTTCTCACAGGTCTCCCTCTCTCTCACACACACACGTACACACACGCGCGCGCACACAGAGGAGGTTGCAGTTGAGATGGGCACAAAAACAGAAAAAGCGGGTAAAATTAAGGCAGATCAGAGAGGGACAATAAGCACAGAGGTAAAGGGGCCCTTTCCTTTGACAGGCCACCGCTACAACATTTGCATATATTGAAATCAGGGGGTGAACGCCATGCGTAGGGACTGACAAAGATGAGCCAAAGGGATTGTGGCGTCCCCGCTGCAGACTCAGAGGCAGCCGCCAGGCTTCCAGCAGCACCCTGGGAGAAACCAGGGAAGTGGTGTGGGAACCAAGAGGCCCCCAGAGCCGAACAGAGGGAGGGGAGCCACTTGTAGCCCATGATGCATTTGCATTTTATTTGTGTCCATTTTGCTCGGTAATTTCTGCCCTGGCTCTTCAGCCACAGATGGCGAACATGATAGAGGGATTAGCATTTGTGTCAAAGATGATAATGAGGGAAGTGTTTTGTTTTCTTTTTTTTCCCCAGACGGATTTTACGGCGTTTTATTTGACCAGGATGGTAGTGTCTGACATGGTGGAGAAAACTAAAAAAATATTTAATTGTACAAGCATGCTAAATTCTGCTAAATTCAAAAATGTGTCTTATATACTAACAGAAGTATGAAAACAGCTAAACGGCTCTAGTTTACCACAGCAATTCCTAAGCAATGTGCTTATTAGATGTTGAGTTATACAAAAAAAAAAAATACTGGACCAGTTCCAGTTCCTTTCGTGCAGAGATTGACAGGTTTTCTTCCTGGATTGCCTCGTATTTAGCTCCATCTACTGTATCTTTCAACCAACTCTGACCTGCTTCCCTAAACCTGCTGAAGAAAAGCATCTCCTCAACAAGACGCTACCATCACCATGATGGGTTCACGGAGACATGCAGCATTAGTTTTTACCTCCTCACATAGCATTTGCATGTAGAAGAAAGTTCAATTCAGATCTCATCTGGCCACAGCACCTTCTTCTGCGTGTTTAGCTCATTGCTTACATTGTTTGTGACAGCAAAACTGCAAAGGGGACATCTTCTGACTTCCTTTTAATTAAACCTTTTTTCCATAAACATCAGATTTGTGGATTGCACAGTGAAGACACGTAGAATGCAATTATATTAAAATTTGTCCTGTCAACAGGTTCTCCCACCTGAGCTGCAGATCTCATCAGCTCCTCCTGAGTTACCTTATGGGCGCCTCTCTGAGTAATGCTCCCCATGTCCAGTCTGTCAGTTTAGGTTGACGGCCGTGTCTATATGTGTATGTATGAATTTGTGCCATATTCTTTGCCATTTCCGCTGGCTGTTCAAATCTTGGGAATGTGTTTTGACAACTCAGTCCTGCTTTAAACTTTACCACGACTTTATGCCGGACCAGTCTGGTGTGTTTGATAGTCTTCATGAAGCTGTTTATTCATTAACTTTTTTGCTGACTTGTTTAATGTATGAGGGTGGGGTATTTAGGGTGATTTGGAGTGTTGGTTTTCTGCCACTCGGAAGGAAATCAGTAGCACCAGGTTTTATTCAGCCATACAGGAGAACACTGGACTTAATATGAAATGGATCCCACAGTTTTCATATTTACATTTCCACAAAATAAAAACAAAAAAATTTGTCATTTACCTTCTACTTTACAATTATTATTGGTATATCACAAAATATCCCAATGAAATATATTTAGTGTTTGTGGTTGTAAATAGAAAGACTGTGAAAATAGTCAAGGGGTTTGAGTCATTTGTTTGCTACTATATAAAAATACACCATTTAATTACAACACAATCACTCTTACTTGCAGAATCTGCCAAATACAGAGTACAGAGTTGCAAAAGGACCAATGTTGTAAGCCGAAAGAATAATGTGAGTTGGTTTATCTCTGCAGATGTTTGCCCGTCAGAGGTTCTGCTGCTTCACTGCATGAATATCCATCTCATCAATTTCACAATGTGCTTTGAAATGTCCAACACTTGTGCACAAACTGTAAAGGATATGTCTGTGTGTGTGTTTTTAAAAGGGAGCGTGTCACCAATTAGCCAAAACAGAGAATTAAACCAACCATGGAAGACCACCCAAATCAAATACCCTGGCTCACATGCTAAACGCAGATTTGAATCTTTTGGGGGGTAAAAAGGTTTAGAAGCAGAGACTTTGCATTGTTGGTGGCATGTAGGGATGAGCTGACATTTTCATGCATGTACAGGCCACTGAGGCTGTGTCATTCAGAGTCATTAACACTGACCAAGCTGCTCCTGAGCAAGGCATATGTGCACCCGAAGCTTTTGTTGTGCATTGCTGTCTGAACAGAGTGTGTGTTAGTGGAATCTAGGAGATGGAAAAACATGTCGGCAGATTAAAAAGCAATAAAGATAATAACTTTGTGTGTGAAGTGCACTGCATTGAAGTATTTTTTTTTATTTAGTTTTTTTTTAGTTTTTTTACCTTTAAAGTGGAAGCTAATACTTGAATGCACAATTACATCAAAAAGCACACGCTCCTTTTTTATTCATCCCCGTTGAGCAGTGTTTCAGTGCCAAAGCAGAGAGGAAGAGGAGCATATCTGAGACCTTAAGCTTCCCCATTTGCATAATGTTTATTTTCATGCAGTGAAATGTTAAGATGCACGATGGTAAAGCATGAGACCTGGGGATTATCATTAGGAAGATCACAAAGATGCATTCAGGGTATGCTGAGGAACAACAAGGGACTAAGATGGATCAAACTTTACATTCTAATAGGAGTCGATGAGTTGAAGCTTGATGGCTAATTAAAGCTGCTCAAAGGTTTTTCCTTTTTGTGGCAGTCTTCTTCATGCTTTCCATACTTTATGTAAAGTGGCTACACTGTACAAAGTGTTTAGAAAGATGTGCAGGAATTAATAGGAAAAGGTTATTTAATATATATAAAAAAAGGAAAAGTCAGAAAGTACATTTGGACATTTAAAAAAAATGTATGAGGTGTTTTTGTGACATCACCTTCAAAAGATTTGGATTGCTCTTTCATTTATATCTTTTAAAACCTTTTCCTTAATGTAACTTCTTAAATTACAAAATTATTTCAGTGTGTTTATTGACAAACCTAATTGAATTTAGATTTTGGTTTTTATATGGTGTTTTTTTAGTCAAACCCACCCCTCAAAACACTTCACACTGGCACCACATTTATTCAGTCGCTATGACAACTACGCACACATTCATACACCAATACACGGATCTGTAGGCAACTTTGGGTTAAGTGCCTTGTCCAAGGGCATTTCCACATGTGGCAGGAGGAAGCTGGAATCAAACCCAGAACTTTCAGTTTGTAAGATGACTGCTCTTCCCACTGATCCAGTGACCCAGTCATGTACTATGATCCTTCATACTGTACTCGTTCTTCATGTAAGATTTGAGCATCATCACAATTTTGAGGAGGCAAAGCAGATTTCTGTTAAAACCCATTTCTCCATCATCAAGAAGAAAGGTCTTAGTATCACCCTGATCTAGACCTAAGAAATGCCACTAAAGCATGAAGATTGTATTCTTAGGAAGCCAAGTCGGGAAACGTCTTGCACAAAGCTGAGATCTTTATACTTCTGTAATACTCAGGCTCAATTCTCATTTAAATTAGAGTTGAATGAAAAATGCTTTATAAAAAGCTCAAGGTTTCTGATGTAATGACATCCAAGGCTTTAAAGCTCATGTGCATCAAGCTGAGGTTTGACACCTTGACCAAGACGGAGAGTATCTTAGTTTTCCGTAACGTTAAATTAAGAAATAAAAATTTTCCCCCTTTAAAATAGGATTTATTGATGATGTTGAAGGATGGTTCCCCCTTTCTTAAAGACGAGGTGTTTGGTGGACACTCCTAATTATGACTCAACACTTTCGCCTCTCACAAATTTACCTGCTGAATTTTGATTATTTCAGAAGGGTTTTATCTATAGACTGTAAAATCTATTATAAAAAAAAGGTTCAAAATAATTCCCAATATGTAAGTTTACCACATTTGTCATAGAAATGTCTAAATAAATTGTTATATAAAAAAAAATAGACTGCAGTATATATCGCATGGAATTTAGCAACAAAGCATTTCTTCACAGAGCAATGCTTTAAATTTATATGAGCTGAAGCGACCTTAAATAATATATTGGATCTTAAAAATAAAAAATAAAAATAAACATTGATATGCAGGGATATTGAATATATTTTTGGTCTGTTTTAACATGCATTCCTAGATTAGCTTTCTTTGCCATGTGGACAGGGATACTTAAAAAAAAACGTATTATAAATGTACAGACGACCTGTGTTCACTAATATTACATTTTGGAAGTGTTGGAAAAACTATCCAGTCATCACCAATACATAACTATGTTGGTTTCCAACACTGTCCTGCCTGATATATATTGCTATTTCTCTTTAAAGACTCAAGTAATGCAATGTAATGTAAAGTACTAGCAGTTTCTTCACAATTATACAAAAAAGGAAAATGTAAACATTTTCTGTTTTTGTCGATATGTATATGGTTACATGATTCTATGAAAAAGGGTGTTTTAACACATGTCTTGAATTATACATTTGAATTGTATAATTCAATTGAATCAATCAATATCAGAATCGAGATAGATAGATAGATAGATAGATAGATAGATAGATAGATAGATAGATAGATAGATAGATAGATAGATAGATAGATAGATAGATAGATAGATAGATAGATAGATAGATAGATAGATAGAACATGCTACGGTAATTTTGAAAAATGATTCATTGCCAGAACAGCAAAATGGTCCATAGACAGTTCCAATTTTCAATCAATCTGAAACGGCCTTTTTCGTCTTGTTTCAATCATTAGTATTTCCTGAACTCTTGTGAAGTACCTGAAGGCAACTCGGAACCTGCATCTACATCCGGGGCACTGAGCTGTTTCACATGTAGGTCGGCTCAGGCTGTCGTTTGCTGTCCTGCAGGTCCAGGAGCTCCGGGGTGCTGCTCTGGTGTTTCCACCAGCATTTGACCGAGAGCATGGTAACTATATTGATGCTAACTCAGCAGTGTTTAGCTAACATGGTCGCTCCACGGATTTCTAGCGAGCATTTAGCCATTTAGCTAAATGCTAACTGAGGCTTGCAGCAGGCTGACAGGTGCTGGAGCTCTTGGCTAAATTTAGCCAGACAGACATCTGCTGAGTTTCATTCATTCTCCACGAGGCTTCCAGCTAACTCGACGTTCCGTTTAATTTATAACATTTTCATCTTTTATTGAAAGTGTGTGTGTGTTTTTTTCCCCCCACCGCGATTAGCTTCAACAAAGTCGGAGTACCTTTTGTTTTCTGGACGCTTTTCTTTTCGTCATTCATGTGGAGCAACTAAAACTGCAGGCCAGCCTTGCATACGCTTCAATGCACCATCTAATAACATCTGGCTGTTTCAAGTTACAGTGTGGTGACCTACGTAGGCGTGTTGGTACATATATCAAGAGAACTGCATGGCAAAACAAGCAAATATCTGACAAAAAGAAGAAAAAAAAATCATGGAAATGCTTTTTAAACGTTACGGGGATCGAATGATTCTGGGATCATTTATGATCCTCAATTTACTTTTTCACTAAATAATTTCACTTAAATGTTAAGTAAAGCTTGGTTTCCTGTATCCACCTTAAAGGGGACATTTTTAGAGCATGACAGTTTCTCCGTTTAAAACGCCTGCAGACAACTTTGCTTTTCATAGCAGGGCATTCTGCTACAATCCCTTGATTAAAAACCAAACGTGGAATTGTAAAGTTACTTCCTTCTGATTTTTGATAGAAAACCGTGCGGGCTGAACAGCATGTCATAGACCAGGGGTTTCCACAGTGATCATTGGGTGCTGATGTGTTAAGACTTTGTATTTCCTTAATTGCTGAACTGATACCAAAGCAAGGCAAGGCAAATTTATTTATATAGCACAATTCAGTACACAGACAATGCAAAGTGCTTTACATGATTAAAATACAGGCCATAAACAGAAAAAAACACAGGAAAAAGCAGTTGGATTATAAAAAAATAAATAAGTAAAAAAAAAAAAATTTTTGCATTCGACTGTTTAAGTAGTGCAGTCGAAGGCAGTCCTAAACAAATGAGTTTTTAGTCTTGATTTAAAGGAACTTAGGCTTTCAGCATTTTTACAGTTTTCTGGAAGTTTGTTCCAGATAAGTGGAGCATAGGAACTAAATGCTGCTTCTCCTTGTTTAGTTCTGGTTCTAGGTATGCAGAGTAGGCTGGAGCCAGAAGACCTGAGTGGTCTGGAGGGTTGATACACTGATAACAAGTCTGTGATGTATTTAGGTGCTAAGCCATTCAGGGATTTATAGACTAACAGAAGGATTTTAAAAGTCTATTCTCTGAGATACATGGAGCCAGTGTAAGGACTTTAGAACTGGGGTGATGTGCTCTACTTTCTTAGTATTTAGCATTACAACAGGCTCAGCTGTCCTTGTTTCAATGCAAGGGGAAGGCTGGGCTGTTTTGGTAAGGGTCCCTATAAAATGACTAAATTCTCATAATTTTACGTAATTATTATTGTAATATTATGACTTTACTCTCATAATCCTCCACCCGCAAAAAAAGAAAAAAAAATCTACACGGGGGACACAGGCTGAAAGGTTTTGGAAAACGCTGTCATATTTGTATTTGCATATTTGTGCTGTCATTACAGCTGATAAATCACTGTTTGGCGATCACAAATATTGAAATGTGATAAAAAAAAAATACAATACGTTTTATTATGCTGTAAGTAGTAGAAAACACGAACCAACAGGCTATTCAGAGTAAGTTCTGCAGGTCTTTAGGTAAATCCAACACGGTGGTGTGGGATCTAAAGTTTGTCATTGTCTTCTTTGTCTATCTTATCTGATTTGGTGTTAAACACTGACAAGGTTATTATAGTGGGTGATTTTAACATCCATGTTGACACTGAATGTGATAACCTTAGTGTAGCCTTTAAAACTATCCTAGATTCAATTGGTTTTGCTCAAAATGTGCATAAACCGACGCACTCCTTGTTACATACTTTAGACCTTGTGCTGACATATGGCATTGATTGTGAAGAATTAACAATATTTCCTCACAACCCTGTCCTATCTGACCATTTTTTAGTAACCTTTGAGTTTAATCGGAGTTCTCCACCCCCAAAAGAGGGTTCCATTATAGTAGATCTTTATCGGATAATGCTGTATCAAAACTTAAAGAGTCTGTCCCCCTCTTAATATCCTCAGTATTGCAGAAATACCCTGTAGATGGCAGCAATGCTGTTTCTTCCCATTCACAAATCGACACCTTTGTTAACAGTGTGACTTCCTCATTGCGTTCTGCATTAGACAATGTAGAATGTAGAAGGTGATAATTCACAGGAAGCTGGCTCCCTGGTTTAATTCAGAGCTGCGTTCCTTGAAGCACAATGTTAGGAAATTGGAGAGAAAATGGCGCTCTACACACCAAGAGGAATCCTACCTAATCTGGAAAGTCTATTGTTGTATAAAAAGAGCCTTCGCAGAGTTAGAGCAGCATATTTTTCATCATTAATTGAAGAGAATAAAAATAATCCTAGATTTCTCTTCAGTACGGTTGCTAAACTTACCCAGAGTCATAGCTCTGTTGATCCATCCATTCCCTTAGCTCTTAGCAGTAATGACTTTATGGGATTCTTCATAAATAAAATTGATTCCATTAAAAATAAAATAATTGGCATCCTCCCAAACACGATTACCTCATCCTTAGTAAGTAAGGCAGTGTTGGAGGAATCTTTAGAACCTGCGCTGTGTCTGAACTGTTTAGAAGCAGTAGAGCTATCTAAAATTTTAGCTTCATCTAAACCTTCTACCTGCATGTTGGACCCAATCCCAACCAAGTTGTTTAAGGAGGTATTCCCATTGATCAGTGGCCCTATTTTGGACATGATTAATCTATCCTTAGTAAATGGATATGTACCACAGGCTTTTAAAGTAGCTGTTATTAAACCTTTAATTAAGAAACCTTCTCTTGATCAAGATGAGTTAGTAAATTACAGACCTATATCTAATCTTCTTTTCTTATCTAAAATTCTTGAGAAAGTAGTTGCTAATCAACTATGTGAACATTTACAAAGTAATGACCTACTTGAGGAGTTTCAGTCAGGCTTCAGAGCTCATCATAGCACTGAAACGGCTCTGGTGAAGGTCACTAATGATATTCTCATGGCCTCAGATAATTGACTTGTCTGTACTTGTCCTGTTAGATCTCAGTGCTGCATTTGATACAGTTGATTACAATATTCTCCTACAAAGACTTGATCATACTGTAGGGATTAAGGGGAAAGCATTAGGCTGGTTTAGATCTTATCTGTCAGACAGATTCCAGTTTGTTCATGCAGACTGCAGGTCTGCTGGTGGTTCCTAGAGTCTCTAAAAGTAGAATGGGAGGCAGATCCTTTAGCTATCAGGCTCCTCTCCTGAGGAACCAACTCCCAGTTTTGGTCCGTGAAGCAGACACCCTGTCTACTTTTAAGACTAATCTTAAAACTTTCCTTTTTGTCAAATCTTATAACTAGAGTGGCTTATGTTTCCCTGACCTACCTATGGGGATGTGCTTCTATGGGCTTAGGCTACTGGAGGACATCAGGATCTATTTTTCTCACTCTATTGAGTTCTACTGTTCTCCAGTCTTGCATTGCTTGTCATCATTTCTGCTTATAACTTTTTGCTCTCTCTCTTTTATCTTCATAGTAGGTACACCTGGTCTGGCGTTCTGTTATCTGTGACATCATCCAGAGAAGACAGATCACCACTATTACCATCTAATGTAGAACAGATTACTGGATCAATGTGTGCTTCTGTGCTTTTTGTCTCTCTTGTTGTGTCTCTGCTCTGTCTTCTGTAACCCCCAGTCGGTCGAGGCAGATGACCGTTCATACTGAGCCCGGTTCTGCCTGAGGTTTTCCTTCCCGCTAATGGGTGGTTTTTCTTTCCACTATCGCTTCATGCTTGCTCAGTATGAGGGATTGCAGCAAAGCCATGGACAATCCAGACGACTCTCCCTGTGGCTCTACACTCTCTCAGGAGTAATGCTGCTTGTCAGGACTTTGAAGCAATCAACTGGTTCCCTTATATAGGAAATTTTTGACCAATCTGTATAATCTGATTGATTTTGACTTTGTAAAGTGCCTCGAGATGACATGTTTCATTAATTGGCGCTATATAAATAAAATTGAATTGAATTGTCACCGACAACATCAGCTTCCTTTGTCATCGATGCGTTTGGAATCCGTCAACAGCAACAAATGAAACGCCTGGTTTCGAGGGGATGGCACCGCCAATAGTGCAATCACAGATTTAGCTGGCAGAGCAAAAGCTGCAGACTTTACTGAGAGCAACCGAGCTGAAGTTGCTGAAATGCGCTTTGCTCCTTTTAACAGGCGTTGATGGGGATTCAGCTGGTGGTCAGCCTGCTGGCTGCCAGCATCATGCAGAGGATGGCCCCACACTGCTCATTTGCACGATGGCTCCTCTGCAACGGCAGGTACGTCACACTCGTGTATCGGTTCACGCGATGCACGCTGTGCCGCTAACGCCTGTTCTTCCTCCCAGTTTGTTCCGATTCAAACACCCCTCGGAGGGAGAGCTGTGCGCGTTGGCAGGAAAACAGATGCCCAAGCAAAACAGACGAGACAGGCAAGTCATTTTATTTCATTTTACTTATTTGCTGCTTAAACACTTCACCTCAAATTTTTAGCCCAGCCGTATTTGCCGTTTTACATTTTTTTTGTTTTCAAAGGAGGCAGAACGGAGAGAGCAAGCCGCTCACCGTGCCTAAAGACATCGACCTGCAGCTGGAGAAAGCGCCGGTCAACGTGATGGACGCTCTTGGTAAAGCAAGCGCTCCTCTGCAAATATTCCTTCTCTAGGTTCTGTTACTGCTTACTTAGAGATTCTGGGAAACGCTCCTTAACATCAGTTCGACAAAACAACCGGAACGTTTGGTCTCTCTTTCCTCTCCTTGCAGTGCTGCGGTTTTTCCTGGAGTACCAGTGGCTTGTAGACTTTGCTGTCTACGCAATGGGTGTCTTCCTGTTCACTGAGTGTTATTACGGTGTGGTCGACGCCAGTAAAGAGGTCAATATCGGAGCCATCTGGTGTGTCCTAACTGTGCTCTTTGGACTGTATCCTTCTGCTCGAACAGTGTTCGGACACATGGGAGACAAGTGTGACTTCTGGTTTTGCTCTAAAGCGGCAACAGGTGCTCCGGCCAGATTTGCCTTTTTTATTAATTGATTATGTATCCGAATATGAGAGAGAGCTGTGAAGACGTATTGGAAGGTAACTTCAGGGGTCCTGTGTCTGCACATGATGTGTAAGTGGTTTCCAGGTCTGGGTAAGTATGGAAAATGGAGCATTCGCAGGTTTTTCGTATTTCTTTTTCTTATGTGTCTTGTTCTCTCAAGGTTTTGTCTTTCCATTCGGGTTACATCTGTCGTTAATCCATGTTATATCTGTAAGTTGCTTTTCCATCATACATCCATACATTCGTCTTCCATCCACACATTTTATTTGACCTCATTTTTTTTTCTGGTTTCATATTTAAACCAAGATTGTAGGAATATTTGCAAGAAATGTATAATTTGACTAAAGGTGGCTAAGAACTTAAAAAGTTTGTGTGGATTTTTTTTATTTTTCATATTTATGAACCCTGTAACCTACATTTTATTATGTTTATGAAGTCAAGTCTGTCTTTTTATGTTTTAATGGACTTTCAGTCTCGGGCTGGGTGCTCCTCCTTAACCCATAACTTCCAGAAAGGCCCTTCACACTCTGATGAGTCACTATTTCCGCTCGGAGGAGGGCGGCGAGCGCTCTGTGTGCCTCGCCTTTGGTTTCCTGTCCCTACTGGTGGCGATGCTGGTGCTGGTGGTCCGAGAGGACTACCTGGAGTTCGGCCTTGAGCCCGGCTTCACCAGCCTGTTTGACAACCTGGAAACCTTTGCTAAACAGCAGGGCTACGCTGACTGGTCGTAAGTACCTGCCCACGCAACGCCTACTGCAGAGCTGGCTTAACTAAATGCAGCTGTGCTGACTTTCTGGGTGTCACCCGGCTGTTCTGACAACAGGATCCCCGTGACTAAGCTGACTGTGAAGCTCGGCCTGGCGGCTGTGTGCGCTTACGTCGGTTCCCTCCTGGCCTTCCCCGGACTCAGGCTGGCTCAGACTCATCTAGATGCGGTCCAGATGAACTCTGACCGGCCCCTCATCCAGTAAGAACTCCTACGTGAAAGAAATCAGCAGCGCTGAGTCTTTTTGCAACACATTTATCATGTTTCTACCTCTGTGATCCTTCTAGTGCTCTGTCTTTGGCACTTTGAATCGTCTTGTTACTGCAAAGTGCTTCATAAATAAACTTGCCTGTCCTTCTGATGCCCCTCAGGATTCTGCTGCACATTAGCTTCTTATCTCCTGTCATCGTGTTGGTTCTGTGGATAAAACCCATTGCTAGAGACTTTTTGGCCAATGCACCAATGGGAAAGACTTCTGTCACTCTGTAAGTAAATAATCCACTACCATTTAACCTCAGCGTAAAATAAAAAAAGAGAAAACAATTTAAAGTTATGCAGGCGAGTTGTCAGCAGGCCGGAGTCTTACAGTTTTCCTTCCGCAGAGTTAGCAGTGCAGCGTTCGACAGCATGCGTCTGTGGATCATTGTGGCGCTGTGCGCGCTTCGGCTGGGACTGACCCGGTACCACCTGCAGGCCTACCTCAACCTGGCTCAGAAGTGGGTGGAGCAGATGAAGAAGGAGGCGGGGCGCATCGCTGCCGTTGATATTCAGAGGAAGGTCAGACATGGTTTGGCTTCTTTCTCTTTTTTTTTTTTTTTTCTTTTTTTTCAGGCTGATGTATGATAAGAGAATTTTGCACATTAGAATAAGAAAGTGTCTTAAAAATTGAAATGGTTATCACTTTTTTCCCCCCTTGTCTTTAGAGAAATCTTGAAACCTATCGTGCTTTGTTTCAGGTCACACGTGTGTTTTGCTACCTAACGATAGTCACACTTCAGTATTTGGTTCCTATTCTGCTCATCCTCTTCTCCACTTTGGCACTCAAGGTGCTAGGTAAGTAAAATACTGCGTCTGAAAAAAAAAAGCATTTTATGGGTATTTATGCATGAGCTAACTGTAGTTTTAAAGCAAGACTCCCATGAAACGGATCCTGAAAGAACAGCAGCTGGCTGAACAAATGCTGCATCATGAGTCTATTTCACATGGTTAACAGAAACATTTTTGTCTGGTTGTAAAATATTAGCAAAGTTGCCCTGACTTATGACTTTCTGATTTATTTATTTATTTATTTTGTAGGGAACTTCTCCTGGTGTTTTGATGGTGAGGAGACCCCGGGGGTGACACCAGCGCTGGTGCTCCCCACAGCAGCACCCGTGGTGTCTGGAGGTCTGGATGAGGACGAAGAAGGGATGGAAGACATGGAGGAGGACATCCAGGCCACCGTAGCACGTCTTTCAGAGATGTTCAGCGCACTGCGGTCTGTCCTCAGTCCCCTCTTTCTGCGCGGTTTCTTCGCCTTCCTCACTTGGTGGGTGGCTGCCTGCCAAGTGATCAGCTCCCTGTTCGGCATCTACTTCCACCAGTACCTGATGCAGAACTGAGGAAGCCGGCGTGCCGGACGGCCCTACATGCAGATCACGTAAGGCTCTCTGCGTATGAGATGCTGCTGGAAAGGAGCCCGCAGACGAAGAGGGAGACACGAGACAAAAACGTGTAGCCACAGACGGACTGATCGTGGTTTGGCTGCGACAGCTAAGAATCGTTGAACACCTTGGCTGTACTGGCCAGCAAGCTTCTGGCATCAGCAACACAAACGTACCAAAAGAACCAGGTCTTATATTACAAAGCAACTTCAGCTTTTATGATTTTACATGGCTTCCCTGTGGGAGCCGCATATTTAGCAGAGGAGAAATAACTCGAGGGTGGGTCATCTGCATTAAAAGTGCATGTTTCCTCTCTTTTTAACCCAGTTATCGGCTGGTGTGAGAGCTAGTTCACAGATGGTCTATTACCTTTAATCTATCCAAACTTATTTTTTTATTTTTACTGTAGGTCAGGGGTTCGGCAACCTTTTATAATACCAATAGCCATTTTTGCCTTCATTCCTACTAAATAAAATTAGTTTATTGCCTAAAAACCTACTAGTTAAGGATACCTTAACTTTTACAAATGTGATGTAGAATTTGTGTGAATGTACAATAAGGATCCACATTTAATTCTTTTTATGTTTTAAAGCAAAACAAAAGCTAAACTTTTTCCAGAAGGAGAATTGCTTTCGTGAGTAGAACAACAGCAGCGGAGGCGGTTGCATATTTGGGGTGAACATGATGAAATATAGCTGGGTCACTTAAAGGGGAAAGGACTGAGAAAAGCAACCAAAAAGCAAACTTTGGAACAATTAGTGCCATTCTGCTGTGGAAATTATTTGCAAATATTGTCTAAAACCTTTCTGTTGCCTTTGTATTTAAAACCATTGCTTAATGCTTAATGCCCTGTTGTTTTTGGTCCTAAAAGGCACTACAGAGAACCTGAGGAGCCTCACACAGCTGTACAGCCTCTGTTCTGGGTTATTCTAGATTTATTATTCAGTTAAATGGTAAAATTAAGCTTTTTTTTTTTTAGCCACTTATTGTGCATTAAGAGGACAAAAAAAAGACTTCTCACCAGATTTGGTTATTACTGATAAAAGCGCTTTAAGGTTTCATGGCTTTGCCTTTGCTGCCAGTTAAAGTTGTCTTTCATGGGCTTATGATTTAAAAAGCACGGATACTTTCCTCCTTTCCTTGTTTTAGTGCAGAATGTAAAACAGTAACTATTAGAAAATGGAAACCTATACCACAAAATCCCTTAAATGTTTGCATTGGGCGTGTAGACAATGTTACACTGAGATGTTGCTGCAAAACATCAGTCTTCATGTGAATTCACTAAATGATGTAGATTCTTGCATTTTACCCTGAGATTACAGAAACTCTACCAACAGACCCAAGTCCAGCACGGCCCATAAGACTTGAAGTATAAAATAGTGCAACCTTATGAGCAGGAGCCAGCAGTTCATGCTGGCTGCACTGTTCGGTGTGGATGTGCTTACTTAAGAAGATTCAGACTTGGCTATGCAGTTAAGACACCGCCCTCCTATTGAAAATGGCGAAGTTTTAGTCTGAGTGACCGGTGCGTTCACTGATCTGAAAAAGATTGGACTCTTCTGTCAGAAAACAACCACTTTGGTTTGTCTTTACCTTCCCAAATTTGACTCTAATAAACCTGTCACACAAAGTCTTCCCAGGAATGTTCATGGATATGACTTAAAAAGTGGCAGTTTTTGCCTGAACAAGCAAGACACCCACAATTGTTACACCCAAAGCCGTTTCTGTTTAATTCATTTTTGTTTCACGCATTAAGTGGCATTTAGTTGTTACCCGAGAAGCTCTGTGAACCCAGAACTACCTTGTAGGATTGCCGTCCTTTCCTGCTGTTGCTGCTCTAAATCACTTCTAAACATATATTTTCCTTATTTAAAAACAGAGAATCATGGAGCATGTGCTGTCGTGGTGATTTTCAGTTATTAAACATCTGCCACCATCATAATAGTGGCACCAAGCAGCTAGCTTGCTATTACAGACCCCCCCCCCCCCCCCCAGCTGAGCGTCTTCTGCAGCTTTCGTTGTGCATCTGTATCAGTGTTATATGAAAAGGCTAACGTTTAATGGCGCGTTTCAACTATATAATGGTACCAGTGCAGGTTTTTGTACTTCCTGTGTTGGAAGATTATATATTTTGTGTAAGGGACTCTGTTTCCCTTAAAGAACCGATTTCAGAGTGCTAATTCTTTATTTTTTTGTTCTTGCAGTTTTTTTTTTGTTTTGTTTTTTGCATCAGTGTTGAAGAGTTTAGCCGGAGGTGTCTGAATGCCAAAGACTGAAGTTATTTTGTTTCGACCGAAGTGCCTGGGAGCTCAGGGTTTTAGTAGTTTTTTTAAAAAAACTCTCCTCCCTCCCTGTTTGTTTGTTTGTCGGCTTAAACACGTTTCTTTGTTTTCTGTTTTTTATTAAATATATATTCATGAGAAGCAGAGATGGCGTTTCTCAACACTAGACGGCTGAAACATTTTACGCTTCAGATCAATTAACTGTTTGTCTTGCAACACCTGACACCTTGTCATTTAGAAATTAGATTCTGACATTTTGAACTGTCTTGTGATAATGCTTTAGTTTTGTTTTCTTTCAGAAATCATACTGTGAAGTTTAGATAAAGATGTTTGATTTTTTTTTTTTTTTTTTTTTTTTTTTTTCTGAAAGCATGGTGTGTTGTATCTTAAGTTTGTTTGTGTGTGCAGTCTAATTAAAGAAAACCTTCAGATTTGATGTGATCCAGACATTCTCACTTTGTTCTGCCTTCTGTCTTTGGGAGGCTTCCCTAATACATTTCTTCTATAAAACCAGTGCTGCATTGGACAAAAGGGATCACGCATGACAAAGGAGTGTCTAGTTGCTGTGAAGGGTCCTGATCTCTGACCCCGGCCGCCAGGGAGGATCATACTTTAATCACTGGTGATGACTATGAACCCGATGGCCCTGAACAGCCTGGGAACATTGAGTTTTCAGTCGCTCAACTTAGCTGTGGCAGAAATATTCCCTGTTGGATGGAGTGGACAGTGCCTTTTAAACAGTTTCATACCCCTTTTCAGTGTATTTTTATTAGGATTTTAGGCTACAGACTAAATAAGTTGTACATGTAAAGTGGAAGGTAAAACGTTTTGTTTTTTACAAATAATTGTAAACTTGTGTCGTGCATTCGGTGTTGTTTTAACAGAGGGGTGATGTGGAGTGTTAGTTTTCTGCCGCTCAGACTCTGCCCAGGTCTGGCACATACATTCATCCTGAACAGCCTGTCTGCTGTCTTCCTTTGTCTTCATAAATCAGTTTCTTCACTAATGCTATCTAACATATAGTCAGACTTCAAATATGTTAAAGGAGGACTATTTATTAAAGTGGCCTGCAAAAGTATTCACCCTTCTTGCCATTTTTCATGTTTTGTTGCCTCAGCCTGGAATTAAAATGAATTGTTTCAGAGTTTGCACTATTTTATTTACAGGACATGCCTACAATTATGAAGATGCATATTTTTTGTTATTGTGAAGGAAACAGTAAATAAGGCAGAATAGCAGAAAACTTCAGTGTTCATAACTATTCACCCCCATAAGTCAGTACTTTGTAGAGCCGCCTTTTCCAGCAGTTCCAGCTGCAAGTGGCTTTGGATCAGTCTCGATGAACTCGCCACATCTTGTCTCTGGGATTTTTGCCCATTCCTCGGTTGGATTGAGGTCTGGACTTTGACTAGGCCATTCCAGCACATTGAAATGTTTCCCTTTAAACCTCTCCGGTGTTGCTTTAGCAGTCTGCTTCAGGTCATTGTCCTGCTTGAAGGTGAACCTCCGTCCCGATCTCACATCACAGACTGTCCCCGGTTCTGCTCCTGAATATCCCGTATTTAGCACCATCCATCTTTCCCTTGACTCGGACCAGGTTCCCAGTCGCTGCTGCTAAAAAACATCTCCATAGCATGATATGTCACCACCATGTTTCACTGTGGGGATGGTGTTCTTAAAGTGATGGGATGTGTTGGGTTATCTCAAGACAGTGTTCTCCTTTTAGGGGACCAAAAAGTAAAATGTATGTCTCATCTGAAACAAAGCACCCTCCTCCATACATTTGGGGAGCCTTTCAGCAAACTCAAAACCTGGTTTCTTGTTTTTAACGCCCAGTAATTGCTTTTCTGGCCCCTTTTGCATAAAGCCCAGCTCTGTGGACTATATGGCGTTTTGTAGTCCTATGAACAGATCTTCTAGTCTCTGCTCAGGAGCTCTGCAGCTCCTTCAGGGTGACCTTTGGTCTCTGTACTGCCTCCCTGATCAATGCTTTCCTGGCCCAGTCTGGGAGTTGACGGCCCTCCCTTATCAGGTTTGTTGTGGTACCACGTGGTTTCTATTTGAAGATGATGGATTCGATAGCGGTCCGAGGGAACGGCAAAGATTTGGGTATCTTTTTATAACCCCACTCGGACTTGTACTCCTCAATAACTTTGTCCCTGAATTGTTTGGGGACCTCTCTGGTCTTCATGGTGTGACGCCTCTTGCTTAGTGGTGCTGCAGCCTCTGGGGCCTTCCCTGAAAGGCCCCAGAGGCTGCAGCACAAAGATGTGTTTATACTGCCAGATAGATTGCACACAAGTGGACTATATTTCACTAATTATGTAACTTTTGAAGGTAATTAGTTGCATCAGAACTTTTACAGGCTTCATAGCAAAGAAGGGGAAAAAATGCACATCATTTTTCATTTATTTAAAAAATCTATTTAAATTTGAAAGATTACGCCCCTTTACATGATACTATCTTGTTTTCAGGGGGTGGGGAGTCCTTGAATATTTTTTTTTGTTTTTTTTTGCTCATATATACTGTGTTTCTCATTTGACATCACCGATTTAGACTATTTACAATTACACGTTGCAATGTAATAAATGGCTAGAAAGCAGGGGGTGGGGGTACTTTTGCAGGGCACTGTAATTAGGGTCTTTTTGAAGGCAGTTGCTTTGGGGTTTCAGAGTAAAGGAGTCTAAAGACAGCTGTGTGCCACACTTTTAAGATTTATATCGTCACAACATTTTGAAAAGGTTGAAGGGGTATGCATCCAAACATGTTTTTAATTCGACTGTGTGTTTGTTTTTCATCCATCTAAAATCTGTCTAGATTTTCTGGTCATTTTGTTTGATTTCTGTGATCAATTGAAAATGAAAAGGTCCATGTCAGCAGTCAGGAGGGGACATTTCAGTTGCTGTTGGTTGAAATGCTTATGGATCAGATTTGTAGCCACAGACATGAGAAGTCGGAGAGCCTCACAAACTCATCGCCTGTGTCTATGCAGGAGGCCTCAGGTCACGTCAGACTGATCTGTGAACTGCAGCTCCCCACCTCAGCCAGCCGCTGCTGGCTGTGGCTGCCATAGTGATTTCCTGTGTATGTGTGCGCAGAGGACCCAGACATGCCCTACAGACTGGGGCTGAGGCTTTTCTCAGGGGAGGAGACCAGACATGACCCCTGTGAAAGCCTCTTTTCATTTTTGGAGGGAAGACAACCGAGTTAGTCTGGGCTGATCAGTTACTCCACGTTCCCAGTTTGGATGCGAGTGGGGAGGCAAATTCTCCGTGGGTGGGGTTTCCACAAAATGCTCCTTCACACTCCCTGTGAGACAACCGGCTGTGGAAATTAGCTTTTTTTTTTTTTTTTTTTTTTTTATATACTGAACAATTTTAGTGTTTTTTTTCTCTCTCCCCCAAACCAGACATAACGGTCTCGGGGCTTTCAAGCAGCCCTTTCTCGCTCTGCTCCTTTGGGTGGCTGCGTGGCGAGCAGCATGACAGGGCCCTGACATGATAATGAGGGAGTGTGCTTGCATGTGGATTCAAAAGACAAAGTAGGTGACCGAGAAGAAATAAAAGGAAACATAAAGGGTTCACAGTGGAGGACGTTTTTATCGGCCTTCAGACAAAGAAAACAGGCAACAGCATCACATTTTGCCTTCAAAGCCAGACGCTGGAATAAGAAACAAAAACACAAAAGAAACCAGGAACTAAAGTTACAAATGAAACTGCTTTTATCTCAACAGAAGTTGGATGTAGGGAGCTCTCTTCACTGACTTACTAAATCTGAACCTGAGCCGTCGTCATGTCATGCAGATCCTTAGATAACCAATCAGCAGTAGCAGAAAGCTCGCAGCTTACAGGCTGCCTCTGCTCTGCCCTCCTCGGTCTTATTCAGTACGATGGTGCAACATAATGTCTCCCCCTGGAGGACAAGATGTGGAAATGACTTATTCTCTGTCAGCCACCAGCACAGTTTTATTACAGAACAATAACCCGGACACAGTTATAAAGAGCAGAACAACAGAAAGGCAAAGCTTATTTTTTTTTTTTTCATGCAGATTCTCACATATTTGTGAGCAGCGTAAGCAGTAATATCTACAACATGAAGGGCTGGAGAAAGTGAGAGACGGTGGCCATGTTACTGAAGCCTTATTTGACCATATGTTAAATAAAGCACCCCCCTCCACGTTTCTTAATGGTGCCCTTGAACAGGATGAATAAAAAGCTTATAAATAAATTCACCATTTATTGCAGGAGCTTAATATCACACTGAAAATAAAAGAAAAGAAAAATGCAACCTTTAATCTTACTATTTTTGTTTATTTAAAAAAAAAATTAAAACACTTAATGGATCCCCTAAAAATGTCTCAGAAACACTTTGTAGTTTTGGGCCCGTTTCTATGAGGGCGCAGGGGGAGGGGGGACACCAAGACCCCATAAGAACCATTAAAAATAAAAAGCGATCCACATGCCAATTGATGTTTTTGGGAGGTGTGTCAGGAAAAAGCCTTTTCCAAACTCAAACTTGAACTGAAAGTCCACGGAGACTAAGATTGAGTTTACGCCAACAAAATCTTCAAGTGGGTTAAGTGTAAAATAAAGGTTGAATATTTGGAAAACTACCTTGTGCCTACTGATGATTACGGTGGAGGATCTAGGAGGATCTTCCACTGGCATGGCATCCTGAGCTCTTTAAAATACCGAGAGATTTTTAAAAAAATGTGTTGGACTCTGCCAGAAAACCAAAACGGTGTCACCCCAGGGTGTTTTAACAAGACTACGATCCAAAACCTATAGCCAAACTAACCAAAATAGTTCACTGAGCTAAAGATCCTGGTCATATCAGTCTCTAGACCTGCTATGAAAAAAATAAAAACCCGTGTTGAGCTGAAGAGAAGAGCTCATAAGCGAGGACCCAGGACTACGCAGTGTACCACCAAATAATCGTGTTCAACTTAACGGATTTCTCTTAAGTTTCCAGTGTGACACGACGCTGCCACCGTAAAAGATTTGTTCAATGTAAAGCCTTTACACATGTCTATCTGGGCCGTCAAAATGTCTACAGGGCCACGTGGATATGTCTTTGGCTTTTGCAGCATTTAACGTAAACCCTGGGGGTATAGTATTTGTGCGTCGGTTAAAACGATTTGCCTCATTTGGAAATAAAATAGACTTAAATCCTGAAATGTTTCAAGCCTGAGAGCGAGAAAGAGATTAAAGGGTTAGGATCCAATACTGAACGCTCTGCTTTAAGGCTGGCCTGTTTGTTTGAAGTTTGAAAATGCTTTAGTAAGCGGTTAATTGATCTCAAGATCATCTGAGAACAGAATCCAATACTACAGGGGTATAGTCTTTTAAGAGCAGTTAACATTTATGATTTAAGAGTAGAAGCTTTTTTTTGTAAATTGTTGCTTTTACATACAAACTAACTTTACTGCATTCTGTTAGACTGTTTCCTGAACAAGACCTTTATAGCTCACTTCAGATTCAACCCTTATTCTTCCAATCCAGCCACTTGTTTACTGTTGCAAAACTTTTTCTCACTTTATTTTTATTTATTTTTTATTTGGCTGACCCATGCTGATGTTGTAAAGAGCACATATCTCATGTTGTGTAGGAGATTTTGCCCTACAAGTATATTTGATTGTACTCTCAACAAACTACGGTGGAGGATTAAGTCAGAGTTGCTGTTAAAGCCTCACAAGCAAATATGTATGGCAAAGACAGGTTTTAATGCATTTTAAATACATCTCCACCTTTGCTTATAACATTTATATATTGTTTTATGTTTAGGATCAGTTCCGACTCAGAAAATGTGTCGTCTTAAAGGCAAGTTAAATTTGCAGAAACCTTTAACCGACTGGGGAAACTGAGCCGGCCGTTCGGTTCTGCTATGCCCATTTTCAAAAAGCTGCAATACAAAACAAAGAAAAAAATAAACATAATCAAACTGTGTTCTGTTTCGACGCTGAACGATCTAAACAAAAACAAAAGTCTTTATGCATCTAACTCCTCATAGGATGAAGCAAGTGATTGAGGGGAGAATTTCTTTCCACCCTGGAGAGCCCAGCTCTGCGAGAGGAGACAAAGAGGGGTGTCCCTCACTGGAAACGTCTCGACCCCCCTCCCCTCTGGGTTTCTTGGCAGCTGTTTGAACGGGGAGGTGGTGGTGGCACTGTGCAGGCTGCGGCATCTGGCTATCTCTGCCAGCCGTCGCTCATCTCCAGCTGCCTGAGAGGCTGCCCCCTCTCCTCTCCGTCTTGCGGGTATCCGGCTTTGGGAAGCTCCTTCGTCCTGTTGGCCGGGTGGGCTTCTGGAGGGGTTTGGCGAGCTAAATCGGGGTTGCTCGAAGGAGAATGCTGCCTGAGGTGGTGCAGGCGAGGGGAGGACCGAGAGCACATGTGGTCAGGCGAGCTTCGCTCCGACTTGATGCTGAGGTTCAAGGAGGGCAGATGTGGAGAGGTTGAGGAGCAAGACTGAGACGGGAAGGAGCACCCCCCGCTGGACATCCTGGATACAACAATTAAAAATATTAGTTTAAGGACATTTGTACTGTAAGCGCCATCGGCCTGCTTAATCACAGTTTGTGTTAGTGTGGGAATGTATTGTTCTCATGCTGATTCAAAATCATGTTTTCTGTGCCTTGCTGAAGTATTCACACCCCTTGTCTTTTTCACATTTTACCAAGACAAAACCCCAAATTTCAATGCATTTTATTATTATTCTATGTTGTACACTAACACACACAAAAAATCTGCCCTTTAAAGAAGAAGATATTAGAAAGAAAACTGTAAGGAGTTGACGTGAAGATGAATGCGGCTAAAAACAGGGCAACACTGAAAGAAAACCTGCTAGAGGCTCCAGAGGACTTGAGACCTGAGTGGCGGTAAACTTTCCAGCGGAGCTACAGAGATAGTTTCTATCAAAGCACATTTCATGTTTTAAAATGGCCACGTCAAAGCTTAGATCCAAATCCAAATAGAAATCTGTGCCAAGACCTGAAAATACCTTGTTGTTGTGACACTTGTTTCAATCCGATTGAGGTTGAACTATTTTCCACAGACGAAGGAGCACATATTCCCATTTCTGGTTGAGTTAATTTTATAGCAGTGTACACGCTCCTTTCTTGTTAGTTAACATGTTTTACATTGCAGTATTCATGTTTTTAACAGGTCAAATTTAAGCAATAGTATCAGCTGAGCCATGCTGAACCAAAAAAATAAAACACACCAGATGGCCTCTGACTAAGCTATTTGTAATTTTATCACATCATTTTTTTTGGTTTTACTTTAAGCGTAGAGAAGTCTGACCACGATTGTAATCTGTCAACTCTCAGTAACCTGGCGGATAAAAACCTTATTTCCTCTTTTGTGTCGCAGAACTCAGTCTTTCAATGTTGAAGGTATTCGTCTTCAAACTTGTCTCTGTTTAAAAGAGTAAAATACTGCAACAATATTCCTGTCGTTTAAAAAAAAAAAGTAAAATTAACTTTTCTAGTCGGCTGCCTTGAGGGAATGAGTCACATCAATGTGAGAAAAGTGACGTTTGAATCATGCAAAAGTTGACGCAGTTTTTGTGCCTAATTTCATGAAACATAGGCAAACCCCAATGGAGGAATAGTTGAACGAGAAACTGTTTCAAACGAAGCTTTTTGCATTTACAAGAGGAGCTTTATGGCTTACCCTGAGCTTATATGTGGCCCCTGAGACTCATGCTGCCAGGGATTCCCTGTTCCTCGCTGAAAACTAACAGAGTGGAAGAAGCCAGGCTGGCTGTACTCTGAAACACAGAAACACACAGGGATGTTAGGACAATTATTTTTCAAATTGAACGACACACATGAAAATAACAAAACAGCTACGGTGTATTACAAGATGCACCTGTGGGGTATTTTTAGGAAATAACTGATACCAGCCTTCTTTCTCAGAATAAGATAGGAAAACGTTGTACGCACGGCACGAAAAATTGCACAATAAACCATGCTCATTGTTTTGTCAATCTAACAGATCTGGGATTTCTTGGTATCTCGATTTAGGTTTGCCGGACCAGGGACACGTCTAAAAGTAGCAAGACACCAGCCCTTGCGGCCTCACTTGCACAATGATGCATAAGTCCTGTCCTGTAACCTCAGGTCACCTGCTGCCCGAGGTTATCTCATCGGTCCAGCAGTAAGGGCTGCACGGAAAGCGAACGAAACACTTATTATGTTTTTTGTGGTGTTAAAAATCTAAGCTTTCAATTTATGAAGCACAAAAACAACTTCTGTTTTTCTGCTTCATAATAAAAGAAGTTCTGCAGTAACTTCTTTTATTTAACTTTTTTTGCACTGGTTAACTTGAACTGCATCAAAGTACGCTACGGACTGAACTTTCAAAAAGTCGTATCAAGACAAAGTAAACATGCCAGCCTTTGCCTAACACTTCAACAAATAATCAAGAGGGAGACCTGACTTTTTCGTCGAGGACTGCAGCCGCATGTGTCGAGTTAAATATATATTTAGAAACATAAGGCCGTCGAGCAGAAGCTGCTGTTGAGACAAAATATCTGTTGCTTTTAAGAAAAATGGATAGTGCAGCTTCCAGAATGTCAGTGGTAAGTAGTCAAAATACAGATGAAATGTAGCATTTCGCTTTACTGCACTTGCTGCTGAGTTTTCAACCAGATACACGGCACTGACTTTAATAATTGGACTATGACTCAGTATTTTCAAATGCTTATGCCTAAATAACTCAGACAGACATTGGGGACAAAAGATCCTGATCGGGACATGGTGTAAAAATTTAATTTTACCCTTAGCAAACGTAAAGTTATTACAATATTTTCCCACAGTGTCAAAACTGCTTTAAAACATGATTTCAATTCAATTGAATTTCATATCTTTTTGGAAATTCTTCAGCAAAATTCCAAAAATGTTTTCATTTTTTATGATGACGCAGAATAATGCTGAGATGTTTTTGTTGTGCTCCCTTATCTTTAAGACACCCCCAACCAGTCCCTCGGTTCTGACGGGTCAGCTCGTGGAGCAAAGATCCGAGGACAGAGGTTGATCCTCAATTTCCCTTTTAAATAATTATGCAGCGGCCGCCGCCACTCTCAGGCCTTTTCCCCACTTTGTAAATTTTTACTTTCATGCCCCATTCCCTAAACCAACCACCCATAACCTTGACAAGCCTAGCCCTACTCCTCACTCACACCCTGATCACCATCTACATCGATGAGCCATCAAATTATTTATATACCATTATGTTCATTAGCCAGTGCGCAGTTGTGAACTGAAACAAAACTTACACAGGAACCGAAAGAGAACTACACAGGTTTTCCTCTCTGCATGCCCTGATCGGACTTGACATCATTCACGAGCCGGAAAGGCTCTCAGACTGTGGCCGCTCAGCGATGTACTGGGTCTGATAGCGCTGTTGAGAGATTCTAGCTATTTACTATTGCGTGTTTGTGGCATACAAGGTAAGCCTGTAGCAGCATGTATATATGTCACAGGGATGGAAGCAACAAAGAGTAGAAAAGCTCAAAATGAAATTGCATATTAGGCTGCTCTATGACTTTTGGGAGTTAGCAAAATTCCATTTTAGGGTTTAAATTGATCCCAACATAACTGGTGTGAAGTGGTATTTGTTATCTTTCTGGACAGCCGAGGACCATTTAGCTATTCCTGACTTGCCAATTGCTGTTAGGAAGCTGCATTTGATGAATGGACAAGCTGGAATCAAGAGTCCGTGAGCAGGTTTCATCGCACTCGCAAGCCAGGAAAGTTAAAATGCTCACAAAAAGAACAAGAAAAAAATAGAACAGGGAAGTTGAAACTGCCAACAGATTCAACATTCGTCTTTAAAACGGATGTACTTCCCACTGCAATGGAGGTGTCACTTTCTTATTAGCGTCACCTGCCATTTTTAGTCTTAGCTTGTGAAGAATGCAGCAGGTTGAGTGCACCTCTAGCACAAGCGTTTACATTTGTGGTCTTGTTTCGGCGTCTCAATTTGCCCATTCTACGAATATCTAACAAGTCAAGTATAACCATTAGTTCACAGCCTTCGGTAGAGACATTGGGCTTGGGGGGGCTCTGCCTGTCCACAATGCTGTAAAAATATACTGTTGGAAAAAGAAAACAGACCAACGCAAAGTAGTGCAAAATTGGGAAGGAAAACAATACATTGTTTCCGATTTCTTACAAAAAAATCTTAGAAGTGAGCCGTGGAATTTTATTCAGGCCCCTTTGATCTGATGCCTCTAAATACCAATTTCCTTTAGAAGAATAATTAGCAGATAGGCACCACTTGTGTGTAATTTTATCTCAGAATAAACACTGCTGAACAAACTGCATCATAGAGACCAAGAAAACACAGCAGACAGACCAGGGATAAAGAAGTGCAAAAAACTAAATCTGGGTTAGGTTATAAAACCTAAACTGATAATCCAGCCATGGAGAGAATGAAACAGCCTATGGTAACTCAGGAAGCGCCACAGACATCCACAGCTCAGGTGGGGGCAGTTATCAGAAGCAGGAAGAAATCTCAATCAAAGTTCACCATAAGCAATAATGAAGATCAGATGAAACCAAAACAGAATCTTTTTGGCTCTGTGCAAAACGCTGCATGGGGCAGAAAACTAACACACCACATCACCGTGGACCAGAGGTGGGCAATCCAGGTTCAGAAAGTAAAAAGCCTGTGCATAGATTAGTTTCAACCATCTGCATTTCCAGCTCCACAGCAAAGACCAGGACTAATGTTTAAATTACAGTGGTCTCAAATCCAGTTCTCCAGGTATTCTGCATCTTTTAGATGCATCTTCTGCTTCTACACACCAGACTCCTCCTATTTGATGCAGAGCTCTGCAGAGCTTGGCTCAATCTGAATACCCTTATAGAGTAAGGACTCTTTATGGCAAAGCGGAGGAATGTCAGCAGTCGCCATGATAAGTGCTGTCCCAATAGTGCAGTCAGTAAGGAGGAGGTAGGAACAGGAGCCTGTATGCTCCCTCCCGTGGCTAGTTTTGCCTAGGAACCTCCCGACGTCTCAAAAGGTATCCCACAATTCTTTGCGTGACAGGATGTATAAGCACAGCCCCCTCACGGAAATAAACGGAAATGAGTAGAGAGCGAGTGGTTTGTAGTTCATTCTCAGAAGGCTGTAGCCCCGGATTTGACTCGCATCTTCCGTGTGGGTTTCCGTCACGCAATGACGTCTGAGTTAAAGGTGGTCCGAATTCGGCACAGCAGTCCGAAGCTCCTTTCCTCCCCACCATAGAGTTCTTACTGCTGACTCTGTGAACGGTCAAGCAACAGGAGCTAGGAACAGGAGCTAGGCATTTCATTCAGGTGATTAGGGCAAGGGACACGTCTAAAAGCAGCAGGACCGCAGCCCTCGAGGATTTGAGTTTGATGCCAGTGGTTTAAAATCCTATTTTTAAGAGAACAAGATGAAGAGAAACCAGGCAGAGGTTTTACTTTCTGAAGTCGGATTTCCCCCAAACTCTGCGATGAACAAAACTGTCCCCAAGGTGAAATGTGGTGACGACAGCATCGTGCTGTGGGGACGCGTTTCTGGAGCAGGGATAAGGAAGTTAGTCAGAGTTGATGGAAAGGTGGATGAAAGATGAGAACAGGGCGATCCGAAAGAAAATCTGGTGGAGATGACAAATGCCTGGGACTGGGGTGAACGCTCATCTTTGAACAAACAGTCAGAGCCACCAAGGAATGGTTTAGATCAAAGCATATCGCAAATCAAGGTCCAGACCTAAACCTGATAATCTGTGGAAAGACTGATCCCAGATTGACCGAATTTGAGAACAAATTGGTTGAAATTTCAATCTCTAGATATGCAAAGCTGGTAGAGGCATTACCCAGAATTGCTGCTATAACTGCAGCAAAAGGCATTTCGACAGAATACAAATGCATGCATCCACTTTTCAGATTTTTTTTTTTGTAAAACAAAATTGGACAAATCATGTCTAACATTCCTTCTGCTTCACAATTCTAATCATTAGTAGCAAAAAATATCTACAAAAATCAATGCAACATAAACACAAAATGTAAAGAAGTGCTCCAGGTGTTGGAAAGCGTCTTCAAAACCTTTTACCCACTGGATTACATATTTTATATTTCGAGAGAAATAATTGAAAACAGATTTACCAGCGGCTCCAGGGGAGGGAAGGCCGTAGCCCCCCAAACTGTGACTGAGGAGCCCCGCTTTACCCATCGCCACCATAGAACTGCCGCTGTGCAGGCCCTGGTACAACAGACTCCTCTGATGATCAGGAGAAACACAGACAGCCAGACACAAAATTAGCCGTTACATCACTCTCTGCAAGTGTGATCAGTAATACAGTCAGAAATGAAGTTATGCAAAAAAGCAAACTGTGAAATTATGTTACAATCGGCATATAAAAAAACAAAACATGTATTGGCTTATAAGCTCAGCAAGTGGCGGATGGTTTCATCTGAATTACCACACCACTGGCACTCACAGCAGAGTTGTGGTTTGCTCTTGCAGCCCCCATGGCCTGATTAGCAGCATCTGCCCGCAGGTTTTCGCTGCCCAGACTCAGAGGAGGAGGGCTCTTCATGTCCAGAGCTCGGTTCAGGTTGCCATGGGAGAACACAGAGTAGCCGATGCCTAACCAGAGGAAGAGACCAGCAGGACGTGAACGGAGCCCCAAGCATACTGCACTCATTGAGGAATCATTTATTCAGTCACACATTCTCCACCTCCCTCTGCTCCAATCTAAAAGCAACAAAAATGAACTTGTTGATCTAAGGAAAAAGTGGGAGAAGCTGTGTAAAAAAAAAAGAAAACTTGACATAATCAGTTTTGAGCTGATGAAGATGAAGATGTAAAAAAAAAAAATCATTCAAGGAACAGCACGAACAGCCAAACTATCAGCAGCTAATGACGGGGTGATGAAGACCGTAAAAGAGGTCGACATGACAGGCAGGTGTGATGCATTCTGTGTAGAAACCACAAAACTGGTTCTCGCTGCTGTTACACTGGTGGAGGGCCAGTTTCACAAAACAGGCTCATTGCATGTGTGGATTAGTGTACACACACTCACTCACACACACACACACACACACACACACACTTCCTGTGAGTTCACAGCCACCTGCACTGAGGGCTGACAGCATACACATGAAATTCACAGCGATCGCTCAGGGAGAAAAATAAAAGAATGGCGGATGGATTTCTGCGCCAGGTGCTCTGCCTCACGTTGAAGGTCCTACTCAGCTCGGGGAGAAATGCTTCAAATGTGATTTCGTGTGAATTATTTTTTTTTTGTGTGTAATATACATTTTTAAATCACAATAATTTGTGGGTAAATCACTGTACGGATTTGGCTCTGTAAAGAGATTCATTCGGTGTTTTGTGAGAGCTGCTGTGCTCACCTGCGTGTGGCGACATGAAGGCGGGGTGCGGGGCAGCGGGGCTGGCAGATCCTGGGCGAGAGCTCAGAGCTTTAAACCCGCCGGCTCGGTGGGGGACCGCGCCGGACGCCGAGGAGTTGGGGAAACCGTTCTCACAACCGGCGGACACGAGGAACTGAGTCTCAGGCGACAACAGAGAGGGAGGCTGAGGGACGAATGTGTAAAGAATCAGAACCACAGTGCAACTCTTAAACTGCCACCACCTGGACGTCCGTAGTGGAAAATCTGTGTGTGTGTGTGTGTTGAGCGAGTGAGCGAAAGCAGAAGTGTGTGTGGACTGACACAGAAGCGCTGGCGAGCCACAGAGAGATCCATGCTGTCGCTGCCAGGATACTTGTCCGCCGCAGCCTGCACGCTCTCCTCGCTGTCGAGCTCTGAGCCGTCCAGGCCGACGCCTTTTCTGCGCAGCGTCTGACGTGGGGCAAAAGAGCGCACGTTGAAACACACCGATCACAGCCACATGGTTTGAAACTACATCATCCTGTGTTTGTTTGTTTCCAGGTTTGCAGTCCACTTCCTTACAATGCGTAATTCCATCATCAAGTAAACTATTCTGTTAATAAGACCCTAGCAGGGCTGAAATGATGGGACCATTTTGAATAGATCCAGATTTTTCTCATCTGTCATTGGAACCTTTTCAACACTCTGTGTCCTTTAATATCTTTGACACTCTCGCCTGTGTGAATGCAAATAGCAAAGCATATTATTGGGATGCAAAGTGTGAATTCATAACACTTACGATGCATGTGAAATATATCAGCAAACAATTGTTGCACTCCAAACAGTGCCTTGCGATGTTCATTTAGCAAAAAACGACATTGCGATTCACATTGCATATCGACTCATGGTCGATATGCTGTGGCCAGACTTGTTTTTTTTTTTTTTTTTTTTTTTTAAGGTTTTGCAGGATTTCTTTTAAAAATCTGACCCCCCCCCCCCCAAGTACCTCCAATATGTCGGTGTTGGTGCGACTCTCGTGCGGCTCGCTGTACTCTGTGTATTTCAGCAGCACTTTGTCCATGTCGGTGCTGGCGTACTGGAACAGACGGTTGGTGCTGTTGAAGATGATGAGGGCGATCTCGCAGTCACAGAGCACGCTCAGCTCGTACGCCTTTTTCATCAGACCAAACTTACGTTTAGTGAAGGTCACCTGCCAAGGTAAGAACAAAAGTAGAGCTAAACAGCATGCCGCGAATAAATGCAACACATAATATCCTTCATTTGGATTGGATGATTTATTGCATTAAACTATTAATAATAATAATAGTAGTATTAGTCACTGCATATACAATTACACATATACCTCCTGTTACCCTCCCCCCAAAAGTCTAAAAAAAGTCTCATATTCACACACCGTTTATAAACTATAACAGTCTAGGCCAGGGGTCTGCGGCTGGCAGCTGCAGAACCGCATGCGGATCCTTGGCCCCTCCACTGAAGCTCTCATAGACCCGAATGATGATGATGAACTTTATTGTCCCAAAGGAAATTTGTCTTGGGTACAGACTTTGGCTGCTCTTTATTCAAAAACAATGATAAATGTTTTTGAATAAAGGTAATAAGAGTGGGTGGTTTTAGCTGTTTTTTTTCTGCTATTGACTCGCATTGTAAATTTGGCAATAGGTAGTTGGACATGAAGGTGGTTGGTGTGACAGAAGGAAATGCAGAAGATAGTGTTAGATGGAGACAGATGACTCACTGTGGCAACCCCTGAAAGGGAGAAGCCGGTTTTAGCAGTTTTTCTGTGCGTTAATATCCTGATAGAGTATCTACAACGGTAGGGCACCGATGGTACAAGCCTTTAATTTGTGGAAGGACGTCACCCCGCTGGCCTCATTTCATAAAATAAAAAGATATTTCTTTTGGAAAAGTAACAGGGTTTATTTTATACACAAATCTGGAAACAGAAACACAATTTAGTTGAATTTCATTAGCTTTCAACAGGAAACGTTCCATTTAGTAGATATTTATTTAAAAAAAAAAATAATAATAAATGCGGCTTTAGACAAACTTTTCACTTTATTGCAGCGGGGGCAAAAGTGGCTCTTTGAACTGAAATGGCAGCTGATCCCTGGTCTAGACCGATAAGCGCACATCCGCCAAAACACTTTTCACTCTGATAGAGAAGACTGTACAATGCATACAGACACAAGCACCGTCATCCCTCAAGATGTGTCAAATACTCAAGACACATGGGACTCAGACAACACAAAAACAACCGTGTTGAACATCGAGAGAAATAAACAAGTTGTGCACATTGGTGCTTTTATCTTGTGACCTCAGACTTCGTTCACCTCGGTTTTCATTGCATATTTTTAAACCCCGATGTTCGCCAAACGGCAGGTTTGCACAAACACCGCTGTGTTTAATGTCAGGGAAAAATAGTCATTTCTGTGCTGTAACTTGATCAGCACAGAAATGGTCATGCTGTGTACGCTAACCTTTAAATTAACCTTAATTGACAATAAAACACTTTGCAGTAAAACCCCTTTCTTCACTCCATGTTGGCGTGTCCAGTTAATTTCTAAAAGCTCCATAAATTATGAGTTTGTTGACCTTAAGATGAGCTCTGCATTAGACAGCAGGACTTAGCTCTGCTTAGATTTACAGCAATGCATCATAGAATTTCAGTAAACTATCTAATTGACCCACTGGAACGCATCCTGGACCACTGATGCAACGCATGTCTCAATAATCTCAATATGCACCGTTTCAGCGTCTTGCCAAGACTCGGATAATCATTTCCAAAGCTGGTTACTCACTGGAGGTTTTAACAGCTTTTCAATTATATTTAAAACATATTTGAAGTTTTTTCTTTCTTTTAGGACAAACTGCCACCAGTTTCAATTTGATTTGAGCAAAAACTGTACTATATCATAAAAATGTAGCTGTTTGCAAAGAGTATTTTTGGGGATTTTCAGCAGGTTTGCTGCAAAGTGCAAACACAATATAAAACAGGATTAACCCTTCCAGTCAAAGTCGCAACACTATGAGCTTTTCTGCCTGTCTTATAAGCAAATGTTTAAAAGGCACTGTCTGACTTAAAACAAAAGTTCATAAAAGGATTTACATGCCAGATAGGGCAGCCATCGCTCTGGTTGTATGCACATGCATAATATCACCCTATTTTATTTTCTTCATGTCAGAACTGCTACGGCTTAACATTGGTATCTAAATAATATCAGTAAAAATATGTCCACCTGAAATCTCACTTTTTGACATTGGATTTCTGAGTTGAATTTTATTGCAATCCGATCTTTAAATGTTGATGTTGTCTGCTTCTTCTAGCCTCTTCCTACGTATAATGGAACACATTTCTTTTTTCATGCTTTGGTTTTCTTGAACCTTTTATACAGATTTTTGATCTTCACTGCTTCTTTTTTTCTTTGTAAAGAATCTGTTAACCAAAATTCTGTACAAAGCCTGCTATATTAATAAATAAAAAAAACTTCAATTCTTGTTCCATGCATTGCAAAGTTTCAGCTGTTTTGAACAAATTAAATTTAATTTGGAAAAAAAATAGGAATGTAGTGTGAATGAAACACTTTCTTGGTTCTTTATGAAATGTTTGCTTTCAGCAGCAGGTATGAAGGTGATACAGAAATGCACAAACAATCTGAGACAGTTATTTTTGTGTGTCGACTCACCTGTCTGTTCCTCTGGTCAAGAATACGAGAAATTTGGATTTTCTTTCTCCCCATGTTTTCTGGCAGTACTCTAACCCTGTGAACAAATAACAGCAAATACTTAGGCCACTGGCCCTGGAACTTTTTTCCTCACATTTTGCCACGTGACAGCCATAAAGTTGCCAGTTTTACAGCTAAAGAAAAGCATCCCCACACCATGCTGCAGCTACCACCATGTTTCACCATGAGGATTTTGTCCCACTGGTTATGGGTTGTTGTAAACTGCAAATGACACTTCTTATGGCTTATTGCCACTTTTAAATAAAGTCTAGATTTGTGGAGCATGACTAAGTTGTCCTGCCAACAATCTCTTTTCGCTTTTTGTTCACTAATATTCTGTATTAAACCTCAGAGGCCCTTACATTACACCTGTGTTTCTATTTGAAATAAAATTACACACCGATGGCTCTATTTACCAAACAGGTGACTCCTGAAGGCAACTGGTTGCACTGGATTTTATTTTAGGGGTATCAGAGTAAAGGGGTCTAAATACAAATGAATTTAACATTTGTCAAATTTCCATTTATACAGAATTTTTAAAATAATTGTACGCTGTAAAAAATGTGCACAAGCACTTTTGCATGGTTTCCCACAGAATAATTAATTGGGGTTTAGAGAAGTTTATGGTTTTGGAATATGTAAAACGGTGCATATAAGAAAATATTCTGACACATCTCATCTGCCTCGGTTGTTCTTGAGGCGTTAATTGTGTTTGTGCATAATAACATTTATAACGTTCATGAATTTCCTTACTGAGGGGCAATGATGGATGCTTCTATTCCATCCTAGTCTAATTTCTGTGCAAATATTTCTGTCCTTATATAAATTCGTTTTAACGGAGCCGTATCCTGGCTGCAATAATCTTGGTGAAGTAAATGTCACCTTTTCTGGTTAAATAAAAAATGTTAAAAAAGTGGATAAAAGTAGACTTTCATATAATACAGAATTGGATTTTTTTTAAAGTAAAATTCACCTCTTAATCAACAACAAAAAATGCTCTCACATCCGTATATTTCTGATGAGAAAAAGTCCTCTGTTCGGTTGAAGTGACTCAGGTTCCTTCCTCTCAGTTCACGGTGAGGGGGGGAGTGTTTATTTTTACCACCATAAGGCGATGCGGTCTGAAGTCAGAGCCACTTTTGCCAGACCATTTGTCCACGCAGACTGAAAGAGTCCGCGCATTACTCCCCCCCCCCCCCTCCCCCCCAAGCCCAGCAGCGCGGTGCTCGAATGCGCCGCTTGGCCCCAAGAGACGGGGTTAAAAATACAGTCCACGGCTCCTTTTTAGAGGTTCAGCAGGCAATAGCTTAAACCAAACAGCAGAAGGAAAACGATGTGAGTGTGTGTGTGTTTTTGAAAGATGGCCCAACAACGTGAGCCACCCACTCCTCTCTCATGCACAGCTAGGTTGGAGAAAAAGCGGGACTCTGAGGGGCAGAGGGCAGAGACATGGATAGATTGCGGCTGGCTTGTGAATGTTTTGAAACTCTGTTTTCTTTATTTACTCGGTGTCAAAACCCTTGCTGTTGTTCCTTCTCTAAGGAGCTTGACATTATAGAAAAGAAAAATCTGCTACCGTTGCCGGACTCTTATGTGCTTTGCTTTTACCTCACATTGGTTATTTCATCGTCATGACATGACCATAGGATACATCTCTAAAGCCCGGTGGAATTTCTACTGGTTTTTCCCCCTTAATTCTGGACGTGTAGCGGAGTTTTCTAAATTTAGCCGCTTGGCCCTGCTGATGCTGCTCGAGCGGATATGGCGCCCGTGTTCCCATGACCCCTGAAGTGCCCGCTGCCCCTCAACGTAAGCTTGGCACAAAGGCATCTGGGTCACTTCTGGTGGAATCCACCTCTTTGACAATTACCTTATAAAGTTAGATGAAATCTGCTGCACCATGCATGAGACAAATAGTAAAACCTGCCGACCAGCCAGCACTACGGTCAAACAAAGAGTGTAATGGACAAATCGTACCACAAAAACCAGTGTTGGTCTATCTGACTGACAACTTCGATACCACAAAGAATTCACACTTGGCTCGGGGGCAAGCTGTTAACTTTTTTTTCTTTCTCACACCAGAAGTGAGACAATTTAACCTCATATCAAGACATTTTATGGGTGGAAAGACGGGGAAGTGGGACATGTTTTAAGCAGAGCAAAAAGATCTTTATCTCGCGTCTTTACAGAAGGTTCCCCTCGTCTACCAAATAACCAAATTAAAGCTATCAAGCGCCACAGACTGCTCTGTGAAAAACACATCACTAAAAGAGTAAATATAGCCACGCATCCAGCCAGGGAGCGCAGAGCTGGCTGCTGAGCTCTTTGTGGTTTCACAGGTTTGTCAAGAGCCTAAAGGCCAAGACAGGCAGGAAAAGCCTGGCTGCGCCTCACAACTCATAATGCAACATTTCCCATATTAAACGGCTATTTGAGGTCCGCATGTATACAGATCTAGTCAAAGCAGGTGGATCCACCCACTCCTCGTGACCTTTCATCTCTACGGTCGACTCCTGGACAAGCCGACCCTGAAAAAGAAAAAACGTATCCTATTTGTATTTTCTTGAAAACCTCATGAATACAAGGCAGAAGTACTGTCTGTACTGTTGATTGCACACATAGAAAGCGGCACCTGGGTCTGTGATGGGAAAAGACTCCATCAGATCTCTGAGAGAGAGCAGAAAACACAGGGCACCAACACTCAGTACGGCAGGTATGCTCAGTAACCCACCAGGGATCCTCTCACTGAATACAGGCGGAAAAAAGGACAGCATGACTTATATAGAGAAAAGTCACAAAAATTAAAGTAAAACAGCCCAGGCACATTTCAATCAGCATGATTGAAATGTGCCTGGGCTGTTTTATAGTGTATGGTCCATGTGTTCCTGCTGCAGTAAACCTTACACGTGAATGAGAAAGGGGGGGAAAGTGGGGCATTTGCTGAGAATTGAGGGTTCTGCTTCGACGGTTTCCTTTCCATGAGTCATTCAGCTCATGGTGGCATGTAAATGTTTCAGAAACATGGTAAACACGTGCACGCACATCAAAACTGAGGCAGCTCGTAACTGATCGTTTACATCAAAAGAAATTTCAGAGAGCTATCGGCATTATAATGTGTGTTAAATGTGGCGAGATAGGAGGTCATTTGTGGTGAGGGAGGAAACACACTGAGTCTCTACGTTCTCGACTTTGCAGTAAAAAAAAAAAAAAAACTTTAGGTTTTTGACAGAGGGGTGAGTAAATTCAGACAGATGCCTCCTATTACTGTATAAAATCTAAATGCAGCATAATTAATGTGTATAACACCAGAATGGATGTAAGATTAGATTCACAAATGGACACAGCCCGATCATTCTACAGAAAACGTTTTCAAATTCTGAAAAAGGGAAGGTAGCAGTGTTTGTAAGGCAACTAATTAATGGTTAATATAAAAATGCCTTCTCTGTCAAACTGATGTCCTCCAGCGACAGAGCACAGTAAATTTGAGGAAGGGCAGCAACAAAAAGCATTTTAGTCCTTAAAAAGGTTAGCTGTTTAACAACGGATCATCCATTCTTTGGAAAACATTTCCGTTTAGTCACA
Source organism: Fundulus diaphanus (assembly GCA_037039145.1). Taxonomy (NCBI): domain Eukaryota; kingdom Metazoa; phylum Chordata; class Actinopteri; order Cyprinodontiformes; family Fundulidae; genus Fundulus; species Fundulus diaphanus. The sequence continues at coordinate 35,366,122 of CM073128.1, forward strand.
ATAGGTTTATTTGTACGACGCCAAAATACAGTGAATGTTGTCTCAAGGCACTTTGCAGGACAAACTTTGCCCAATCCCTATTCAGTTTTACAGGTCCAAACGCAATTCAAATTCAAATCAGGCCAAGTCATTCTAGTAAGGTCTACTTGTCACATTGAAGACTTGTTTATTTAGAGTGTTTTTTAACTATTTTTACGCTTTATGATGTCACATGTACTCTGTTTTTTGTCTTTATCCTATGTATTTTTTTATGCTTGTTTTCGTCGCAAAGCACTTTGTGGCTTTTGACCTGTAAAAAGTACTATATAAATAAAATTAACGTATTTACATGCAGAACCAATTATATGTGGCCATTTTGGGGCCAATCATAACGTAGCAAAATTAAAGCCCGTTGATCAGATGACGCCACTTGGTAAAAAAATAATCTAAGGTAGCGCGGCCGATTGTCTTGGGTCGTTGATTTTGCAGGAGTCTTCATGTAACACAGCGGCAGTAATGTGAGGCACACTAACATAGATGCAACTTTATGTTCACTCCCGAGAGAACATAAAAATGCTAATTGTATTTACACTGGACTATAATACAGTATTTAGCCATAATTTATTTATATTTTATGTCAAATGGTTGTTGTAACATTGCGCTGTTTGGTTGTTCAGACCGTGTCAAGTTTTTTTTGTATCTAGCCATCTTTTCTTTTTAAAATGGAGGTAAGCCAATGTGGGTAGCGGTTTTGCCAGATTTCAAAAGTATCTTGGCATCTTTTTTTTTTACAATCAGTCTGTGAAGGCCTAATACACCACTTGTTCCTCCTTTTTAAGCACATTTTAATATTGCATGTGTGTCAAACCATGCTTCTATTTTTTCTTTTTTAGCAAAGGTGAGAAAAGAAATATCAACCAATCACGCTCAGCTTAAGGGAATGCATTAAGGTCGTATAAACACAAGGCTTCCATGCAGTGCAGTTGAAAATTATATTTTGCTAAATTATTGGTATGTGCAGACATTGTGTGGAGCGGTTTGGTTCTTCCCTTCAGTTTAGGAACCTTTTAATGTCTGGATGACACTTTGGTGAGGGTCACATAACTTGAAAGGTCGAAAAGGTGTTCATACGACAAATGTGTTCAAGGGGATAGACGGAGAAGGAGTGGAGAAAAAAAAGGTCACTAGGAATTTGGATTGCATCAAGCTTTTCATTCAGAGAAACAAAACAACATTAACAACAAAAAAAGACTTCTTTGGTTATTCCGTTAGACTTTGAGACCATGACAAGATGTGGAATATCGCGTTTATGCAAATGTTATGTATTTATATATTTTTACACATTAATTAATTAACTTGCATCCCAATGGTCTGTGTTTACATGTGGGAGCACAAAAGTCTATTTGTGTGTGCTTGTCAGCATGAGGGTCAGACAGTTCATCCGCTCGCTTCAGGCCTGAGCAGAGCAATGGCGAGGAAATTTTTGTCTAATTTTAACTGGAGATAATTCAATTGCCTTGATATTTTTTGATCAGACAGGCACTGGTGGGCACGATTGGGACTTTTGACCTTTCCGTGAATAGAGAATAAAAGATTTCAGGACTTCATGTATTTGGTGGGCAACCATTCAAAGGTTTCTCTGTCTGCAAATAGGAACTAGGCCTCAGTGAAAAGTTACCACAAAATGGCACAACCTCAATTTCCTGCAAAAATCTATCTATCTATCTATCTATCTATCTATCTATCTATCTATCTATCTATCTATCTATCTATCTATCTATCTATCTATCTATCTATCTATCTATCTATCTATCTATCTATCTATCTATCTATCTATCTATCTATCTATCTATCTGATTCAATACTTTTGGAAGAGGAGGTATCATGACGTGGGCCCATTTTCATACAATGGAGGGTTATATTTATACAATGACCCGTATGAACCTAAAGTCCAAAGAATCCCAAAATACAAAGCCTGGAAAACGTTTGTGCATGATTAAACCTAACAAATTGTTTATGTCAGTCAAAATAGAGCGTTTAAGAATAGCCCGTCTGTCCCCGAGTTGCCAAGCACCTCTGTCTAATATAGCTTCATCCACAGACAGCTCTTAATAACACAGCAACAGGTACTTAACTCACAGCTGTGTCATGAAATCTGCCGCACAGGAAACCCGACAAAATGTTGCTCATTTCCCTTTAAACTCCCCAGAAAAAAAACACCTATATTCACAAATATCTAAACATATGCCATTAATAAAAATAGAGCATAATCTCACCCTTTTTTCTGTCGAAGTCTTCTTTTTTTTCCTGGGGTTCCCACTTGATTTGTTTAGCAATTGTTATACCGCACTGGACCAGTTTTAGAGACGACAAAACAAAAACGTGAAGTTGGCAAAAGGAACCGCGGGGGTTTATTAAAACGAGCAGACGGAGTCCCGGCGTGCGCTCTGCTTCGACGCTGATGAAGAAATATTCACCTGATGCGGACGCAGCGGGTGGTTCAGGAGCGCAGCGCTCCGCTTTCCAACAGCTGGCCGCTGCAGCGCCGCCCGCCTCCCTCTCACCGCACACCGCCTCCCCGCTCCTGCCATTGGACGCGCCCCTCCGCCTCCCATCCGGATTCAAACGCACCCTTCTCCAAAACATACCCGCAGTTTTTGAACAAAAGGATGAATGAACAACAACTTTTTTTTTTATCTGTAATACATATGATAAAGTACACCGACTGGCCCAAAAGGGGATTTTTTTAAATACAAGTTTGATTTTTTTGTGGGAGTGCAAAGTCTTCACATGAAGGAGGTGGCAAGGTTTCCATTGTAAAAAGACAATGCCGTCTGAATACAAGTTAGACTAAAGACAGTGTCAAAGTAACAAAAAAAGAAATAAAAAGAAATAAAAAATGAAGAGGTTCAGATAAAACCGAATTTGTTTTGTCATTTTTCATCTAAAAACCCCTCACAAATTATTGAAGTAGTTTGTCCAAAAGTTAGAAAATATATGCATGCAATTGAATTTATACTTGTAAAAGAGGTAGTAGGCACATGCCACCAATAGTAAGGTGTACCAATATTTAAAAGTTTCAAAAAACACTAACGTTTTCCAGGATTGAGACAATTTAAAGTTCTTTTAAATGAGTTGAAGTGCTGTTTTGAATTTTCTTCTGGATGTATGAAGCATATGGGGTAACTTGGCTGCCGTTCCCCCACCTGTTGCTGCGCACAGTCAGCCAGCTGGCTGAAAAAAACAAAAAACATGTCTAGGCATTATATTGTGGGAATATTTCAGGTCTTGGAAAAATATGGGCAGTCATGGCGTAATAACCAAATGATGCCAACCAACCATCTTATTAATGTGTTGATGTTAGAAAACTAGTAAGCTACAAGCCTGTAAACTATAGCTCATTGTAGTCTATGTCTCAATGTTGCATTGTTTTAGCCGCAGTAGGAATCAGCGTGCCTATTTGTTTTGAATGAAAGCAACGAAATCATGGCATGCATTTTTGTTTTGAATATTTGTGTAAATACGGATATATTTTTTTTTTTACAAATTGTCATAGTACTATTTTGACATCTGTGGAACATTTTCGTCACGGTCGGGTCTGCAACACAACCCCAAACCTCAACAACTTCTCCCCTGTGTTTAACAGTTGGAGAGGTGTTATTACTTGTGAGCTTCTGCTACTTATCAAAGGAGGGTTATATTTCAACTGTGCTATAGTCTATTTAATGCTGCTTTCCCACAAATTCAAAATGTTGTTCTGTTATGACATTTCCTTTACCTTCTGGCTGCCGGAGGAGCTCGAGCCAGCTGAGTTTCCGTGTATGACATCAAGAATCTAATTTCTTCATAAGCTTCAAAATCTGAATCCCCTGCTTCTGACCTGTAGTTTATGGTGAGCTCATGTCTTGTAGTTATGCCAAAAATGGTGCCTATTTACCACTTTTGCTTAATTGTTCAAAGGTTTAGGGCCATAGCAACAAAAATGTTGATTTTTGGTGCCCACACCTTGTAGCAAACAATGCTATATAAAGCTTTGACTTCTTGTGAAGGTTCATCACCATTTGCAAAGTTGTGAGCAGTTCAGAGTTATTTCCGCATTTAGAGATTGCAACCTGGATATCGAGTCAGTTTAAAATAACAAACACTGCATAATTATGAAGCAGATACAAGAGAGAAGGTCACATATGCATGCTCTTTTCTCAGCTTGAACACTAATCTTAAAGCATCTTTTAAAGTGGTAGGGAATCAATAGGCAAAACTTATTTTCAGAGCTATACAACGGCAACTAAAAACAGCTAAAACTGTATAACATTGGTTTAACCTCTGCATGGAAATAAAGGAAATGTCTAAATGAAGATAGCAACTGAAAGCACAACATGAAAAATGTTTTATTTCTGGTAATCTGAGATTGTCTGACTGTTAATTTGGGCAGAGTGATTTTAAATACAAACAACTGTCAGAAATAGAATAAACTTATTTTCAGTTTATAACATGAAGGGAGTTTGCCATATCATAGCTGGTTTATCAACTTTTATAAGGCCCTGTCAGGATTTAAGCAAATCCCACTGTTTATATTGGCAGTACCACAACGAGACCAAAGAGAAAAGAATCTTTGAGGACAAATCCACATTTTTCTAAACAAATTAACACAAAAAAGAAGCACAAAACAGTGAAGTAATTTTTTTTTACCTTATCTTTAAAAAGCTTGAGAGGAGGGTGATATCTGATTAAAGGGTTCTTGTGTTGAATGCAGCAGCGGTTCTAGCATGATCATCACTCTGGGTGACAAATGTAAACAACATTTTTAAGAGACCTTAAAAAAAACTATAAATGTTTTATTTATAGTCCAAATGTTTTAAAAATCATTAATGTGCTTGCATTCATTGTAAAATAATCCAGTTGAGGACATTTGGCCTGACAAAACAACCACCTGAGGCTTTTTTTTTTATGAAATTCTTTGGAGAATTTACATTTGCAGCAATATCAACTACATTTGGTTTATACAGTGATGTTGTGGCCACTTTAAGTAGGTCTGCGCAGTATATTGCACATTTATCATTATCACTGTACATATCGTGCATATAATGAAGAACAACCTCGACTGCAATAAGTTTTACCTAACTAAGCTCTATGTGCTAAGGCGTTGCTCAGCCATTAATGTATTTGCCATAAAATATTTTTGAAGGTGAAGCAAAACCAAATAAAAACATTTGAGATAAAATATATAAATGGGTGCAACAACAACTTGCAGAAACTTAACAGCTGACTGGGATTTTCACAGCTTGCAGCGAATGTAATTGGCTGTGTTTTATAAATGTGAAACTCATATATAAATGCATTACCTCCAGACTGACATATTTCAGCCTGTTTATTTCTGTTAATTTTAATGGTACCTACTTACAGCTAACAAAAACTAAAATGTCAGTTTCTCAGAAAATTAGAGAACAACAAAAAAGAAGTTTTTAAAAACGCATGTTAAAGAGGCCCAGTCACGTACTAGACTCCTTTAAAGTGCATCAACAGATTTCTACCCCAGTAGCTCTCTCTGGTTGCATTAAAAGGCTTTGCGATTAAATTATCCTGCCCTGCTGACTAATAATAATAATAATAATATTTAATGTCATTGCAACATACATTCCAATGAAATTTGTTCTCTGCATTAAACCCATCGCCTTGGGGAGCAGTGGGCTGTGCAAGAATCCTTTCAGGCTCAAAAAGGACTAAGTAAACAATATCAAGATGAACACTTTCTCTCATTTTACACTGAAAGCTGTTAAGGTTTCAGCGTCCATCCATCCATCCCACTGAAGTTAAAAATATTTTTTATTAACGTGTTCTCCTTGCCCCCGCCATTGGCTGAGGCAAAAGATCTTATATAAAGGTGTAAATTTAAACTCTGTGACTGAAGACAGCCAGAACAAGGGGCGCCGACAGCCTGGGAGTCCGCGCAAAATCAAACCGATAAAAATAATTTCACTGCAGTAAAAAATCTTTTTTATTACCATGTTCTCCTCGCCCCCGCCATGGCTGGGGCAAAAGATCTCATATAAAGCTGTACATTTTAACTATGACGAAAACATCCAGAGGGAGCAGCGGTGTGGTTTGGCATTGGTGGCCGCTACACGGAGCTCGGACACCAGGAAACCCCTGGAAGCTCGCTCGGCTGAGAGAGCCAAAGCTTGCGAGCTAAATGGTTTGTCTCCGCCTCTCTCTCTCTCAAACATACAGTTTCAAAGAAGATAGCAGAGGAACTATGCTTTATTATATTATTAGACGTGTGATCCATATATTTATCCCGGTGGATTATTAACCAAGACAATCTTGCATAGGCTATACAGTTATAGAAACATTATTTGTATTTTTTCTTTTATTTATGTTTCATTTATAATGAATTCTTTTATTTGTTGTGCCATGTCAGGACGTGACAGACTGCATTTCCCATGATGCATGGTGGTCAAAATGGCCACCAACTCCCATCATGCAACGCGGCCCAAAATGGCCGGCGCCCTAGCAACCGATAACGTTGCTAGGGTAAAGTTGATAAAACTCGGTTGCACCCCGCAATCGATCTTCTTCCCTGGCGCCCTGCCAACCGAGAAGACACACAGCTGTTTAACTCCGTTGGGAAAATCCCACGCCACGTGCTCGAGTTTCTCGCTGGACCGAGATTTTTTCGAAGCAAAACTATTCCCTGTACAGACAGGAGGTCGACTCAAAAAGGTACCTTTAATTCCCTCTGATCAAATACTGGAAGCCGCCTTATCTCCCAGTGATCGAGAGAGGACGACGCGTTGTTTGGCCCAACAAGCGTCTAGGAGCCCAGAGAGAGAGAGAAAGACGAAGGAACTCTCTCAGTCTGGTCCCCGCTGCAGCCTGCGGACCCTGCGGTCGTCAAGACGCGTTCAGGACGTCGCGTGATCCGGAGCGCTCCGGACCGAAGCCGGGACTTTCACTCCGGACCACCTCAAAGTAACGGGGTTCTCCCCTTTTATTTCTGTCTCACCAACAGGGTGTTTAGAAGTGCCTGGGCAGACGTAGAAATTTGTAGGCTTAGGTTAATGCTTTTATTCCACGACGAAGTTGGAATTATTTTGCTGAATATTTTCTTTGTATGTGCATGCATTTTACATTTGATTTTGCTGTGTTGATTGTGGTTTATCTATAACCCCGCCGTGGGTCACTGTTTCAGTTCTTTTCATCTTCCTCCATGCTTTTCCCCCCTTTTCTTTTGCTTCTCCTTATCAGAGAATTTGATCGCTTTGTTTGAATCTTAGTTCGCGGTTTCTCTTTGAACCAGAGCGTAAACCACTCCCTCTCGGAGCGAGGTACCACCTCACCTTAGCGTAAGCGCGGTGACATCATTAAGACCTCCCCTCACGCTTCACGCAAATTTGCAGAGCATACGTCATCATAGTCGCCATCTTGGGAGGGTGTCGGATGACTGCACTGTAGGTAGCTTAGCTGATAGCTTTGTAAGGCATCAAAGCGTCCGGTAGGACTCTCAAAGCTGTTCTGTCTGTCAATGCTATGTCAAATGCCGATGTTCTGAATGTGGTTTAAACAACCGTGAGCTGAACTAAGAGTTGCAACCGCTCATTTTAATCCATTTGTTTTTCTTTCCTTTCGTTTTGTTTGTTTTGTTTATTCTTTTATCTCCATATATATTTTGCGTGTTAGTTAGTAGTGAGTAAGATTTCCAAAGTCGTTGAATCAGAGAATTACTGTAACAGGGAATTGCTTTTGGTTCAATAAAACACCACTGCGGAATAGACATTGTTTTGTGTTCAATCCAATTCATAGTTGTATGGTTATTCAGAAATCAGAGCTAACCTCCTTTGGAGTTAACATCTGACATTAATACAGAGACAATATCATTGGATGGTGATAGACGAATAAGGATTTAAACTCTAATTGCAGTTACATTGGGGTTCTCACAGCTGCCGGATAAACCTCGTCGGTCACAAGTCCGACAAGATCATTTATCCCAGCATAAATGAGTTCATAACAGCAAATTAACTAATGCATTAGTGGTATAAATACTTACAAGCTTATAGCTAACATCACCACCATTTGAACTATATTTTGTTGTAGCGGAATTTTGAGTTGAATGATTTATTATTTAAATTATAATGCCAAATTATAAATAATAATAATAATAAGCATATTCAACCATCTTCTGGCATAACATTTACTGGCGTCCCTGGGTGGGCTAGTCTACTTATTTGGCGTTCCTTTAGACTAAACTGAATAACCAGCAACTTATGAATTTAATGAACACAATCTACATTCCAGCATTTTGACTGCTCACCTTGCCAAAAGGGCTATTCAGTCATAATTGATTAAGGAAGTACTCCTACTAAATATGTACGTGTTTGTGGTGGTTTGAGGTTGTTAACCTGAGGTTTGAATATTGATTTCTAAACCTGGAGTTAGTTAGACTGAACTGACTAGAACGTACAGCGCCTCCAGCGCCTGCTACTGATCAGTCATCTCCTGTGTCGTGTTCTGCTTTGAAAAGAGAGACCTTGCCTCCATCTGGTGGACGTGTGTGTAATTGCATCATAATTGTTTTGATGAGGGAAACGATTCCCCATCTGCTGGACATTGTGTGTAATTACAGCTCAGTCTTCCCAAAAGTGAAGGGCACCCTGCCTCCATCTGGTGGCCAGGATAGGTAGTTGCAGTCACGGTTAAAAATTCAGGTGAAAGCACTCGGCTTCCCTGAATGGATATTTGAATGTCAGTTTCTTAAAACTTTCTTTATGGTTACTCCTTTTAATAATTTTTGTCAACTTATTATAATTTTTTTATTCCTTTGAATTCTTTTTTAAACTTTTAATTTTTGTTAAATTATTTTTCTTTCTTTTCCCCCTTCTGCTCATCATAAGTGGTCAAAGTTGATCTGTGATTTTGAAACTAAGGTTGCAATTTAGCGGTTTTTAACTGTCATTCTTTGCCACCTCTGAAGTTCCAAACACTTAGCTATTTTCCACACATGTGTAGAGCACCTGTTCTTAAATAACTTGCATCACAAACAAAGCCACAGCTTTATCACTTAATTACTGGCCGAAAGGTTAGTGGTCCATGTCACTCACAGTGAATATTCTCAAAGTTAAACAAGCATATTAACCGTTTCCTAAACATAGGAGTTGTAAGTCGCAGGGTTGATTTTCCCCTGCGCAGCCTAATTAAACGCACGTATTTGACCACACTTCCTGCAGTAAAGTGTCAGTCGTAGTGCGAGTCGCTGTTGACAGTTAGTGAAGCCACTTAACAGTTGTTGTTAGCAGTTGTTGTTTAGCGCTGAGCTAAACTAAAGTGTATGCGTTGTTGCTTAGTGCTAAGCTAGAATACAGCGTTGTTGTTTGTTGTCTGTTGTCTAGCGCCAAGCTAAACTACAGTGTTATTTGATTGCTGTTGTTGTGTAGTGCTGAGCCACAGTTGTTGTGCTGCTGTCCATAGCTGACAAAGAATGGATAGTAAAGGTTCTTCAGTCAAAGGAGCTGAAGGTCCACAATCCTCCATTGGAATGGAGGCTCAGGGTGTCATTAGCTCACTGCTTAAAATGACACCGGAGGACCAAGACCGCTTAAATCAGTTTAACATAGAGGACTGTGAGAGGAAAATTCAGGAATTGGTGGAGGAGGTTCAAAGCAAGCCAAAGGATAGATTGGTAGCAGATGTCTTTGGTGAATTATCTGCGTTATACCACCGAAGGTTAACGCTAGAGACCGATCTGCGTAACAGAGAGGTTGAGATGCGGATCGCAGCTGAGGAAAGAGCTAGGGAGCTAGAACAGAGAAGTGTTCAGGGCAGCTGTCATCTCACAGAGGAGCGAGAGGAGGATCTCATTAGCTTGCAGCCAGAAGGATCTGAGGGGAAACATGGGGATCACACCTGGAAGACATTGGATGAACTGGGCCCTCAGACACCTTCTGAGCGAGGGGTAAGCGAAGGTCAGGACAGATATAGCAGTGTGATACGGAAAGAAATGCCTAAACAACTTACGGTGGCAATCAGGACTGATCCACATGATGTGAATCATGGGAAAACACCTGCTTCCCACCTGACCCCTGACACTGTCTGCTATGATCCTTTCCCCCCACCAGGGCGACGGGAGCACCGTTCCTGGGACACAGGTAAACCCCACTCCTCTGAACTGCGTCCACGGACAGGAGTTCATGACAGGGAGGGTCCCCCGGCGTCCCACGAACGGCCGCCGATGCCAGGTAGGTGGTCAGAACCAGAGCCCCCCTGCTATCGTGGTTACCGCAGGCAGGAGTCGTCAGGAGAGGACTCAGATGGACCAGCCCCGATCCCTGAACAGGGACTGCGGATGCGTCAGCTTGAGTCCCTGGCCCGAGACATAGAGCGTTTTGATCCTAGCAATACAGAATCCACCATTGATGACTATCTCAGAGAGGTAGAGCGCTGTCTGCTAGACTTATATAGCCCCTCGGCTCGAGAAAAATTGAAGCTTATCTGGAAAACCACGTCCAGAAGTGTCCATGTTTTCATAGAAAGCCTCCCTCCAGCTACACGTGACCGTTACTCAGCTCTTTGTCAGGCTTTAAGAGAAGAATATTCTGTGTTCACAGACCCAGCTTCTGCGACTCTTGGAGCTTTTGCAATTCAGCAAAAGAGAACTGAAGCGCCCAAGGAGTATTACCGCCGTTTACGGGCTGCTTACTTTCAGGGACGAAATGCTCCCGGCTTGGAGGAAGACCACACTTTCAAATCTTTGTTCCTCCATAATCTTCATGAAAGCGTGCGTTATGAGGTTACCATGCATTGTAGAACCAAGAGACTTACCATGCAGGAAATCAGGAAATACGCGCAGGTGGCATGGGAAACACGTGTCCGGCCCAACAAAGGAGCCGACAGTGATAAAAAGGTTCTACAGATTCAGATCGAACCAGAAAAGAGGTTAGGTCTGGAGGGACATGAAATGCCTCCCTTCAAACCTAAAACTAAATTTGGTTCCAAGAAGCAACATGGTTTTGAGCCGCAGCAGAAGAAAGCTTCTCATGATAGGAGAGGTCAGCATGACAGCATGGAAGGTGAGAGGTTTCAAAAATGGCACAGGCCAGATCCAGCCCGACACGGTAAGCAAACTGACAGGTTGGAAAAGCAGAAAGGCACACATGACAACAAAGGCTGGAACCTGCGCATGGAGGAGTCAATGAGAAAGGAGATGGAGGAGACTTTTCGCAGGTTGCTAGCCGACACAGTGCGTCAGATCGCGCCGCAGCCGTCCTCGCCACCATCCAATCCTGCCGACCCTCCTGGGAAACCAGGCCCAAAACCCACGTCAGCATGACTAGGCGTGGACCAGGCTCCCCCTTTTAACAGAGTTTATCTGATTAAGTGGGGGAACCAACCAAAAATTCACCAACAACCTTCTAAGATCCCATCAGCAGGTGATCAGAAAACCCCTTTTCTAAGGTTTTTAGGTGAACTAAACCATCGTGAAAACGCGCATCGCTTATACTGCTCGACAGTTATAGGAGGATGTGTCACAGCAAATGCTCTGTTAGACACAGGTTCCGAGATCAGTCTAATATGCTCAGATTTGTTTGATGAGGTGACCAGAGCTATGGTGTCCCTTGGGAAACCGTTCCAGGTGGAGACCTGTAACGTGGGCATCACCAGCTACACTCAGGATCAGTCATGCATCACCAAACGGGCGTGGTTAGACATCACTTTCGGTGACATGACCCTTGTTCACCCCATCTACATCTGTACTTTAGACACGGAACCTTTTCTTGTGGGTCAGGATCTGTTGAACAGGTTAGCTCCACTCATTGACTGCCATCATGGTCATCTTTGGGCCCAAGTGGGGACTCCCAAGCCTCTTACTTCTGGAAGTGGACCGTCCGTCCCTATCAACCAGGTGACCTGCTCAGAAGAGTCCAAAGAACTCTTGGCACCATTTCTGCCTTCAACAGAGCCGATTTCCAAATCCTCTGACACACCACCGCTTCTCAGCGATCAGAGAACTTCTCTCTGCAGCCACACATCTTTCCTTTGCTCACTTAAACACTCTGGAGTTGAACCCTATAACCCCAGAGTGGCGGAAGGTGTGCACCTGGAAAGCACATTCATGCCAGACGTGCTGCTGGCTCTTTGGTCAGAGAAATCTGCGATCAGCAGAGATCTGTACAGCTCTCTGTGCCGTGAAAAGCCCCATCTGGCTGAAACAAAACACAGCCACTATTTGCTCTCAGCAGACTGGCCTCGCCGGCTTCTGAAAGCAACGGGGGTGTGCATACTTTATGCACAGATTGGCACAAGGCAGCTCTCTCATCCTTTCAGCATTGTGGAGAATTTACATCCTCCAGTGTTTGTTGGTGCTGATTTTCTGGTACGGCTAGGTGCACAGCTGGACACTTGCAATCAGGTCCTGTGGGCTCAGGCTCACGTGACCCCAAGTTCCTTCCTGGGCACCCCTGAAGTCATGCGATCAGGGCAAACAATCCCACAAACACACCTGACTTACAGCCTAGGTAGTGCAATTCCAATATTTGTAAATCCTGACAACTTGGAGATAGGATTTATGCTAAACCTTCCCATCATTGAAAGAGCTAACGTGTATAGGCTTAAATCAGTATTGAATGTCGGTTTTTGGCAAGGTGAGACCCACGTACACCTACAAACCCCCTCGATGCTAGCCTATCATGATGCCGACCCCAAACTTTATTTAGTCCCTAATTGGGATTTGTGTACCAAAACCAAGGACATCCACTGGGTATGTCCAAGCAATCCATTTTCTGTTCCTCACCTCAAGGTGCTGTAGTCCACATTGGAAACATGGTTCTGCATCACCTTGACGTTGACAAATATGACTCAGAGATTGAAATAATAGATGTCTTTAAGAGATACAATTTCAGCATTGATGTCGGCATTGAAAGACAGCTTTTACGTGCAGGCACCCAGCTGATTAAATTCAGTCTCACTCCATCAGAGTTGAGCTCGGTCCCTCTGCTTCGCTTCCCCAGAGCTACAGAGTCGACCGACACTCACATTATGACCATTATTGTGGTTCTCCTTGTATTTGGATGGGCCATCACTACTGCGATGGCATATGCAGCATACAAGCAGATCAAACAGTTGCAAACCAGGATTGACACCCTCACCTTCGTCGCCCCCAGGTTCGTAACATCAGCTCCTCAAAGGCCACAAGCTGATTAGACTACGAACCGCTGTCTCTCTCCTTTCCCTTTTCCCTCTCTCCTTTCTTTGGTTCAAAGTTCAAACCTGATGACCAATGAATGTATTGACAATGGTGATTGTGAAGTTTGCATTTTCTTTTTTTTTATTTTACTTATTGTTTGCCTTATTAGCCAATAGACATTACTAGCTATAGCTTAGTCTGCCCAGGCTAGGTCACTGACCCAGGCACAATAAATGCTTTGTTTTTTCCCTTCCTCTTGGATGATGAACTGAACTGCATGAATCCCGAAGGACTACTAGAAAGACTATTAGGTTGTTCCACTCATGCACAACGGATCTTCGTCACGCCAGAATGGACTTGGTTGTAGCTTTAAAGACTGTGACCAGCATCCCACTCTTCAAAGCTAAAGGGGGGTATGTTGTGCCATGTCAGGACGTGACAGACTGCATTTCCCATGATGCATGGTGGTCAAAATGGCCACCAACTCCCATCATGCAACGCGGCCCAAAATGGCCGGCGCCCTAGCAACCGATAACGTTGCTAGGGTAAAGTTGATAAAACTCGGTTGCACCCCGCAATCGATCTTCTTCCCTGGCGCCCTGCCAACCGAGAAGACACACAGCTGTTTAACTCCGTTGGGAAAATCCCACGCCACGTGCTCGAGTTTCTCGCTGGACCGAGATTTTTTCGAAGCAAAACTATTCCCTGTACAGACAGGAGGTCGACTCAAAAAGGTACCTTTAATTCCCTCTGATCAAATACTGGAAGCCGCCTTATCTCCCAGTGATCGAGAGAGGACGACGCGTTGTTTGGCCCAACAAGCGTCTAGGAGCCCAGAGAGAGAGAGAAAGACGAAGGAACTCTCTCAGTCTGGTCCCCGCTGCAGCCTGCGGACCCTGCGGTCGTCAAGACGCGTTCAGGACGTCGCGTGATCCGGAGCGCTCCGGACCGAAGCCGGGACTTTCACTCCGGACCACCTCAAAGTAACGGGGTTCTCCCCTTTTATTTCTGTCTCACCAACAGGGTGTTTAGAAGTGCCTGGGCAGACGTAGAAATTTGTAGGCTTAGGTTAATGCTTTTATTCCACGACGAAGTTGGAATTATTTTGCTGAATATTTTCTTTGTATGTGCATGCATTTTACATTTGATTTTGCTGTGTTGATTGTGGTTTATCTATAACCCCGCCGTGGGTCACTGTTTCAGTTCTTTTCATCTTCCTCCATGCTTTTCCCCCCTTTTCTTTTGCTTCTCCTTATCAGAGAATTTGATCGCTTTGTTTGAATCTTAGTTCGCGGTTTCTCTTTGAACCAGAGCGTAAACCACTCCCTCTCGGAGCGAGGTACCACCTCACCTTAGCGTAAGCGCGGTGACATCATTAAGACCTCCCCTCACGCTTCACGCAAATTTGCAGAGCATACGTCATCATAGTCGCCATCTTGGGAGGGTGTCGGATGACTGCACTGTAGGTAGCTTAGCTGATAGCTTTGTAAGGCATCAAAGCGTCCGGTAGGACTCTCAAAGCTGTTCTGTCTGTCAATGCTATGTCAAATGCCGATGTTCTGAATGTGGTTTAAACAACCGTGAGCTGAACTAAGAGTTGCAACCGCTCATTTTAATCCATTTGTTTTTCTTTCCTTTCGTTTTGTTTGTTTTGTTTATTCTTTTATCTCCATATATATTTTGCGTGTTAGTTAGTAGTGAGTAAGATTTCCAAAGTCGTTGAATCAGAGAATTACTGTAACAGGGAATTGCTTTTGGTTCAATAAAACACCACTGCGGAATAGACATTGTTTTGTGTTCAATCCAATTCATAGTTGTATGGTTATTCAGAAATCAGAGCTAACCTCCTTTGGAGTTAACATCTGACATTAATACAGAGACAATATCATTGGATGGTGATAGACGAATAAGGATTTAAACTCTAATTGCAGTTACATTGGGGTTCTCACAGCTGCCGGATAAACCTCGTCGGTCACAAGTCCGACCAGATCATTTATCCCAGCATAAATGAGTTCATAACAGCAAATTAACTAATGCATTAGTGGTATAAATACTTACAAGCTTATAGCTAACATCACCACCATTTGAACTATATTTTGTTGTAGCGGAATTTTGAGTTGAATGATTTATTATTTAAATTATAATGCCAAATTATAAATAATAATAATAATAATAAGCATATTCAACCATCTTCTGGCATAACATATTGTTTACTATTTCTTGCAGATTTCTTTAAAGTGTCACCAAAAACATAAAGGCTTGAGGTGTATCAATCTGTGTATGATTCTAATATATGAGCTTCACTTTTTGAATTCAGTGACTGAAATAAATCAGGTTTTGGATGACACTAATTTAATGAGATGTTCTTGTAAATGTCCGATTCCTTCGTTTCAAACAAGCACACAGACCAGGAACATCTGTTGCTACAATAGATCGGCTGAAATCACTGATAAAAGCAGGCAACACACAGCGAGAAAGGGAACAAATATGGAAAAATCTGATTTAAAAAAATCAAAAGGAGGAGCAGACATGCTGTCAATTAATATATTTAGTGGCAACAAATGAATCACTGCGTGAGCCACATTATTGTCTATTTCTGGGAGGCACAACAATGTAAGGCACTCCTAAAAATAATAGGGTGACAAATTAATAGCACAGATAATCTGCGTAAGTGTGGATAACAGCTTCATTTCACTGCCTCACACACAGTAAGACAAACAACATGCAGGGGAATACGACAATGCATGCTCAGACACACACACGATTTGAAATCCCAAGAGGTTAGTCTCAAACTGTACATCTGATGCAATAGTTAGCAACATCCCTGCAGACTGCCACCGCCTTTACCTCCAGGATTCATCTACGAGGGGGCCGTGAGCCTCAAAAAGAATAACGCAACGGCCCTTCTGCGCACACAGCAAGCTGATCAGCTGCTGCAGAGGAGAAAACCTATCTTTCCAAAGCGGGGTCTTTATATGAATGTGTTTTTTTTTGTCAATTTATGTGAACTCTTTGTTAATGTAGTGGGTAATCACTACCTTATTCACTCACTACTTGGAATCAGTGACAACTCAAGTAAAGGAGAAGCTGTGCAGAGATAAAGGTGCTTTCGAGAAGTTCACATCTTTTTTTCTTTTTTTTTTTCATTTTCCTGAAACTTCTCACTTCTGCTTTCGACAAGATCAGCCACGTCCCTTTTAGAGCATGTGGTGAAGCTGTCGGATTCAGAAATAGCCTGCATGGTCAGTGTACATGTGTGAGAGCAATTGTTCACATTGTGCATCTTTATAGCTACAGCCTTATCTACATCTCAACAGAATAAGGGTTACACCTTTACCTTCCCACCAACCCCCAACTTCTAGAAGAACAAATAGGCCTTTGTAACAAAAGTCACTGGCTTCAAGTGTGTCAAGGGGCTTGTGGTCTAGCAGCGTGTTGATGAAGTACATATAAAAATAATTTTGCCTTAAGTGAGAATAAAATGAAAGGTAACTTGCTGTTAAAATGCATCTCATGTAAACTGTGTGTATTTCCAGGGAATTGAGAAAAGGGATTTATCAAAAACTGGATAAAAATTAAAAAGCACATTTTATATTACGAAGCTTCAATGTAATGTACAGCTGACCCGATCCCATCTTGGACACGAGGAATTCTAGGAATGTCCAATCTAGTCATGCAGGGAGAGAAAAATCTGTGTTATTCATCAAGTCTCCTCAGTTTAAATACTTTATTCTACCTGCAATAGCTAATGTCCTGCTGAAAAGACCAGCAGTAATCCTTTAATCTCTTCACGAGAATGGCTGTTCATATTACAGGATAAGAAGTAGGCTAATCTAAAGGTAGACGGGGGCCTTTTATCATATCTACACACGTGTTTATGAGGCAATAATTTTGCAGCCAGTTTCTGAAGGCAAACTACATAGCAGAATACATAGTGGCATGCATGAATGTAGTGTCATCCGAGTGAGTTTGGAAAAAAGCTCTTACATCATTTTATGTACAACATCCATTTAGCATATTTTGGACGTGCAGTTTGTCAAACCAAGTCAAACACCTGATTTGATGTGATGTATGTGGGGTGATTCATTTTTTCCTAATTCATTGATTTCAGTTGTTTATAACCAAAAGGCACATGAAGGGCAAGATGTGGACGTATTCAATAAACAGCTCCCTCCATATTGACGGGAACCCCCATTTTTAAAGCCTTAAAATAAATAGATTTTTCATTACAATCTCACTGTAATAATTTAAGAAATACCCAACCTTTGAGTACATTAGGAAAAATCATGGTGCATGGCAAATTGTTTCTCAATATCGCCGGGGCCACATCTAATGGCACCCTAACATATCTTGTAAAAGGAGTGCAACCCGAGCATTTTCGGTAATTTATACTTTACTTTTTAGGTTGATCAGAATTAACTTTTCAACTGTAATCCATGTCTTACTGTTTCCCTTGTATATAAATATGACATGATACTGAAGCACATTTCTCTTGACCATACTTAGAATTGTGATAGGCAAGAGAGCATGCCGTTGAAATAACGCTGGTGCACGTTAATCTCAAAGCCGGAAATGCCTTAAATATAGCTACTCGAATAAACTTGCTCATTTCAATCAAATTGAAACGTAAGTAGAAAGTTTAAAATACCTGCTGTGATGAACAAGTTTTGAAGAGTACGGACGTTAAAGACACAACGCACAGTGATGAGGAGGGTGAGAGAGGTGAACAAAAGGTTCAAAGTTCACAGTATAGCCAGGAGGACATTTAGACAGGACTTAATGGGACAGTAGTCGTGGGCCCCAAGGTTTCGAGGATCCCAAGAAAGTTCTAAGCCCACGTCACTGTGAGCGGCTTCTGTTTCATGGATTTTGTGTATACTCAACGTGCAACTTCTTGAACACGGTGACAATTAAAAGTACAGTTTGGACATAATAATACCAGCAAGCTTATACATCACCACGGCACATTCCGACCTGTAATAACAATAGGGGCAATGTTTTTTGTATGGAAGAAGACATTTCTAAAGTTTATGCCAAGTTTATAAGGAACATTTTAGAAAGCATAAATACAAGAACCGTCTTGTAAAAGCTCTATTTTCATGTAAACAAGGTTAACAATCAATGAACTAAATTTGTATTTCACTATCCAGTTATTATACATAACAGCTCCCCTCCATATTGACGGTGTGTGTGTGTGTATATATATATATATATATATATATAGCAACTAAGGCATTAGGTCCCAAAAAGGAGTCAAGCACAGGGGACTTCTTCCTCATACATTTGGCCCTTCATTTTAAGAATTTTTCCATTATTATTATTCTGTTGAAACACCTTACCAGGGGTGCCTACATGTGAAGATGGTCTATCTTCACATTCATTGAAAACAAAAGTGGATGAAAACTGATCATAAATCATTAAGATAAATTAAGTCAACAAAAACATTTAACTAGAACAAATTAGTCTATACATTTTCAAAAGATGTAACTCATTTAAGATTACTTTATGAGTAAACTATTATTTATCAATCCAAATTACAATTGTCACAGAAAAAATAGATACTGATACTATTTTATTTGTGTCATATAACAAATACGTGACACAGAAGTTATATCATGTGCTCTTTCACTGTTTCATGTCTTGGCTCAGCGCGCTCTCCAATGGATCCGCCGAGTCATTGTTTCCGACGGTCCAGGAGAAAAAGTCCTTTGTTGCCGCGAACTTTTAATCTGGGGATTTAAAGCCCATCACATGCTCAGACGGAGCAGCGGGGCGCCCTGCCACTTCGAGCTCAAATCCGCATCGAGGAGGAAAAGTTTTCCTGCGGACAGGACAGCCGGCCGATCATTGGAGGCGCGCAGCGATGCCAGCAGCGCACGGCGCAGGACCGTAGGGACACTTGGGAGTCCCGCTGGGAGGACAACGGGAAACTTCGCTGTTCACTTCCAGGATAAACATGGCGCTCAAGTACAGCCAGCGATCTTTAATTGTTCTGTCTTTACTGGGGGTGCTGTCGGCCATCATGGCCGTACTATCGGTGATCTTGATATTCCAGCTGCAGTCCCAGCAGGCGGCGGTGAAGGAGCCCACCACCGCCGCCTCCTACTCGTTCATACCCGCTGACGTCTGGGCCGCCCTGCTGCCGGTCTCCACAGTGCTCTCGGCGCTGTCCCTCACCCTCAACTTGAGCTCCGTGGTCGTGTGTCTCCTCCACAGCTACTTTTCCACGGAGGTCTGCAGAGGGGATCAGGACACGGAGAGGTATTTGGCCTGCAGCAGCTCAGCCAACTGCCTCAAGGCGCAGTCGGTTCCGTCCAGTTGTGGCGCAGATTTAAGCCTTCGTTTATGGCTAATTAGAGCATTAATAAAGCCCGTTGAAGGAGTATTTGAACTGTGTTTAAACTAGGAGAGATTCGCTTTGTCGCTGGAAAGTTAAATTCACGAGTTTTAACACGCAAACTGCCTTGTTTACCAGACAGTAGAAAGACTCCAGTGTTACTGCGGGGGAAAAAAATTGTTTAGCAATTTGATTGAACGCTGAAAATCCCCATTTTAAAGGTCTTGAAGATGGAACTGTAAAGAAGTAGAGCGTTTGTTATTAAAGTTGCTATGTACCTTTAGGGAACTTAAATAGTTCCCATAAAGTCTCATTGTTTATATTGGAACTAGCCCTCAGAGAACCTTTCAGGAACGCCCTTTAAATGGTTTGTTAAGGCTTCAGATGCAAGAAACATTCTCCTAATGATCTCTAAAGGTTCTATTTGGGAAGCTGAAATTAACCTTTCGGGATCTTTTAGGGAACATTCCCCGAAGGTTCTCTAAAGGTTACATTATGACAAGTGCAGATCACCTGAAGGGAACATTTTGTTTTTGCGAGGAAAATCTGACATGCTAGCCTTGGTTATTCTTTAAGTCTTCAATAGGTTCGTTAAAGGTTCTCTGACGATTAAACTGTAAAGACTGATCATTCCCTGAAGGTTCATTACAGATTGGCTAATTTAAAAATTACAGATAGCCTTTAAGGAACCTTACCTGTTCAAGGTTCCTCAAAGGTTACATAAAAGTCATCGACAACTTTTAAGGAACCTATTAAAAAAACACCTTCCCTGTTATCAGAAACTCTCACTGTATAAACTAACCTTTCAGAAACATTCGCTAAAAGTTCCCTTAAGGTTACAAAATCATGAACTTTCAGAGTAATTCCTCAGTGTTCTATGAATTTCGGCTAATTGTTTTAAACTTTAGGGAACATTCCAGTAAGGTTAGTGTTTGCCGGGAAAAGTCTGGTATGCTAGCTTAGCCTAATGTTTGTTTTTTAAGGTTCCCTAAACGTTCTCTAAAGGTTACATATGGAAGTTGACGGATATCTAAAGAGAACTTGCCACAATCCTTTCCTGAAAGTTGCGCTTTGAGGGAACTTTTCCTAAAGGTTCTCAGGTGGTCAGATAGAATTTACCTCCAGACAACGTTCCCTGAATGTCCTTTGAGGTTCATACGCAGCCTAAACTTTGGGAAACATTCCCTGGAGGTTCTGGTAAGGTTAGTGATTGCTTTTAGCCTTTTAGTATTAAATGCATCTTTTTGCAATAATTCTTGAATATAAATTGATTTGAATATAAACCAACTTACAGAAGGTTAAACATCACCAGAAGACACTGCCTTAAACATGACAAGTCCCTGGAGTTAGGCACTTATTTTAATCTTTCAATATATCTGAAGCCCTGCTTCACATCCTACATTGGTTTCTCTTTTCTATTCAAAACACTTGCTAACAAAACAAACAAAAATAAGCTGCTTGCATGCGTTTCTCCTCGTGCCCACACAATCTTCTTTCATTGTTAATGCAACTAACCACAGCCTGGTTCTGGATACTAAACTTAACCTTTATACCTAAGTGTTAAAGAAAAGATGGTTTAAGAGGTGTAAATTGTGTGTCAGAAAGAGACCGCCACCCACAGAAACACACACACACACTACAGATCCCATCTAAACAATGGCCTTCCTCTTATTATGCACCCAGCACACGGCCTCTAGCTGGCCCTTCCCACGTCAGTATCAACACCAAAGCCTGGGATCCTCCCTGGTCCAGGCTTTGGTGAATAAAAGGAGAAATAATTACTTGTGTCACAGTATGCATGTATAAAAACAAGCAAATAACCAGAAATCGCATGTTTACAATAGACAAGAAAAACTTTTCTGGGAAAACAAATGCATCAACACAAAGATAATGTTCCATCTTTATTAACGGAGCATAAAAAAAAAAAAAAACAGAGTGCAAACATGGGTGCTGAAATGGGATCTCTTTCAACAGAGCCGACTGGTTCCTTCTGGATAGCAGAGCTATACGGCATGTGGCTATTGGACTATTCTGCCTGGGGGTTTCAGTCTATTTGGCAGGTAAGGACAATGGACAGAAAACAAACATGTTCACAACGTTCAGTTACTAGTATTTACTGTTAAAGTGTCTATCCCTAAATTTGACATGTTTGATCATCCTTAGACATCTATCTGTACCTAAAAAACCCATAAAAATGAAAACTAGCATCCACAGCAACGCTGTTAAAGTGGATTTTCAGCAACAGAGGCATACCAGCGCTGCTGCTTTTCCTCTAATCCTGCCGTCCAGTTGCAGAGAACAATGCATTCTTTGAGCAGCCATGACTTCAGTGTTTCTAACGCTGAAGCTGGCAGTGCTGGAGTACCCCGCTCCACAGAGTGACTTGTACTTTAGCAGATGGGTGGTGGTGGAGGGGGTCGCTTCATTGTGATGCTTGGTTGCCTCCCCTTGACCCCACTTCAGTCGAATGGTAGACGTGCAAGAGTACGTCGAGGCCAACTCAGGATGTCGCATTACATCCCAGAGCTGTGCCTCTCCCCCCCTTCCTTCAACATTCCTGGGTCCATAGTCCGTTTCCTGCAGGCAAACAGGATATCAGTGAGAAAAGCAGCTTTCATTATGTGTTTAGTTCACGGTTATCTCGCCCTTTAATGACTTCTATTGTTTACTGGTTGTGTATAAAAGTACTTTCTGCATGGGTAAATCTTCAACCTTTCTACGACCTTCTCCTCTTTCTTGGCAGCAATGTCCATCTTCATGCTCCTGATATTCGAGATGGAAACAGGTATCGCCAGCGCCTGCGTACTCTCCTCTGGGATCATGATCCTGCTGGTGGCGGTGATGCACTCCCTGGTCAAAGCTTCCCAAGGCGCCAAGCACTACAAGGGCGACCTAGCCGACACCCTCTATCAAAACGACCACGGCAGCACGCCCATCTCACGGCCCTGTGAGCTCAGAGTCGGGGTGGACAAACCACGGATTCACCGCAGCCAGTCTCATATCCAGCATCCGATCTCCTACCCGCCGTGCGGCAACATCAGGCAGCGAGAGCTTTATCAGCAGCAGTACTCCCCCACCGAAGGCTCTCAGAGCCAATCTAGTGATAAGGATGGCTTCAGCGGTGGCGGGAGCTGCCCTCGCATGCACCGGACCTTGTCCACTGAGTCTGGCTTGCTGCAGGCTCAGGTGAAACCCTGGAACGGGGTCAACAACGAGATGAGGAGCGTTTTAGCTCGCAAATCAGGGATTTCGGCAAAAGACTCAACCCTCGTGTGAGCCGCGGCTCTTTTCAGAGGACAATGATTAGAGAACTGATACATGACCGCACGTGAGTGGTACATGTGAAACCCCACAGCAGAGGGAAAGCTCTCAGTTTCTTCAATGTACAAATGACAAGTTTATCCTGTATGGCTGCATTCAAAAAGGCCCGGGTTTTAAAATGGTCAGTTCAGGTTATGCAGTTAACATCAAAACCTAATGCAGCAGTTTATTTGACACAGGCATCGACTGGTATTAGATTCCTACAGTATGATAACCTGAATGAAAAACGCCCAGGTCTTACAGTATCGTGTAATTTACACCACAAAAATAAAACAAGAATTTATTATGATGAAATTGCTTTCATATAAAACTGAAAAGCAACAATTAAAAACAAATCAATTACAGTAACATTTTTTAGATATACCAGTGGTGCCAAAGTTGGGGCCCTTGACCCCACATAGGCTGAAAAATCAACAAGCAGGGAGTCTTGAGATCCTCTCCAGGAATCAAACAATATAATTAAATTGATCATTTAAAGCCATGAATCTTAGAGGTGATTAAAAAAATACTTAAAAATAGATCAAAAATAATATTTTCCCTGTTGATGTTGTTTTTAATAGTCCTGTATAATTGACATGGTAGCACATTTGAGCTCAAAATGACTCATACCCCTGACAGATTTAGATTTAGGGTAATCCTTGAATTTGGCCAACAGGTGTCTTGTGACTGGGAGTAATATTAACATTTAGGAGCGGTCCAGCCAGAGTCCTGACTGGATTCTGATAGAGAATATGTGCAGGGAGATAAAGATTAGCGTCATGGCAAGGAGGCCTTCCAACCTCAAAGACCTGCAGCTCATCACCAAAGACAAAGGATCAAAATAGCAGCGGGAACATGGAAAAGCTGATCAGCAGTTTTAAGAGAAGTTGAATTTCCACAATACCCAAAACGTGGCAAAAAGGATTTTTCCGTCAGTTAACAAAAAGGGTATAAATAACGTGAGTTTTTCATGATTATCAAAATAAAAACTTGTTTTTTTAAAAACATTTTTTTCCATTATCTTGTGAGAGGTGCAGGTCTCATTTCCCATCAAAACAAATATCTTGGTTGAGTGAAAATAATTTTGCACCTAAATCTGCCAGGAGTATGAATAGTTTTGGGCTTAACTAAGATTTGGGACCACAAGTCTCTTCCACTTTTGTTTTATTTCATGAGTCAGAAACTGACAATTCTGGCAACCACTGATCTATACCGTGTATTTATTGGTATTTTAATAATGGCTGAAGCAAAAATGTATAAATCTAATGCTGAATTGATCAGTAGTTCTCAAATACATGTTTGCTTTTTTTACTGGGCAGAATTTGCTGTTGCTGTTCTGCATTTTATAGATGAATAGCAAGCAGACAATTGGTCAGGCGAAAGCTGCAGCACTTGAGATTGGTGGGATTGCGTTCACTTCCAAACCAGAACTAGACATATTTTTCTTGTAGATATTTCATGGCAATATTTCCAAAGAGCTGAATTAGTTTTTCTCCTAAATGAGGGAAAACTCTGGAAA
Source organism: Fundulus diaphanus (assembly GCA_037039145.1). Classification (NCBI taxonomy): domain Eukaryota; kingdom Metazoa; phylum Chordata; class Actinopteri; order Cyprinodontiformes; family Fundulidae; genus Fundulus; species Fundulus diaphanus. Next base: position 35,390,431 of record CM073128.1, read on the forward strand.
ATATTAATATAGCCAATTGACCAGCAGTTCACAGTAGAAGAGTTTACATTACAAGAACGCCATGATGGAAGATTTATGCAAATTTGAAAACTCGGAAACTCTGACGTCGTTGAGCAAGTCTATGCCTAAAACGACCTTTCATGAACTTGATTTAAATAATATACACACCAATCAACTATTGATCTGACACTTCCATTATAATACCAAACACACTTTACTGTATTAAAATGCTTTACATCAGAAATGTATGACTGATGTGCAAATGTATGCTTTCATGTGTGGAAAATTATCTCATATACACCTTAAATCATTTTCCGAATTTCAATTATGCTCACAAAACTCTGCCACTTTCTGAGGCCATTCAAAACAAAGAGACTTTGCCTTTCAAAGCGCGTCACATCTAGAGGAACTACTAACCTTGGACACATCTGTCCAACGTTCATGAGGAAGCAGATGAGGTTTGGGCAGCAGGAACAGGGGGACCGGGAGATGAAGTCTCATCATTTTGTCTGCATGCAGGTGTTAATGGGGGGAAAATGAGCAATGGAATAAACAGGTAAATGAACAAGAGAAAAGAAACTGAAATATTAACAGAAATGTTTTTTTTTTCTTCAAATAAGGAGTAAATAAAGCAAAGGCAGCAAAAAATATAACATGGTGGAAATGGAAAAAAAAAAAAGCACAATGATCTGTAAGCAGCAGTTTGCCTCTCTTATAAGGAGAAGAGGACAGATGAGGTAAAACCACGTGTTTAACCATGGGGAGTCAAAGCCCATATTTACATGGCATGTGAACCCTGATGCCAGCCTAATTAAGGACTTTTCAACAGCTCGTTATAGCCGTTTCAGCTCGGAGAAAAGGTCACGGTCAAAGCAACCAATAACTGAATTAGGTTCTATGAAGAAGGCCAATCGGTGTCACGTTTCACGGACATGAAAGAGCTGAGCCATACTTCCTACAGTCACGTGAAAAACTACAACACCCCATCTCTGGTTCAATTACAGATCAACCAAAAATGAACCTTGTTTCATTCATGAAACAAAACATACAGTGCCTTGCAAAAGTTTTCACCCCTTCAGGTGAATGTACAGGGGGTGTAAAGTGTGGGTGAGAGTTATTCGATTCTGATTGTGGTAAAAATGATTATTGTTCCAGGATCTGGAGACTTAAGCTGAGTAGTCTGAAATATTTCCAGCATGTGAACACAGATTTTCCCTCGTTAGGGTTTGTAAAAAAGAAATCACAGGAACGCCATCTTCAGCTTTGTTAAAAATTTGAAGTGATTAAGGACACATTCATTTTACCAAGTCTAAAAACATCAAGACAATTGTATTCTGGTGATGGTAATTTGTCTATGGTCTTTCCTGACAGTAGACAGACACAATGATTTACAAATGAGGTTATTTGTACATGCATGAACAGATACGGCTGTATTGCTTTCAAAATATGTTAAATAAAAGATGGCGTTATAAGAGGATGATGTTTATTTTAAAGCATACATGGAAGCTCTAAGATGTTGTGGGACGAAAGATGCTGTCTCCAAATTGAGTCGTTACCCACTATCAAAATGTCTAGAGCCTAAAAAATCCCACAAACGAGCCTCCATTCATAAGTTATTGATCTGCTAAATTCAATGGAAGTACAGAAACAGCATGTGAGAAAAATAAATGGCTTCAATGACTGAACGGCTCACAGAACAACCTTCAGCCACATTTACTTTAAGTGATCCTCTTCTTCGCGACCGCTACAGTCTCACATTATTGAGGAGGAATTTTGATCCTCTTTTCCTTACAATGATGCTTTTCACCAAAGCTTTGGTCTGTAGTGTGACTGGGCCAGTGCAACAAATTCAGTCGTTTGATTTTCTCAGGCATTCTTTTGTGCATTTGCAGCTGCGTTCTGGAGCAGTGTGCACTACATTGTTCAATTAAATCAAAGGAACATGTTGAAAACACACGAAGTCCCAATTGGGAAAAAAGATCCTGTTGGATATCCATATCGTTTTGGAATTGGTAAGGTGTTGGGAACGAAAGGATGCCACATGATTTGATGAAAATGATCAACCCACGGAGGGTTTAATCTGAAGTCACAAGGAAAGTGAAACTGAGACCTGATGCTGCAGGCTGGTCCAATCGGCTGAAAGGTCATTGCAGCACCTCAGCATGGGACTCAGTAGTTTGTAGTCCCCCCACCACATGCTTGCATCTATCCCTGACAGCGTTGGGGCATGCTCCTTATGAAATAACAGCTGGTGTCCGGGGGAATCTCCTCCCAGCCCCTGACCAGGGCATCACAGAGCTCCTCGGCAGTCAGAGGTGCTACCTGGTGGTGATGTTTGAACCTAAACTTGATGCCCGTGAGAAGTTCTATTAGGTTTAGATCAGGAAGCGTGCAGTCCAGTCCATGGTATCAAGTCCTTCATCCTCCAGGAATTGCCTGCATACTCATGTCCCTGGGCATCTTCATGCGTCAGGAGGAACCAAGGACCCACTGTACCAGCAAAGGGTCCAATAACAGCTTTCAGGACTCCATCCAGATACCTCACACCAGTCAAGGTGCCATCGTTTATCCTGTACAGGTCTGTGCATCCCTCCATGGATATGCCTCTACAGACTAACAGTAAACCGATCATCCTGAATGATGCTGCAGGCTGCATAACGTTCACCGCAGCATCTCCAGACCCTTTCACGTCTGTCTCATGAGCTCAGAGAGAAGCTGCTCTCATCTGTGAAACCGCTGACTGCCCTGTCCAGCTCTAGAGTAACTACCTGTCTCCTGGAATCTCCTTTATGCTCTTGAGACTGTGCTGGGAGGCACAGCAAACCTTCTGGCAACGACACGAAATGATGTGGCATCCTGTTGTAGGTGGACTGCCTGTGCAACCGCCGTGGGGTCCAGGTATCGCCTCATGCTACCAGCAGTGCCACTGACCCTGCTCAAATGCAAAACTACTGAAAAGCAGTCAAAAATGAGGAGGAAAAATTGTTTGTGGCCTCCACCTGTAAAGCCATTCCTGTTTTTGGTCGTCTTGTTGTTCGCTTTTAGGGATTAACATTAACATGAGAACAGCTGAGGCTGATTAACAACCAGCTAAACTGCTAAACTGACCAGATCAATGCTCCAGAAGTAAAAGCAGGTGTCGTCAGATTTAGAAAGTGTTTGTACCTGCGTCCATGACTGTTACTAATCTGTTCCTTCATGGTGATGGCTTGTCGAAGAAGGCTGTCAATGTTTTTGAAATACACACTGCTGTTGGTCATACTTTTCACGGCACTGCATAAAAAAAAAAAAGAAAGAGAGAACAGTACAAGAATAAACTCCAAGTAATTGGCAGATGAGGTTCTGCTTAATAAAAAACAATTACACCATGAATCTTCTCACCTGCATGCATACTCTACAGTGTAGATGGCCCCCTGACTCTGTTCTTCCCAGCTCTGCATGTCTGTCTGTACAAGTGAGGAAGACGAAACCATCAAATAATGTAGACAGACGTTGAGGTTAACAAACTTTTACAGCCAACGGTGCAGTTTGTTTAATTGCAAGATGCCACTTTGGCATGCTTCTTCTCAGAAAAAAGGGTCAATGTAATGTTTTTTTATGAAGATAAGGGAGTTTTTCTGTCAGGTCTTCCCTTTAATTCAGACATGATTCATTTAATTTTGAGCTCAAGTTATTTTTGGCCACCATGTGTTAGATTGAGACAGTGGGATAAAAATGGGATGTTTAAAAAGCAGAACTCCGAACGAGTTCCTTTAAATACTCTCTGTCTTAGAGGCATTTTCTATGATTTGCCTTGTGTGCGTTTGAAAATCAGAAATTCTAATATCCCTGTTGCCAAAGTGAATCAACAAACACAAGGATGATGTCATTGAAATAAAACATACTTCACCAAAACACTAATCTGTCCGATTCCTCTTTGCCTCCTCTACTGCTGGCTGCTAACACAGCTCAGCATGCGTAGCAAAATACTGCAATGTGCCTGTCAGACAAAGTTGTCCTGCCGAAGGAGATTTACACACAATGTCACAACATTAAAATGGTTGTTTGGCAGGCGCACCACACGTGCCTGTTTGGATATTAAATATATATTAAAAATCAAATATTAAAGCAATAATCTCTTGAATGTTCAGGGGCCTGCTGCCCTGACCTCTTAAATATGGGGGATTACCTTAAAAATCAGCTGAGGAATAAAGCTAAACTTTAAATGGCAAGATGTTAACTCTTTTTGTGTATCCCCAATATTTGAAGATGGGGATGTTGGTATAACTAGCGATGTAGGCGCTGGCTGGTTACTGGTACCAAACCGTGTCAGGGTTTCACAAATTAGCAGTTTCAAAAACACAGAAATGTTCTCTCCAACCATCCCAATGGTTTAATGCCATTTTAAAAATGTAGAAGAAAGTGTGGAGAGTTGTAGAGTAACAACTCCCTGCCCCTTCCCCATCTTCATTGCCAATCAGCTGGCTGAAAGAAGGCTGTTACAATTGTCCCTATACAAGAAAGACAAATTGGCCTTTTTGGAAATACTTATAGCAACAGACCCTGTGAGTCTTATAAGAGTTATTCACTTTAAAAGCCTCTGAGCAGCCTGACTAATTACTCAGTTGACATCAACTCCTTATGCCCCCCAGTGTTATTGTATAAACAGCAAAAAGGCAGAAGGTATAATATTGTGCACAATATGCATTGAAAACTAAGACTACATTAAGTGGGTGTTTACAACATGTGTTTGCATAAGCCTATGTGTAAAAATGAAAACAACGCATAAATATAAGCATTGATAAAACTGAAATAAAAATGTCAAATGATTATAACAGCAGTAGAAATAACTGTTGTATTCCCATGGTAAATAAATGCAATTAAAACCCTTCATAGATTTGCTTTATTTTTTGCGTAAATAAAGTGGGACTGTGAAACTGGTATTTTTTCTCCGGGTTATGATACTGTTAGAATCTCATATTGACTCAGGCCTATATTCTTGTATGTATTTAACTTGATTTTCAAATGGGCTTACAGCCAATGATTTGAATCACAGTGAGTTGAACAGAAATGTAACGATTGTTTTCAAAATAAGATACAAAACTAGATGAATCCTTTCAGAATGGGGGAACTTCGGTCCTCAGGGGTCGGTGTCCTGTAGATTTCTAATCCGTCCCTGCTTCAAACTATTGAACTACCTTAGGACACTGGCCCCTGAGGGCCTGGCGTTGCCCACCCACGCAGGGGACAGTTTTGTAAATAATTTCTTTGTTTATTTCTGGACACCATTTTACACTAGAGCAATAAATATAGGTAGCTAATCTACGTAATTTGCGAATAGCAGCAAAACAACACAGGTCGTAATGCTTTACCAGGCAGATCCGAGGCCAATCTTTGTTTGTGATGGAGTTCCAGACTTATATACCTGGAAAGTCCAGAGGTTAGCGTTCACTGTAAGCACAATGCGCTACAAATAGATGTTTGTATTTTAGAAGCGCTGCAGATAGATGTTTGTATTTTAGAAACGCTGCAGATAGATGTTTGTATTTTAGAAACGCTGCAGCATCGAGCAGCAGGGGGGAGTACCTTGTGTTGCACCAGCTCGGGCAGGGACCTCCTGACGTGCTCCTGCAGCCTGTAGAGAGCCACTGACGGCTCGTTGGCCAGAACGTACATGCTCTCCGTGAATTTGTCACTCACTGTGGGGTCAGACAAGCCCAGACAGGACAATAAATGCCTTATTCGTGTCATAAAAACCATTAAGAGGGATACAAACACTTAACGCCGTCATGGGTACGCGTTAGCTTGGTCGCTAGCTTGTTTAGGAAACACCTTCTAGCGCAGCAACGTTAAGGTTCTTACAGGGTTACAGGTTTAATTAATCTACTTATTTATTTACCTCTTCTAACTTTTAGTTGCATTTCTTGGTCGTCCATGACAAAAGCAGTTTATCTCTCTTGTCCGAAGCCGACAGCGTGAGCAACAGCGTCAGCTGATTCCCACTTCCGTATTATGGTCCAGCTGTGCAACACAGCGAGCTTCCGGACAGAAACGCAGACTCTCCGTTTTCTTCCTTCGCGAATGTGGTCACAGATGCTTTTGATACCCGAAACGGACTGCTGAGCCAAGTGTAATTTTATCCGATCCGCTCGAATAACACGTTTACTGACCAGCAGGAAAACTCAGCAACTTTATAGTTGTACTTTCAAAACTGTTCGGAAACCCAAACGATCCGGTGTTGGAGCTGAAAACATTTACTTTCAGTTTTCCCGAAAGGAAGTGCGTCTGTGAATACGGCTAGATGAGGTGAGGGGATCGTTTATGTTCTAAAACTGTATATTTTAGTTAACTCTCGCTTGTTTGTAACTGTCACGTCATCTGTTATGATGTTGTTTTTACGTAGTTATGATGGAGAGCAGAGATGATGAAGAGGTAGCAAATGGCCATCACGTTCAGCCGTCTAACGCTGCTGAAATCTCCTCCAGTTCAACACATGGAAATTCAAGCGGTACTTTATTTTCCAAAAGTGCTCACTGTCCTGACGCATCACCTTATTAATGTCAGATGAGGCCGACAGTCTTTGATTGGCTAGACTGTAAAAAAAAAAAAAATCACCTCCGTGTCCACTGACAGGGATGTTCTCTCTGATTGGTCTCTAGAGATCATGGACGTGGAGGAAGATGACATCTTTAAACACTCCACCACGTTGACCAACAAGCAGCGTGGGAATGAAGTAACAGTGCGGCCAGCAACATTAGACTGTAAGTAAACACACTTAGAAGCTTGCAGTTGCAAAAAAACAGGAGTCCAGTCATCATGGGCCATAATGATGATGATAATTTCCTTAATTATTTGGAACTTATGATCTTGCGTCCCAGCTATTCACTCAATTGTTTTTTTTTTTAAAATAAGAATTGGGTATACATTTATTTAACAGACTTTTAGTCCACATACACATGATAAACAAAAATAAAAAACAATTAAAAAAACTGTAAAAACACTGTAAAGATTCCAATTTATTGTGGGTTTTTAGTGTGTTCAGGAACAGTTCAGGAACCACCAAGGCTCGAGCATAATATAAAATGCAATCTGTTGGAAAACCAGTGTCACTGTTCACAGTGATAAGTTGTTTTGCATCACCATGGACTGAAAGGTTGTGAAACCACAACGAAGCCCACATCTCAAAACCTTGCAGCTGCCCACATGGAGACTCATTGTATGCATTCTGGTGAAAGGTTTGATGGCCTGACAAGAATAAAGATGAAGCTATTTGGCCAGGGCAAGAAGTGCATTTGGAGTAGCAGAGGCACCAAAAAACAGAGTTCCAACTGTGCACCATTATAGCGTCATCCTGTGGGCCGTCAGCTACTAGAGGCACTGACGCATTGGAAGTTCAAATCCTTCAACTTCTCCTCATCTTAACACCTAAACAGTGACATCAGTGGTTGTTTCAGTGTCACAGCGATCTTAAACAAACATCAAAACTGGTTTTGGAATAGATAGAGCAGGCTAGCATCTGGTTTCTGGGATAGCTCCATTCTCAACCATATTGAAGATTTATGGACTTTGCCTAAAAGTTGAGCGAGAAAACCAACCATTTTAAATTAAATGATCTCTGCCTAGAAGAGTGGTCGAATATTCAGTCAGAAGTTTGTTGACGGCTACAAAGAGCCAGCAGTAGGGCTACTTCTGTCTGGGAAACATTTAATCAAACATTGGTCCGGGTGAATGTGTATATTAGAGCAGTCCATCAGGTCCGATGTTCTGGAACCTTCAGACCGGAATCAAATGGCTGAGTTACCTCCTCAGTGATCTGTCAGGGGCTGCATCAGAAATGTTCTGATCATAGCTTCTAGCTCCTGTTCCTTGACCTTTCATGAGGTCAACAGTAGGAACTCTATTGTTGGCAGGAAAGGAGCTTCAGACTGCTGCGCCGATTTCGGCCAGCCTTTAACTCCGACGTCATTACGTGACGGAAACGCATGTGGATGATGCGAGTCTAATCCGGGCCCACAGCCTTCCCAAAAAGAACTACAAACCACTCAAGTTTGGCAAATATATATGCAAAATAATCAAAGTGTACAACATGAACACATAATCAGAGTTTCATTTTCAAGTTTAATGTATACATACATAATAATTCATCACATCAAGGTTTAGGGTTCCTTAGCGCCAGTGAGGGACATTGCGAGCTCCCTATGCTAAACGAACTATGATAGGAAACATACAAGCTCCTTTTACCTTCCTTATTGACTGCACTATTCAGACAGCACTTATCATGGTGCATGCAGATGCACTTTTGCTTTGGCTAAAGAGTCCTTATGATTAGACCCTTTCTGATGCAGTCATTATCTCCAGAGTCCTGCTAATGGCCAGATTTTTTTCACTCAGGTGTGTTGAAACAGAGACACACATAAAAGTTGCAGGCCATCAGACCTGGAGGACTGGAATCGACGACCCCTGTATTAGACCTATGTATAGTTCACACTGTGTGGATCAGAGAAAATCTGCAATAAATTCAAACTTCCAGTGTACCCAGTGCTTGTTTTATAAAATCATTTAAGTTATTTGTCATACCATCGGTCCATTCAGATAAAATAACTCGATTAAAATCAATAACGAAAAGCACAAGAGAGTGACTCATTTCCACAATGAAAACATTTAAATCTCTGTTAATCAGACATTGTGACATTTGCAATAGTAGTTCCACTTGAAAAATATTCTTTAATGCCTTTGTGTCACAAAAAATACTAATTTTTACATTTACACTTTACAACTTTGGAGCTGTACTTGATGTATTTCAGATATATAATTTCAGGCAGAAATTTCTCCTAAAACCCTCAGGGCTTAAAAACTGTAGATGTTTCACTATGTCTCTTTTTGGACTAATTTGACTTTATAACCCTCTTCCACACGCACCTTACCCCCCACCAGCCCTGTCTATACATCAGCTGGCAGCTCAGGGTGACGTTTTACAAGTGGCCGCACATCTAAGTAAAGGTAATAATCGTGTCCTGCTGTTAAACATTAAAGGATTCCAAGTTTCTGCACATGCAGTGTGTTATGTTTTATCTTGCAGACGGTTCGGTGCTCAGCAGACAGGATGAGCGAGGCTTTACGCCTCTGATGTGGGCTGCTGCCTTTGGAGAAAAAGCAATGGTGGACTTTCTCTTAGAAAAGGTTTGGAAAAAGCAGACGCGTGTTGAATGGAAACTCCTAGTACAATATTCAACAAAATAAATATTGCATAGAAATATATTTTTAAAGGGTGCGGACCCCAATACAATTGCGAGGGAGCGAGAGAGCGCCCTGACTTTGGCCAGCTCTGGGGGCTATGTGGACATCGTTGAGTCTCTTCTCAGACATGGAGTGGACATTAACACCTACGACTGGGTACAGTTAGGACTTAAGACGTTTCCTTCACAAATACATAAGATATATCGGCAAAACAAGTTATTATATGTTAGAATATAACCATAGATTCTTCTTTTATTGTTTTTTTTTTTATACTCAGAACGGTGGAACTCCTCTTTTATATGCTGTTCGAGGGAACCACATCAAATGTGTAGAAGCCCTACTTGGTACGTTGCATGTCTCCGATTCATAAAAAAAAATTATACTAAAAAAGATCAGTAACACTTAAATTGGTTAAATTGGTTTAATCTAACAATAGTGCTCTCTTACAGACAAAGGAGCAGATATGACCATTGAGTCCGACTCTGGCTACAGTCCAATGGCCTTAGCTGTTGCACTCGGACACAAAAAAAGTACGTACCAAATTGAACCACAAACATCAATGTATTTTATTATGATTTCATGTGCTAGAATAATGCAAAGTAGTGCAAACTGATGAAGTGGAAAGGAAAGGATAAATAGTTAAATGTAAATTTTTTGTTATAAAAATCTGATAAAATATTTTCCCGTTTTTCTTTTCATTATCGCTCCAGCTCAGTCAGGTTGAACGGATTTGGATCTGAACTGCGACTGGGCCATTCTGACACATTAATGTGACTCGATCCAATTCAATGGTTCTGGAACATTTTTTTGACAAGTTTTCCAGGCACCAACATCTTCACAGACTTGTTTAAATCAGTAGTACAACAGGACATAGACGCCACCAGTTTGCAGTGTTACGTCATTGAAAACAAAAGAAGAAAAAGATCTTTTCATGCTTTGCCACTGCATGGTTGATGAAGTTTAATTGCACGTCAATTTTACACAGAGGTTAAAATTTCCAAATTGAAAGCTGTTTTCACACATTCCTGGTAGCCAGATTCCTGCATGGGAAAGTCAGGGGGTTCTCATCAACCCCACCGATATAAAACCTAGTGTTGACTGCTGTTTTTTAAACAGAAAATATTAGCTTGCACCTCTGGCAATTAGTCACATTAAATCTGTCAGTCACACGTTACTGTACAACTTCCTTATGCTGGCATGTTGATACAGTGTTTGATAAAACAAGATGCAGAGAAATACATGGCCAAGAGCCTGGTCACTGAAAATATCCCGCTGGTTTTCAAAGTTAGAACCAAAACAGTTTTGTTTGAAACCATTCCCAAATCCAGCTTTGAACTCCAGGTAAACGGAACGTAGCATAAAAACCCACCAGCTGTAGTCCCTGGTTTCCTGTAATCCTCTACACCCCAAACTAGCAAATGATTAATAAAAAACTTAAAGACAGCTGTGGTACCACCAGTGGTACTTGAACCCAAGTCTGAGAACCATGGATCCATCCCATTTTATTGTAGTTGTCTTTAAGGTCCTGGTAAAATGAGAACCTTTGACTCAGTCTTCAGTCTTTTGCAGCCTTTAACAGATTTTTGCTCAGGACCGCCCTGTATTTAGATCCACCCAACTCCCATCAACCCTGTCCCTGCTCGTAGACATTATATAGGTAGATGTCCCATGGACAGATACTGCCATTGGAGTTGGTGTGGCGGCCATCTTGGATGGGTCTCTCACGTGCCCCCAGTGCATTTATTTGTACTGAGGAAGCTGTATGTCCAACTAAAATAAATCATAACTCCTTGAATTTGTACCCGATTTTCACACGGTTTGGTTTCTTACAAACGGCCGAGATGTGGTTATGATACAGGACGCTGTTACACAGACAAAAAACACGTTTTCATGCTGAAATACGTTGTTTTATGCTCTTAAATAAAATGTTTTATTACACATCAATAAATGTATAAATGAATACATTTTATATTTTAACAAAGAAACAAGTTGGATTGTTAATTTAAATGCATTTAATTCTCTCTCACACACATACAAATTGCAGAAAATACGGGCAAAGTTGTTCCCTCTGTATTTATTCCCGTTAGCTGCTAAGCCAGCCTAGAATAGGAGAGACCCATCCAAAATGCTGGCGACGCAGGATGCGTTCCAGCACATAAAGAGGCGTCTAAGTTTTTAATGGTTATGGTCCCTGCTGAAGAAAACCATCCCCACAGCATAATTCTTCCCTCACCATGTTTCACAATTTAGTTCAGGGTGAAGGACAGGGCTAGATTTCCACCACACATTCTGCATATAGATGAAAAAAGATAGATTTTTGATCTGATTGTTGTGCTTTTAGTGGATTATTGTTTAACCTAAACCCATTTCTAACTACCAAACAACTTGATTTGTGGCCTTATTGTGTTGCTTTGTCTACATTATGGTGTTTGTTCACAAACTTTCTTGACAAAATGTTTGGGGTCTTAATTCACCCTGAGAGGAAGTTACACAATCAAACTCAAAGTATCGACTTCTGGTTGTCATTTGTTGCACTGAATTTTGTTCTGGAGTATCAGAGTAAAGGGGGTTTAAAACATAGCAACCCACCCTTTTAGATTTTTGTTAAAAAAGGAAGGCTATTTATCAATCATCACTACTTGTTGTTGGATTATTGCATGAAATCCCATTAAAAGCATTAAAGTTAATGGTTGAAATGTAACAAAAGGTGAAAATGCAAAACGCATGAAGCCTTTTGCATGGTGCTGAATACAAAAGGATATCTTCTCCTCAAACTATTATGATTACACTAGATTAGCAATATTTTGTTGCAAAACTACACTGCTCAAAGCAATTAAAGAAACACTTTTAATCAGAGTATAACATCAAGTCAGTGAAACGTCTGTAATATTGATCTGGTCAGTTCAGTAGTACAGGGGTTAATAATCAGTGCCGGCTGTTTTGAAATGAACAGTGACACTAAAGGGGCAACGAGACAACCCCAAAAACAGGAATGGTTTTGCAGGTGGAGGCCACAGACATTTTTCCCTATTATTTTTTTTTTTACACCTTTTTAGTAGTTGAGCATCTGACTGGGGTCAGTGTCGCTGCTGGTAGCATGAGGTGATACCTGGACCCTGCAGAGGTTGCACAGGCAGTCCAACTCCACCAGCATGATGCATCAGTACCTGTCATTGCCAGAAGGTTTCCTGTGTCTCCCAGCACAGTCCAAAGAGCATGGAGGAGGTTCCAGGAGACAGGCAGTTACTCTAGGGAAGCTGGACAGGAACGTCGGAGGTCCTTAACCCGTCAGGTAACTGCTTCTTTGTGCAAAGAGGAACAGGATGAGCACTGCTGGAGCCCTATAATGAGCACTGGTCTCCTCCTGGTGCATGATGATGCCCGGCCTTATGTGGCAAGAGTATAGTGCCTGAAGGAAGGTATTGATACCATTGACTGGCCTCCATGCTCCCCTGACCTAAATCCAATAGAACCTCTCCTGGACATGGTGTTTAGGTCCATCTGACGCCACCAGGTTGCACCTCAGTCTGTCCAGGAGCTCAGTGATGCCCTGGTCAAGAGATAGCCCAAGAAACCCTCCGTCATCTCATAAGGAGGATGCCCCTATGTTGTCAGGCATGCATACAAACACATGGGGGCCATACAAGCTACTGAGTACCATTCTGAGCTGCTGCAATGACATTTCAGCCAAATGGACCAGCCTGCTGCATCTGGGTTAAGTCCTCTGTGGGTTGATCATTTCCATTTTTATCAAATAAGGTGACATCCTTTTGTTCCTAACATATTACCCGTTCTATATTAGTATGGGTATCCAGTAGGACTTTTTTTCCCAATTGAAATCTGATGTGTTTTCAAAGTGTTCCTTTAGTTCTATTGAGCAGTGTTTTATCGATTTTGAGGAGAAAATAAAAAAAGATAATAAATCTAATCGAGAACTTGAACCATTTTTTAAGGCTGCTGTCATTAATAATCTGTAAAACATATTTTTCCTTCTCTTCTAGTTCAGAAAGTGTTGGAGGACCACATTTTGAAACTCTACAAACCACCGACATGACGGCAGTTAAAACACAAAAAAATAGATGAAACAACAAAAAGGCTTCTCTGAGACCCATGCAACGGGTTGAGATGGTTGAAAACATCCATCACAATCCATGACTTTTTTTATGACTTATGTGTGTAAAATCTATTATGATAGAATGAATAAAACGTGATATGTGCTGCAGAATTATTTTGACTAAAATTGAGAAACGGCATTCTGTATAAAAGTTGAAATAAAATTTTATTTTTTTTGATGCGAGTGGTCGTTTAATTCAAAAGGCACGGCATGCATCTGGAAACCCAGCAAACCTTTTACATCACCTTTGACCACCGACATATCCAATGTGCGCATATTTCTTTGTTTTACTGATGTAAAGAGTGAAACCTCTAAGCGGATGTCTGAAGGCAGCCATACCAAAAAAGGCCACGTTTGCATCAGTTCACAAGGTGGCACTGCAGATGACATGTTTTCCAAGTGTCACCACACCACCGCGTACTTTGGCCAGGGGTCATTTCCTCTCTCATGAGAGCATAAAAAAGATGGTCATGAGGTTCTTTCCCCCAAAATGTCCAAAGAGTAAACAATGATTCTCCCAAAAAAGTCTGCACTGTTCTCAAACAGTATTTTTACTTTGTCCACGGTGGGGGCCTCCTGTATGGGAAAGCTGTGGGTGTGGAGTTAAGAACATGATAAGGTTGGTAATAATGAACAGCGTGGTCAGAAAAATATTGTCCGATAACTATTATGAGCCAAACAGCACAGCAACAGGAAGCATGTTGCGCTCTTTACAGTAACATTTATGAAAGTAGATTAAATTTGTAACATGTGTCCTATTAATATCCTGCAAAAATAGCAAATAACTAATTTAGAGGAATAATATTGGCAGTTTATAATGGCTTTAAACTGTCACCAATATATTAATTCAGTCAAATCATCTTAATCTAGTGGTGCATCTCAAATTTCTTTCAGTAATTGAGCTCAAAAAGTGAAACTCGTGGTATAGATTGATCACACACAGAGAATCTACTCGGACATTTTTAGAGCGCATCCTTCCGTCTGATGGCAAGCTTTATAGAGAGATGCAGACTTCATTTTCTAACAGGACTTTAAAGACTTTGGCACCCCTCGGCTGTATTACTCGGGAAACTAGCCCGTCTTAATGTCCACAGAGAAATTATAAAGGATTGCCGAGAAGATGGGATACAACAGAGCCAACAATGCAGGCAAGCTGAAGGTCACTATTAAAGCAACCTGGGTGGGTTTCCTGAACACCTCAGCTGGCTGATCCCCTCCATGCAACGCTGCATTGATGGAATGATTCATGCAAAAGGAGCCCGGACAAAAGATTGGGTGCGTACTGTAAAGTCCACGGACATACTTCTTATTAAACTTATTAGAGATTTATTTATTAAAAATGTGTTAAAAATGTACAGTTTTATGTAACATTCTCTTTTTAGAAACAGAATTTTGGGCTCGCACCAACTTTAAGCCATGTTTAAAATAATGAAAAGATGTTTGTAATATCGCTCAGTGTGTAATAAATCTTTATAACATACGTTTTTCACTTTTTGAATTTGAACTATAGATATATATTTACTTCCCCGTTGTATTTTAAATTTGAAGAGAAACCCTGTCTTGCAAAAATGCTACAACTCGATTGTAGCCCTCGTGTAAATGTTTAGTGTGGAGGGAGGATATCTGAAGACAGTTATTGTCTTCTGGGTAAAACTGGCTCAGCCCTAAGAAGTCTCCGTCTTTGAGGCGACCTGCAGAAAGCAGACACATAAAAATAGTTTACACCATCTTGTCATGCTTTGCTACAGGAAACTCTAAAGTTAGACTGGTGATTAGACTGCTTCTTTGAAAAAAGCCGCAGGTTATGAGATCGTCAGCTCTTACCTTCTAATCTGCACGTCTTGGCCGAGAAGCCTCCCTGGAATTGCAGTGTTACCTCAGAGACTTTTACAGTTTGGGGAAACTCCAGCGACACCCACTGACAGTCCCCCTGACAAAGATAAGGTGTTGATAAAAATCACACTGTGACCTGTGCAGAACAATGAAAGATCTTTTGAAAAACTGCAGTTTTTTTTTCTGGGCTCCTAAACGTCCAGAAAATAAGCCGCACTTTGAAAAAAAAAAAAAAAAAAAAAAGGTCTAAACAAGCAAATAGTTCGTCGATGTTTCAAGTAAATACTTATTAAAAAAATAATTAATAAAATCTGGTGTTGTGAACTCTCAAATTATGAACTGAGATGTATATGCAGCATGCTCAGCAACAGCAATGCAACCATATGTGATATCGTTGCAATTTCTGCCATTTCTATGAATATGAACAAAGAGCTTCATGAACATTTTTTAAACAGGAAAAAAAGTTTGCTTTGAACCATTTATAGAGAAACAAACAGCACATACTGTGTTTGCTAACATTAGAAGATTTTGCCACCTTTAGAAAGCCAGCTCTCTATGATAAATCCTAATGTTCTAAAAAAAATGTTTTTAGTTTTTAACTGGACATAAGCTAATGGTATTAAGGCAAACAGTATCATTTTAATGTCTTGCTTATAAAAAGAAAAAAAATGTGATTGCTAGTATGTGGTACTTTACTACAATTAGGTTCAGAGTTGAACTACCTGGCATTATAAACTACCTTCAGCTCACTTTTGCACATCCAAACAGAAGACAAAAGAGAAAGGCTACACTGGTCTGGGTTAGGGCGGTAAATACTATTGTGAATATATATTGTCATAGCAATATCACTGTGCTTAGTATTCATATCACAGAGGACAATAATTGTTTTCCTAGTGCCACGAACTCACATTTAGTACGGTTTAAAATCTCACAGCAGGAGATGCCCACACCTGACTCAGATTATAAGGCCCACAATGTTTAGTTCACAGAGACAGTACAGATGAGAAGTACAGTAGGAAGGACAGTGCTGAATTTATCACAACCGATAGAGTGATCGCAAGATTTACCAATAATATCGGCAAGTTGCTAATATCATAATATCATGCTGCTCTTCTCTGGTGTAGTGGTCCTGAAACATTTGTAACAGGGCACAACTGCTATATTGGTCTATAATCTATATTTCAAAATGTCCAAAAATGTCAGATGGGGTAATTATGTGGATAACGCTGACCCCACAGCGGATGATCAGAAATGCAGGTTCCCAAAAATAGCATGAATTCGAACCACCAGGTAGAACACCATCAATACAATAATCTGACAAGATAACATGTTTTAAGATCACACAGTGTGCAGAAATATCCGTCGGAGTTGAGTTATCAGGTATTAGACAAAAACAATAAACAGAGCAACTAAATTTCAGGGTCAAATCCAGTAATTAAACAAAAAAAATATGAAATGTAATTTGATATTTTTCTTTTTGTTCCATAAAAATTATAACTTTAATTTTAAAAGCGAAGACAATAAAACAAAACGGCAGAGCAGGTAAAGAAAAAAAGTTTTAGATAAATTACAGTGTCTATACATTTCAAAAAGAAAAACATAAATATCTTGGATTAATAATCGACAATAAGTTATCATGGATTGCTCAAGTTGATTATGTCTGCAACAGGGTCCAGCAGCAGCTACATTTTCTGCGCAGGCTGAGGGCTTTCGGTGTCAGACAGAAAGTCATGCTGCTCTTTTACCGTGCTGTAGAGAGCATCATTAGGTACGGCCTTTCTGCCTGGTTTGGTAACCTGTCTGTCCAAATGAAGGCCAAACTTACCTGTCTGACTCAAAGAGCTATGAAGTTGATGGGAGTCAAGCAGCACCCCTCACTTCAGATCATCTTCAATAAAACAATAACCAGACAGGCCCAGAAAATCATCTCAGACCCCGCTCATATTCTTTATTCAGCGTATCAGTTCCTTCCTTCAGGTCGACGTCTTAGAGTCCCTGCCTGTAGACTGAACCGCTATGAGAACTCATTTGTTCCGCTTTCCATTAAAGCAATAAACAGTATTAAGCAGTAAATTGGGGAATAGGCAAGGCTATTCAACATTTAAACTAAACTAACATGCTTTTTTATGTATTCATTATCTCTTATAACAGATTTTAAAAAAAGGGTTTTTTATACATTTTTATTTACTTTTTTCTTTTCTTCTTCAAATTTTTTATTGTGAATGTAATGTAACATGCTTCTTTATGTATTTATTTATTGTCTTATAATGGAATTTTTATAGCAGGGTTTTATGTGTGAATACAGTGTGACGCATAGTTTGGACTATGTAGCAGCCAGAGTCTGTAACCCATCTATCTATCTATCTATCTATCTATCTATCTATCTATCTATCTATCTATCTATCTATCTATCTATCTATCTATCTAATTGGTAACACGTTCATGTATAAAATTATCAATATTTGGACCATATTTCTGTGACTGTGTTAAGGCTCCATGGTCCTTCCAGCTCGTAGGTTGTGAAACATTTCAAGAGTTTTAATTAAAACTAAATAAATGCAAGAGCTGAAAAAAATAAAAAAAAATAAATGATAGCAAGAGCTTAGAGCAACTGTATTTTAAATGTTGCACTCTAAAATTTCATAAGTTTGAAAAAATAAAAAAATGTATCTATTAATGTTTAGCATAAACAATTAACTTGTAGACTATTATGTGTTTTATGAATACTTGGAAGTTGGGATATCTGCGTTCCAACAGACTATAAGTAGAGGAAAGAAAATGACTTTAGATCTGCAGTTGTCAAGGTACCACGGTTTTCATGAAACACCCAGTAACACCCTGTAACCCTGGCCAATAAATACATCTATTAGTTTATCTTCCTGGTATTTTGACTTGCAACCAGAACAGTGTAACATCATTTTAAGATCTGTGCTCCAACTTCCAATTAACATCAAACGCAGCATTACCTTGTACTGACATGACAGCATCGCACAATTTTGCAGATTTATCAGCTGCACATCCGTGTCGCAAATCTTCACATCCCAAAGATGTTCTATTGGATTGAGATTTGGTAGCTGTGCTGGCCACTGGAGAACAGCAAAGTCGTATTCAAGAAACTATTCTGAGATGAGTTGGGTTTAGTGACATGCTGCATTCTCCTGCTGCAAGTTGCCTTTAGAAGATGAGCACAATGTGGTATTAAGGAGACGGACATGGCCATTAACAGTACTTAGGTCAGGTGCAGTGTTTAATGATATTCAGTTGGTGCTAAGGGGACCAAAGCTTGCAGAGAAAGTACCCCCTGTCCATTATACCACTTCCACCAGATGGGTCCAAACTTTCATCTGGTCTACAGCAAATTCTAGCCCTACCATATAAAAGAGGCTCGTCGCAGAAGGCAAAGTCTTTTTCACTCATTGTCCAACGTGAGCCTGTGCGAACAGTAGCCTCAGTTTTCTGTCATTCCCTGACAGAAGTAATTTTTCATTATTTTCTAATGATTTTATTTTTGGTGAAATATAATGTTTTGTATCGTGTGGGATGTTGGATGTGAGCCGAGTCTTCAGTTGCACTGTTTTGAAACCAAGTTTCCCATTTGGGACAAATAATAGATAGTGATTTAAATAAATAAATAAATAAAATCAAGCAACTGATGAGGTGTACTTACATGGCCGGTGAGTAGATATGCTTTATGTATTTTATTTAACATATTTTGTAAATAATTTTGTAAATGATTTTTACTCCTTAGAAACAATGGCTATTGATGAAACTTTTATGTGGAAAAAAACTAACATCCAAAGCTCTCTGGGATGGGTTTAAGCCCCCATGTTTCCAGGCCTGAAGAACACATCTGTCAAGAGGATTTGTTTCTTCTTAAAGAAACAAGAAAACACTTTTTACTGGAAGATGTATAAAAAAAAAAAAAAAAAAAAAAAAAACTTGGGGACTGGGAATGTTTTTATTCACCTGGTCTGAGCTCCAGCAGGTCTCTTCATTACAGTCGAACATGAACTTTTTCCCATACTGCTTTACGTCTCTGTTTAGCACCGAACTCACCCTAAAAGGACAATAACAGGAGGTTATCTGGAAGCTGTGCGGAGCAGAAACTCAAGACGAACTGATGAAAAGCTGCCGACCAAACACGCTGCAGGAGCACATTAACTGTTTCTAAATAAATACCGAAACACTTTTATTTACCTGCTCTGTGTTTCGCTACAAATCAACGAGGAAGCCATACCCACTGCTGCTGGAATCTCAATTTGCCGTCAAGTGTTGCGGCAACGAGGTGTTTCTTTTTACGACAGTAACATCAACAAGTTTTCTTTCAGACACTAGATGGTGCTCTCGATCCATGTAAATGCTGATGGATTCTTTGGGATCATAAATAATACCTTTATGTCTGTGATTGATGTCGCAGACAACAGAAAGACAGGTCAATCCATTTTCATCGACATCTCCATAGACAATATATAGTATGAAAAAAAACCCTCTATGGTTAGTGAAGTGTCATTACAGTTGTCCAGCATCCCCCTGCTGTGATCATTGTTGATTAAAGGTCACTGAGATAAAAATCTATTCAGAAGAGAGGACCACAGTCAGTGAAGCTGAATCAATCAGCTGCAAATGACGAACAGATTAACAAAGGAGACGGATTCAGAAAAGCTGTGCACAATACGTTGTTTTTTTTAACAGCTGACTGCATAAACCTACAAAAAACAAACAAAGAAAACAAAAACAGCAATATTAGCTCAGGATTTTACCGCTTTTCTCTGGGACCATATTCCCACATCTCTATTTCATGACTTGGCAACCATTAACATGGAAGAGCAAGTGTGTGTGTGTGTGTGTGTGTGTGAGAGTATATGTGTGTATTTGTAAAGAGTTTAGCCTATACAGCTCCATGGTTCATTACTGATGGAGAAGTCCTGCAGAGGCTTTGTCACAGAGTCCCCTCAGTGCAGATAATCAATAGGTCTGAAATACAAAACCTGATGAAACCCAGCCTCCTCCTTGAAGACTGCCCATAAGGGGGTTCTGAAGGGTGATTGTGTTGTCAGGTTTGGACTCTCTGCCCCACCCTGTCATTCACAAACCCCTCTGAGACGTGCACACACACACACACACAAAATCATTCCTAGCTTATCTGCACCCAATGTCACTTTGACTTTGTGATCTGAGGAAATGCTGGCTCGCAAACGGTGATTGGGTGGAATGCAAAAACAACATTTACATGACTGCCAGGTGGGAAATATCTCAAGCTTAAGATTGCACTTTGCCAATTTTTTTCAGTATTAATCTACTTGTTTGGCTGGTTTGTAAATACCTCTAAATGCATTTAAAGCTGCTAATCAGATGTGCTGCCACAACAATTACCTTACCAGGTGCTCATTAGTCTGCATGACAAAAATAATTTCCTGAATCAAAGCCACGTGGGATGCCCACCTGGCTAAAAGTCCCACGAGGGCCTCTTGTGAGTGAGTGATGAGCTGTTGTTCTGAAATAAAATGATGCCCATGGGGGTCGCTAATGATGCCAAGCTGGGCTGCAAGTGGACCATTTGAGGTGGTTAGCTTACAAACCAAATTCATGGACATCATTGCTTTTCCTAGCTTACATGTAAATACGGCCCCCTCTTTCTCACAGTGAATAGGTACTAACTGTGTAACTGGCTAAATACAGTCTGTATCAGCAAAACCAGAAACCCAATGTAGCTCCAAGATGGGGTTTAGGCTCACAACATGGGGCCATTTTGTAGCCTGTGGACAGTCCCTTGTGGTATCCAATATTTATCCCAGTTCATAACCATATGGGTTTCATATATAAAAGTTGGCTGAGTTGTAATGAGTTGTGGTGTTATTGCAAAAAATAAGCATTCAAATTTTGCAAAACGGAAAACATCTCCAGGGAAATTTGGTATAACTGAAGCTCGGGGTGCTGTGTCCTAAGGGGGACAAAACTAAGCCTGGTTCAGATGACAAACTGACTTTCTGTCTGGGAAGGTTCTGGATAAAGTTTGCTTATCAAATCTGTAGGCTTATCCATGCTGTGTGTGTTGAGGATTAAAAATCTGCTTGGTATGTTTGAATATTTAGAACCTATTTCTACAAGTACAGCTTAAAAACCTGAGTACCATTACAGAAAGTGAAACTCATATCTAGATTTATCACATAGAGTGAAATATTTCAAGTCTTTAGTTTTTTTGTTGTTGTAATTTTGATGATTACTGCTTACAGATAATCGAAACAGAAACGTTCAGCTTCTGAAAAAATATGTTAACTTCTGGCTCTCAATACTTGGTTGGGCCACCTTTTGCATGAATTATTGCATCAGGGCGGCATGGCATGGAGGTGATCAGCATGTGGCACTGCTGGGGTGGAGGAAACCTGATTGCTCTGAAAGCAGCCTCTGGGTCATCTGCACTGTTGGATCTGGTGTCTCCCATCTTCCTCCTAACAATACACCACAGAGTGCCACTGGACAATGAAATCAGCATCTCCATAAAGCTTGTCAGCAAAAGGAAGCATGGAGTTTTTCTAAAACCTCTTGAAAATGGCTGACTTGACTGTGGACTTTAGAAAACCCAGTGGGCCAACACCAGCGGACAAAATGGCGCCCCAAACCATCACTGACTGTGGAAAACTCACCCTGGACTTCAAGAAATGGGGATTCTGGGCCTCTCCACTTTTCCTTTAAACTCTAGGACCTTGATCTCCAAATGAAATGCAATCTTTACTTTGATGCGAAAACAGGACTTTGGAGCACTGAGAAACAGTCCAGTTCCTTTTCTCATTAAGCCAGGTAAGATGTTTCTGACATGGTCTCTGGTTCGGGTGTGGTTTGGCAATATAGAGTATCTGACTCTAGCGTCAGTCCTTTCCTTGAGAAGCCCCCTCAAGTTATTGAATGAATTTTGCTTCACAATCCTCTCAATGATAGTTATCTGGTTCACCTTTTCCTACCAAACCTTATTCTTGCTTTCAATTTTCTAGGAACACGCAATAACTTTGTCACAATATTTTTATATTCTGAGACAAAGAACTTTTGGTTTTCCTTATCTGTCTGTCATCAAAAATACAATAATGGCTTGAAATATTTCACTATGTTTCGTCTTTATTATATATGAGTTTCCCTTTCTAAAATAACAGACAAAAATATTTAACATTTTCATGATATGCTATTTTTACAGCTTAAGTAATCAAAGCTGTAGTACATAATTTAAAAACCTTAAAAAAGCCTAAAGCCTTATGCTTCATAAGCTGTCTGAAATTAGTCTGACATGAAGCCCCTCAGTGGTCGTAAATCATTTAGTTCAGGAATACATTTGGTGTTCTTTGAGGCTAACTTACTTTATTGAAGCAGGAAATGGGGAGAAACACGAGGCACATCTGTCGAAAAGTGCAGCAATTAGCAAGATCTTGAGTTTGGATGCTGCTGTCTGGCAGAGCTCCACGTTTATTTCCATGTTGGAATTTCATGCTCCAGTTTAAATGAGGTTTGCTAATTAAGTTATTAAAAAAACAGAATCTTTGCTCAATACGTTCTGTCGCTTTTTACAGAGTTGAATCATTTGTGAAATAAATACAAAGAAGAAATGTCGGTTTTCATTGGATGACTATAGATGAATTTGCCATTGATAAATCAGTGGGCTCACTTTCTTACCTCAAAGTGCTAATCACACGAGATTTAGACAAAATACAATGGCAAATTTTAACTGAGAAATTTAACTGAGAGTTTACCAAACAATTCATAAAAAGTGCCACAGAAAGGGGTAATGGTTGAGGAGGACCCTGCAGGCAAAAGGGAGGCAGAGGTGGAGCAAAAATAAAGACATTTAATGATGCAAAACGAAATGTACAAAAATGGAGTCCAAGGCTGAAAACTCCAAAAATATGAACTGAAGATCATGAAACCATTTAAAGATCCAAAAACTAACCAAGAAACCGAAGGGAAGAGGGCGAGGAATGAATCACACCAGATAGACTAGAGCAGGAGCACAGACAAATCTGCAAAGAAGAACAACAACCAGTGAGCTTTTTAAAGTGGATGATACTGAATGCAGGTGAGTTAATCAGAGGCGTAGAAACAGTTATGGAAGAGAACAAATGGGCAGACTGGGGGAGGGTGAAAAATTAAGAAAGACACAAAGAAACTACAAACCAGTGGGAAAACCAAACACTGAGAAATTAATCTATATAGACAAAGAACAGAATACAAGAATAAACTAAGAAACCAAACACAAAATAATGAGCCATTATGGCAACACCATTCTTGCAATAATAAACACAAAGTAACTGTACATGGCAAGACCTTTTAAACAATGATAAATAAAACGTGAAAACCAGAACCCAAACATCCAAGGTTCATAGCAAAAAGAGAACATGGAAAAACTGTAAAAGAAATCCACCAAGATACTGGAAAGCCTCCGTAAAAGAGCGTTCAAAAAGGCAATAAATCCATAATACACATATTGTAGAAAACTAGCTAGATTTAGGAAACAGAAAAAAAGGGCTGTCCAGATTTTTTCTTTTACAAAAGAGAACACAGTTTAAACATGGCACAAAAAACCTGAAACAAAACAAAATCATAATTTAAACAATTACATTTCTAATCAGACAATTTACAAAAATGCATCGCATTTCCCAAAACACAGCATTCCAAACACCATGTCTAGCATTTCAAAGCATGTCTGTTTAACTTTAGGAGACAGTCCAAAAAATATTTTCAATTCACTAATTTGCAAAGATGGATCAAAGAAGACAGGATTTTTTTTAAATCCTAAAACAAATTTATACATTGAAGAGAAATGAAGCAGCAGAATGTCTGAGCTAAATCCAAATGCTCTTAAGCATCAATAAATAGAGGCAGATGACATAACAAACACACCATAGAACGGCTTCCCTTAGATGTCTGAGACTGAGATAAAACAGCAGCTTTGTAAATATACCAAGGGGTGAAATTAAAGAGTAATGGCAAAAGGCACTGTTTTAAACAGCCATATCAGCTCAAATGGAATTCATGACAAAGACAAACTTTAGTTTTTTTAAGAACAAATGATAAAACCTTAACAACCTTCTAAAGCAGCAGTCTATTATTTTAATCATCCAAAGAAACTTCAAGTTTCTCAGCTGAATTTTATTGTAAAGATAGGATCCCTTCATCTGTCTATTTTTATCCAAACTGAAAAGCTTCAGTTGCTCATGTAGCACACACCAACACCTCAAATTGACCCAGTCACTTATAAGAACAGTTTTTTTTTTACAGATTCCTTCACAATTCAGGTGGGATCCTGACATCTTCAAAATGCCTATTGATGTCAGAAATCAGTTTGACATGATTCTTGTTCATTTAGCGATACAGAAAGCTATGAAATGTTCAATGATCAGCTGTAACTTTATATATTCATTGTTAATATGTTAAACTACGAATTAGTGTTTTTTTTTTTTTTATTCAATGGCATAATTATGTTAAAACCTCTTGGTTTTCCTGTAAACGGCTGACTGAGTCAGAAAGGGGCCATTCAGTTGCAACAAACTTTTTTATTTGCATCATACGGAACGTTCCTCTATTTGTGTGTAAAGCCAGATTCCATTTTTTGGCAGCTTCTTGTTTTCCATGGTGACCCAGAAGCAACAAACACAGCTGGGAAGGCTCTGGTTGTGGACCGTGAAGATCAGTGACAAGCTAAGGTGCGGTTCCAGATCTGGCAGGACGTTCAACGACAGAGGGTGGACAGACCAGATGTACAGCAAGACGCCAGCAGAAGTGGAGGAGCTTCAGGTCGACTGGAGTGCCAGGAAGGCTTGAGGGATTTGTAACTTTCAGAGGACCAGGATGATGATGACCAAAGAAGTGGAAGGACCGGGCAGGAGCATGAATGGATCTATGGAGGTGAAACGAAAGATTAGGCAAGGAAGCAACATGGAACAGGAGACAAAACAAGGAGCAAGGTTCTGGTCAGGTACCGCTCAGTCGAGCTAATGCTCTGACACGTTCCATCTGTCTCCAGCTTGCCTTAAATGCTCCCCTTGATGGGCAAAGATGGGAAACACCTCTGCTGGCATCCGCCTGCCGCACCCTGCAGAAGAAAGGTAGGCAGAACAAGCACACACCTCTGCTGCCCTGAGCCACATACCTGATAGGTTTATCCTCAAAACACTTCTGTCTTACGATCAGCATCATTTAGTAACTTCTCCTTAAGAACTTTTCATCCAAACCAGATCAAGATCAAGATCCGGACTAACCAGCTGCTCAATGACCTGGGCAAGAATGGACAGCCTTAAACTCCTCAAGTGATCTCTTTACCGACAGAGCCAGTTGTTTTAATGCAGCGATGTAGTCCATTCTCTTATCCAAGAGACAATAGGATGTGTACCACACACCTACTTCCAAGCAGTGTCACACAACAACCCAGGTTGGACCGTTCTAAAACACACTTTCCAGTTTTGCTGTGGTGGTTTTGGTGTCCCAAGAACTAGTCTGTGAAATTGTCAGGATCTCCACAGATGTGATTACTTATGTTAGGTCCTTAGGGATCTTGCTATTTGGCATTTTATGTTCATCCCTAGGTTCTCGTGTACTGTTATCTGTCTATTTTCTATTCAGCATTTATGTTTTCAGGTATTGGTTAGATTATTTCATCTCTGGTTAGCTATGTCCATTGTTATTTTAGTAGTCCTGTTAGACCCTTATTTTATGCTTGCCTTTATTTGGTTTCTGCTCTGTCAGAATTGGACCATGAAAGAGTCAGATATGGGCAAAAAGATTGGGTCGCATTTCCCTGCAGTGTGATTGTAGCCTTATTCTCCATTTAGAGCCTGTTCTTCCTCTGCTACTGCCAGTTCATTGTCCCTACTTCCCTGCAGCTGATTGTTTCACTCACTTCACCTGTGCCTCATTATCCACCCATTGTTTCTCTCTGTCTCTTCCCCTTTACATTTAGCTCACTCTCTCAGACACATTGTCAGGTCAACCGTCTTCATATGTCATGCTACATTGCTTTGATCTTAACCCTGCTGTGTGTCTGATTCCTGTAAGCCTCTGATCCTGTAAGTCTGTGCTTTAAGTTAATAAATTACATTCAACTCATCATGCAACTCCCGAGCTCTTGTCTGCACTTCGGTCCGGCTTCTGAAAACCTGACAGGAATCCCTTTGTATAGATTTCTGAGAGAGGATATCTTGATGAATGCTAGATTTTATTCATGTCATTAATTTGATTATTTATAGTGTTTATTTCCTTGACATTGAAACTCCTCCTTTTAGTCCAAGGTTGGCAGAATAATGTTTTATTTGTAAGTCAGTTTTTGTGTGTTACTTTTGATTTAATAATTTTTAGTCAGAAGATCTTAATTTGATTATTCATAAACCTAATAGCTGATTCTACCTATTATTATTTCTTTTGTACCTGTAATGTTTTAAGCATACTTTTTAAATAGATCTTAATCCTGAGGAAAGTACAGAAATCTCATTCCTTCGTGTGATAAACAGTGCTCAATGGAAAGGTCAAGAATTCATCCTTCAAACCGATTTTGATTGATAATCAGATTGGTTGGTTTATAAACATCAATATTAATTTAAGAGTAATAAAGCTATACTTAGATGTTCTGAGCTGTATCTATCTATCTATCTATCTATCTATCTATCTATCTATCTATCTATCTATCTATCTATCTATCTATCTATCTATCTATCTATCTATCTATCTATCTATCTATCTATCTATCTATCTATCTATCTATCTATCTATCTATCTATCTAATTAGTGGCCAGGTGGTGGACTTAACAGATCTAATCTTGTAAAGAATAATTTCAAGAATGAACGATGTCCAAAATAAAATCTGCGTTAACCTTCAGAAGCTTTGAAACAAAATGCAATAACCTTCTTCGATACAAATCTATTTAATAAAATTAGGCCTGGAAAGTCCATTTGTATGTATGATACAAAATGTTGCTATGGAAACACTGAAGCACATCAAGATTTCAGACAAACGTGTTGGCCTTCCTTACCTAAATGGAAGAGGATGTTTGATCACCATTGCAAAGTTCCTCCGGTGATTTAGTGTGGACATCTGAGATGATATGCAGACAATGTGGGACCAAACTGAATGCTTGCAACCCATCCTTGGTCCTTCTGCAAGTTGGAGATCTGGCTGTGAAGAGAGCTGGCTTATGCACTGCAGAGGTGACAGACAGGATGACAAAGGCGGAAATAAAGTCTAGGGGACAGGCTGGACTGGGCAGGGCAGGGCAGAGATGGGCAAACAAATCCAGGGGCTAGGCAAGGCTCATTGTTATGGTACAGAGTCCAGGTCGAGGTCCAGAAAACAGAAGCTAGGTTAGGGTGACCACCTGCTAATAAGCCCAAGGGGGGACAAGGGGTATGTTTCTGAGGGACAAAGTGGGACACTGCTTGGCGCGGCGGTGCCCCCACCTCACGGGCAGACTCACTGATAGTGGTTTACACATTTCTAGCACATACCACCTTACATGGTATATTAATAATGCCCTATTCCCATAAACATGTGTAATTGCTGATGTATGCTCAGGAATAGGCCAACCAATGTGTATTTCTTTCTAAATAAAGATTCATAATACGTTGAACATTCAATGAACAGATGCACTTCCAATTCCGATTTACTTTAGCTATTTAATTTTATTTATTTTTCATTACAATTTATTCACTTTAAATAAATTATAATTTAAAATTAAAGGATTAACAGGAATTGTAGTTGCTCTACACCACAGGAACTGTACAAAAGTCTTAACTCACGACTCCAGAGGTTCACAGAACGAGAAGGGGGAGGAAGGATGGTGAACTTGGATGTTGGTAAAGGCAGGCGCAGGAAAAAAAAAACTGTTCAACATCCTGGGGACACTTTTAGGACTTTGGGGTCACCTTTAGGACTCAAACCTTTTCAAGCCAAAACATGAAGTGGGCAGAATGTTTAGATGTCCACTTATAACATCAGTTTAATCCAAAACATTACAAAATTAACTGACCAGCAATCTATTTACAACGAGCCAACGGTAGGGTGACCACCTGTCCCGCGTAGCGCGTGCGCGCACAGCGTTTGAAGCCCAATTCATGCGTCCCGCAAATTGAGACCGTGTCACGCATAATCAATGCTTTCTCAAAAAAAAAGTTGGTCGCTCTATCCATCTTATTTTCGAACGCGGAAGTAACTATGGCCACAGCTTCAAAGTATTCATGACTGAGAGAATGACATGAAGAAGTGGCCTCATAACGTACGAGGACATTTTAACCTGTTTTGTGTCACTTGGCACGGACGGTGTTGTGCGCAATTCTGTTCCCCCGTGAAAATCTGTTTCCCCCCGTGTCGGGAGCGCGCTTTGCAGCCGTTTTCCAGGCGCTTCTAATTGATTTCTCGGTAAAACAACTCATATAATCATGTCAAGGTTGTAACAGTCAGTTTAATCGGCAGCTGTTTACAAAATTGTAAAATAAAAATAAATAAACGAGGTCTTCTTACGCTGTTTTGTGTTATTTTAAATGGCAAGATAAACGGTCTTTTTCCAACTTTTGTCACTTTAACCTGACAAATAAAAGTAAGCCATAAAACACTATTCCAGCACGTAGTGTGTATTTATGATTTTACATTGCTGATAGAGGAGGATGGGATGGTTGATAGCAGGACACAAACATTGTGGCTGTTTCTCAATTCACGAGAACGCGAGCGCGTTCTCGTGAATTGAGAAACAGCCTAAGACTTTCTGAAAACACAAGAGTGTAGACTTCCCAGTACATCCCTATGTAATGTAAAATATGACAGTTTACTGGATTAAGGAAATTTCTAGTATGCTATCACACATAATTTTTGAGAATTTAGAAACATTTGCTCTTTATTTCCCAAAGTTTTCGGGAGATGTCTGAAAGACCTCGTTTATTTATTTTTATTTTACAATTTAGTAAACAGCTGCCGATTAAACTGAATGTTACAACCTCGACGTGATTATAGGACTTGTTTTACCGAGAAATCAACTAGAAGCGCCGGGAAAACGGCTGCAAAGCGCGCTCCCGACACGGGGGAAACAGATTTTCACGGGGGAACAGAATTGCGCACAACACCGGAGCGCTCTGGTGCTGCAGCTCCAGGAGAAGCCTTCAGTCATGCAGCGGCGATCTTATGGAAGGTAGGCTGATGAATCATCTGATTCAGAAACATCCTGGCTGTTGGCTCGTTGTGATTAGATTGCTAGTTAATTTTGTAATGTTTTGGATTAAACTGATGTTATAAGTGGACATCTAAACATTCTGCCCACTTCATGTTTTGGCTTGAAAAGGTTTGAGTCCTAAAGGTGACCCCAATGACCTAAAAGTGTCCCCAGAACACTGAACAGTTTTTTTTTTCCTGCGCCTGCCTTTACCAACATCCAAGTTCACCATCCTTCCTCCCCCTTCTCGTTCTGTGAACCTCTGGAGTCGTGAGTTAAGACTTTTGTACAGTTCCTGTGGTGTAGAGCAACTACAATTCCTGTTAATCCTTTAATTTTAAATTATAATATATTTAAAGTGTAATGAAAATAAATAAAATTAAATAGCTAAAGTAAATCGGAATTGGAAGTGCATCTGTTCATTGAATGTTCAAAGTATTATGAATCTTTATTTAGAAAGAAATACACATTGGTTGGCCTATTCATGAGTATACATCAGCAATTACACATGTTTATGGGAATAGGGCATTATTAATATACCATGTAAGGTGGTATGTGCTAGAAATGTGTAAACCACTATCAGTGAGTCTGCCCGTGAGGTAGGGGCACCGCCGCGCCAAGCAGTGTCCCACTTTGTCCCTCAGAAACATACCCCTTGTCCCCCCTTGGGCTTATTAGCAGGTGGTCACCCTAGCCAACGGCCAGGATGTTTCTGAATCAGACCATTCATTAGCCTACCTTCCATAAGGTCGCCGCTGCATCACTGAAGGCTTCCCTTGGAGCCGCAGCACCAGAGCGCTTCGGCCGTCTCGGTAGAGCCGGTTGATGCAGTCAGGATCCAGCAGCGTGAACGTCGGACTAGTTTTGGCTTGAACGGCCAACAGCCTCCATGAATACCAGGTTATCCTTGTTGATATTTATTAACACCGATTCAACTTTTTCACTGCGGAGGTTCGCCTCGGTAAAGTCGCACTGCCCGCACCAAGTGACGACACGAAACAGGTTAAAATGTCCTCGTACGTTATATGAGGCACTTCTTCATGTCATCCTCTCAGTCATGAATAGTTTGAAGCTGTGGCCATAGTTACTTCGTCGTTCGAAAATAAGGTGGATAGAGCGACCAACTTTTTTTTGAGAAAGCATTGATTATGCGTGACACGGTCTCAATTTGCGGGACGCATGAATTGGGCTTCAAACGCTGTGCGCGCACGCGCTACGCGGGACAGGTGGTCACCCTAAGCTAGGTAGAGGTCCAACAAGGGAAAACCAGGAAAATCCTAGACACGTGATCAAGCTTGGGATAAGGCAGGCAGGCATGAAAAGGAATGGTGACCATCTACTTAAAGTTTTCATTGTGCTATTCAGGTGATACAAAACTATGGGGTAAGATCACTTCCTAAATAGACTTGTACATAAAAGGATAGTTGTGTCCATATTAGTCAGAAGTTGTGCATAACAAACATTTGTAAACTCATAATAATTTAAATCGCATTCAAAAGATACAACATACAGTTTAAATAGTTACAACTTCAATAACTAATAAATACAAATTTCAAGTTTAAATTTGTGCTTTACTCTTTATGAATACAAACAGCAGCGGCTGCTTGAGAATACAGATTTTTTCTTTGAGAATACGAATTCACAACAGTGGTCTGACGTCACGGTTTCCAAGGCTGGTTAATGGAGCACAGAGTGCGAAGATAGGAGCCGCGCATGCGCTCTTCAGACTGACCGTCTCTGAATGCACCGCGGCTGCAGCTTCATTCCAGACAGCGCAGAGATCACAGTGGTAAGTTAAACATTCCCTTTTCTGCTGTTGTTCTTCAAAAGTACGTTTTCAGATCGTTTGAGGTGAGAACATTATACTTTTAAGCTTCCCTATGTCGCCTGTTTACAGAGTTGCTGCGTAATTTAAAAAAAGAGTCTGATTTATTTGTTTTGTGTTTATCAGGCTGCGCGTGTTGCTTTATTAACTCAATAATTGCTGGAATAAATTGTAAATGTGTCCCGAGGATGACAGCAGCTTATAAAATGGAGCTGGACGATAATTTAATAACAATATATATCAGTCGAAAGACGTGTGGCACAATAAGGGTCGATAAAAGTTGGTTATAGAGACAGTTTTCTTCCTTCCTCTTAGCCTATTATATTAGTTGATGCTGCAGTCACTGCTTCCTCTCAACCAATCGTAATTGCGGACCCAGGCACACCGTCACAAAGGCCGCCCTCTCAAACCACAACACAGAGCACGTGAATATGTCGCAGCAAGGAGCGGCGGGGGAATTTGTCCCAAAACGGGGTTTTACTAGTTACTACAGTCTGACAGAAATAAACCACAGTGATTTGTAAAATTTGCAAGGAACCGGTAAAACAAAGTCTGGTAACGCAACCAACTTGTTTCATCACGTAAGCCGCTCACACCTGCAGCAGCGCGAGCCGTTTTATCCCCGCGCGACTCCGTGTCATCTTCATAGGAATCTTATGGAACTTCTTCCAAAACAAAGCAGGTATAGCAGCTAAACTAGGCTCCCTTCTTTGTGATAAAATGACAAAGCGTCCTGGCGGCGTAAGGACATCAGGCATGCAGTAACGTGCTTCATAGTGATGGACATGCTGCTGTTGTCTGCAGCTGAAAACCTGGCTTCAAACAACTACTCGCCACTCTTGATCCGCGATATAAAGTTCCGGGCTGCAAGTTTTTCTCTAACAGCGCTGGTCACTTTAGTTTATTCTTTGTAAGTATTTAATAACATCACCCAGGTCTCTTAAGTTAAGTCATTTTTCATAAAAAAAAATCAGTTATGGTTAAAAATGTTGG
This sequence comes from Fundulus diaphanus, assembly GCA_037039145.1. NCBI lineage: Eukaryota > Metazoa > Chordata > Actinopteri > Cyprinodontiformes > Fundulidae > Fundulus > Fundulus diaphanus. The sequence continues at coordinate 35,422,583 of CM073128.1, forward strand.
TTAAATAAGAATTTAATTGGGATTGAGTGTTTGTGTGTGATATATTAAAAGTAAGTCATTTAGCAATATTATAAGAGCCTGGTTTTAAATCTTTTTGATAATTATCTATCGATCAATATGCATTTTTTTTATCAATATGCTTTTTTCTATATCGTCCAGCCCTAATATAAAATCTATAAATAAATTAATAAATTCTATAAATGTTTTTCCTATCTAATTGAGTTTCCTCTGAGTGAGGCCACGAAGAATTGAGAGAAGAAATAGGGAAAGAAAACAATAGTAACAATATATGAAAAAAATACAGATATTTATTTTAGACAAATGTTTTAACTTTGGAACAGAATGAAGGTGTAACATATTTAACAAATTAAGTTACTAACGTGGTTTAAAACAAAGAAATAACTTCTATTAACATCTTATACAAATAGACAACGCCTACAAACATACAATTAAAAATAGTTGGAATGGAAATTAATTTACTGATTATTTTATGTATTTTTACAGGTAGTGAAAAAAATGAAATGAAGCAGCATGTGTACATGACTCCAACTGATCTAGGTTAGGTCACATGTAGTCATGTCAACTTAAACATGCAGCAGCTGGAGCAGCTCCCTGTCTTCAGCCGCCGGATGGTCGTCCTCCTCTGGGTCGACCTCCTCATCCTCCACGTCCAGCTGGTCCCCTACCTCTATACTAATATTATGGAGGATGCAGCAGGCGGCGATTACTTTTGGGGCAAACGTCAGGCAGACCTCCAATGCCCTTAAGAAGATGGAACGCGACCGTGTCTTTAGACCACCAAAGGCACGCCCAATGATGTTTCTTGCCCTGGCGTGGTGTCTGTTGTAGCGTGCCTCCACTTGACCTGCACCAAATATAAAATTAACTTGTAATTTAGGTAATATGCTGATATGTCTTAATCTTCTATCCAATTAATATAATCTATGTATCAATTGTGTGTCATTGTTGGCTCTATTTAAGGACAAGAAGGTAAGAGATCTTACTGGCAAGCTGTTTCCCTATAGGATCCACCGCAGGCCAGCCAGTGGCCATCCATGGACCTTCTGGATGGGCAGCAGCTGAAGGAGGAGGACGATGGTGGCCCTTCTTAGCCTGGCGGCTGGTTTCAGGTCCCCTTCATTAAAAAATATTTGGAGGATCGGCACAGAAGTGTTTATCCTCACATTTTTTGTTTCTGTTTCTTCCTGTAAATAAAAAATGCCAAATGTTACCATAATTGTTTTTTCAATTCTCACCTTTTCACACCATAAAACTATATGTGGTTAACATGCAGATTATTATAGTTCTCAAGAAAGAAAGGGTCAAATGAATAGTAGTAAATGTAACAAATGGCTTCCCTTCTCTGGTATTTCTACCATTTCACTGAAAGAATTAACTGAACTAACTGCACACAATTTATAGATTAATCATTGTAAAGGTGGGCAGACAGAAATAACTTTTCCTTAATGATCAATGCTGTGAAGGTTAGTAGGTGCAAGAAAGTAGTTTAACCCTAATCCCTTCACCTCAAACGATCTGAAAACGTACTTTTGAAGAACAGCAGCAGAAAAGGGAATGTTTAACTTACCACTGTGATCTCTGCGCTGTCTGGAATGAAGCTGCAGCCGCAGTGTATTCAGAGATGGTCAGTCTGAAGAGCGCATGCGCGGCTCCTATCTTCGCACTCTGTGCTCCATTAACCAGCCTTGGAAACCGTGACGTCAGACCACTGTTGTGAATTCGTATTCTCAAAAAAAAAAATCCGTATTCTCAAGCAGTCGCTGCTGTTTGTGTTCATAAAGAGTAAAGCACAAATTTAAACTTGAAATTTGTATTTATTAGTTATTGAAGTTGTAACTATTTAAACTGTATGTTGTATCTTTTGAATGCGATTTAAATTATTATGAGTTTACAAATGTTTGTTATGCACAACTTCTGACTAATATGGGCACAACTATCCTTTTATGTACAGGTCTATTTAGGAAGTGATCTTACCCCATACAAAACTGTCCTTGCACATAAAAATTCAGTATTGTATTTAGAATTTAGATATTGCCTTGACTTCCATTAATTTTCAACCATTTCTATGGTATAACTATGACCCCTATCCCTGAACCTAAACTGAAACCTTAGTCCTAAACCTAACCTCTAGCCCAGAAAAAAAGTGAGGACCAAAAAAAGGTCCTCACTTTACATCAAAGTCCTCACACACACACACATCCAATGTGAGAATGTTTCACTAATACAAAGTGAAAACCTAAGTATTACAAAGCCGCACATTTGAACACATAGACAATATATTTTCACGTATTCAGCTGGTCTTAATACACTTATTCAAGCCTGTGTTTGCTCTATGCCAACCAATTGCGTAGCTTGTAACTGGACAGAAGCCAAACTTGTTATCAATGCTGTCATGATATGTTACATTTTCTGAAGGATGGTTAGATGCTGTCAGTTCACGTTTCTGCAGATTCACTCTACAGAGAGAGGGGGGATAACACGGCATGAGACTAAACACACTGCTAGTTAAAAGGTAAGAATCAGAAACAAGGCAAAAGTCAAACATTCTCTAGAGACTTGTTTACTAAGACCAAACTAGCTGATGCTTGTCATGTTTATAAGAGAGGTGTTTTTCTATCACAGTATAGCTGAAGGCAGGATTCACAATTACCAGCAGTATGGTTCCTGAAGGCTGTGTATAGCGCAGTGACAGGTCATGGTTCATGAAACATACCTTTTCCTCCTTCATGCACCAGCAGTCAGAATCCCTGCTTGCCCATGATGTGGTTTATGGGCCCAAAGGACAAGCTTCGATCACCCCTGTTCGAGTCTGTAATCCCACAACCACAACTGCACCCCTGGCCTTTGATACCTGAGCCTATAGTAATGAGTGATGCGCCGGCAGGTCTCCCAGGAGACTGAGGTGTGATGAGACAGTCGAGCGTATCATTTTATGGTCAGGTCATGTGGATTTGTCCTGAGGGATAGCAGGGGATTTTTCCATTCTGTTGAATGTGCCAGTTCAGGTTGTGGAGGGAAAACAAAACAATGGGAGAGAAATTAGTTGGAGGGTAAAGACTGTGACGTTCTTGTTGTTTCTCCAAGGTGCTGGTACATTTTACAATTACACACCAGCTACAGAGCAAAGACTGGTATACTTGCTTTCCTTTCTCTGAAGTCAAACACTTGTCTGTGTTCTCTTCCCTTAGACAAAAGCTGCTCAGACTTGGAAGGGAGCCACTTCTTATTGTATGTATTCCAGTGGGTGAGAAAGACAACGCTGGTAACCCAAACCCTCATCATCTTAATCTCTTACCTTACTTTATTCACAAGAATAGACCTTGCAAAAATGATTTATACTCTTTGAATGTTTCCACAACTTACTGCAACCATGGAGCTTTTATATGAAAGTAGGTGAAAGCAAAACATTTATGGTTTTCAACATATTTTATGAATAAATATATAAAAAAAAAGTCTGGGATGCATTTATATTAATCACCCTTTACCCTAGAACCCCTAAATAAAACTCAATGTCTTCAGCTCACCTTCAGTAGTCCCCAAATTATTAGAACATCTACCTATATGTAGTTTAATGTTAGTATGAATATGTCTGTTCTGTGAAGACGAAGGAATAAGCTGGACAGGAAATGGGGAAAAACCGCCAACCTGGCAAGACATGGCAAGTTTGCACTGTAGGTCTGCTTTCCTGACATGCCTAAACTGACATGCTATGACAGGAAAATGAGCCCCAAATAAAGGAAATCCTGGAAGAAAAGCTGTTAGAAGCTGCAAAAGACTTGAAACTGGGGCAGATGTTCATAGACCAGGAGGACAATGGTGCCAAACGTCCTGTTATGTGTCCAGGGAGTTTCCTGACCCACTTGCAAAGACTAGCACGGACACAGCAGTAAAAGGGAAATTTTAAATGTTTATATTCTATAATAAATCAAAACAGTCTGCACACTCTGCGGGGCAACTACTGGATTTGGTGGCATAGAGGGAAGGTGTCATGATGCAACCTGATGGCTGCATTTTTAGCAGTTCCTGACTCCTCCTTTCCAGCACAGCCTGATCAGGATCACCTGTCAGGCTGCAATCACCTGTGACTGGCTCCACCTGCTCACCCTGCTTTAAATACTCACCTCAGTTGTTCTTCGTTGCCGGCTCGTAAATGTTCTGTTACTCCAACACCATGCCTGTCTGCTCCCGTCCTGGTTACCATCTGGATAGTTAAGTTTCTGTTTGCTGCGCTACTGGTTTCCGTTCCTGTGTTCCTGGTCTCTGCTCCTCGCTCCCGATCCTGCAGCAGCGCAGCTCCTCTGTTTCATGTACTATCAACTCCGTTCTGTACCTGCCAGCCAGCTCCTGCACCCTTCATCCCCGTCTGGTAACTGACTCTGATTCATGTCATCCATCATCCACCTTGTGCAATAAACTCTCTTAAAACCAGCTCTGTGTGTGCGTGCCGTGTCTGGGTTCATCCAAAGACAAAATCATGACCGTACGAGCCGGCCAAAAGATGAACCCGAGCACGCACAGAGCATGGTGCAGGAGCTGGCAGGATCTGCTTTGTCTCAGCCCGAGGTCTTCGTGGGTGCCATCCGCCTCTGGATCCGCTCCGCATCAGCCCGAGGTCTCCGTGGGTGCCATCCGCTTCTGGTTCGTCTGCCGGGGTCGCCCTCAGCGACGCCCGCCTCCGACGCTGCCCAGCGTTATCTGTCGCCACTGCCCAGCATGTCAGGACATTGCTGCCCAGCGTTCTCAAGTTCCTGCCTTCGTTCTCAAGTTCCTGCTTTAGTTTTCTAGTTCTTGCTTTAGTTTTCTAGTTTTGCCTTAGTGTTCTTGTTCCTGCCCTAGTTTTCTAGTTTTGCTTTAATTTTCTAGTTTTGCTTTAGTCTGGTAGTTCCTGTCTTAGTCCTGTAGTTCTTGTCTTGGTTCTGTATTTAGTTTCTGCCTCATTTACTAGACCTACGTCTATGAGTTCCTGCGCTATATGGGTTCCTGCGCTGTATGGGTTCCTGCGCTTTCCCGGTGCTCGTTAAGGTCCCGGCGCTCATTAAGGTCCCGGCGCTCGTTAAGGTCCCGGCGCTCATTGGCTCATTCCGTACGCTTGTTGAGCCCTAGTGTTTCCCTACGCCTGTTTTGTTTTTCCCCTGGAGTTGTCTTACGCCTGTAGTTCCCCTGTGTTTTCTAGGTCCTGTAGTTCCCCTGTGTTCGCTAGGTTCTTTGGTTCCCCTTGTATGTTCTGTTTCCAGTTCACCCTGATTTGGACTGGTTTTGTTTTTGCATCCTTCATCCCCGTCTGGTAACTGACTCTGGTTCATGTCATCCATGTCATCCATCATCCACCTTGTGCAATAAACTCTCTTAAAACCAGCTCTGTGTGTGCGTGCTGTGTCCGGGTTCATCCAAAGACAAAATCATGACAGAAGGTGGTCACTTGACACAGGGGTGGATGATAATCCGAAGATGTGCAGAGCAGTAGAGGTAAAGGCAAACCCAGACGATGTTCGGGTTTAGCATCCCAACAGTAATGGAGCAGTTAACGTTGGAAAATGAGCAGGCAGTGGGCTGCAGGGAGTTCGGAGCGGCAGGAGATTTCTGTGGCGCCTCTACAGCAAGGTCCGTCTTGAAAACTTTAAGCACAGGAAATCCAGAGCAGCAGGGGAAACCTGCGAAAGCTCAGCAACCTGAGAGGCAGAAAGACGAAGAATGACAGAGTTGGTTTAACAAACAAAGCAAAGAATCTCAAAAGACAGAACTCAGGAAGAGTTTGGCTTGGCTCTACCAAGTAGGTTGAATGTCAGATGAAGAAGAAGAGTCGTCTCACAGCTCCTAATAACCCTCAGCACCCCGATGAGGAAATTTCCAGCAGGTGTGCATCAGGGGCTGGCAGCAAAGCACACCAACAAAGATCCTCTGTTACACACACACACACAAGCTAGACATCCATATGTTACAGATCAATCATATTCATGTGTTGAAAGAGGCCCATTAAAAAGCTGATGGGTGTTTTTATTTTGTACAAAACTCGTGAGCCTCGCTGTTCTTGCAGTAAATACGGCATTTAGTCCACTTCATGGCAGGGAGGAATTTATTTTTGCACTTCAAACATGATGCAAACAACCAAACATTACTGCACACAATCTCTGTTGTAAAGCTATTTCATATTGCTTTGTTATATATATTTAGTCTTTAATAATTGTATTTATATGGTGTAATACAGTGCATTACAAAAGTATTCATACTCTTTGAAATTTTCCATACTTTCACATGTGACAAATCATCTAAAAGCTATGTGTTTCAATGGGATTTGATGTGATAGGACAAAACAAAGTAGCACATAGTTGTAAAATTGAAGGAAATTATCTGGCACACTGTTCTATTCGGTCTCAAGGGGGTCAATTTGTGGAACCGCCTTTTGCCGCAGTTGCAGCTACAAGTAATTTGTTACTTCATTTATGAATGCAAAATAACTCAAGCTCAATCAAAAATGGATGGAAATGATCTGGTAATTCAATGAGTCATTCTAACATAAATATACATTGATTTAAACCATTCCATCGGTGGGGGTGGGGGGGTCTAGCTGTATATTTATGGTATTGTCATGTGGAAAGGTAAGATTGTGCCTTGGTCCCAAGTGTTCTGCTGTCTCTAACAGGATTGTATTTGCCTTCATCCCCCCATCAACTGACCAGCTTCTCTTTCTAAGCTGAAGAAAAGCCTTCACACAGCATGATGCTACCACCATCATGTTTCTCCCCAGGGATGGTGTGTTAACAGGGGATTGCAGTGTTATCTGTTTTTTGTCACACATAGATTTTGCTAGTAGATTGAAAGTTACATTTTGACGTCTTCTGGGGCTACGTTGGTACGTTGGTTTTTGACAAACTGCAAGCTGGAGTTATTATTTTCTTTCTTTTAGCAATGTCTTCCTTCTCTGCTCTTCCATAAAGACCAGATTTGAAGGTTGCACTACTTATGCTTGTCCTGTTAACAGATTCTCCCAATGGAGCTTTGGATCGCTGCAGCTCCTCCAGAGCTATAATTAGCCATGTAGCTGCTTCTCTGAATAAAGCTCTCGTTGCCAGTCCTGTCAGGTTAAATGGATGGCCATGTCTTGCTTGGTCTGCAGTGGTGACATATTTTAAGATGATTCATAGAACAATCTAATCCTGCTTTGAACCTCTCCAAAGCTCTCCGTTGTGGTCTTTGATCTTCATGACGCTGTTTTTTTTTCCTTCCTTTTTTTTCTTTTTTCTCTCTTTTTTTCCTCTTTTCCCGCTGTTTTCATGACGCTGTTTGATCACCAATGCGTTCTAAGAAACCTCTGAGGCCTTCACAGAGCAGCTGCATTTAATCATTAGAATGAACTCTAATGATTAATTGTGCAGCTTCCAAATGCTATTGATTGGTTTTTATTTAAAGGGGAATAGAAGTAAAGGCCTGTGAGCGCAGATCAATTCCCCACTTTTCAGATTTATATTTGTTACAACATTTGAGTAGCATATCCCTTCCATTTCACAATTGCATACCATCATGTGCTAGTCTACCATATAAAACCCAATAAAGTACAAGCGTTTTGTATGTGATAAAACACACAAATGTTTCAGAGGTATGAATACTTTTACAACACATTGTATGCATTTGTGACTTTGAAAGGAGAAATCAATGAGTGAATAAAAAGTTTTTTTTCAACAAAAGAGTATATGATCTTTAAAGTAGGTTATGATATTAGAGACATGTGAGTAAATGATTGATTTGATGCAAGATTTAGAAAGAGACGAATTTAGGCTGAACCCCCCTCTGTATTTTGGCACTTACTGTTACTGACCCCTTAATTTTTGAAGGCACCTAATGAAGCCATGAAAAATTGTCTTGCAAAAACAGAACATCACCTCAAGAAGCCACTTAATACCAGAAATTGCTGCAGATCCTTTTTACATAAACACAAACAAAGCCAAGATGTCCGTGCATGCCATGTGAATAGTAAGGCTGCAACAAACATTAATATTCTACCTTATCATTTTGTTAGTAGAAAATGTGTTTTATGCCGTTTGAGGATGATTGAATCTGGTTCCAATCTGATAACGTCCTGAAATATGTGAAGGTGGATGTAAACAAATATATATATTCATGAAAACCTTTGGAATAGAAAACAAAGAGAGGCTTTGTTTGAGGTACTGCCTTGAAAAATCTCAATTAGCCCTAACACTTCACCCTCCCCCTACCTCACAATGAGGTTGGAGAACCATTATTCACCCGTGTGAACTTGTGAAAGACAACATTGCATGTATAAGGGGATAGAGGGAAGGATTGAGTTGGTATTTGGCCTTCACTTCCAGACAGCTGTTGTGCATCTGAATTACAGGAGTGTTTGTCTTAACCCCCAGAAATGTTTCTACAACAATCAAACAAGATAGTGCCTCCAATTAGGAGTTCTCACTCTCATTAAAGCTTGTTGTTTCCTTGTGGATCTGACAGGTGGCAAAGCCTTGCTCTGCTCTGTTAGGAAGGGGAATGTGTGCAGGTCTGCTGAGTTGACAGTGTGCGTACGGATAAGTCACCAAGAAGGTCTGGTAGGTGTTAATGCTGCGGAGCGACGCAGAAAGGTGATGAGTATGAGGGTGATGTCGGTTTTGCACAGACTGGTCGGGGTTACATGGTATGCACTTCACAGTCTGTGTGTTGGCATGTGT